>JAOPSE010000150.1:0-1200000 GCA_029449295.1 Zea luxurians | reverse complement strand
GGCCACCCGCCCGCCCGGAGCCCCTGCCGCGCCCGCCGCCGGGAGCCACGCCGTCCTACTACTGTGTCGGGCGTCCCAACCAACCCGCCTGCCAGGAGCTCCGCCTGCCGCGTCGCATCCCTAAGGCTCGACTGCGCGATCCGACACGACACCAGGAGGACCCGCGGACGCAGCCGCCCCCGGCCCCAGCTCTCGCAGTGCGCCGCCAGCGCGCTGCCCCGCCAGGGAGCCGCCATGGACGGCGAGCACCACTTCCCTCCCCTCTCTTCCTCCCCTTGGGCGCGTGCTGCTGCTCCACCCGGCCGCGCGGGCGCAGGTCTGGCGCCGCTGGGTGCCCCCCCCAGCAGCCGCCGCTGTCTCCCCTGCCCCTGGTACGCGGCCCCCAACCGCCGCCGCTGCCTCCTCTGCGCTCGGGACCACGTGGGGGGCAGGGTCTCGTGCCGCCGCTGGGGACACCACCGCGAGCGCCGCCTCTGCCCTTGCTGCTGTGGCGGGTGCGGTTCCGGTGGGAATTGCCGGTCCAGAGGACCCTCCCCCTCCGATCCCCCCTCCGTTGGTCGTGGATCCACATCCTGTCGTCGATCAGCCGCCTCCCCCACCGGTCTCCCACCAGGTTTACACCGTTGCCGCCCTCACCGCTGCCCGTGCGGAGCATGCGGCGCGACAGGCCCGTCTGCGGGAAGCGGCCCTCGTGTGGGAGCGCGAGCGCGAGGCCGCCGACGCTATCGCTGCTCAGATTGCCGCGGCGGAACAGCTCCTCGCCTCGCCTGCGGCCCACGACGGCAGGACCACCTCCTCTACCACCGTGGGTGCCATGTACGGCGTCTCGATCGCGCCGACCATCGGAACCGGGCACCGTACCACCACCACGGTGCTCTGGCATGACCCGGCTGACCCGCTCGTGGCTCAGCTCCATCTTCAGGCTGGGAGTGTCCAGAACATTCGCCTCATGGTCCCCGTCGTCCTGGAGCCAGAGTCGCCGTCCTACACACGCTGGCGGGACCTACTCCTCCTCACCCTTCGCCGCTACGCCCTAGATGATCACGTCCTCTGCGACCCCACTGGCGTGGCGCCGACTCCCGCGTGGGTGCGCCTCGACAGCATCGTGCTCACCTGGATCGTGGGGACGATCTCCGCTGACCTCCACAGCCTCCTGCGGAACCTCCCTCACGCTCGGGCTGTTTGGCTTGCCATCGAGGGCTAGTTCCTGGGCAACGCCGAGGCCCGGCTCTCCGTCTTGACACAGCCTTCCACACCTTCGTCCAGGGGGACCTCAGCGTCAGTGAGTACTGCCGCAAGATGCAGACCATGGCGGACTCACTTGGCGATCTGGGCTGCCCCGTGGAGGACCGCAACCTAGTCCTCAATGTCCTCCGCGGCCTCAGCGATCACTACGCCCACCTCCGGTCGTTGATCATACGCCAGTGCCCCTTCCCAACCTTCCTCCAAGTCCGCGACGACCTCGCCCTGGAGGAGATCACTCTGGGTGCTCAGACTGCGTCGCTCTCCGGCCCGGGGTCCTCGTCCTCCTCGACAGCACTGGCGGCTTTCACCCTGACCTGTCCACCTACTCCATCACAGTCTGTCCTTGGTCATCGTCCTCCCGGGCCGAGCATGGGCAGCGGGGGTCGAGGTGGCGGAGGTGGGGGTGGTGGTGGTCGTCGCCGCCGTGGTGGCCGCGGCGACCACGGTGGCGGCAGTGGTGGTTCCGGCGGTGGAGCTCGTGGCAACGCACTGACGCCGACGCCCCAGCAGGGTGCGTCTTGGCCCACTTTCCACCACCCGTGGTCAGGGCACATCTCCATGTGGCTGTTCCAGGGGCCTGGTTCTGAGGCTCGTCCCCCGGCGGCCATGTTCGCTGGTGCGCAACCGGGGTTCACCTCGCCGCCGGGGTTCGCCTTCGCCTCTCCGTCGCCCTGGACCTCAACGCCTGCCGCTTCGTCGTGGCCCACACCGTCGGCTACTCCACCGTCCGGGCTGGTTGGTTGGGACGCGACCGCCCTGGCTGCCTTCTAGACTCCCACTCTGACTCTGCCGATGAGTCCTGAGTGGATCGCAGACACCGGTGCTACCTACCACACCACTCCCGACCCTGGTATACTCACCTCTGTTCGCCCTCCTTCTTCCTCTCTCCCTTCGTCCATCATGGTGGCGAATGGCTCGTGTCTTCCTGTCACATCTGTGGGTGCCGTCGGCCCTCCCGACTCTTTTCGCATTCCCGATGTTCTTGTCGCTCCTTCTTTGGTCCACAATCTTCTTTCTATTCGTCGGTTTACTGCTGATAATTCTTGTTCTGTCGAGTTTGACTCTTCTGGTCTTACTGTGAAGGACTCGGCAACTCGGCGCCCCCTCCTCAGATGTGACAGCACCGGCCCCCTCTACACCCTTCGGCTTCCGCACGCCATGTCTTCTTCGTCTTCGTCCCCTGACACAGCTGTTGTTTTTGCTGCCACTACGTCTTCTACCACCTGGCACCGTCGCCTTGGTCACCCCGGACACGATGCCTTGATGCAGCTTACTCGTAGTGCCACTATCCCATGTACTAGATCACATGATGAGCATCTTTGTCATGCGTGCCAGTTAGGCCGCCATGTTCGTCTTCCTTTTTCTTCTTCTTCCTCGCATGCTACTCATGCCTTTGATCTTGTACACTGCGATTTGTGGACTTCACCTATTACCAGTATGTCAGGCTACAAATATTATCTTGTGGTGCTTGATGATTTTTCTCATTATGTGTGGACTTTTCCTTTGCGTGCTAAGTCTGAGACTTTCCCCGCCCTCCGCCACTTCTTCGCCTGGGTGTCTACTCAGTTCGGCCTCACCATTAAGGTCGTTCAGTGTGACAATGGTCGGGAGTTCGATAACTCCACCTCCCGCGACTTCTTCCTCTCCCACGGGATACAGTTGCGGATGTCTTGCCCGTATACCTCCTCCCAGAACGGCAAGGCTGAGCGCATGATCCGCACGACCAACGACACCATCTGCACTCTTCTTCTCCAGACGCACCTACCGCCACGTTTCTGGGCCGAGGCCCTCCACACCTCTACCTACCTCCTCAACCGTCTCCCTTCCACTGC
Organism: Zea luxurians; assembly: GCA_029449295.1. Classification (NCBI taxonomy): domain Eukaryota; kingdom Viridiplantae; phylum Streptophyta; class Magnoliopsida; order Poales; family Poaceae; genus Zea; species Zea luxurians. Next base: position 1,196,923 of record JAOPSE010000150.1, on the reverse strand, counting down.
GTGCCCGGCCCCCACTCCTCACCAGGCACTCTTCGGTTCCCCTCCGCGCTATGACCACCTCCGTGTCTTCGGGTGTGCTTGCTACCCGAACACCGCTGCCACTGCTCCTCACAAGCTAGCACCCCGCTCCACCCTCTATGTGTTTCTCGGATACTCCCAGGACCACAAGGGCTACCGCTGCTTTGACCTCTCCTCTCACCGGATCCTCATCTCTCACTATGTGGTGTTTGATGAGTCCGCATTTCCCTACTACTCCACCACCACACCACCCTCCTCTGATCCTGCCCTTGACCTCTTCACTCTCTTTTCAACTGACGCGGTGGTCGAGCCACCTATCCTTCCTCTCTCTGCAGGTACTCGCTCTCCGCCTGTCGGTCCCACTCCCGGCCCAGTGCCTTGCCCGGGTCCGATGGTGTCGCCTACGACGGTGTCGTCTCTCCGCGGAGCCCCGTCTCCGATCGCCCCCGGCCCGAGCGGGGGTGGTGGGACTGCACCGCCTACGGGGCCGTCGGTACCAACCCCTCCGGCTCGCTTTGCCCAGCCGGTGCGGGTCTACCAGCGCCGACTGCCGCCGCCGGGGTTCGCACCTCCACAGCCACCGTCGCCGCCACCGCCACCATCCCCACCGGTGCCTTCTCCTCCGGCGGCACCGCCGGCGGCCCAGTCCCCGCCAGGAACACCTACACCTCCGCCGCGGCCACCCGCGGCACGTGTCGAGACGCCGGTGTATCCCCCACCGCTCCTTCACCACGACCCGCGGCACGTCCACCCGATGGTGACGCGACACGCGGCTGGTACCCTGCCGCCCCGTGTCCTGACGGCCACGACCAAAGACTCGCAGATTTCTCCGGTACCCTCCTCTGTCCGCACCGCTCTGCTGGACCCCCACTGGCGTCGGGCGATGGAGGAGGAGTACGCGGCGCTTGTCGCCAACCAGACGTGGGATCTGGTGCCCCGTCCGCCCAGCACCAACATCGTCACCGGCAAGTGGATCTGGACGCACAAGCGGCGGGCCGATGGTACCCTGGAGCGGTACAAGGCTCGCTGGGTCCTTCGAGGCTTCACTCAGCGCCCCGGAGTCGACTACGATGAGACCTTCAGCCCGGTTGTGAAGCCGACCACCGTCCGCACGGTGCTCTCGCTGGCCCTTGCTCACTCCTGGCCAGTTCACCAGCTCGACGTCAAGAACGCCTTCCTGCACGACGCCCTTACCGAGACCGTCTACTGTTGTCAGCCGGCGGGGTTCGTGGACTCCTCTCGCCCTGACATGGTCTGTCGGCTCAACAGGTCCCTCTACGGCCTCAAGCAGGCCCCCGGGCGTGGCACTCCAGACTAGCTATCTTCCTGGTGACACTGGGCTTCGTGGAGGCCAAGTCAGACACGTCTCTGTTCGTCCACCATCATGGCGCAGAGACTGCCTACTTGCTCCTCTACGTGGATGACATTGTCCTCACCGCCTCCAGTCAGTCACTTCTTCGCCGCCTTATCGACGCGCTTCAGCGGGAGTTTCCGGTCAAGGATCTAGGTGTGCTTCACCATTTCCTGGGGGTCACTACTGAGCCTCGCCCCTCAGGACTCCTCCTTCACCAGCGACAGTACACTCTTGACATTCTGGAGCGGGCCCAGATGAGTGACTGCAAGCCCTGCTCCACCCCTGTCGACACGCAGGCCAAGCTCTCTGAGGCCACAGGTGACCCAGTCGCGGACCCCACCGGGTACAGGAGTCTTGCCGGTGCCCTTCAGTACCTCACTTTCACCAGGCCGGACATCTCCTACGCCGTGCAACAGGTCTGTCTCCATATGCACGACCCCCGAAAGCCCCACCTCATGGCACTCAAGCGCCTCCTCCGCTACCTCCAGGGCACCGTCGACTACGGGCTACTTCTTCACCGGTCTACCTCCTCCGAGCTGGTCGTCTACACCGACGCTGACTGGGCCGGGTGCCCGGACACTCGGCGCTCCACCTCCGGCTACGCCGTCTTCTTAGGCGGTAACCTGGTGTCCTGGTCGTCGAAGCGCCAGCCGGTCGTCTCCCGCTCGAGCGCCGAGGCGGAATACCGTGCCGTGGCCAACGGCGTGGCGGAGGCTGCGTGGCTCCGGCAGCTCCTCGCCGAGCTCCACAGTCCCCTCTCCAGGAGCACGTTGGTCTACTGCGACAACGTCAGTGCCGTCTACCTCTCCACCAACCCGGTGCAGCACCAGCGGACCAAGCATGTGGAGATTGATCTACACTTCGTCCGAGATCTGGTCGCCGTCGGTGACGTTCGGGTCCTCCACGTCCCGACCACCTCCCAGTTCGCCGACATCTTCACCAAGGGTCTTCCGTCCTCGACCTTCGCCGAGTTTTGCTCCAGCCTCAACATTAGTAGTGGCTAGTTGAGTCTGTGGGGGATCCTATTGTGTGATGATGATGTACTTCTTCTTTTCGAGTCCAGTCTGTAAACTCCGCTGCGACGGATGTTCAGACTGCGGGGGGTGTTAGAATATATGGCTAGGCCCATGTACAGACATTATATAGCTACTTTCTAGGATTAGCCCTATCTCAATCAATGAACTCTAACAATTCCTTAACCCGAATGCGCTCCTTGCGAAATTTTGTCTTGAACAGTGAGTAAAAACTTCAATAGCTGACGAACTGTATTAATAGCTCCTAATGGTAGGGGGGTGGAACAAGGAAATTAGTACAGCTTATCGTTCTTTGGCGACTGATCGTAGTCCTCAGTATATTTGCTCCCTTTTCATTTTCTTGGTCGACTTTTCCCCAATTCAAGCATCAAGCATGCTATAATTGCGTGAACACATGCTATAAGAGACAGATAATTTGTACGGACAGAACCGTTATAGTTGCACTAAACTTACCTGACCGTAAACTTACCTGACCGCAATCAGCGTACGTGTTTGTTTGAGATTATAATTTGTCCAGATTATATAATCCAACAACTTTTAAAGTAAAATGTTACTTTAAAAGTTGTTGGATTATATATAATCCCAAACAAACACCCCTATGCCATTTCGTATTAACTGTGTCGTTCAAATCTTGCCTTCAATATAAATACAAACCTGAACCTATATACCTGAAAAATCCACAACACAAAGCATTCGGTTCTACTGTACATATATGAACTATACAAGAAAAAAAAACACCGCATCTGGTTATCTACAGCTCACCTTTATCAACTAGCTTGAGCCCCCAGCTCATATCTTCACAGTGTCTTACATGTGGAACAAGCTTCCCTGTGTCAGTTCCCTTCCTAGTTTTGCAATCATAGAAAGGCGGAGCATGAAAGCACGGTTCTATAGACATAACCTTACGGCAAGGTGGATTAGGCGCAGTGCGGTTTTCAGGCTTGAACAGAAGCCACGTCTTCGAACCACTCAGACCCTGAGCTACATACCCAAAAGTTGACCATGCACTTGTTACCATAGCATCAGATAAGCTCAGCAGATAAATCTCTGCCCATGCTTTCATGTTATGCATTGTCTTGTCTGAATCCTGGTGCTCCTCGTGGCTTGGCTGATGGAAGCTAATCATCTCACCATTCTCAGTCGGATGTTCCCAGTACATGTTCCTGATCCTTTCGTAGTATCCTGAGTTCAAAGAAGTAATCAGAACAACTTTGGACTTGATGTTCCCTGTCGAGATAATTGGCTGTTGCGTGTTGATCTCTGGTAGTAATTTTTCCTTCAGTGTGCAATCAAGGACCTGATCCAAGACATGCTGAAACGGACCGGTTTCAGTATCGAAGACTCTAATCTGGATACCTAACTTCTCGTCAGCTCTGGCAAGATAAGAATCATAGTACCTTGTAATCAAGCCCCACACAGCATTGGTAGGGTGGAACAAGTAACGTCCCAAGTGATGGAAAACAACATCTTTCTGCGGAAACAGCCTCGTGAGCTCCTCTTGGTATGATGAGATCAGAAAAAGCGAAGGTACAAAGTAATTATCGGATCTTAAGATCAGCCATGGGATCTTCTGGAGATGTTGCTGACTATGATCACAGAAAAAAAGCTTATCATGATCATCATAGTCATGAGCCAGGTGAAGATATAGAAAGGCAGGTTTAGGACCCTTAAAAGAACCATCAGAATGAATAGCTTCAGTTTTCGCCATGTTTCCGTAACTCTCAGGGGAGCCAATACTGAAGTTCTTAAATTTAGTAATAGGGAAATCCGGCGGTAATACCCATGAAGTTTCAGGGAACGGTTCACAGAAAAGATCTGCAGTGCCTTTATCTCCATCTACAAGTAGAACTCTGTTTGTAAGGATGGCATAGAGAAATGCTGAGGCAATAGTCAATATCCTGTTACCAAGACCACTATAAGATACCCACACCAAATAGTTGCAATCTCCAACCATTATATCCTGACCAGAATTCAGTTGCTCAATAGCTTTCTTGTATGAGTCTGTATATGGGCCACATTTCTTCTGGAGAACCTCATGTTCTCTCAGTCTTTCCAAAAGGTAGGTTGATACTAAATGGGGCGACTCTTTACGATACAATGCTGATTGGTATCTACTTAGACATGACTGTTCATCAAAACCAGGAGCTAACAAGCCACCAATTAGTTTGTCCCTATGAACTTTGGAAGACACCTTAGTTGCATGCTCTCCTGGAACACAGAAAGTGAATAGTTTTATATCAGAGTTCAGATGGAAATGGAATAATTTGACTTCATTCTGTGCAAGACAAATGGTACTTTTCGTTCTTCCATTATGTTACATTCATGACGTATACATATGTGAGGTCGTGGATATTCTCAGAAAAGAAATAGAAAGAAAAGTGAGGCAACAGTGAATTGTTAACTTCAATTATCAGTTCAAAAAAACAAAAACAAACTATGCTTCCATGAACAGCATAATGGCAAAACTTAAATGAGACCCTTTTCACAGCATAAATAGCAAAGCGTAACAAAATATTTTATCACAGAGATGCTAAACAGTGTACCACCTACAAAAAAAATAAGTACTAGGTGATGCTACCTCCGTTCTTAAATATATGACGTCGTTTTTTTAAAAAACTTTGACTAATCGTCTTATTCAGAAAAAAATGTGAATTATCATTTATTTTGTTATAGTTTGTTTTATCACTTAAGGTTGTTTGAGCATGACTTGAAATTGTACATTTTTGAATAAATATTTTTGAATGTTTATTCAAAATATTTTTTGAATAAATATTTTGCAAGAGTTTCCTAGTTGATAAGGTAAATATCCAAGTTATTCAATGTTTGGCGTAATCAGGATAATGACCTCCAAAAAATCATTCTATAAAATTTGAGATGTATAAAGTTTCATAGTAAACTCTTGCGGAACGATAAGAACTTCATTTCACTTATGTTGGTTTAATTTAGACCGAAGACAGATCTAAGTCAAGATACACTCTTATTAATATGATGTGTCAGTCCTAAACCCTTTCATGTGTAAAAATTAGAGGCGGTAATCTAGTTTCTATAATACAATTCTTATTTTTATGATGATTCTATTGTAAAAGGTTTTTTTCGATAGGAGAAGAATACTAGGTATAATATACATAAAATATTCTATATAATGCTTATATGGGGAGATTTGTTCTAATGCTATATCTAGCAGACTATCTATTTCACTCTGTATTTCACTTCATATTTCAAATTTCAATAATTAAACAGTATCGTCTATAATATGAAACAGTTTTTTGCTCGTCTGTTTGCACGGTTTGCTGGAGTTGGCCTAAGAATACCTAGTGCAAATCAAATGCCCAAAACATCACTTGCAGCGAGTGGTGAGATCGTATTGCAACCGTCAGCCAAAGACCACTGCGCCTAAAAGTTCTACCGTGAGAAGTCACAAACATTTTCAGTGACAGTTACTATCCATCCACAGAGATCGATATCCACTTCGCATCACTCACTGAAAGCTAAATTGTGACTGGCCTACCATGTAGGAAAAACACCACATGTAGTTGTACTTGTAGGGGAAACAAATGACCGGTAAGTTCTTCAAAAGATGTACTAACTCCAAGACAAGACGTCATGTCACGTCGACACCCGCACGACACAACGCACTCGGGGAATTTCAGAAATGCAATCAGATGGCGGTGCCAAACAATCGAAGTCCAAACGGAAACTGTCCAACCGAGGATCTCGCGCATGTAGTTTACGTACCATCGCGCGGCCCGGCCTGGTCAAAGCCGCCACGATCGTCGCCGCCGGAGAGAGTGGTAGGATCCGCGCCGGAGAATTGGGCGCCCCTCCTCGCGGCGGAGACGCCCGCGAGCAACAACAGCATGACCCCGCAGGCGACTGACAGGGGCAGCACCGCGACCCGGGCCTTCCTCCCGCGCGGGTGCCCGGGAACGGACGCCGCCGCCTCCCCCACCGCCTGTGGCGACGACGGCGGCGAGCGGCGGATCCGCTCCTTGATGTCCATGTGGCGTGCGTGACGGCGGAGCCGAGCCGCAGGGTTCTTCAGTTCTCCCTGCCCTTCCGCAGGTGCCCGCGGTCGCGTTCGCAACGTGAGCGTCGTGCCACGCCACGAAAGGTTAGTTCGGATACGGGCGACGGGCCCGCGCGGCTGAAATAGAGGACGTTTACGAGGCCGAGCACGTGATGGGGGGCGAGTGGCACAGGCCACAGGGGTTTTCGATGCGTTTGAGGTGAAAAACGGTCTCCCTATAACTATAGTGGCGACGTGACGGCACGGTGGCGAGTGGGGGCGTCCTCGGCACGACGTTGTCGGTGGTACTGGAGCACCGTACCTCGGCGTGAGGACATCGGACGTGGGGTTTTCGCCTGTTGCGCAGTCTTGTCTCGTCGGTGCCGTGAGGACATTGGATCCGACGCGGAGTTCCTGGCTTCGCTGGACGCGGATCGTGCTAGTTAGAGCCGTAGAGCACTTTTGAGCTGTCTGGCCAACCGGCTGTTTGTGTTCTCTAGATGAGTAAAAGCTTTACACTATATTAGTTTATTTTCGTGACCTAAAGTTTTGCGAAGTAGTTTAGACTTGAGATAATACTTTAGACCTTTTAAATAAAGCTAAAGGGGAGTGTAACACAGCACTTGAGAGGCGCTGACCGATCGAAGGGATGGCGAAAAAGAAAAGGCGAAAAGTTCCCTGGGCCGGGGCTCCATCTTCTCCGTGCGTCCCTGTTTCTGTTGCGTATGGAGCGTCCCATGGTGTCTTCGTTGGGCCGACGTCTGCTGCTCGCTTTGAGGCCCAAGGTAAGTGCGCGCCTGCTTGTTTCGCGTCTTCGGCTTCTTGGACTGGTTGGAGTCAAGGGATTACGCCGCTTGTCTCAACCCTAGCCCATTCGTCGTGGGTTCTTCCTCCTGCCGCGTCTCCCGAATTTTTTGTATTTTAGCCCTTAAACAGAAGTAAAATCACGTATAGACCTAAAAAAATTTTAAATGCAGGTTTGGACCCTTAGCTCGGCGCCATAGGCTGTGGCGCCGAGCTAACACAGCTCGGCGCCACAGCCTATGGCGCGAGCTGTGACGTAGCCGCAACGGCTAGTTGCGTCCAGGGCTGACCTGGCGCTGACGTGGCGGCGGCGCGGCCTCGTAGCTCGGCGCCACAGATCTTGGCGCCGAGCTACGAAATCCTATAAAAACGCCCGCGCGGCTGGCCGAGAGCAGCTCATTTCATCCCATTTCCAAACTTCGTAAAAATTTCCTGGATTCAAAGATTTGAGTTGGTTCACTTCGTAGACCAAGGTATGATTTCGAACTGATTCGTTTTGTATATTAGGTTGTTAGTTTAATAATTTGTATACACCTATTATATTATCATTTCGATTATTAGTTTGTGTAAACTTATTATAAAGCATAATAGGTATAAGTGATAATTATAATCGTTTATTAGATGAAAGACATGTACCGAGAGGCGTTGTGGCAGAAGAGAGGTCGTCCTTGGGAGTTATATCCGGACGTATCTAGTAAGGATGCTCCTGTTCCTCCTGAACTCCCCGTGCCTAACTGTGACTGTGGCAGACTGGCTTGGGTACATCAATCACAACATCCAGACACGGCTGCTCGCTGCTACTACCTTTGTGGCACTTTGGACGTACGTAGCTTATGACTTGTCACTTAATTTTGTTCGCATTCATTATTTTGTAGATATGTAATAGTGCATCTTTCCATTATTTTAGGGACATCAGAGGTGTTTCTTTTTCCAGTGGATCGATGGTCCTGATAAATTCGACCCTCGATATCTTCTTTTCGTTAATTGGTTGAGTGGAAGGACCAGTCATGAGCGTTTTAAGCGTTGGGTACCTCCTCCCCCGAATCCTCCACCAATGACGGATGCGGAGAAGGAGGTAGCAACAGAAAGACGGATGGACTCACCGCCTCGATGCGATTGTGGAGACCGTGCTGTCATCGACGAAGACTATGACAAGCAGTTCTGTTGTCCGAACATTGATTATGTGAGCCCATTCCTACGCTAAATGTATGAACTAGTTTTTATTTACAATAAATTACTAATTTTTTCTCCTGCAGCCATACGGGTGGCGTAAGTGTCGTTTCAGAGAGTGGTTGTATGGTCCTTTGTCCCATTGGCCAGAGCCAGAGGTAAAGGAAAAGAGATACATGGGGTGGGCGGCTGAAGAGGTCAAATTTGATCCAGTACTCTGCAAATGTGGTATTGAAGCTAAGTATGGATTAGTTCCTTCGGAGCTTGGTGTTGGATATTTTTGTGGACATATGGTCGATTACGATGAGGTTGGTATTTTTTTTGCACGAGATGTAATGTTATAGCGGTACTTACTATTTTTTTGTAGGAGACGAGGAAATGCAGTTGGGAGAGTTACGACGACAAAGGAGAGGTGATGCGCACAATAGAGTCCAAGAGAATAATGGGACAGAAGATGCGTTGTGGATCTCGGCTCGTCGATTCGTACATTAACGATCACATACGCGACATGCGTAGGGAAGCAAAATCTGCCTTTTATGATAGCCCGAAGCGTGCAGAGTATAGGAGGTTGAAGGCGGCTGATGAGAAGAGAGCACAGGATGTAAGGGAATGGGAAGCGGCTCAAGCCGAGAAACAGATGTTGGATAATCTTGCTGATCGCCTCAAGGGAAGTAAGTGAGATAAATGATGTTATAATTATATTAGTACAATTTATTTATCCTGACTTTGCTAACTTAATTTTCTCATTATATTTGCAGAGATTGGAAGCGGCGTAAACTATTTGGCCGATGAGGCGCATGCGAGATATGTTCAGGATAAAATGGCAACGATGGAGGAGGAGGACGACGACACATCTAGATTGAGTGAGCTTATCGCCCTCGCAGAGGCAGGATTACATGAAGAAGAGGAGGACGACACGTCAAGGTTGAGTGATGCATGCCTGGGTTTTTTGCCGTGCCTCCATTCATTAGGTTTGGGGATGTACTCGTAATGCATGCCTGGGTTTTTGCTTTTATTGCATTGAACAATGCTGGTAACTTCTCATAACCCTCCTCCCAATCCCCGTATATCATCTTCCATGCTCGCTGCTTTGCCCTCCATGCTTTCCCATATTTGATCTTGTAACCAAACAGCTCCGAAGTCATGGTCATAATTGACTTCACCTTCAAGTTTGGTTGACCCTTCAATATCCCCAATATCCTTTTCGCAATCAGGGTAGATGTCAACTGACGATGCTTAGTGCTCAGCTCTGTCTGGGCACAAGTGTGTGGACCTACAATTTTGGTGATCTTAAACTTTCCGGTGTCCTTCTGCCTTCGGGCACATACCCTCCAATTACATTCCGACACCTCGCACACAACAGTGTAACGACGCTGTGCATACGAATGTCTCACCTTGAACGGCCTCTTTCGGTTCACTGAATATTCCTGTAGCCATCGTCTCAGTGTAGGCAGGTCCTTGAAAAGTAAGCCTACCTTAATCTCAATGCTGTCGGCGTTATCCGGAGCCTCTAGCAGTTCATCGTCACGTCCTTCAGCATAAGCACGGGTGGAATGACTTAAACTGCTAAATTCATGTACTGCAGGGTCTCGCTCCGGACACAAACGTCTTATGAGTTCAATTTCTTGCTCCGTCATTTCTTGAACCGGACGGTCATCATCAGAATCTAAGGCCCGTGCAGCCTCATATGGCTCCTCCTCATCCTCAATCTGAACATCGACACTATTGGATGCCCTGCATATGTTTTCCATATTATATGACACAGGCACATCAAGATAAGCAGCATTATCCATATGTGGAGATCCTGCATCGTGTCGGAGCAAGAAAAACCACATTAAAAAGTCTAATCAAACGAAATAACGATGGATACGAACAATGTGTCGAAGACACTTACTAGGATGATCGTGCACTGCATCCTGGGTCAATGGGATCTCTTGGGGGGTACCACCGCATTAGAAGCCCCACAAACGCCAGGAAGAGGACGAGAAATCCCATACTCGTGCGGACCCGATTGAGCATCGGGCACAACAACCACTTCTTCATGAAGCTCTACCAAAGGAGCTTCAATACGAGATGCATTTGGCATTTGTGGAGACAACCCGACTGGACCATCGCAATGACTAACAGGTAACTTTTGAACAACCACATCCAAACATGGTGGAACTATCGTCTTCACAATTCTTAAATATATCACCCAATCATCTTCTGAGGTAATGGAGATCAACCGTCGGACAACTGTTCCATATGTAATATGGGACAACAAACCCTGAATTGATATTCTAGGGTCGTTTATGTCGCAACTAATCTCCTCGCAAGCTCGAGCCAAAAGCTTGTCAAAAGATGGTCTTTCATCGAACAACATGGTCACGATCTTCATACCATCAAAAGTAACACTCCCATAAGCATCTATCTCCACCCTTCCTCCATGGTATAGTGTTACTAGGCTGTCCATCTATTACAAAAATGGATTACTAACTCAATAATGGCTATATACTTAAGCCTACTAACTTACTAAGTAATAAATATATATTAACTAATAACTATATAGTAAATATTAAATGAACACATCAAACGAAATTACATAATCTATAAATAATGTACGAAAACATTGTATATCTGAGAACGCGTACGAGTCCAGCTAACGGTGGAGAAGGTCAAGTCGGACGAACACCTACGTACAAAAAAACCTATTGTCAGTAAAAAATTTGGCAGCACCTCCCCTGTAAAGTGATGTTTATAGAACCTGCGAATAAACGACAACACGATGGTTGCCAACACAGAAAACATGTAATATCAATACGCTAAACAAAATGCTAACTATATAATCACTAAGAATTTACTAAACAGTAACAATATGCTAAGCAAGAAACTAGCTAACTATTTTAATAAACACGAACAAGAGCTAACAATTTACTAAACAATAAAAAAATACCTAACAATAGCTAACAATTTACTAACTAATACCTAACAATAGCTAACAATTTACTAACTAAGTAAATACCTAACAATACCTAACAATAGCTAACAATTTAGTAACTAAAAAATAAAAAAAATACCTAGCGGCAGCCGGTGACCGGGCCGGGGCAGTGGCGCAGGCGCTCCGGGGCGGTGGCCGGGCCGGGGCGGTGGCGCGGCGGCGAGGGAGCTCCGCGGCCGCGACGGCGCGGGAGCTCCGCGGCGAGCTCGGCGGCGGGCGCGGCTGGCGAGGCGCTCCGGGGCGGCGGCCGCGGTTGGCGAGCCGCTCTCGGCGAGCTCGGCAGGCGGGTCGGCGAAGGAGCTCCGCGGCCGCGACGGCGCGGGAGCTCCGCGGCGAGCTCGGCGGCGGGCGCGGCTGGCGAGGCGCTCCGGGGCGGCGGCCGCGGCTGGCGAGCCGCTCTCGGCGAGCTCGGCGGGCGGGGCGCCCTCGGCGAGCTCGGCGGGCGGCGGCCGGGGCGCTCTCGCCGAGCGCTGGCGGCGGCGGCGGCGGTATGCGCGGCGGCGGGCGTGGGAAACGGCGGCAGCGGGCGTCGGGTGAAACAGAGAACAAACGAAGAGGAAAGGGTGTCACGGTTAAGTTTCCTAGCTCGGCGCCAAGATCTGTGGCGCCGAGCTAGGTGTGCCACGCGGGCTGCCACGTCACGAAGCTCGGCGCCATAGGCTATGGCGTCGAGCTGTGTTACCTCGGCGCCACAGCCTATGGCGCCGAGCTTCGGGTCCAAACGTGGAAATAAAAATTCTGGAGGTCCAAATGTAAATTTTTGTCACGAAAAGGGCTAAAAAACAAAAAGTTCGGCCGCGTCTCCTGGCTCTGCGATTCCCAAGTCGAGGTTAGGGTTTCCTCCCGACTTTGTGGGTTCGCACTCTTTCTGTAAAACCCAAAATTGGTATAAAAATTATAATAAAATAAATAGATAAATAAATTTATAAGAGGGTGTTTGGGGATTTCTTGAATTTCTTTCTATTTCTCTCTCATACTCAATTAATGGCATTAAAATTATACAAATAACAAACAAACACATAAATAAATAAAAATGTATCTCATGTTGATGTTATTTATGTGATGCATATTTGAATCAAGGAATCATAATTTAAAATTGACCTCATCTCATAAAGAAAAACATAAAATAAGAAATGAGAAAGGAAATTTTAAGGAAGTCATTTATTTATGTATAAATAAATAATAGGAAAAAAATATAATAATAATATTGTAAACTGTGGGCATATATTCACATTAAGGTTATTTTAGCCATTTGAAAAATTTGAGGTTCAAAACTTGAATTCAAAAATAGGAATTTATATAGAAAAGAAAACTGAAAATAAAAGGAAAATTGGGAAAATGGGGTTGGGCTCAATTCGAATTTTTTTGGCCCACTCTCCCGATCCCCTTCGCGCGGCCCACTCCATTCCTTCCCCTTTTTTCTTTTTCTTTTTCCACCGCGACACTGACATGTGGGCCCGCCATGTCATCCCTATCGTTCTCGCTCGCACGCCAACGGACCCTCCGCGCGTGGCGACTTCGCCCCTGGCGGGTTCTTCCCCGTGGGATCGGATCGCGCTGACCAGTCGGTGCTCTCGGATTGTTGGACCCGTGCCCCAGCCTCAAACCCCTGCTCACCAGCAACGACCCGCGCCAGATGCGCCAGCCCGATGCCGAGTCCACCTCGCCGCGGCGTCCGCCGCCAGGATCGGGCGAAACCACCTCGCGCTCCCCAACTGAACACGCGGATTCCTAGCTCAGACTCCATGTGCGGCGCCGCAACGCTCGGCTAGGGCGCCCTGGTGGCCGCGATGTGCCCCTGATCCACCGCCGCCCAACCGAAATCCTCACCAGTCGCCAGGAAGCTTGGACTCCCCTGTGATGTGGGTCCCACACGATGGTTGTCCCTACAAACTCGGCGTTATCAAAACAGAAACCGCGCCGAACTCTGTATGGAGATTTCAACTACCTCCCCCGTTTTTCCTGCTCGGCAACCAGGGCCCAGCTCATTGCCTTGGGGCTATTTAAAGTCGGCGCATCCTCCATCCGTGTATGCCTTGGGGCCTCATCGTTGAAACCACCGTCGGCGTGTGTTGAAGAACCGAGAAAGGGAGAGTGGGTGTGGGAGCTCGTAGTCGCCTCCACAGCCTTGTCGCGGGAGTCCCGTTGTGAGCCTCTACCGCACCGCTGTGAGTAAGTCTGGTTCCTCTACCATGGTCCTAGCGCTCGGCGTCCGCTGAATCGTCCATTGCATCGGCCGTGGGTGCTCCAACCATGGCGCCGCCGCGGTACCCTATTCGGCCGCCGGAGTCTGGTCAAGGCATGGGGGTGGGTTTTGGCTGTTAGATCTCCGTTGTGCGGCTGTGATCAAATCTATCCTATTGCTTCGGCTGATGTCATCGGGTCTTGGTTAGGCAGCGTTCTGGCCGTTGGATCCTTTTTGGGTGATCGAGATCAAAATGCTGATACCGATTCGGCTCGGGGATGTTCGGTTCGTTGATCTTAAATCGGAGGGCCGCGGGTTGATTCCGGTTCGGATGATGCCCGATCTAATCCTGCCCATCGATTCTAGATCGAATGGCCGATACTCGCCCGTACCCCTTCGACCTGTGCATTTTGCAGAAGAGCCCCTGCTCTCTCTATGAATCAACCCGCCGTCCACGTGGGTAGATCTAGGTCTGGGGAATCTTTCCAGTTAACCCCTGGACTTTTGTTTGTTCATGCGCCCAATCTAGAGTTCTAGGAAAATCAGATAAATGAATTTAGAATTTGATTTTCAATACAAAAATAATACCAGAAACTTGTATAATTCATAGAAGATTCATATTAAGTCTAAATTAGTCCATTCCTGTTCCTATAATTTTATAATTATTGTTTATCATTTAGTGCCACTGTTTTGACATAAAAGCCACATTAAAATTATTATCTTAAGTAATCTTGTACAAGCACATAAAATCTTAAGAAATTCATAACTTAAAATTCGTAACTCCAAAATTAATGATTCCTGTTCCTAGAATCTTATTTTAATGTGTAGATTATTATTATGTATTTTGTTTATATGTTTGGTGTGATGTTAATTTTGCCTATACATTGCTTGTTTGTATTGCTACGACTAGCGTGAGGTCACAAGTCATCTGAAGATCATCCTGGTACCTGGAATCTAAAGTCCCAGGCAAGTTGTGCCCTTGATCACTTATTTTTACCCACTCATGTTCTAATTAATCATAATGATCTACATAGGTTAATTTTGATGGGACCCAATAGGTTACCCTAGTTTGTCTATCTTTATACCTTGTTTACCACTGAACTTTTTGGGTAGTACTTGCTAGTGCTTTATGTGTTTTTGGGTATGAAGATACAATATTCATGATCACACTTTTATTATCTGTTTATTATTACTGTTCATGATAAGATCATTATGTTAATTGGAACATGGAGCGATCACCCGGGAAAACAGTGCTACCACAAGGGTTTAATGGGACGCCCTTGGCTGATTAATTAGGAAAGCTAGTGGAAGACTACCTTACCCGAAAGGGGCAAGGGCAGTAGGGGAGTGGTCAGTGTAGGGAGGCCCTTGGGATGATTTTGCTGCGATAGCGGTCATGCGAGGGGTCCCTGCATTGGAGCTTCCTATAAACTGTAGCGGGTTTTCTGAAGCTAGTGGAACTTTGTAAAGGCCTCGTAGTGTTACCCTGCCTCGCCTCCTCGGTAGAGGTGTATGGGAAGTCACGATCCCTTGGCAGATGGGTAACATGACTTGTGGATAAAGATGCGAAACCTCTGCAGATTGTAAAACTGCTATACTAGTCGTGCTCATGGTCATGAGCAGCTCAGACCCTCACATGATTAACTTATGGAACTAAATTCAATTTGTCATATGCATTGCATCGGAGGTGATGTTGTTACTTTTGTTCTACTACTTAATTGGGTTGGTATTTACTTATACTTAGTAATTGCTAATAAAATTTTGACCAACTTTAAAAGCAATGCTCAGCTTCAACCATCTCCGTTGGTAAGTCTTACACTTCACATGAGCTCCCATCTTTGGTGAGTTCATGCACATTATTCCCTATAACTTGTTGAGCAATGAACGTATGTGAGCTCACTCTTGCTGTCTCACACCCCCCAGGTCAAGAACAGGTACCACAGGATGAGGCGCTTGGAGGATGCTGTGATGTGTTCGTGAGAGATCTAGGTCGTCGTCTCCCAGTCAACTTCGGGTTGCTGGACCGTTGTCTCCTTATAGTGTAATTATTTATTTTGTATAGAATTCCTGTTATACAGTAAAGATGTGACATTCGATCCTGTGCCATGATTCATCATATGTGTGAGACTTGGTCCCAGCACACCTGGTGATTATGTTCGTGCCCGGGTTTTGATGCCCCGAAATCCGGGTGTGACACTTTCCCTCACTGCGCCGCCTTCCTCTCGTGTCTTTGGTCGCTCCCTGTCTCCATTCGATCTGGTTTTCATGGTGGTTGGTGCGTAACTTCCCTGCGCCCACCGGTGTCTGAAGAAGAGTGGCCTCGGTTGGGGTCAGGAGCTGTCCGAAGTAGCAAGAATCTCGGCGGGATGGATCCAAAGAACAAGAACATCCCCCAATCCCTCTTGGGATCGTTGGGGACAAAAGGATTCTGCCCAAGGTTCCCAATCTTGGAACCGTAACCGCAACATGAGTTGGAGATTGAAGCCGCAGGCTGGAAAATCTGACCCTCAGGATGGATTGATGTCTTCTTCATCTGGAGATGGCATTCAATCAGGTAATCCCATCTTATCTCCATCTTCTTTGAAGAAAGAAATTGATCCGGCTCGTCCCGCTTTTTGCCAAAAATGTGGGGTTGAAGGGCATCATGCTAGAAATTGTTTTAATACTTTATGGTGTGATATTTGTCGCAAGGATACTCATGTCACATCAAGATGTGTGCTACCAAAATAGAGCAAACCGAATATGCCCATAGTAGGCATGGCAGCTGATGGTCTAGGGTTCTATCTCTCTCACTTTGCTAAACCTATTTCCAAAAAACCAAAGAGGGTTTTCATTGGATTGGTTAAGGTGATTGAGGGTTTAGTATCTGCTGATGATTTGGCAAAAGACTTTGGTTTCCATTTTCCCTGGGGTAAATCTTGGAAGGCTACAAAGTGCCACTCTAGTTTCTTAATGCAATTCCCCTCTCAAGAACGTCTTGATGAGATGATAAGCTTTCTTGAACTTAAGATGAAGATGTCTGGTGCTAAGATTGTAGTTGTCCCATGGAGTTCTCGTGCTGAACCTAAATCTAGGTTACATACTGCATGGATAGTTGCTGAGAATGTCCCTGAAGAATTACAAAATTACCAGTCAATTTGTGAAATTGGTTCCATGATTGGTGTTGTTGAGGAAGTTGATCTTATGTCTTTGGATTCCGAGGATATTGTGCGCTTTAAAGTCCATATTAAGAGTGTGGCTATGATCCCGCCAGTTGTTGAAGTGGTTGTGAAACCTTTTCTATATGACATATATTTCAGAATTGAATCCATTAGTGATGAAGGATGGAATGATGATACAATTAATCTGGGTAAGAGAGCCTCTGTTGATATCCATGGGATAAATGATCCGGTGTTTGACAAATCTGGGAAAAAACCTAGAAATGATGATGAAGGCTGTGATGAAGACCCAATACCTAATCTTAAGGTGGGAGAGACCTCCTCCAAAGGCAAAGAATATCTTAAAAAATCTGAAGCTTTCATGGAAAGCCCTAAAGATATTTCAGGTGATGCTATGAGATTGGAAGATCTTAGTGGTGAGAAAGTTGATTTTGACCCTAATGAAGATGACCTATTAAGTTCTCAAGAACTTGAAGAATTTGCTAAAGATATGGAGGAAATGCATACTGACTTCCAAGCTAAAGTGGGTGAGGTGCTTTCAATTCCCTTATCTAAGGAAGAAAAGCAGGATCTGGTGGGAAAAAATCAAGTGAGATCCTGGTGGCTACCTCCGAAGGTATAAGAAAGAGTTCAAGACTTGAGAAGAATGAAGACATTAAGGTGGCAGACAAGGCTATTTCTAGAGCTGAAGCTAAAGATGCCTTCCTCAATAAAGGTATGAACAATAATCCCTTCTCTTTACTCAATGCTAGTAATGAAAATTTGTTTGATATTTCTAATAGAATTGGAGTCTGTTTGGGTCCTTTTGTTTCCTCTGCCATTGTGAAAGTCGCCTAGAGGGGGGGTGAATAGGGCGAACCTGAAATTCTCAAAAATAAACACAACTACGAGACGGGTTAGCGTTAGAAATATAATTGAGTCCGTGAGAGAGGGTGCAAAACAAATCGCAAGCGAATAAAGAGTGAGACACGTGGATTTGTTTTACCGAGGTTCGGTTCTCGCAAACCTACTCCCCTTTGAGGAGGCCACAAAGGCCGGGTCTCTTTCAACCCTTACCCTCTCTCAAACGGTCCCTCGGACCGAGTGAGCTTTCTCTTCTCAATCACTTGGAACACAAAGTTCCCACAAGGACCACCACAAGATTGGTGTCTCTTGCCTCAATTACAAGTGAGTTTGATCGTAATAAATAATCAAGAAAGAAGAAAGCAATCCAAGCGCAAGAGCTCAAAAGAACACAAGCAAATCTCTCTCATTAATCACTAGGCCGTTGTGTGGAGTTGGAGAGGATTTGATCTCTTTGGTGTGTCTAGAATTGAATGCTAGAGCTCTTGTAAATAGTTGGGAAGTGGAAAACTTGGATGACTCGAATGTGGGGTGGTTGGGGGTATTTATAGCCCCAACCACCAAACTAGCCGTTTGGTGAGGCTGTCTGTCGAATGGTGCACCGGACAGTCCGGTGCACACCGTACATGTCCGGTGCGACAGCCACGTCACCAAGCCGTTGGGGTTTCGACCGTTGGAGCTCTGACTTCTAGGCCCGCCTGGATGTCCGGTGGCGCACCGGACATGCACTGTAGAGTGTCCGGTGCGCCATGACGCGCGTGCCTGACTTCTGCGCGCGCTGGCGCGCATTTAATGCGATGCAGGTAGCCGTTGGCGCCGAAATAGCCGTTGCCCCGCTGTCACACCGGACAGTCTGGTGCACACCGGACATGTCCGGTGAATTATAGCGGAGCAGCCGAAATAAATTCCCGAGGCTGGCGAGTTCCGGAGGCCGTTCTTCGTTGGAGCACCGGACATGTCCGGTGTACACCGGACAGTCCGGTGAATTATAGCGGAGCTGCCTCTGGAAATTCCCGAAGGTGACGAGTTGGAGTTTGGAGTCCTCTGGTGCACCGGACATGTCCGGTGGCACACCGGACAGTCCGGTGCGCTAGACCAGAGGTGCCTTCGGTTGTCCCTTTGCTCTTTTGTCGAACCCAAAACTTGGTCTTTTTATTGGCTAAGTATGAACCTTTGGTACCTGTATAACTTATACACTAGAGCAAACTAGTTAGTCCATTTATTTGTGTTGGGCAATTCAACCACCAAAATTATTTAGGAACTAGGTGTAAGCCTAATTCCCTTTCAATCTCCCCCTTTTTGGTGATTGATGCCAACACAAACCAAAGCAAATGTAAAAGTGCATAATTGAACTAGTTTGCATAATGTAAGCACAAAGGTTGCTTGGAATTGAGCCAATATAAATACTTACAAGATATGCATGGATTGTTTCTTTATAATTAACATTTTGGACCACGCTTGCACCACATGTTTTGTTTTGCAAATTCTTTTGTAAATTCTTTTCAAAGTCCTTTTGAAAGATAGTCAAGGGTAAGTGAATAAGATTTTGCGAAGCATTTTCAAGATTTGAAATTTTCTCCCTTTATTTCAAATGCTTTTATTTGACTAAACAAAACTCCCCCTCAAATAAATTCTCCTCTTAGTGTTCAAGAGGGTTTTAAGATATCAAGTTTTGAAAATACTACTTGCTCCCCCTTTAGAACACAAAGAGATGCCAATTTGAAATTTACCAATTGAAAATCATTAATTTTAAAAATTAGGGTGGTGGTGCGGTCCTTTTGCTTTGGGCCAATACTTTCTCCCCTTTTGGCATGAATCGCCAAAAACGGATACTTGGAATGAAATATAAGCCCTTCGCTATTTTCTCCTTCTTTGGTCATAAATAAATGAGTGAAGATTAGACCAAAGTTGGAGAGTGACGCGGAGCGACGGCGAAGGATGAGTAGTAGAGTGGAGTGGAAGCCTTTGTCTTTGCCGAAGACTCCGATTCCCTTTCAATATACCTATGACTTGGTTTGAAATACACTTGAAAAACACATTAGTCATAGCATATATAAAAGAGACTTGATCAAAGGTATACTTGTGTGCTATGTGTGCAAACTTAGCAAAAGAAATTCCTAGAATCAAGAATATTGAGCTCATGCCTAAGTTTGGTAAAAGTTTGTTCATCAAGGGGCTTGGTAAAGATATCGGCTAATTGATCTTTAGTGTTAATGTATGAAATCTCGATATCCCCCTTTTGTTGGTGATCCCTAAGAAAATGATACCGAATGGCTATGTGTTTAGTGCGGCTATGCTCAACAGGATTATCCGCCATGCGGATTGCACTCTCATTATCACATAGAAGGGGAACTTTGGTTAATTTGTAACCATAGTCCTGCAGGGTTTGCCTCATCCAAAGCAATTGCGTGCAACAATGGCCTGCGGCAATATATTCGGCTTCGGCGGTGGAAAGAGCGACCGAATTTTGCTTCTTTGAAGCCCATGACACCAAGGATCTTCCCAAGAACTGGCAAGTCCCCGATGTGCTCTTTCTATTAATCTTACACCCCGCCCAATCGGCATCCGAATAACCAATCAAATCAAATGTGGATCCCCGAGGGTACCAAAGCCCAAACTTAGGAGTATAAGCCAGGTATCTCAAGATTCGTTTTACGGCCGTAAGGTGTGATTCCTTAGGGTCGGCTTGGAATCTTGCACACATGCAAACGGAAAGCATAATGTCCGGTCGAGATGCACATAGAGTAATGAACCAATCATCGACCGGTATACCTTTTGATCCACGGACTTACCTCCCGTGTCGAGGTCGAGATGCCCATTTGTTCCCATGGGTGTCTTGATGGGCTTGGCATCCTTCATTCCAAACTTGGTTAGAATGTCTTGAGTGTACTTTGTTTGGCAAATGAAGGTGCCCTCTTGGAGTTGCTTGACTTGAAATCCTAGAAAATACTTCAACTCCCCCATCATAGACATCTCAAATTTTTGTGTCATGATCCTACTAAATTCTTCACATGTAGATTCGTTAGTAGACCCAAATATGATATCATCAACATAAATTTGGCATACGAACAAATCATTGTCAAGAGTTTTAGTGAATAAAGTAGGATCGGCCTTGCCGACTTTGAAGCCATTAGCAATAAGGAAATCTCTAAGGCATTCATACCATGCTCTTGGGGCTTGCTTGAGCCCATAAAGCGCCTTAGAGAGCCTATAGACATGGTTAGGATACTCACTATCTTCAAAGCCGGGAGGTTGCTCAACGTAGACCTCTTCCTTGATTGGTCAGTTGAGGAAGGCACTTTTCACGTCCATTTGGTAAAGCTTGAAGCCATGGTAAGTAGCATAGGCTAATAATATACGAATTGACTCAAGCCTAGCTACAGGTGCATAGGTTTCACCGAAATCCAAACCTTCGACTTGGGAGTATCCCTTGGCCACAAGTCGAGCTTTGTTCCTAGTCACCACACCATGCTCGTCTTGCTTGTTGCGGAAGACCCATTTGGTTCCTACAACATTTTGGTTAGGACGTGGAACTAAATGCCATACCTCATTCCTCGTGAAGTTGTTGAGCTCCTCTTGCATCGCCATCACCCAATCCGAATCTTGTAGTGCTTCCTCTACCCTATGTGGCTCAATAGAGGAAACAAAAGAGTAATGCTCACAAAAATGGGCAACACGAGATCGAGTGGTTACCCCCTTATGAATGTCGCCGAGGATGATGTCGACGGGGTGATCTCGTTGTATTGCTTGGTGGATTCTTGGGTGTGGCGGCCTTTGTTCTTTGTCTTCATTATTTGCATCTCCCCCTTGATCATTGCCGTCATCTTGAGGTGGCTCATCTCTTTGATCTTGTCCTTCATCAACTTGAGCTTCGTCCTCATTTTGAGTTGGTGGAGATGCTTGCGTGGAGGAGGATGGTTGATCTTGTGCATGTGGAGGCTCTTCGGATTCCTTAGGACACACATCCCCAATGGACATGTTCCTTAGCGCTATGCATGGAGCCTGTTCTTCACCTATCTCATCAAGATCAACTTGCTCTACTTGAGAGCCGTTAGTTTCATCAAACACAACGTCACAAGAAACTTCAACAAGTCCTGAGGACTTGTTAAAGACTCTATATGCCCTTGTGTTTGAGTCATATCCTAGTAAAAAGCCTTCTACAGTTTTAGGAGCAAATTTAGATTTTCTACTTCTCTTAACAAGAATAAAGCATTTGCTACCAAAAACTCTAAAATATGAAATGTTGGGCTTTTTACCGGTTAGGAGTTCGTATGATGTCTTCTTGAGGATTCGGTGTAGATATAACCGGTTGATGGCGTAGCAGGCGGTGTTGACCGCCTCGGCCCAAAACCGATCTGGTGTCTTGTATTCATCAAGCATGGTTCTTGCCATGTCCAATAGAGTTCGATTCTTCCTCTCCACTACACCATTTTGTTGTGGAGTGTAGGGAGAAGAGAACTCATGCTTGATGCCCTCCTCCTCAAGGAAGCCTTCTATTTGTGAGTTCTTGAACTCCGTTCCGTTGTCGCTTCTAATTTTCTTGATCCTCAAGCCGAACTCATTTTGAGCCCGTCTCAAGAATCCCTTTAAAGTTTCTTGGGTTTGTGATTTTTCCTGCAAAAAGAATACCCAAGTGAAGCGAGAATAATCATCCACAATAACTAGACAGTACTTACTCCCGCCGATGCTTATGTAAGCGATCGGGCCGAATAAATCCATGTGCAGGAGCTCCAGTGGCCTGTCGCTTGTCATGATGTTCTTGTGTGGATGATGAGTGCCAACTTGCTTCCCGGCTTGGCATGCGCTACAGACCCTGTCTTTCTCAAAATGAACATTGATTAATCCTAAAATGTGTTCTCCCTTTAGAAGCTTATGAAGATTCTTCATCCCAACATGGGCTAGTCGGCGATGCCAGAGCCAACCCATGTTAGTCTTAGCAATTAAGCATGTGTCGAGTTCAGCTCTATCAAAATCTACCAAGTACAGCTGACCCTCTAACACACCCTTAAATGCTATTGAATCATCACACCTTCTAAAGACAGTGACACCTATATCAGTGAATAGACAGTTGTAGCCCATTTGACATAATTGAGATACGGAAAGCAAATTGTAATCTAATGAATCAACAAGAAAAACATTGGAAATAGTATGGTCAGGTGATATAGCAATTTTACCCAATCCTTTGACCAAACCTTGATTTCCATCCCCGAATGTGATAGCTCGTTGGGGATCTTGGTTTTTCTCGTAGGAGGAGAACATCTTTTTCTCCCCTGTCATGTGGTTTGTGCACCCGCTATCGAGTATCAACCTTGAGCCCCCGGATGCATAAACCTACAAAACAATTTTAGTTCTTGACTTTAGGTACCCAAACGATTTTGGGTCCTTTGGCATTAGAAACAAGAACTTTGGGTACCCAAACACAAGTCTTGGAGCCCTTGTGTTTGCCCCCAACAAACTTGGCAACTACCTTGCCGGATTTGTTAGTAAGCACATATGATGCATCAAAAGTTTTGAATGAAATAGCATGATCATTTGATGCATTAGGAGTTTTCTTTTTAGGCAACTTGGCACAGGTTGGTTGCCTAGAGCTAGATGTCTCACCCTTATACATAAAAGCATGATTAGGGCCAGAGTGAGACTTCCTAGAATGAGTTCTCCTTATTTTGCTCTCGGGATAACCGGCAGGGTACAAAATGTAACCCTCGTTATCCTGAGGCATGGGAGCCTTGCCCTTAACAAAGTTAGACAGATTTTTAGGAGGGGCATTAAGTTTGACATTTGACATTGTCTCTCCTTTGGAATCCAATGCCATCCTTGATGCCAGGGCGTCTCCCATTATAGAGCATACTTCTAGCAAATTTAAATTTTTCATTTTCTAAGTTATGCTCAGCAATTTTAGCATCTAACATTGCTATATGATCATTTTGTTGTTTAATTAAAGTCATGTGATCATGAATAGCATTGATGTCAACATCTCTACATCTAGTACAAATAGAAGTGTGCTCAACAGTAGATGTAGAGGGTTTGCAAGATTTTAATTCTACAACCTTAGCATGCAACATATCATTCTTAGTTCTAAGGTCGGAAATAGTAGTATTGCAAACATCAAAATCTTTAACCTTAGCAATTAACTTTTCATTTTCAATCCTAAGGCTATTAAGAGAAATATTCAATTCATCAATCCTAGCAAGCAAATCAACATTATCATCTCTAGGATTGGAAATTGAATCAATACAAACATGGGAATCAACCTTAGCAATTAATCTAGCATTTTCATTTCTAAGGTTGTCAATAGTCTCATGGCATGTGCTTAGCTCACTAGATAATTTTTCACATTTTTCTAACTCAAGAGCATAAGCATTCTTAACCTTAACATGTTTCTTGTTTTCCTTAATTAGGAAGTCCTCTTGGAAATCCAAAAGGTCATCCTTTTCATGAATAGCACTAATTAATTCATTCAATTTTTCTTTTTGTTTCATGTTAAGGTTGGCAAAAAGGGTACGCAAATTATTTTCCTCATCACTAGCATTATCATCACTAGAGGATTCATATTTAGTGGAGGAATTAGATTTAACCTTCTTCTTTTTGCCGTCCTTTGCCATGAGACACTTGTGGCCGACGTTGGGGAAGAGGAGTCCCTTGGTGACGGCGATGTTGGCGGCGTCCTCGTCGTCAGAGGAGGAGTCGGTGGAGCTCTCGTCCGAGTCCCACTCCCGGCAAACATGGGCATCGCCACCCTTCTTCTTGTAGTACTTTTTCTTTTCTCTCCTCTTTCCCTTCTTGTCGTTGCCCCTGTCACTGTCACTAGATATAAGACATTTTGCAATGAAGTGACCGGGCTTACCACACTTGTAGCAAACCTTCTTGGAACGGGATTTGTAATCCTTCCCCTTCCGTTGCTTGAGGATTTGGCGAAAGCTTTTGATGATTAAGGCCATCTCCTCATTGTCGAGCTTGGAGGCGTCAATTGGTTGTCTACTCGGTGTAGACTCCTCCTTCTTCTCCTTTGTCGCCTTAAATGCCACCGGTTGTGCTTCGGACGTGGAGGGTTCATCAAGCTCGTTGATCTTCTTTGAGCCCTTGATCATACATTCAAAGCTCACAAAATTCCCGATTACTTCCTCGGGAGTCATTAGTGTGTATCTTGGATTACCACGAATTAATTGTACTTGAGTAGGGTTAAGGAAAATAAGTGATCTTAAAATAACCTTAACCACCTCGTGGTCATCCCATTTCTTGCTCCCGAGGTTGCGCACTTGGTTCACCAAGGTTT
Organism: Zea luxurians; assembly: GCA_029449295.1. Classification (NCBI taxonomy): domain Eukaryota; kingdom Viridiplantae; phylum Streptophyta; class Magnoliopsida; order Poales; family Poaceae; genus Zea; species Zea luxurians. The sequence goes on along the minus strand of JAOPSE010000150.1, from coordinate 1,172,101 downwards.
TGAGCCGGTTGTACATATCTTGTGGCTCCTCCCCTTGGCGAAGACGAAAACGACCAAGCTCCCCCTCGATCGTTTCCCGCTTGGTGATCTTGGTGAGTTCATCACCCTCGTGCGCGGTCTTGAGAAGGTCCCAAATCTCCTTTGTGTTCTTCAACCCTTGCACCTTGTTGTATTCCTCCTTGCTTAGAGAGGCGAGGAGTATGGTAGTAGCTTGAGAGTTGAAGTGCTCGATTTGGGCCACTTCGTCCGTATCGTAGTCTTCATCCCCTACGGATGGTACCTGCGCTCCAAACTCAACAACGTTCCATATACTTTTGTGGAGTGAGGTTAGATGAAATTTCATTAAATCACTCCACCTAGCGTAATCTTCGCCATCAAAAGTTGGCGGTTTGCCTAATGGAACGGAAAGTAATGGAGTATGTCTAGATGTACGAGGGTAGTGTAAGGGGATCTTACTAAACTTATTGCGTTCTTGGCGCTTAGAAGTTACGGACGGCGCATCGGAGTCGGAGGTTGATGTTGATGAAGTGTCGGTCTCGTAGTAGACCACTTTCCTCATCTTCTTGTGCTTGTCGCCTTTCCGATGCGACTTGAGGGAAGAAGATTTCTCCTTCTTCTCATTGTGGTGTGAAGAAGAAGATCTTTTCTCCTTCCGCTTGGAGAAGTCCTTCTTCTTCTCCTTCCTCTTGGTGCGGGACTCTTCCGATGAAGTGCTCCTGTGACTCGTAGTGGGCTTGTCGCCGGTCTCCATCTCCCTCTTAGTGTGATCTCCCGACATCACTTCGAGCGGTTAGGCTCTAATGAAGCACCGGGCTCCAATACCAATTGAAAGTCGCCTAGAGGGGGGTGAATAGGGCGAACCTGAAATTCTCAAAAATAAACACAACTACGAGACGGGTTAGCGTTAGAAATATAATTGAGTCCGCGAGAGAGGGTGCAAAACAAATCGCAAGCGAATAAAGAGTGAGACACGTGGATTTGTTTTACCGAGGTTCGGTTCTCACAAACCTACTCCCCGTTGAGGAGGCCACAAAGGCCGGGTCTCTTTCAACCCTTACCCTCTCTCAAACGGTCCCTCGGACCGGGTGAGCTTTCTCTTCTCAATCACTTGGAACACAAAGTTCCCACAAGGACCACCACAAGATTGGTGTCTCTTGCCTCAATTACAAGTGAGTTTGATCGTAATAAAGAATCAAGAAATAAGAAAGCAATCCAAGCGCAAGAGCTCAAAAGAACACAAGCAAATCTCTCTCACTAATCACTAGGCCGTTTGTGTGGAGTTGGAGAGGATTTGATCTCTTTGGTGTGTCTAGAATTGAATGCTAGAGCTCTTGTAAATAGTTGGTAAGTGGAAAACTTGGATGACTTGAATGTGGGGTGGTTGGGGGTATTTATAGCCCCAACCACCAAACTAGCCGTTTGGTGAGGCTGTCTATCGAATGGTGCACCGGACAGTCCGGTGCACACCGGACATGTCCGGTGCGACAGCCACGTCACCAGGCCGTTGGGGTTTCGACCGTTGGAGCTCTGACTTCTGGGCCCGCCTGGATGTCCGGTGGCGCACCGGACATGCACTGTAGAGTGTCCGGTGCGCCATGACGCGCGTGCCTGACTTCTGCGCGCGCTGGCGCGCATTTAATGCGATGCAGGTAGCCGTTGGCGCCGAAATAGCCGTTGCCCCGCTGTCACACCGGACAGTCCGGTGCACACCGGACATGTCCGGTGAATTATAGCGGAGCAGCCGAAATAAATTCCCGAGGCTGGCGAGTTCCGGAGGCCGTTCTTCGTTGGAGCACCGGACATGTCCGGTGTACACCAGACAGTCCGGTGAATTATAGCGGAGCTGCCTCTGGAAATTCCCGAAGGTGACGAGTTGGAGTTTGGAGTCCTCTGGTGCACCGGACATGTCCGGTGGCACACCGGACAGTCCGGTGCGCCAGACCAGAGGTGCCTTCGGTTGTCCCTTTGCTCTTTTGTCGAACCCAAAACTTGGTCTTTTTATTGGCTAAGTATGAACCTTTGGCACCTGTATAACTTATACGCTAGAGCAAACTAGTTAGTCCATTTATTTGTGTTGGGAAATTCAACCACCGGGCAGTAGGGGAGTGGTCAGTGTAGGGAGGCCCTTGGGATGATTTTGCTGCGATGGCGGTCATGAGAGGGGTCCCTGCATTGGAGCTTCCTATAAACTGTAGCGGGTTTTCTAAAGCTAGTGGAACTTTGTAAAGGCCTCGTAGTGTTACCCTGCCTCGCCTCCTCGGTAGAGGTGTATGGGAAGTCACGATCCCTTGGCAGATGGGTAACATGACTTGTGGGTAAAGATGCACAACCTCTGCAGATTGTAAAACTGCTATACTAGTCGTGCTCACGGTCATGAGCAGCTCAGACCCTCACATGATTAACTTATGGAACTAAATTCAATTTGTCATATGCATTGCATCGTAGGTGATGTTGTTACTTTTGTTCTACTACTTAATTGGGTTGGTATTTACTTGTACTTAGTAATTGCTAATAAAATTTTGACCAACTTTAAAAGCAATGCTTAGCTTCAACCATCTCCGTTGGTAAGCCTTACACTTCACATGAGCTCCCATCTTTGGCGAGTTCATGCACATTATTCCCCATAACTTGTTGAGCAATGAACGTATGTGAGCTCACTCTTGCTGTCTCACACCCCCCCCAGGTCAAGAATAGGTACCACAGGATGAGGCGCTTGGAGGATGCTGTGATGTGTTCGTGAGAGATCTAGGTCGTCGTCTCCCAGTCAACTTCGGGTTGCTGGACCGTTGTCTCCTTATAGTGTAATTATTTATTTTGTACAGAATTCCTGTTATACAGTAAAGATGTGACATTCGATCCTGTGCCATGATTCATCATATGTGTGAGACTTGGTCCTAGCACACCTGGTGATTATGTTCGTGCCCGAGTTTTGATGCCCCGAAATCCGGGTGTGACACTTTCCCTCACTGCGTCGCCTTCCTCTCACGTCTTTGGTCGCTCCCTGTCTCCATTCGATCTGGTTTTCATGGTGGTTGGTGCGTAACTTCCCTGCGCCCACCGGTGTCTGAAGAAGAGTGGCCTCGGTTGGGGTCAGGAGCTGTCCGAAGTAGCAAGAATCTCGGCGGGATGGATCCGAAGAACAAGAACATCCCCCAATCCCTCTTGGGATCGTTGGGGACAAAAGGATTCTGCCCAAGGTTCCCAATCTTGGAACCGTAACCGCAACATGAGTTGGAGATTGAAGCCGCAGGCTGGAAAATCTGACCCTCAGGATGGATTGATGTCTTCTTCATCTGGAGATGGCATTCAATCAGGTAATCCCATCTTATCTCCATCTTCTTTGAAGAAAGAAATTGATCCGGCTCGTCCCGCTTTTTGCCAAAAATGTGGGGTTGAAGGGCATCATGCTAGAAATTGTTTCAATACTTTATGGTGTGATATTTGTCGCAAGGATACTCATGTCACATCAAGATGTGTGCTACCAAAACAGAGCAAACCGAATATGCCCATAGTAGGCATGGCAGCTGATGGTCTAGGGTTCTATCTCTCTCACTTTGCTAAACCTATTTCCAAAAAACCAAAGAGGGTTTTCATTGGATTGGTTAAGGTGATTGAGGGTTTAGTATCTGCTGATGATTTGGCAAAAGACTTTGGTTTCCATTTTCCCTGGGGTAAATCTTGGAAGGCTACAAAGTGCCACTCTGGTTTCTTAATGCAATTCCCCTCTCAAGAACGTCTTGATGAGATGATAAGCTTTCCTGAACTTAAGATGAAGATGTCTGGTGCTAAGATTGTAGTTGTCCCATGGAGTTCTCATGCTAAACCTAAATCTAGGTTACATACTACATGGATAGTTGCTGAGAATGTCCCTGAAGAATTACAAAATTACCAGTCAATTTGTGAAATTGGTTCCATGATTGGTGTTGTTGAGGAAGTTGATCTTATGTCTTTGGATTCCGAGGATATTGTGCGCTTTAAAGTCCATATTAAGAGTGTGGCTATGATCCTGCCTGTTGTTGAAGTGGTTGTGAAACCTTTTCTATATGACATATTTCAGAATTGAATCCATTAGTGATGAAGGATGGAATGATGATACAATTAATCTGGGTAAGAGAGCCTCTATTGATATCCATGGGATAAATGATCCGGTGTTTGACAAATCTGGGAAAAAACCTAGAAATGATGATGAAGGCTGTGATGAAGACCCAATACCTAATCTTAAGGTGGGAGAGACCTCCTCCAAAGGTAAAGAATATCTTAAAAAATCTGAAGCTTTCATGGAAAGCCCTAAAGATATTTCAGGTGATGTTATGAGATTGGAAGATCTTAGTGATGAGAAAGTTGATTTTGACCCTAATGAAGATGACCTGTTAAGTTCTCAAGAACTTGAAGAATTTGCTAAAGATATGGAGGAAATGCATACTGACTTCCAAGCTAAAGTGGGTGAGGTGCTTTCAATTCCCTTATCTAAGGAAGAAAAGCAGGATCCGGTGGGAAAAAATCAAGTGAGATCCTGGTGGCTACCTCCAAAGGTATAAGAAAGAGTTCAAGACTTGAGAAGAATGAAGACATTAAGGTGGCAGACAAGGCTATTTCTAGAGCTGAAGCTAAAGATGCCTTCCTCAATAAAGGTATGAACAATAATCCCTTCTCTTTACTCAATGCTAGTAATGAAAATTTGTTTGATATTTCTAATAGATTTGGAGTCTGTTTGGGTCCTTTTGTTTCCTCTGCCATTGTGAAAGTCGCCTAGAGGGGGGTGAATAGGGCGAACCTGAAATTCTCAAAAATAAACACAACTACGAGACGAGTTAGCGTTAGAAATATAATTGAGTCCGCGAGAGAGGGTGCAAAACAAATCGCAAGCGAATAAAGAGTGAGACACGTGGATTTGTTTTACCGAGGTTTGGTTCTCGCAAACCTACTCCCCATTGAGGAGGCCACAAAGGCCGGGTCTCTTTCAACCCTTACCCTCTCTCAAACGGTCCCTCGGACCAAGTGAGCTTTCTCTTCTCAATCACTTGGAACACAAAGTTCCCACAAGGACCACCACAAGATTGGTGTCTCTTGCCTCAATTACAAGTGAGTTTGATCGTAATAAAGAATCAAGAAAGAAGAAAGCAATCCAAGCGCAAGAGCTCAAAAGAACACAAGCAAATCTCTCTCACTAATCACTAGGCCGTTGTGTGGAGTTGGAGAGGATTTGATCTGTTTGGTGTGTCTAGAATTGAATGCTAGAGCTCTTGTAAATAGTTGGGAAGTGGAAAACTTGGATGACTTGAATGTGGGGTGGTTGGGGGTATTTATAGCCCCAACCACCAAACTAGCCGTTTGGTGAGGCTGTCTGTCGAATGGTGCACCGAACAGTCCGGTGCACACCGGACATGTCCGGTGCGACAGCCACGTCACCAGGCCGTTGGGGTTTCGACCGTTGGAGCTCTGACTTCTAGGCCCGCCTGGATGTCCGGTGGCGCACCGGACATGCACTGTAGAGTGTCCGGTGCGCCATGACGCGCGTGCCTGACTTCTGCGCGCGCTGGCGCGCATTTAATGCGATGCAGGTAGCCGTTGGCGCCGAAATAGCCGTTGCCCCGCTGTCACACCGGACAGTCCGGTGCACACCGGACATGTCCGGTGAATTATAGCGGAGCAGCCGAAATAAATTCCCGAGGCTGGCGAGTTCCGGAGGCCATTCTTCGTTGGAGCACCGGACATGTCCGGTGTACACCGGACAGTCCGGTGAATTATAGCGGAGCTGCCTCTGGAAATTCCCGAAGGTGACGAGTTGGAGTTTGGAGTCCTCTGGTGCACCGGACATGTCCGGTGGCACACCAGACAGTCCGGTGCGCCAGACCAGAGGTGCCTTCGGTTGTCCCTTTGCTCTTTTGTCGAACCCAAAACTTGGTCTTTTTATTGGCTAAGTATGAACCTTTGGCACCTGTATAACTTATACACTAGAGCAAACTAGTTAGTCCATTTATTTGTGTTGGGCAATTCAACCACCAAAATTATTTAGGAACTAGGTGTAAGCCTAATTCCCTTTCACATTGCTAATATTGATCTGATAAGAGATTTAGAAATGTCCAGAAAGATTCTGGCTATTCAGTCATGTGGAAGTAAAAAGATTGAGGAACCAGTTGATGACGATATAGATGAAGTGGATAGTAATGTCCATGTTGATTCTGAGAAAGATATTGATTATGATCTCTTGGATGTTATGGTCCTTAGAAAAGGAAGAAAAATCAAACATCGTAAAAAACAGCAAAAAAAGCTTCCCCCAAAATTAGGTATACACCTAATAAAAAGTGGGAAGCAGAGAATTTTGGTCTCCCCCCCTGACCCTTTCTGATGATAGGTCTCATTTGGAATTGTCAGGGTTTAGGGAATAGTTCTAAAGCTCAGTTTCTGAAAGAACTCATTAGAGATGAGAAAGTTGACTTTATTGGTCTGCAAGAAACCCAAAAGAGTTAGTTTAGTGATTCCTGGCTGGCTTCGCTGGCTGGCAGCAAGCCTTTTGCTTGGTTTTTTGCCCCGCCTAATGGCAGATCTGGTGGTTTATTGGTAGGTTTTAATACTAATGTGTTTGATGTGCGTGAAAACGAAATTGGTGAATTCATGATTCGTACTTTGATCTTTCATAGAGAGAAAAATCTTATCTGGAACTTTGTCAACGTGTATGGTGCTGCTCAAAAGGAGAACAAATGTAGATTCTTGTGTGAGTTTTCGTCCTTTTGCTCGAGAAGTCGTGCTCCTTTGCTTGTTGGAGGTGATTTTAATATTATTAGAAAAGCAAACGAGAAAAACAAACCGGGTGGTGTTAATAAGTGGAGCTTCCTTTTTAACAGTATCATTGAACAGAATGGTCTTGTGGAGTTTGACTTGAACAACAGATTGTTCACTTGGTCTAATAATAGGATGGACCCTACTTTTGAAAAGTTGGATAGATTCCTGGCTAGTCCTGAGTGGGATCTTGCTTACAATAATATTAATGTCTGAGGTTTGAATAGATCCTTTTCTGACCATGTTCCTTTGTGCATCCAAGCGGATGTTGTCTCGACTGGCAGCAGAGTTTTCAAATATGAATTATGTTGGAAGACTAGGCCAGATTTTCACAAAAAAGTGATAGACAATTGGTCTATTTCAGTGAAAGCTAAAAGTAGTATTGACATTTGGAAAACGAAAATTAAACGTTTGAAGCAAATGCTCAAAGGTTGGAATATTAATATTGAAGGGCAATACAAAAAAATGAAACGAGAAATGTTGGATAAAATAGATATGTTTGACAAAATCAGTGAAGTGATTGGCTTGTCGGAGAATGACAGGATGGAGAAGCTTGACCTGGAATTGACTCTTAAGAAATTAGTTGATGAGGAGGGAATCAAGCTCAAACAGAGAGCTCGTGATAAATTCATTTTGGATGGCGACAAAAATTCTAGATATTTTCATTTACTTGCCAAGTGTAAGAGAAGGAAGCTTAAAATTGTGACTCTTACTCATGAAGACAGAATTGCTCAGGATGATGATGAAATAAATCATTTGGCGACTTCTTTTTACCAAAATCTGTTTGGTCATTCTCAAGAATCTAGTATGAATCCGAGTCATTTGGATATGAAAATGTTGGATGATACTGACAAAGAATACCTCACCAGACCATTTGACATGAAGGAAATTAGAGAGGTGGTGTTTTCTATGAAACATAATAGAGCTCCTGGGCCTAATAGCATCCCTGCTGAATTTTTTCAGGAGTTTTGGGACACGATTAAAAATGATCTGTTTAACCTCTTTCAAGATTTTCATGCTGGCACTCTTAACATTGAGAGACTTAATTTTGGAATGGTGACCCTTATTCCCAAAGTTCCTAATGATATTGACATTAAATCATTCAGACCTATTTGCTTGCTTAATGTGTGTTACAAGATTATTACCAAAGTTTTGACCAACAGATTGTCCAGTTGTATCAATAAGGTAATTAGTGATTTTCAGTATGGTTTTATCAAGGGTAAATATATCATGGATGGAGTGGTCTCTCTCCATGAGATTATTCATGAGGTGAAAAAAGGAAGCAGAGTGGGATAATTTTTAAGGTAGATTTTGAGAAAGCGTATGACAAGGTGAATTGGAATTTTCTTCATCATATGATGATGAAAAAAGGTTTTGGTGACAAATGGTGTGATTGGGTTATGAGAACTGTTAGGGGTGGTAAAGTGGCCATCAAGACCAATGACAGAGTGGGTCCCTATTTTACCACTCACAAAGGTGTCAGACAAGGTGACCCTTTCTCCCCCTTGCTTTTTAATATTGCTGCTGATGGGCTTGCTTGTATGGTTCAAAGGGCCAATGATGAAGGTGTTATCAGTGGGCTCATTCCTCATATAATTCCTAATGGCTGTTGTTGTTTGCAGTATGCTGATGATACCATTTTTTTGCTCCAAGATGATCTGGAGGGAGCCAGAAATCTTAAGTTTATTCTCTGTTTATTTGAACAGATGTCTGGTCTCAAAATCAATTTTTATAAAAGTGAAATTTTCTATTTAGGTGAAGCTGTTGATAAGGAATTCTGGTATGCTGACATTTTTACTTGCCCTTCTAATTGTCTTCCAATGAAATATTTGGGAGTTCCGATTGATGATAAGAAACTTTGCAAGTCTTTATGGTTACCCACAGTAGAGAAAGTTGAAAAAAATGGGGTCTTGGCAAGGAAAATTCCTTAGTTTGGGTGGTCGGTTAGTCTTGATTAATAGCAGCCTTACCAATGTCCCTTTATACATGTTATCGATGTATAAAGCTCCTAAGTACATAGTGAAGAAAATGGATCTCTTTAGAAAAAGGCTTCTTTGGCAAGGTGGTCATACTATAAGGAAATACCACCTTGCTGACTGGAATATGGTGTGTTCTCCGAGAGGTCAGGGTGGACTTGGAGTCTTGGATCTTCACAAGATGAATGAGGCGCTTCTAGCTAAATGGCTTTGGAAGTTGGAAAATACGAATGGGCTGTGGCAGACTATTATCAGACATAAATATGTCAAAGGAAGGCCTATTATTTCACTGAAAAAAGACAAAGTGACTCTCACTTCTGGAAAGGTATTCTGGATACTAGGGATAATTTTACAAGTATTGTAAAAAAAGGTAGGTAATGGCAGTAATACCAGCTTCTAGCACAATATTTGGTGTGATTCAGAGCCTTTGTCTTCTAAATATGCTAGTTTGTATGATATTGCTTATGATAAAGATATCACAGTGAAAAAAGCTTTTTCTTCTGATTTTAGAGCTGTGAATTTCAGAAGAAGGATTTATGGTGCCTTGGAAGTTGATTATAACAATCTTATTACTCAGTGTAATAATACCAATATTTCTGAGGAAGAGGATAAATCAGTCTGGCTTCTGGGTAACAAAGGTTATTCTGTTAATTCTTTTTATAAAGAAATCAAGTGCTCTCACATTCCTTTGTCTTCTAGTTTCCTGTGGAAGACTAGACTCCCACATAAGATCAAAGCTTTTCTGTGGCTTGTTATGCATAAAAAGATTTTAACCAAGGACAATCTGTTCAAGAAGAATTGGAAGGGTAATCTGGAATGTACCTTTTGTGGATTTTCAGAATCCATAGACCATTTGTTTTTTCAGTGTCCGGTTGCTAGATTTACTTGGAGAATAGTCTACCCAGCTCTTGGCCTAATTTCTATTCCTGACAATGTAGATGATCTGTTTGGTACTTGGATTAACAGTTTTAACAAGACTGAAAAAAATCTGGTACTGTTCGGCTGTGGAGCTGTCATTTGGGCGATCTGGCGTTGTCGCAATAATTGTTGCTTTGGAACTGACCGAATTGATGATCCGACTAATGTGATTTTCTCTTGTTGTTATTGGCTTGATACTTGGGCTATTCGTCAAAAAAAGAAGGCAAGAAAACTGGTGGAGCTCGGAAGTCTCAAAATCAAAAAGATGGCATGTGAGATCTACAGCAAGACTCGTGGTTGGAGGCCAGTTGACAGATGAATCCAATGAAGAAATTTGTTTTGTTATCTGGCTATTTTGGTTCATTAACTTTGTGGTCGTTCTACTTCCCCTCCCCGATAGCGCCAGGCTACAGGAAAAACTACGGGATAGAATGTTGCTTGCTGTTTTGGTTTGATCTGTGTGAACTTTGTTTCTGGTTAGCTATGGGTTGTTATATGTGATGCTACTAGTAGTTTGGTTCGGTCAGGTTATGGTCCTTCGTAGCTGATAGTTGTGCGCTTTGTCGGCTTTAAATTTCTGGGTGTTTCTGTGGAATTGTAAGAACTTATGTCTCTTTCTATTTCGTAATGAAATAGGGGGTTATCCCCATCTGTCAAAAAAAATAAAGCTAAAGTGATCTAAATGGGATTAAATAGAACTTTACTCGGGCGTATTTGACTGCGAATCGCGGGCGCGTGCTTCATGGCAGCTTTGGGGCGCATTGGGCTTGGTTCAACTTTTTTCGGAACAGAGTTTCTAAGAATCTGGTTGTGAAAAGAATCTGAGTATCATTAGGATTACGTGTGGATAAAGATAAAGTTGTCCAAAGGACTCAAGATCTAGAAAATAACGGATTCCTACTATTGCAACGACTCAACCGATTATGTGTTTATGTTGATTTTGAATGGTTTTTACCCAAATGAGTTTTATAGAAACTGGCTGAAAAGCTAAGCGTTTAACGGTTCGCAGCAGCTTTTGGTGACCAGAAACTACAAAAACCCAAAACAAACAGGGGCATTGTCTATTTGGATCCGCTTTTTAGAGATATACTTTTTATCACTTTCCTATATTTTTTTGCCTAAATTTTAAAATGACTCTAGACAACATTATTGTACCATCGACTAGTGTAAGTATATTATTGTTTTTACAAATCATTAATTTCTATTGTAGTATATCATTTTTGTGTAATAAGCACATCTCTGCGGCCCTACGCAACTATGCAATGGCGGACATCTCTCACAACACAAGCACTGGCATTGTGATCTGCCGAAGCTTTTGTGTAGCCCCCAAATCCTTATGCAGCTATCTTTCCTACTGCCACGAGAAATAAAGCACAGCAGCATGGAACTCACCTCGGCAGCCAGCAATGCATGGCAACGAATCGGCCAAATGAGCGATGATCATATATAGTAAACATGTTTCTCTTCCTTTTGACATCAGAGGATGAACAGATTAATGGATCTGTCTATCAACTATCTACACTTGGATCAAATACAGGAGGGAAAGAATACATTTTGTATGGTTCCTTCGTTTCGCAGAAGAAGAATAAGAATAACAATAACAATAATTCTGCCCTAGTTAGCAAGCAAGTCTGCCGTGAGTCCTGACCAGATTACAGCTACACTACAAATGAGTTTGATCTACAATCTTGAGCCCCCAGCTCACGTCCTCGCAGTGCCTCACGTAAGGCACTACCTTGCCCAAATCGGTGTCCTTCCTCGCCTTGCAGTCGTAGAAGGGAGCTTGATGGAAGCACGGCTCGATGGACATGGCGCGGACGCACGGTGGGTCTGGCGTCACGTGGTTCTCCGACTTAAGCATGATCCACGGCTTCAGGCCGGCGAGCCCCTGAGCAGCGTACCCGAACGTGGAAAAGCCACTGGTGATCAGCACGTCGGTCATGCTCAATAGGTAGATCTCAGCAAGCGCCTTCATGTTGTGCCCCTTGTTCCTCGACCTCTGGTACTCCTCGTGGCTCGGCTGGAACACTCTGACAGTCACGCCATCAACAGCGGACTGCTCATCGTACTTCTCCTGGATCTGCTCGCTGTACCAAGCGCTCAGAGAAGTCGTTAGAACAGCGATCGTCCGGTTGTTCCGAGTCCCACTCCCGGCTGCTGTTCGGTTATTCCGAGTCCCATCGGCTGCTCCCTCTGCCATACTGATTTCTGGAAGCAGCTTCTCGTTCTGAGCACACGAGAGGATCTGGTTCAGAATGTGTGGGAACGGACCGTTTCTCTGCAAGATACCTTTGGTTTCATATATCCTGATCTGAATTCCCACCCTTTTTTCCGCTTTGGCCAGGTAGGACCGGAAGCATCTTGTAACCGAATACCAGACGCCATTTGTCGGATGGAAAAGATAGCGCGCCAAGTGATGGAAGACGGTGTCTTTCTCAGGAAACAGCCTGCCGAGCTCGTCCTGGAAAGCTGGAACGAGGAACAGGGACGGCACGAAGTACATGTCCGTCCTCATGACCAGCCACGGAACACCTCGCAGGAACTGCTGGTCGTCCTCGCAGAAGAAGAGTTTGTCGTGGAAACCATAGTTGCCGTCCAGGTGGAGGTACACGTAGGGAGGGAGTCTGTTGCCAGCCAAAGATCGGTCCGTACCACCACCGAAAGCCTTGTTCCGCAGCATGTTGCCGTAGCTCTCAGGGCTGCTCTGGCCGAACTCGTCGTCGTTCAGAGGGAAGTCCGAAGGAACCAGCCACGACGTTCCAGGAAAGGGCTCGCAGAAAAGATCCGCGATCTCCTTGTAACGGTCCAGGAGCAAGATCCGGTTCGTGAGCAGCGCGTAGAGGAACGCCGAAGTGATCTCGAGCATCCGGTTCCCTAAGCCGGCGTGGATGATAAGGAACAGGTAGTTGCAGTCGTCTGTGGCGTTGATGCTCATGCTCTGACCGGATTTCAGCTGCTTTGAAGCTTCCCTGTATGCTCTGGTGCCTGGGCCGCACTTCTTCTGCAGAGCTTCTTGTTTCCTTAGCCTCTCTATGAGGTACGGAGAAGGTATGCTCGGTGAACTGTGGTAGCGTGCGAAACGGTACCTGCTTCTGCACGATTTGTCGTCAAAACCCTCGACGAGAAGGCCGCCCAGAAGCCGATCGTACTCTATTTGTGGCGACGGAGACAGATCGTCGGACATGTCGTCTTGTATATCTGAAAGAATACAAAGAGTTTTGGGTCAGTCAACTGCACCTTGTAGTTCACCATCATGGAAGAACTCAAGAACACGATAAAAAAAACTAACATGGAAGAACATAGTGTTGGCACATGGGTGCTGCCAATGCCAGCTGAGCCCAGAGGCGAAGTGGAACACTACGGCTACAAGTAGTCAACACGATCTAGAAAAACACGCTGAGTTTGTTCAATGTCTTGATGAATAAATTCCCTTCCTATCCCGCTCAAAACAGGAAAAATCGTTTAAACATGCTGGGTAATTTATACAGAATAACACGACAGCAGCATTCCTCGTGAGAAAGGACTAGATTAGATCCTCCAAAATCTGCAGATCCTCCTGCTTCTTGTAGACAGCACCAAGGGAGCAAGGCAGAGTAATCAAATGAAACGTCGAGTCGGGCCATCGCCATCCTTCCTCTCAATCAGGGTTTACAGTTTCGAAAAAGAAAAAAATTCGGCACCCAGCGAAAAACAGGAAATTTCTGAAATTCTAGGTCAAAATCAAATAGATTTATTTTTAAAAAAACAAAAATAATATAATTTATATTAAAAATGCCAATTTCAGAAACATATATTTTTCAGACCCCACTGAAATCAAAGAAATTTCGGAAATTTCAATCCGAAATTGTAAACCCTGCTCTCAATCCATGAGAGTGTGGGAACAAGTTGGGTGACCGGCTGAGCACTGCGGCGTAGCACCGGTATGCGGGGGCCAATTGCCCTGCCGGATTTTTCTATTACTACTGCTCAACGCTGGCTAGCCGCTCTCAGTTGCAGAAACATGCAATTTGGCTAGCCGCCCCAAATTGTCCTGCACGCAAAACACGGGAGGCCTTAGCTCACTTTTGAAACCAAACCCTTTGGATGGGTGGACCTCCGTAATGAAGGAGACTTGACGGGTGGCCTCAGGCCTCAGCCAATAAGTTGCTACCAAACCAAACCAGCTAGACTAACGGTCTAAAGGAAATTTACTACTCTAAGGGCTAGTTTGAAAATACTAATTTTTCATGGGATTTTCATTTTCCCAAGGGAAATTAGTTCATTTTCCCTTAGGAAAATAAAAATCCCATGAGAAATTAGTGTTCCCAAACTTGCCCTAATGTTTTAGGAAAAAAACGATATTCTACCATCCAAAGGGTTGGATGGACCTCACCTGCGTTGATTTCATTTGAAACGGACTACAATCCATAGAGAACCTTTCATTACCCTCGCTCTGGAGCGTTGACACGGTGACACCCGGGAGTGCGGACATGGATAGCTTCCGTGAATGTTCCACACTGCTATCGTCCTTTTGCCCACGATAGGTAAGAGGAAAGCGTCAATTTTGTTTTGATCTGGCATCCACCACGAGCTTCTTGCTACGGGGCCCACCTTACGGCGACGCACTGGGCCGCCGGCAAAGTACATGGAACCTAGTGCGCATTGGCGGTCCGGCCGTCCCCACTCGGATTTTCTGCGGCCATCCATCGCATCGCCTTGAACGTCATTGCCCGATGCCCCGATGGGTTCACGAGGCATACTGCTGCCACTGATGGGTCCGGCCGAACACCACGTCACCGCCCGAGCCACTCCGAATAAAATAAGCTGGAGGCGGACGGCAAAGGAATCTCTGCTTTGCTGGTTCGATCCAATCTCTCCTCGCAGCGCCCCTCCTCCAACTCCAACGACGGGGGAGGGACTCTCCAAGGAAAGCTTGGAAGCTCGATCCACTCCAGCTTTGATTTCTTTGTCTACTCCCTTCAAAGCGCGACCCGCTCCCGCTTTAATTTCCTGTCTATTCCCTACAGGTGGCGGGCAGGCGGCAGGTGAAGACGACGACGACGAGGAGGCATCGTGCCTGCCTCCACTATTGCTCGCTACCGCTGTGGCGCTGTCTCTTTGGAATCGGAATCGGAACAAGGAAAAGTAACAGCTGTCGCACGAGCGCGAATCCTGCGTCTGCGTGCCCATTGCTTTACATCCATGAGTGAGTGAAGCAGTTGGTTCAGCGATCAGGACAGGGTTACCACCCATTAACCGGCGACAAAGAGAACTGGCACAGACTAATCGCCGTCTGGCGTAGAGTAGAGAAACAAAGGCGTATGGTATGAAACTATGGGGATAGTACTGTATATACGGGCGCCGGGAGTAGACGCGTACCTTGGTCGTCGTCTTCCTCGGGTGGCTCGAAGTCGAAGACCCACTGCGGCGAGGAGTCGGCCTGCCACCACAGCAGCAGCAGGACGGCCGGGACGGTCAGCAGGCAGAGCAGCAGCCCCGCGCGCACGGACGCGCGCCAGAGCCTGCTGCCCCCGCGCCTCGCCTCCTTGTCCTTGGGCTGCACCGCGGCCTGATGGGACGGGGACGTCTCCAGCACGCCGCGGAGGGGCAGCCGCTCCTCGTCGCCCCCGCCCCCGTGGCTGTTGCTTGGCCTCCCCATCACCATGAGCTCAGCTCAGCGACCGTCCCCCCGTACGCGTCTCATATATGCTCCACCCGTCGGTCCTCGGTCGTGTGTGCTCTCTCCATCTCTCGTAGTTAGAGACGGAGTAGTCAAAGTAGTACGGCCATTCACCGCGTGGGACAAGTTTTGCAGGATTTCCACGGTTGGACTTCAAAATGGCCCTCAACGGCCCAAGGGGCCATATGTCGATTACATACATGGTGTTGGGTCCAGTCACAGCCCCGCTACCAGATCAACTCGGATAATTATCCTTATCTCGCGCATCATTATCCATTTAATCACGTAAGATTTATTAGCTATCGCTTAAAAACGGGTCTAAATCTCCTCCTATATATATAAAGGAATACCATGGAGAGCATCGACACTGCTTCTCCAAGCAGCGACACAAGGCTGACTAATTTATCGGTTATAGAGCATAAAAAATAAAAGATGACATGAAGATGGACGAGGAGATCCAATGACAATGAGATCAGGTGCTCAAGGTGGCGAAGAAGTGGTTCCACTCGTACTTTAGGATAGATTGCCACTAGAAGGTTGTCCGGGAGAAGGAAATAAACATCAATTATATGTCAGTCGTGCTGCAGCAGCTCCCCACACTATGTGATGCCAGGTCAGCCAATGATATTCAATCTATTTAAATTTTTTTGATAATCGGATTAAAAGTATGACACGTGCATTAGAAAAAAACTCGCATGCCTAGTTTTAATCACATAAACTAGGCACCGAAACAATTGCGCCTAATACATTGACAACAAAAATGTTTTGTAATACCCAATTTGTAAGAAAAATCTAAAAGGAGAAATTATATTCCTTTATATATATTTGTTATCTCTATTTATCATTGCAGGTGAACACCTCACTTAACAAATAAATAATTAACAAAAGACACTCAAATAATTTTTGCATCATATTGGAGTTTTTGTTTGCTTGTGCATTTGAATAATAACAATAATAATATTAGTAGAAATAAAATAATGACTTAAGATAAAGTTTGAATCCCAAATTGAGAATTAGGGTTGAAAATAGAGAAGGAAAGAGAAAATACCACAATACCAAAAATAAATTTATAAATGAATAAATTTATTCCAAAATAATTTATTCAAATCATATATTAAAAAAATTGATTACAAATTCGCCACAAAAGTTTGAATTCAAATTTAGATTTAACATTTGAAAGAAAAGATAAAAGGAAAGAAAAGATAAAAAAGAAAACAGGAAAGGCGCTTGGGCCCAATATGACCCAGGGCTCGGCCCACTTGGCCAACTCCTCCGCACGGCTGACTCACTGTGTGGTTTTGGCGCTGACCGCACGGGCCTAGGATCTAGTCTCTCACGCTGCGCTCGCTTCTCCCTCCTTTCCACTGGCACGCGGGCCCACCTTGTCATCCGCCCATACGCGATGTTGCGTGTTCTTCCTCTCTGGCGCAACAACCTCAGCGCGCGTCGCGCGGAATAGCCGCGGGGGCTTCAGCGGCTAGCACCGTGATCTGCGGATCCATCACCCCGGTACCGCGCACCTATATATTACCCTTGTAGTTTCGCCGTCATAGCCTTGGATCCACCTCGGGTGCCAGCAGAGAGAAAGGGGCGGAGCAGGGGAGATTCGCCTTTGCCGTCGACGACTGTGTGCGCCCCTCTGCGTATCTGCCACCACTCCCGGTGAGCTCTTCCTTCGTGCTTCGCTTGAGTTCTCAATATGTATAGGGTAGCGGATTTGGCTCAGACACGCTAATACCCAGGGCCCGTGTCGCCTGCCATGGCGCCTTCGCGACACGCCGTGGACCGAGTCCTGCACTCGATGTCGGCCAAAATTTGTTTGGGAATTGAGTTCGGGGGGTCGTCAATCTCGCGGGGGCCGAGTGAATTGGTGTATGGCGCTCGGGACGGCCGGATTCGTGATCTCTGGTGATCCTGCCGCCGTGCGCAGTGCCCGGATCACATAGGTTGGGTCAGGGTGAAGACAATGGCTGTTGGCCGTTGGATGGACGCGGGTCGGCCAGGATTAGTCTACCGCGTATTGGTTCGTCAGTAATAGATCAAGACCGTTCGTCGTCGGATCACCGAGTGGGAGTAGACCGCGGCAAAACTACCGTGGATCTCAGATCGGACGACACTGGCTGGGTACCATTTCGGCTTAAGTCATAACTAATCTGCGCCACCCATCGTTGATCGGACGGTCCAAATTAGAGCATACCCTTTCGGCCAGGTGGTTTTATTAAAGAACCCCTAAAAGTTTTGGGGTATCAACCCGCAGTCCACCTTGGTGGTCGTCTGTGTCATAGAAATATTTGCAATGAGACCCTTGTGCTTACCAGAAAATGAGGCCTAGTCCAGAGTAATATAAAATCAGAGAAATTAAATTATAAAAGGATTTTTAATATGTAAATAAGTGCTAGAACTTATAAAATTCATAGAAAATTCATCTCTAGTCCAAATTAACCCATTCCAGTTTCTAAAATTTCGTAATTTTATTCTCTATCACTTAGAATCTCTGTTTTGACATGAAAACGGTAAGAAAAATAATTTCTCACTTAATCCTATTTTGAGCACATAAAACATTTGAAAATTCATATCTTAAAATCTATAACTCCAAAAATTATGATTCTTGTTCCTAGGGTTTTATTTTAATGTGTAGATTATTATCATTTATTTTGTTTACATGTTTGGTGTGATGTTAATTTTCTCTATATACTGTGCTTGTTTGTATTGTGGCGAGTAGAGGAGCCCGTGACTGAGGATCCTGGTGACCAGCAGATATAAGTAGCTGAGCAGGAGCTCATTGAAGGCAAGTTGTGCCCTTGATCACTTTTTACCCAATAATGTTCTTTAATGTCATTTATTCATGCATAGGTTAATTTTGATGGGACCCAATAGGTCACCCTAGACTGTTTATCCCTTTTTACCTTGTTATCCCTGAATCACATGGGTAGTTATGCTATTACTTTACATGGTTTTGGGATAATATTTCATTATATCCATGTTTCAATTACTTTTGTTATTCTATTTATGTTCATGTCAAGATCATTAATGTTAATTGGAACATGGAGCTTAACTTGAGAAACACGTGCCACCACAAGGGAGGAATGGGACCCCTTGGCTAACTAATTAGGAAAGCAAGTGGAAGACTACCTTACCCGAATGGGGCAAGGGCAGTAGGGGAGTTGCATGCAAGGAGGTTCTTGGGTTGATTTTGCTGCGATGGCGGTCAGACGGGGAATTCTTGCAAGTGCTCTTCCCATAAACTGTAGCGGGTTTTCGGAAGCTAGTGGAACTTTGTAAAGGCCTCGTAGTGTTGTCCTGCCTCGCTTCCTAGGTAGAGGTGTATGGGACTCGCGATCCCTTAGCAGATGGGTAACATGACTTATGGGTAAAGGGTACAACCTCTGCAGAGTGTAAAACTGGTATACTAGCCGAGCTCACGGTCAAGAGCAGCTTAGGACTCTCGCATGATTAACTTATGTAACTTAAATTCAATTTTGTCATTTGCATATGCATGGGATTATTTATTAATTTTGTTCTATAACTTTATTTAAGGTTTGGTATTTACTTACATCTAGTAACTGCTAATAAAACTTTGACCAACTAATTAAAAGCAATGCTCAGCTTTAACCCCTGTTGTTGACTAGCCTTACACATCACATGAACTCCCACCTTTGGTGAGTTCATGCCCACTGGTTTCCCCACAACTTGTTGAGCTATGATCATGTGTGTCGGTACCCAAGAACAAGGGTACCCCATGCTATAGTATGAAGGCACGGTACCCACGTGTCTATCCCTAGACGCGTGATAAACAGCGTCCGATCCAACCACATGGACGACTCCGGGGCCACCATGTGTCCAGAGAAAGTAACATATACCACGATATCATCGGTGGATCCGGACCCCCATGGAAAGTGCTGAACCCCAGCATACATAGCCCAGACCCCTGGGTACGACCCAGGACCTCCACGATATCCCGTATGGGACCCGGACCCCACTAAGTGAGGTCCGGGCCACCCACGGTAAGATCCCGGGACGGTGAATACCCTGACCTAGGTCAGGGACGTACAGGGGTCCGGCGCTTACGCTTGTCAGGACTTTGACCAGAGCGCTTCCGCTCCCCGCTCAGGCGGAGACCCGATGCTGCCACGTGGCCTAGTGCCCGCGACGTAAGCCAGCGGGCGGAGCCTGACGTAAGGCCTCTAGGCCACGCGATCTTTACATTTATTGCGGAAAAGACGCGTCGCCTGTCTGCCCTTCTGACAGGTGAAGTGCTGCCTCGGCATTTAATGTGCCCCGTCCACTCCGCTGGCAGGCGACGACCAGGCCACCCTACAGGCAGCATGCCTGTCCAATCAGACAGCGGGCGTACACCCATACCACCGCGCGCGCCATGGTCATCATGACTTGTACGTTGCCAGGGAAGCTTCTGCAGCAAGCCGATACTATGGAGATCGCAGATAACAGGCACGAGGAGATTGCACTGGATTAATGGCTCCAAGTACTACACCCGTTATGTTCCTAGGCCCAAATGTCGGGGCTCAACATTCTTGTACGTGCCCCCCCCTTGAGCTATAAAAGGGGAGGCATGCGGGGGGACTCGGGCAGACCCAAGTCATCCAAAACACAACTCAAGCTCACGAGCAATACAACACACAGTGGAGTAGGGTATTACGCTCTGGTGGCCCGAACCACTCTAAACTCTTGTGTGTTCTTGTGTTCATCCCCAAATCTCACAACAAGCAGAACGCTTAGGCCCCTCCTCATCTTAGGATTTAGGGCGGGTGCACTCCGCCACCCGGCCAGAGATTTCCTCTCCGACAATGTGTGAGCTCACCCTTGCTGTCTCACACCCCCCACAGGAGAAGAACAGATGGTTCAGAAGGAGCCTCAAAGCGAAGAGTTTGATCTAATCTAGGTGGCGTTTCTCTAGTTGACTTTTGCGCCAAGGATGATCCTTAGTTCGTTTTATATTTATCTTTTATTTTGTAATAAGACTTCCGCTATGTAATAAATACTCTGATGTTATTATGACATTATCTCTATACACTCTGTTATTATATATGTTGTCTTCTTGGCGCATGTATGAGATGCACCTGGCTTTGTTCCTTAAAGCCCGGGTGTGACAGAAGTGGTATCAGAGGAAATGTTGACTGTAGGACGAAACCTAGATAGAAATGGACAAAAGCCTTACCTACTTATCTTACTCTGATTCTTTCTATACTCATCTTGTCTTGATCCTGTCTCACCTTTTCTACTATGATTACTCTTATCTTTTCCACTCTAAGACAAGATGGATTTCACACCTTGGAATCCTACAACTATTATCTTTTTAAGAGATAGGGAACCTAAGACAAAATTAAAACTAATTTCTCTATTTAGAATGTTGGTTGATTGTTCTGATGATAAATGTCTGATTTGCTTCTTTGATTGATTGAATTATTATAGATGGACATCTTAGCATGTACCACCATAAGGTATTGAGTTAGCTTTAGTAGGTAAAACATTAATTTGCTTAGCTAAAGAATTCCCCCAAAGTAACATGATTCGTAACTACCTGCCTTGTCTACTATTCCCTCTTACCATATGTTTCTAACTTAGATGGTCAATACCAGGAAGGGTGGTGGAATTAATTTACCTCCCAATCGACACACTCGAAGGATATTTAGACAACCCTAGCCACAACCAGCAGAGATGGATCCTCCACCACCGCCTCCACCAGCAGGAGTTGGCCCACTTGTTGCAGCTCAGATGAGGATGATGCAACAGATGGCAGATACCATGGCGGATATGCATGCTCAGATGCAGCAAGAACGCTAGGAGATGCACCAGGAACGAGAAGAGATACGTCGAGAGCTACACCAAGAGCGAGAGGAGATACGCCAGGAGAGAAGGGCGCAGCAGCAACAACAGCAACAGCAGCAACAGCAACAAGTACCACTACCTCCACCACCACCACCAGTTCCACCCCGTGATAAGCACCGGGAATTCATGAGCCATAAGCCACCGACGGTCACCAGCTCTCCTGATCCACTGGACACAGATGATTGGTTGAAGTCTGTTAAGAAGATGTTGATTATTACACAATGCTCTAACCGGGAGAAGGTTCTATATGCTTCTGGTCGTCTGACAGGTCCTGCTGCTAATTGGTGGGATTCATACACTGCTACCCACGATGCTGCTGATACTATCACATGGGCGGAGTTTTCTACGCAGTTCAGGAACTGTCATATACCAGCTGGACTGATGAAGATTAAGAAGAAAGAATTTGTCACTGAAGCAAGGGAGCATGTCAGTCAGCGAGTACCGTGATAAGTTTATTCAGTTATCCAGATATGCACCTGATGAAGTTGCTGAGGATGAGAGGAAACAGGAACATTTTATTGAAGGACTTAATGGACCTCTGCAGTATGCTCTAGTGGCACATACGTTTCCATCATTTTAGAGGCTGCTTGACAAGGCCCTAGCTATTGAACACAAGTGTGTTCAGCTAGGAGATTTGAAGAGGAATGCTATATCCCAAGGACAAGGAAGCAGCAGTGTTCGTCCACGCTACAGTTCACCCTAGGGTACACCAGTTCGCACTAGCGGAGGCCAACACCCAGTTCAGCAATCACCTCAGAGGACTCCACCGACTCGTCAGGCTACCCCCACTGGCACCCCGACGAAGTTTTTAGGACAGAGTGTAGGCACTACTTGCTTCAAGTGTGGGTAGACTGGACATTATGCAAATGTTTGCCCATAGAGGATTGCTACTACCCCAGTTCAGAATAAGCAGCAGACTCCAAGATCTGGCAAGGGATACTCTATTGCCAGGGTTAATCAAGTCAGCATCGATGCTAATCCTGATGGTGCTGACATCATACTTGGTATGTTTTACATTAATGCAATTCCTGTAACAATACTATTTGATTCTGGTGCTACACATTCATTCATGTCTGCTCGTTATGCCAACACAAATGAGATAGCCCTGCTAAAAATGAGAAAACTAATGATAGTAATTACACCTAAAGGGCATGTTGAGGCAAATCATATGACACGTAGATTGACATTAACAATTATGGGAAGAGAATTTGGAGCTACTGCTATAATATTAGAGGCGAGCAGTATAGATCTAATCCTTGGTATGTCATGGTTAAGAAAGGCAAAGGCCATTATAGCATGTGGTAGGGGTATGGTAGTGAAAGTCGCCTAGATGGGGGGTGGATAGGCAAAACCTGAAAATTATAACTTTACACCCCCAACTAGATCCCTTGATTAGTGGTTAGAACAAGATACACAATTATCGGAGTATAAAAACTAAGTCCTTTGCTTGTAAAGAGTATTGCTTTCAAATAATGTGGAATTGATAAATCAATACAACTAATAGGTCTATGAGAATAAAGCAAGAGGGCTTAGATAAGAAGAGCAATAACACAAGTTCTTTCTTGCAAGGTGTTGCTTCACTAAATGAGAATTTAATTTGAAGCAACACCAAATCATGTTAGCAAAGAATAGTGCAAGAAAACTTAGTCTGAGGGAAAGCAAACAAATCACAAGAAATGAACACAAGAGACACGGATGATTTGTTTTACCGAGGTTCGGCCCTCGAAGGCCTAGTCCCCGTTGAGGAGTCCACTAAGGACATGTCTCTTTCAACCCTTTCCCTCTCTCCACTGATCACCAAAGACCGGCGAGCTCTTCTTCTTCTCAAGGATCACTTAAGACCCCGCAAGGATCACCACACTCTTTGGTGTCTCTTGCTAGCTTTACAAGCCTCCAAAACTTTGGAGGAAGTTCAATGGAAGTCAAAACTCCACGCACAAATGAACACAATATGTAGCACACACTTTCTCTCAATGAATCTCACAAGGCACTAGTGCTAAACTCAAACGAGTAGCTCTCTCTTGCTTGCTCTCTCTTTTGTGGCACTTGTGTTGGTTGTAGTGGTCTAAATCTTGTGTATAGGATGGATCAATGAATAGAGGTGGTTGGGAGGGCTTGAATATGTCAACTATATGACTTGGAATGTTGCTTGGGCTCCCACACCTTGAAGTGGCCGGTTGGGGTGGTATTTATAGCCACCAACCAATTTGTAGCCGTTGGAGAAGGCTGCTAGCGTCCGGTGCACCGCCACGTCATCCTGACGTTAGGGCTTGGAGCTGGTCGACCGTTGGAGGCTTTGTCCTCATGCGGCACCGAACAGTCCGGTGTAACACCGGATAGTCTGGTGCCCCTCTGACCTTCTGCTCTGACTTCTGCCGCGTTTACTGTGCTGCACTGTTCACTGTCAGAGTCGACCGTTGCGTGCAGATAACCGTTGCCCCGCTGGCACACCGGACAGTCCGGTGGTGCAGCGGACAGTCCAGTGAATTATAGCGGAGCTGCGCCTGAGAAACCCGAAGCTGCAGAGTTCGGAGTGTATGGTCCCTGGGGCACCGGACACTGTCCGGTGGCACACCGGACAGTCCGGTGCGCCAGACCAGGGAGCACTTCGGTTTCCTTTTTGCTCCTTTCTTTTGAAGCCTAACTTGTTATTTTTACTGGTTTGCGTTGAACCTTTGGCACTTGTAGAATGTATAATCTAGAGCAAACTAGTTAGTCCAATTATTTATGTTGGGCAATTCAACCACCAAAATTATTTAGGAAAAGGTTTGACCCTATTTCCCTTTCAGGTAGAACTCACCAGCCCTAAGGAGAAAGATTTCAAATTCAAATTGCAGTGACCACCTCTTTCAGACGTGCGATGTACTTTATAGCTGAGGAGTTTGTTGGTGACAACATTCGTGTGGTTAGAGATTTTCTGGATGTCTTTCCAGAGGTGTTACCAGGGATGCCACCAGATAGGGAAGTTGAGTTTGTCATTGTTCTCTTACCTGGAACTGCCCCTATTTCTAAACGGCCATACAGGATGTCTGTAGAAGAATTATAGAACTTAAGAAACAGTTAACGGAGTTACAAGAGGCTGGGTACATTCGTCCGAGTTCCTCACCTTGGGGAGCGACGGTTCTGTTTGTACAGAAGAAGGATGGATCACAAAGAATGTGTGTGGATTATAGATCTCTTAATGATGTTACTGTGAAGAACAAATACCCGTTACCCCATATTGAGGATTTATTTGATCAGATGAGAGGTGCTAGGGTATTCTCGAAGATTGATCTCCGATCGGGTTACCATCAGATGAGGATTAGACCATTGGATATTCCTAAGACGGCTTTCTCGACCCGATATGGATTATATGAGTTCACAGTTATGTCATTTGGACTAACTAATGCACCAGCTTATTTTATGAATTTGATGGATAAGGTGTTTATGGAGTATTTGGACAGATTTGTCGTGATGTTCATCGACGATATTCTTATTTATTCCAAGAGTGATAGCGATCATGAGGAACATTTGAGATTGGTGCTACAGAAGCTACGAGATAACCAACTCTATGCCAAGTTTAGCAAGTGCGAGTTTTGGATTGGTGAGGTGTCATTTCTTGGTCATATCATTTCTAATGGAGGAATATCAGTGGACCTTGCTAAGGTCAAGGAGATAACGGAGTGGAGAGTACCCACTACAGTTACAGAGATTCGGAGTTTCTTGGGACTTGCTGGCTATTATCGAAGATTTATTGAAGGATTTTCTAAGATTGCGAAGCCTATGACCTCACTTCTGGAGAAGGGAAGAGAATTTAAGTGGGACGATAAGTGCCAAGATAGTTTTGATCAATTGAAGAAGAGATTGATGTCACCAGTGTTGGTTATGCCAGATCTACAGAAGGGATTTGATATCTATTGTGATGCATGTGGCCAAGGCTTAGGATGTGTGCTCATGCAAGAAGGACATGTGATCGCCTACGCGTCTCGTCAGTTGCGGAAGCACGAGTTGAACTACCCCACTCATGACTTAGAACTGGCAGCCGTTGTGCATGCGCTTAAGATTTGGAGACATTATATCATGGGGACCAAGTGTTAAGTATACACGGATCATAAGAGTTTGAAGTATATATTCACTCAGAAGGATCTCAACCTTAGGCAACGCCGTTGGTTGGAGCTTATTAAGGATTATGACATGGAAATTCACTATCACCCGGGCAAGGTGAATTTGGTTGCCGATGCCTTGAGTCGAAAGGAACACGTTCATTCAGCTATTGTTGCCCAGCTACCTGAGGAGATTATTGAGGATTTTAGGAGACTTAACCTGGGGATAGTTGCTCACACGTAAGGAGTTACTATTGATGTGGAACCTACTTTGGAGCAAGAAATCTGCAAAGGACAAATTGGTGTGCTAAAATAAGAGATTAAGGATCTGATTACTGAAGGTCGAGGTCCGGAATTCATAGAGGATGAGCTAGGCATCATATGGTTCAAGGACAAGATATGTGTTCCTGATATTGAAAGCCTTCGTGAGACTATTTTGAAGGAGGCCCATGACTCGGACTATTCTATTCATCCTGGTAGTACCAAGATGTATCAGGATTTGAAACAGAAGTACTAGTGGTATGGATTGAAGAGAGATGTGGCTGCACATGTGGCTATGTGCGATGTGTGTCAAAGAGTTAAGGCTGAACACTAGAGGCCGGCTGGACTACTGCATCCACTGAAGATACCTGAGTGGAAGTGGGAAGAGATTGGAATGGATTTCATTACTGGATTGCCTCGCACCCAGAAAGGATATGATGATATATGGGTGATTGTGGATAGATTGACTAAAGTAGCTCACTTCATCTCTGTCAAGACTACTTATAAAGGTTCTCAACTGGCAGAGTTATATATGGCTCGGATTGTGTGTTTACATGGAGTACCGAAGAAGATCGTGTCTGATCGAGGTTCACAGTTTACCTCAAGATTCTAGAGAAGCTTCCATGAGAATATGAATACAAAGTTGAACTTTAGTACGACTTATCACCCTTAGACTGATGGACAGACTGAAAGGACTAATCAAGTACTGGAGGACATGTTGAGAGCTTGTGCCCTCCAGCATGGAGGAAGTTGGGATAAAAGTCTACCATATGCTGAGTTCTCATATAATAATAGCTATCAGGCCAGTCTGAAGATGTCACCATTCGAAGCTTTGTATGGGAGGAAGTGCAGGACTCCTCTATACTGGGATCAGACTGGAGAAAGATAGTTCTTTGGGCCTGAACCGATTCAAGAGGCAGAAGAACAAGTCCGTATAATTCGAGAGAATTTGATGGTAGCCTAAACCAGGCAAAAGAGCTATGCTGATAATAGAAGGAGACCACTAGAATTTGAGGAAGGAGATTATGTGTACCTCAAGGTGTCACCACGTCGTGGAATGAGGAGATTCAAAGTTAAGGGCAAATTATCACCTCGCTTTATTGGACCATTCATGATCTTTAGGCGAGTTGGGGAGATGGCATACCAACTCGAGCTACCGGCTAATCTATCTAATGTGCATAATGTATTCCACGTATCTCAACTTAAGAAGTGTCTCCGTGTCCCTGAGGAACAGTTACCAATGGAAGAGCTCAGTGTTCAGGGTGATTTGACTTACACGGAGTATCCTGTCAAGATTCTTGATACATTGACTCGGGTTACAAGAAATAAGGTGATAAAGATGTGCAAAGTGCAATAGAGTCACCATGGAGAAGATGAAGCAACCTAGGAAAGAGAAGAAGAGCTCCGCATAGACTTTCCCCATATTTCCGTAGTTCTTCCTAAATCTCGAGGGCGAGATTCTTGTTAAGGGGGTAGGATTTGTAATACCCAATTTGTAAGAAAAATCTAAAAGGAGAAATTATATTCCTTTATATATATATGTGTGTTATCTCTATTTATCATTACAGGTGAACACCTCACTTAAACAAATAAATAATTAACAAAAGACACTCAAATAATTTTTGCATCATATTGGAGTTTTTGTTTGCTTGTGCATTTGGATAATAACAACAATAATATTAGTAGAAATAAAATAATGACTTAAGATGAAGTTTGAATCCCAAATTGAGAATTAGGGTTGAAAATAGAGAAGGAAAGAGAAAATACTACAATACCAAAAATAAATTTATAAATGAATAAATTTATTCCAAAATAATTTATTCAAATCATATATTCAAAAAAAATTTGATTACAAATTCGCCACAAAAGTTTCAATTCAAATTTAGATTTAACATTTGAAAGAAAAGAGAAAAGGAAAGAAAAGATAAAAAAAGAAAACAGGAAAGGCGCTTGGGCCCAATATGACCCAGAGCTCGACCCACTTGGCCAACTCCTCCGCGCGGCTGACTCACTGTGTGCTTTTGGCGCTGACCGCACGGGCCCAGGATCCAGTCTCTCACGCTGCGCTCGCTTCTCCCTCCTTTCCACTGACGCGTGGGCCCGCCTTGTCATCCGCCTGTACGCGATGTTGCGCGTTCTTCCTCTCTGGCTCAACAACCTCAGCGCGCGTCACGCGGAATAGCCGCGGGGGCCTCACCGGCTAGCACCGTGATCTGCGGATCCATCACCTCGGTACCGCGCACCTATATATTACCCTTGTAGTTCCGCCGTCATAGCCTTGGATCCACCTCGGGTGCCAGCAGAGAGAAAGGGCGGAGCAGGGGAGATTCGCCTTCGCTGTCGACGACTGTGTGCGCCCCTCTCCGTATACGCCACCACTCCGGGTGAGCTCTTCCTCCGTGCTTCGCTTGAGTTCTCAATACGTATAGGGTAGCAGATTTGGCTCAGATGCGCTAATACCCGGGCCCATGTCGCCTGCCATGGCGCCTCCGCGGCGCGCCGTGGACCGAGTCCTGCACTTGATGTCGGCTAAAATTTGTTTGGGAATTGAGTTCGGGGAGTCATCAATCTCGTGGGGCCAAGTGAATTGGTGTATGGCGCTCGGGACGACCGAATTCGTGATCTCCGGTGATCCTACCGCCGTGCGCAGTGCTCAGATCACGCAGGTTGGGTCAGGTTGAAGACGATGGCTGCTGGCCGTTGGATGGACGCGAGTCGGCTAGTATTAGTCCACCACGTATCGGTTCGTCAGTAATAGATCAAGACCGTTCGTCGTCGGATCACCGAGTGGGAGTAGACCGCGGTAAAATTAAATTCGGGCCGCGAATCTCAGATCGGACGGCACTGGTTTGGTACTGTTTCGGCTTAAGTCATAACTAATCTGCGCCACCCATCGTTGATCGGACGGTCCAAATTAGAGCATACCATTTCGCCCAGGTGGTTTTATTAAAGAACCCCTGAAGTTTTGGGGTATCAACCCGCAGTCCACCTTGGTGGTCGTCTGTGTCATAGAAATATTTGCACTGAGACCCTTGTGCTTACCAGAAAATGAGGCCTAGTCCAGAGTAATATAAAATCAGAGAAATTAAATTATAAAAGGATTTTTAATATGTAAATAAGTTCTAGAACTTATAAAATTCATAGAAAATTCATCTCTAGTCCAAATTAACCCATTCCAGTTTTATAAATTTCGTAATTTTATTCTCTATCACTTAGAGTCTCTATTTTGACATGAAAATAGTAAGAAAAATAATTTCTCACTTAATCCTATTTTGAGCACATAAAACCTTTGAAAATTCATATCTTAAAATCTATAACTCCAAAAATTATGATTCATGTTCCTAGGGTTTTATTTTAATGTGTAGATTATTATCATGTATTTTGTTTACATGTTTGGTGTGATGTTAATTTTCTCTATATATTGTGCTTGTTTGTATTGTGGCGAGTAGAGGAGCCCGTGACTGAGGATCCTGGTGACCAGAAGATAGAAGTAGCTGAGCAGGAGCTCATTGAAAGCAAGTTGTGCCCTTGATCACTTTTTACCCAACAATGTTTTTTAATGTCATTTATTCATGCATAGGTTTATTTTGATGGGACCTAATAGGTCACCCTAGACTGTTTATCCCTTTTTACCTTGTTATCCCTGAATCAGACGGGTAGTTATGCTATTGATTTACATGGTTTTGGGATAATCTTTCATTATATCCATGTTCCAATTACTTTTGTTATTCTATTTATGTTCATGTCAAGATCATTAATGTTAATTAGAACATGGAGCTTAACTTGAGAAACACGTGCCACCACAAGGGAGGAATGGGACCCCTTGGCTAACTAATTAGGAATGCTAGTCGAAGACTACCTTACCCGAAAGGGGCAAGGGCAGTAGGGGAGTTGCATGTAAGGAGGTTCTCGGGTTAATTTTGCTGCGATGGCGGTCAGACAGGGAATTCTTGCAAGTGCTCTTCCCATAAACTATAGCGGGTTTTCAGAAGCTAGTGGAACTTTGTAAAGGCCTCGTAGTGTTGTCCTGCCTCGCTTCCTAGGTAGAGGTGTATGGGAGTCGCGATCCCTTGGCAGATGGGTAACATGACTTATGGGTAAAGGGTACAACCTCTGCAGAGTGTAAAACTGGTATACTAGCCGAGCTCACGGTCAAGAGCAGCTTAGGACTCTCGCATGATTAACTTATGTAACTTAAATTCAATTTTGTCATTTGCATATGCATGGGATTATTTATTAATTTTGTTCTATAACTTTATTTAAGGTTTGGTATTTACTTACATCTA
This sequence comes from Zea luxurians, assembly GCA_029449295.1. Lineage (NCBI taxonomy): Eukaryota > Viridiplantae > Streptophyta > Magnoliopsida > Poales > Poaceae > Zea > Zea luxurians. The sequence continues at coordinate 1,142,292 of JAOPSE010000150.1, read as the reverse complement.
GTAACTGCTAATAAAACTTTGACCAACTAATTAAAAGCAATGCTCAGCTTTAACCCTTGTTGTTGACTAGCTTTACACATCACATGAACTCCCACCTTTGGTGAGTTCATGCCCACTGGTTTCCCCATAACTTGTTGAGCTATGATCATGTGTGAGTTCACCCTTGCTGTCTCACACCCCCATAGGAGAAGAACATGTGGTTCAGGAGGAGCCTCAAAGCGAGGAGTTTGATTTGATCTAGGTGGCGTTTCTCCAGTTGACTTTTGCACCAAGGATGATCCTTAGTTCGTTTTATATTTATCTTTTATTTTGTAATAAGACTTTCGCTATGTAATAAATACTCTGATGTTATTATGACATTATCTCTATACACTCTGTTATTATATATGTTGTCTTCTTGGCGCATGTATGAGATGCACCTGGCTTTGTTCCTTAAAGCCCGGGTGTGACAGGTTTCCCTAGCCATATTCTGGTATGTCGATGGACTCATATCCAGGACGAACGTCACCCGCCATCTTCGCTAAACGATGGGTCGACTCTGAGCACGGCCGGACCGTCCGCACATGATCTCGGACCGTTCGTCCCTCCGTCAGACCATTCGGCACCCTACACCGGACCATCCGTAGTGACGCAGATCCTATCACAAAGGTTGCAGACGATGTTCGGCGCGACCGGACAGTCCGGGAATAGTACCAGACTGTCCAACTACACAGGTTGGTCCATCCGGAGCACTGGAATCCATATGTGATCAGCCTAGTACAAAAGGCCGACATAAACACGGTCGACCACCTAAGCCCTAGGAGTCAAAAAGGTTACACGTTGTTGAGCTTGTTTGTCCTGCTAAGGCCAAATCTTCTGCTCGCTCTAACCCGCACTCGGCATAAAAAGAGAAAGTTAAGTTCATATTTAATATTGCTAAGTGTGATAAAATATTTGATAGGTTACTTAAGCATGATAATATTAAATTGTCACATACATATCCTCTTGTTGAAGAATTGAAAGGACCACATGTAGCTAGCTATTGCGCCTGCTCAGCATCCGACCCCGCTCGTGCAGCCACCGCGCAAAAAATAGTGCAGAACGAGCACTTGAACTCACGCCTTATGCTCCTAAAAATTGAGGCTAACCACCTGACCACATGTACCATAGCGATTACAAATAAACAATAACTATATTTAAATAAATATCTCAATACCTATTTATATGATATATAACAATTGTAACAAAGTACGGGCAATTGGCTAGTATTAATATAATGACCATGCATTGTGACGAACCGAGTAAGTCACTGTTGTGGACTATCCCCATAATATATATATACACACACACACACGACGGCACTAAAATGCACCCATGTGCATTTTAGTTTGTGGATGCACAGACCCCAAGACTCCCTGTCCGGACATCCCCGACTTTGTTTCCTCTGCTTGTTTTCTTTTTTTTCCAGCTATGCTTCGATGCTCGTTTCTTCTCGAATTCCATTTTTTATCTCTCCCTTTTTCCCCTCGTGGACGAAGCAAAGCAAGCAACATGACCTTGCATCTGAGACTGTACTGTTTCTCTTGCCATTGAGTTTTCCCCCAAGATTCCTTTTTGGCTGCCATTGTTCAGGCCGACAGCACTCGCCCGCTGCATCCATTTCAGCACTGATGTAAACAAAATGATTGCAACTGCTGGTGTGTTGTAATTGCAACTGCTGAGTTGCTCTGATGTGATTGCAAGTACTGAATAACTCTGGGAAATTTTGTTAAAAAAATATGATTGCAACTGCTGATTTGGTGTAATTGCAACTGCTGGTCTGGTGTGATTGCAACTTCTATATAACTATGTCAAAAAATCTGTTAAACAAACAATGATTGCAACTGCTGTCTGGTGTAATTGCAACTGCTGGTCTGGTGTGATTGCAACTTCTATGTAACTATGTCCAAAAATCTGTTAAACAAACAATGATTGCAACTGCTGTCTGGTGTAATTGCAACTGCTGGTCTGGTGTGATTGCAACTTCTATATAACTATGTCCAAAAATCTGTTAAACAAAACAATGATCGCAACTGCTATCTGGTGTAATTACAACTGCTGGTCTGGTGTGATTGCAACTTCTATATAACTATGTCCAAAAATCTGTTAAACAAACAATAATTGCAACTGCTGGTCTGGTGTAATTGCAACTGCTAGTCTGGTGTGATTGCAACTTCTATATAACTATGTCTAAAAATCTATTAAACAAAACAATGATCGCAACTGCTAGTCTTGGTGCAGACTGAAGTTGTCAGGGCCTGCGCGTCGGTTCGGCCTGGGTGGGGCGGTTGGCTCGGACCAGGTTCTCCTGACGCGTAGGTTTGGCCTGGGTGCATTTTCTATATTGAATGCACCTAGGTGTAATATATAAATACAGTATATATATAATTTTAAAATCAAAGTTAACATATGGTCCACATATCAAATATTAAACTGATAATAAATATTATACTTTATCTTAACCAAAAGATCGAAAAAGGTACGAGTTAAAAAGGAACGTGACCCTTTTTACATAACTCGCTTGGTCGCTCGTCCTCTTTAAGATAGCGAGGCGGTAATACATTGGAGCGCTGCGCTGCGTGTGACATCATGTCGTGTTGAGCTTGGATAGTTTCTCACGGTCCATAGATAACAATCCAATGGTAGGCGAGAAGCGGGGAAGAGGAATAGACCTACGCGCTTCACGCACAACATGTATTTAGACCGCTGATTAGATTAGAAAGAAGTATAAAGACTTTTTTTAAAGGGACGATGGTACAAATCAGAAAACTAATACTTTATAGGAGCAGAGATAGAGATGTATACTCCAGTTTTCTTAATCTACTACCAACATATAACACTAAACTAGTTTGGTGACCGTGCATTGCTATAGAGATCATATAAGTTCATGTGTTTTGCTATGTGACGTGAGGGATCGACATTATTAAAAGTCATTTTTCATTTTTCTATTAGACCTAGTGAGGTACTCGTGCTTTACTACAGAGACCATACAAATCTATTGGTTTTGTCATTTACATTATAATAATTTCTTTAGTGTGCAACTTCCACTAGTTACATCAGCATTTCTTACACGGGCACCTCGTACTTGTTATCCCTATCCTCAGTCGTGAGAACCTGCCAAGATCAAACAAAGCGACATCATGGTAACTAAAAGAGAATGTTTTCAAGTGATATTGTTTATAATAATAGAACAATATACTAACTGATGGTGCGCTCTAATCTTATTCATGCATTCCAGATGAATTATGTGTCCACACTACAACACACTAATATTCGAAGTGAAAGACTGTAAAAGAAGAGGGAAGTCTTCTATAAATCCGGAAACTAGAGAGTTCAGAGTGATGTTTCAGATAACGAAATTTAAGTACAAAATGGATCAAAAGATTTTGGACAACAATTTGGTAGCCATAGTACTCATCAAACCAATTTACGCTTACGTCTCTATTACCTTTTGTGTTTTTAGCCGGATTTTATTTGATGGTCTTTTGTGCACTTGAATGGCACATTTGCATCTTGGATGCTGAGTTCATCTATACATGAGAATTAATGTGTATCTCTAATGTGTTTCATGGTTAAAGAAATAAAAAATAAAATGCATGAAAACAAAGTTTAAGCATAGAAAACAAAAGGTTAGGCAAATTAATGTATTTCATATTATGTTAAATAGCGACGATTTTCAACATGAAATACATATCAGTTACTAATTTCACGATGACAAGCTGAATCATACTATTATATTTATCTCTACTACTCTTATGTGTGGACTGTAGGCGTCCACACACGTTGGTTCTGCCATCGCCCGCAGTCCGCTCCCGCGCCCGCAGTCCGCTCCCGCTCCCGCGCCCGCAGTCCCCCACCAAATCCCCGCCCGTCAATCCACCGCTGCCATCGCCCGCAGTCCGCTCCCGCGGCCGCGCCCCAATCCCCAAATCCCCGCCCGTCAATCCGCCGCTCACGAAATCCGCTCCCCGTCGCCCGTCGATGGAAGGTCGGGGAGCCGCAGTCCGCATGAATGGAAGGTCGAGCCGCGCCCCGATCCCGCGCCTCGCCCGTCGATGGAAGGTCGGGGATTTGGGGGATCGCAGGCCGTAGATGGAAGGTGGCGCATTCATCCCGTCGATGGAAGGTGGCGCATTCATCCCGCGCCTCGCCCGTCGATGGAAGTCCGTGCCAGGCAAAGCTCCGCGGAGGCGTTCATCCTGCGCCACCAAATGCCCAAAATCAGCCGCGCCAGCTACGCCTCCATCCCGTCACACTTCTATGTATTCATCCGCGCCAGCTACGCATTCATCCCTGCGCCCCCAAATCCCACGAATCCGCCACACTTCTATGTATTTAAAAACCCCTAATCGATCCATACGCCATAGGCCATACGCCATCCGCGCGACGGGAAGCTAAGGACACTCGGTGCAAAAGGTCCATACGCCATCTGCGCGACGGGAAGCTAAGGACACTCGGCGCAAAAGGTCAGTGTCTTTTCTTGTGTTCTACCAGCTCTTAATAACAGTTCTACCAGTTCTTGTGCGTGTGATCATAGATAAGGTGCTGCTTGTTTTGCTCAAAGCTTGTGTTCTACCAACTGCCTTGTTTAAGGTATGCTGCTTGTTTTGCTGCAGCTATGCAAATTATTGTTCTTTATTATTCCAGAACCTATGCCAGAACCTATGCACCCAGTACACAATTGATGCTATTTTGCTCATACAACTATTTTATTCCAGTTGCACCCAGAAATTTGCATGATGTATATGGATGTAGTTTTAGTACTTATAGTGTCACTTGAATAGTTGAGTGTTGGGGATTGTGTTTGGTTGAGTGTAGTCTCAATATGCTTGCAGTTTAGTTTTACTTGTGACATGCTGTTGGGGCTTGTGTTTGGTTGAGTGCCCTTATTATTACATCTGGTTTAGCTACCTATTCATCTGGTTTACCTACCTATTCATCTGTTTGTGCTTTAGTCTCTATTGAATCCTGACTTGAACAAATACTGCTCAAGAAGCCAAATTTGTTAGTAAATATGTGCAGTAGTTTTAGTGCTTGTTGAGTGTTGGTGCGTGTGTTTGGTTGGGTGTAGTTTCAATATGGTTGCACTTCAGTTTTACTTATGATCTGCTTGTGATAGAACACAAGAAAAACTATGATCTGCTTCCAGTTTTGCAGTTCAGTTTAGTTTGTGCTCATAATGATCTGCTTCCACCTTTCAATTGCTGATTTTTTTATCTCAGAACTTTTATTGCTGCAATGGCAGTAGTCCTTGCTGTTTTGTTAGGGGAGCTCTTAAGTTTAATGAGTTGAGTAAAACACAATAAAAACTATCTCGATGTGACAGAGTACAACACATACCAAACTCTTGATGACCTGCACATACCATACTCTTGCTGTTTTGTCAGGGGTGATGGTTGACTAACTCTTGATGACCTGCACATATCATCAATGTTCAAAACTACTGGGTGATGGTTGACTAACTCTTGGCTGCACATACCAAACTCTTGATGACCTGCACATATCATCAATGTTCAAGCTGGACATGATGCTTAAAGTGGTTAATTCCATGCCGGAGGAGAAAAAAAACAAGTATTATTTTTTGAAAGGCGTAATTTGGTTGGACATTTCTTCCACCACCTTGTTCTTCGACAGAAAGAAGTATTATTTTTCATGTAGCTTTAAAAACAAGTATGTGTGCCAATTTTGTTTGCCTAACACTAACAAAACTTAAACCCAGGTTCAAGTTGATCCTAATTCAGGCAGACTGATGTAGTAGTTTGTTCTGTAATAATCCCTTCATGGACTTTAGAATTTTCCAATCACGGGGCAGTTCGTATCTATGATTTGTGGTTTCATTGAAGTAGTTTGTTGTTTCAGCTAGTGAGGGTGTGGAGGAAGGAAGGGATAAGGCGTTTGGTTTACCCGGACCGGACGACAGGACACCGTCGGGGGTTCGCTACAACGCATCCACAGCTTCTCAGGCCTAGGTAAGCTTTCAAGCAAATTTGTTGCTGCAACTGTTCTTTAATAGCCTGTGATATGTTAGTAAAATAATACCACTTTCGTTACATTTTTGCGATCATGTTTCAGTTGAATTTTCCTAACAAACAATGTTGTTAATGCCGTGTATGCTTGTGTGTATTGGTGGTTTGTATTGGGGTATAAAGTTTATATGCATTCTTCCGGTATATATCGGTTGATGCTAATCTCTACTACTATAAATCATAAATCAGAACAATAATTCATGTTTTTTGGTGCACACATATTTGTGCAGCTATCTGTATGGGGTCTCAAGGCTATATATCCTTGCTCTCCCTCCTTTAAATTACCATACTTGTACCGAATCATAGATACGAACTGCCCCGTACTATAAATCAGAACAATAATTCATGTTTTTTTGTGCACACATATTTGTACAGCTATCTGTATGGGGTCTCAAGGCTATAATCCTTGCTCTCCCTCCTTTAAATTACCATACTTGTACCGAATCATAGATACGAACTGCCCCGTAATATAAATCAGAACAATAATTCATGTTTTTTGTGCACACATATTTGTACAGCTATCTATATGGGGTCTCAATTATATATATCCTTGGTCTCCCTCCTTTTAAATAACATACTTGTACCGAATCATAGATACGAACTGCCTCATACATACGTTCGAGTCAAATATAAAGTAAAAGGATTGCTTACTACACAATACACACTAAATACATAATCATTTAAACTATTTGATAATAATAATATTGAACCGCGAAAGTATGACATGTGTTACATTTATGTTACACGCTGCAAGGTTTTGATGGAACCGATCGTATTGAACCGTGAAAGAGCCGCAACAGCCCAAAGAAAACGGATGCCTATGTAAGTTATTATATATAAATATATTTACACTTAATTTGTCTATCAAAGTTATGACCGTTATTTAAAAGGATGTTTACTATATAGCTTCAGGTTGTTCGACGACTACCGTGATGAAGATTTTTATGGGCTACCGCGCAAATACAGTATTGTGGCTCGGGTAGAAGTTAAATTCCCGATTGAACCACGTTTTCGTGATAGACAACATTTCATATTATCTGACATCAATGTAAGCCAACAATTCTCTAAGTTTCATTTTCAAATTTACACGCTCTTCATACCATCGCCTCTTCTCCTACTAAAATACTATTAGGGAGCCAAGATCGAGGCCATAACATATATGTATGAGACAGTCAAACATTTCGACAATTTGCTCCATGAAAAGCATGATTACAAGATGCATAATGTAAATTTCAGTCTTCATCCGGGTGAATTTAATTTTCGTCATCTAAATGGTCCCATGGAATTGTGTCTTGATCAACAAACTATCGTGGAACCATACACTGTTCCAATTCAAATGGCGCCATTCCCAAAACAAATACTCTTGAACCTTGCTGATATTGCCGAGTTGCCAAACAGGACTTTAGTCAGTAAGAATATATCGATCTCTTAATATTATTATAATATCGTTTACACAAAATTCAGTATTAATCCATTTATAAATTCTTATTTTTGTAGACATAATGGCTATTGTAGTCCACTTGGATACAATTCATCGCACAATGTGGGGCCCTTTCAGAAAGATTGTTATAATGGATGCTAGGTATAATCCGTTAATTGTATATATATTCAAATTTAAATATTACTAACATATTCTTACCCACAATCAATGTCGTAGGGGGTATTTACATATCATTAAAGTTTGGGGTGACCTACTAAACAAAAATGCACTCCGCTGGGCGTTGGCTAAGGAGGATTATGGCATAATAATTGGGACTATGTTTAGACGGTTCAGAAGACAAGGTACAACATGTCTTTACGCCTTTCAAAACCATCTGTCACTAAGTTTTGCTTTATAATGATTCGTAACAGAGATTTATATGTGTAATTCTAGAGTGCCTCGAGTCTTCGGATCATACCACAATACACTTCAATCCGTTCCATCACAACACCCATCATTTTGGACGTAAGTATATTCTAAAAAATTAGTTACATTTAAACCGTCATTGTTCTCATTATATCATGAACTACGTGTAGATGTGATTAATTGTGGCATTCATTGCAGCAATTCAAAGAGCTTTGGTGGCGCGGAACAACCGTCAGTTTGCGGTTACATTTCTTGAAGAACAAAGGCGTAGATAGATTCTACAAATTCGCAAAGAGCAATAATTGGGACTATGCTTAGGCGTAGAGAGATTCTATAATGATAGAATACGTGTCGTACTGTTATTGATCAACCAAAAGCAACATGAGGCAAACTTGTATGTCTATGAATTTTGTTTGTAATACCTATTACATGGGTTTAATAAGAGATATTTTGTGAAAATTTTGACCGTGCAAATATAGACATGAATTATCAGCTGCCATTGAACCATAATGATAATTGTATTTTTTGACTTGATGGATTATCAGCTGCCATTGAACCATCCTTGCTGGCGATATATAGATGAATTTTGTTCTGATGGTGGCTTTCTGTATCCATTCCATGCTTCAGACTGCATTACTCAGAGTTCAGATAGTAAAAGAAAGCTTCAGAACACACAATTATCACCATTCAACTAGAGTGTCAATTGATTTATGTGGACGTAAAAGTAATAGTCTTACAAGAAACAAAGTGGAAACCTGAGCTTCCATGTACATTTAACATCCGGGGCCTCCTTATGCTGCTGCTTGTTCTCTTTCGGTTCGCTATGATCATGTTGCTTCAGCCGGTACCTCCGTTTTGTTTGCCTTGCACCTTTTCCGTCGACGTCCATCGAATTATCCCTTGTCTATTCACCCTTGTGAGCAGTCTGCCTCCTCTTGGACTTCTGCCGCTGACGCTGGGAGTCCCGTGCCTTTTTGAAGAACTCAAATGATTTGGGAAACTGATGCTTATTGATGAGATGCTGCTGCCGACTCTTGTAACTCTTCAATTTCATACCACAACCCTCCACCAAACACTCGTACTGTTATAACAAGTTGCAGGTAGCAACATACGTCTCCCAGAACCCCACTGACCACTGCCATTGTGTTACATTGTGTGAAGTGTGTTGCTGCTGCTTTCTGTTGGTTGGCCTTTGTGGCCATGTATATGGATTTCCTCAACTTCAATTCACACCAAACGACCCATCAGACATGATTTTCCCAAGTTTTTCATTGTTCCTCATGTGCGAGACAACGCACTTTGGGGTGACATCCAACCATCAAGTTTAAACCATGGCTACCGTCACCGCTTGAAAATGAGCTATTACAGAATTAGAAGGTGCCATGTACAAAGGCCAATGACTGTTCACGCAGAAAGCAATGCCCAAATACTTGGGAAAATATGGTTTGGTTGGATATGGTTTGGTTGGATAGGGGCATTTGGAAAAGCCTGTTGAACATGAAGTATGTAAGTACACAGTCCGGTAAATACCAAAACAAAAAGGAAAACAAACTTTTTTCTCTGTACCTGATAGTAATATGGTCTTCCAATGTTTGCATTACCCTAAGCGAGCTTCTGGTCGAGGGATGCAACGACGCCTATAAATTCTTGGCCTCTCCTGCTTCTGGCAACACAAAACACATCCATCCTCGCTCGCCCTCCTTGCAACTGCAGTGCTGCTCAGTGCCACTGCCAGCAGATCGAGCTGCTCTATCTCACAAACCCTATTGCTTTGCTGCTGCACCTGCAAGTCTGCAACTGCGCACAGAGTTGTCGATGACGGGAGAAGTGGACCGCCGACGAGCACGACCGCTTCCTCCACGCGCTGCTGCTGTTCGGCCGCGACTGGAAGAGGGACCACGAGTAGACTTCAAGACTATATATATCCAAAACCTGATACATACCTTGTTGATTTTCCATTTGAATCAAGTAGACTTCAGGACTCCTAAAGTGTTCATATCTCATAATAATTAAGTATATGTTTTCTAAATGTGAAACCTCAAATGTTATAATCAAATACAAATATGATATCGAATGGGGAAGGAATCCCCTTGCTATTCAAATCCATGGGAGAGGAATCTCCTTGCTATTTGAATAGCAAGCGGAATTCCTCTCCATGGATCCCCTCAGGATCCTTGATCTCCAAATCAGCCCTTACTCAAGTACTGTGTGAAAACTTAACTAAGCCAGTTCCTATGTCCATGATAGGGTTTCTTTATGGAGAACGGAGAACCAACAGAAACAGATCAGATGGACCATACTGATGGTCGCACACCATTGACAAACATCTCAAACACCATTACTATAGGTAAAGGTTTTTACACGCGTGTCGATTAACGTTTGAAACATAGTATTTAGGGGAACACTAATACACAAGGTTATATTGTAGCTGATGAAAATGGATCGAAAAGGCTTGGTCCAAATGTCGATGCTAAGGAACGTAAGAGGCAAAGGGAAAGGGAAAGATATGCCGCGATGACCGTTGAACAAAAAAACGAGAAAAGTATAAAACGTCGTGAAGTACGCCAACGAAATAAAGGACCTCCTATACAACCAGAGGCATCTAGAGGTGATGAAAAAAGTTAAATTCCTAATTATTTTAATAGATCCTCTTGTGGATTAGTGAATGTCTATTAATCTTATTTTGGTTTTCATTGTGTTTCACAGTTAGTCTTTCAGATGGGTGTAGCACAATTGATTTCACAAACTTTCCAACACAAGGTATTGCGGGTATACCTATCACAATTTTTTTGTACCCATCGTTTTATAAATACAGATTTGCAGCCATGAAAAATCATTTTGCCACTGTTGATTTGGCAGTTCCAAATGTGAATCTAGATGATGATAGCGATTGGTTGCATAGGAATGAGACATTCAAGTCAGACGATGCTTTCACAACGAGAGACCTTCTGACACCAGGTACATGACTGTTCACTCAACTAATTTTGCAAAACAGCTGATTTCAGGCGGTTTAACATATACATGCCTTATTCCAGGCGGTGTGCATGAAACTTTTGGTAACACGCCTAACCATAATTTGGGAAGGGCCGCCTACTTTAGAGAGCGGTACAAAAACTTAACTCCAGCCGAGAGGGAGCTTAGGCGTGAACGCCTTAGGTTGTATAATAATACACCAAAGCGGAAAGAGTCAAAGATAGAGTACATAAGAAAACGTAGAGCACTGTTGGCTGACACATTGAGTCAGGAGTCCATCGCCATGGAGTCCCCAACATATACCCCTAAGGTTGTGCACCCTACAACAGATACAATTGAACCTGATGGATTCGCAGTTACCCCCTGCGACTGGGTTATTCCTGATATCGCCAGTAACCCGTTCCTGCCAGCTTCAACAAAGACTGAGGATGCTGATTCACTGCGTATGTCTACTAGACCACTAAGACGTAAACAACATGTGCCACGTGGTGAAAGACAAGCTATCTTAGCCCGTCGAAACCGGCAATTTGAAGCATCCATTTCAAGGAACATGGCTACTGCGACTGAGGATACTATTAGTGACGCCGAGGAAGGGGATGATTGGACACATACCCAGTCGAAGCCAAGGGTCATTTCCAATGGTAATTGTTAAGAATCTTTATTCAGGTTACATATTTTCACCACCCTTTTATCCTGAATGCCTAGGTATGTTATGTGGCTTGTATTTTCACCCTCCAGTTGATGACGATGACGGTGTCGTATTTGAAGACGATGCTGATGAGAACGAGGGATACCTATTCGCTGGGCAATGTACTAATTTAAATCTTTTTATGATATGGTACCAATGCTTATATAAATACATATGTCTTACTCATTGTTTCCAAAAAAATATCAGATGAGGATACCGATGAGGATATAGAGATCGATGGTAGTCAAGATGAATCGACTGCCACTGATGTTCCTGACCCGTACGACAAGGTGTATAGCAACATCCCTGAAGAAACACATATGCTAAAGACTGTTCCCAACTGCAGTTATTGCACCGCGAAGAAGTTTGAGTATGAGTCACCTGGTTTTTGTTGTCGTGGTGGGAAGGTTGAGCTAGCCCCACTGGAGACCCCTACCCAACTCAAGAGGTTGTGGGATAGTGCAGACTCTGATGCTAGGCACTTTCATGACAACATTAGGTTTTTTAATGGCCATTTTTCTTTCACTTCCCTATATTGTTGCCTCGATAGTATGACAACTAATGTAAGGGATTCTGGTATATACACGTTCCGAGCACAGGGCATGATGTACCACAATATCAAGTCATTTGGTAGGGAGGGTGGGGCAGAGCATAAACACCTTGAGCTTTACTTTTATGATGATGATCCCACTCTCGAGCATCGGTACCGTAAGTGTCGCGAAGAGCATCAACAGAAAGACAAAGAGGTTATTCGACAGATAGTCGACATACTACGTGGAAACCCGTACTCCGAGCACCTTAGGACCATGGGCCACGTTGATAACCTTGATGACTATCGTATCGCGTTGAACCTAGACGAGACGTTGAACCAGAAGACATATAACACACCTCTCACTTCCGAGGTGGCCGCTGTCTGGATCGAAGGGAGCGAAGGGCGAGGCCAGTTTAGCAAGAGTGTTATGCTCCATGGGAAGGATAGTTCAAGCCACTGCATCCGCTCATACCATGGATGCTACGATGCACTATCATATCCATTGTTCTTCCCTAGAGGTGAACTTGGATGACATGCAAATATCCCAAAGGTTGGAGTATCCATGGACGAAGTTGATGCATACCGTGCGACACATAGGGCAAGTAATGCAAATGATGAAGATGCGGGTTAGTTGTTTTTTTATAATTTGATTTATTTCAGCATTATTAACTATCTTTTCAGCATCACTCACTTTATAAACCTTGCGTATGCAGAATCTCCTAGCCATTTATGTGTGTCTGTACGTGACTACTACTGCTACAAATTCCAGATTCGCCCCGGGGTATTCAATCCAATACTTCATGGAAAGCGGCTTTTCCAGCAGTTCGCGGTCGACACGTACATAAAGATTGAGAGCTCTCGTTTAGATTACATACGCAGGAATCAGGATCGGTTAAGGGCAGACCTGTACCAGGGCTTGGTGGATAGCATGGTAGATGGAGATATTAGAGCAGAGAAGGTTGGCAAGCGAACTGTGCTGTCGACGTCGTTTATTGGTGGTCCTCGTGACATGAGACGTCGGTATATGGATGCTATGGCTCTGGTGCGGAAGTTTGGTAAACCAGACATATTTCTTACCATGACATGTAACCCTAACTGGGATGAGATAAGGAGGGAGCTTCTCCCTGGGCAGACACCGCAAGATCGTCCAAATCTTGTAGTGCGTGTCTTTCATGCGAAGCTACAAGAGTTAAAGCATAGGCTGACTAAACAGGATATTCTTGGTAAGGTCCGAGCCTACGTCTATGTCGTGGAGTTTCAGAAGCGGGGTTTGCCGCATGCCCATTTTCTACTCATAATGCAGAGGAAGTACAAGCTCACATGTCCTGAGCAGTACGACCTTTTGATCTCAGCCGAGATCCCAAGCAACAAGTACCCTGAACTACGAAAGATGGTTATCAAGCATATGATGCATGGCCCGTGTGGGTCGCTAAACCCTAACTGCCCATGCACTAAGGGTCGTAACTCGTGCAAGAATCATTACCCTCGGCCTTTCAGTGACACAACCTTGCAAGGGAAGGATTTGTACCCTATTTACAGACGTCGTGACGATGATCGTAAAGAAAAGGTCCGAGGGTGCGAACTGGACAATAGATGGGTTGTCCCTTATAACCCATACCTCCTTCGTCTCTTCAATTGTCACATCAATGTCGAGGCATGTGGGAGCATCAAGGCTGTTAAAAACCTGTTCAAGTACATATACAAAGGCCATGATCGTGCGTCTGTTGTTATGAGAGATGCGAGCAAAGCAGATGATGATGTTGATGAGATCAAGCAGTATAGAGATGCAAGGTGGGTGACTCCTCCGGAAGCCTTGTGGAGGATATACGGCTTTGAGCTTAGTCAGATATCTCCACCTGTTATGCAGCTGCAACTCCATCTTCCAAACATGCACATGGTGGCGTTTCACGAGCGGCAAATGGTCGAGCGAGTCGTCAACCGTCCAGGTGCTGATAGGTCGATGCTCACAGCATATTTTGAGGCGAATAGGCTACACAAGGAGGCTCGTGGCATCCTATATCGTGACTTCCCTGAGTGGTACACTTGGCAGAGTGGTAAGGGCAAAGTATGGCAACGAAGGAAACGAGATACAGGTGGACAAGTCGGTAGGATAGTCTCTGCTCATCCGGCCGAGGGTGAGCGCTATTATCTTCGTGTTCTCCTAAACCACGTGACTGGCGCCGCCTCATATGTGGATCTAAGGACAGTTGATGGTGTCACCCTACCGACTTTTCGTGAGGCAGCAGAGAGAAGGGGACTACTTGAGTCGGACAACACACTGGATGAGTGTCTCACTGAGCGTGCTCTTTTCCAGATGCCATCGGCGCTGCGACGACTTTTTGCCACAATACTGGTGTACTGTGAGCCAAGCAATGTGGCTGTACTCTGGCAGAAACACAAAGATTCTATGTCCGAGGACTATCAACACAGGAGTCAGAACAAAACTCATGTTGAGCAGATGGTATTGATTGACATTAGGAACATGCTGCAGTCAATGGGAAAGGACATAAAGACATTACCTCTACCTCCTATCATCGACACGTATGACGATGCTATTGGTACTGCTAGGGAGGTTTACGAGGAGGAAATTATCCAACCGACAGTGGGAGATGTGGCTCTTAAAGACTCTCTTAACGAGGAACAGAGGGCCGCCTATGATAAGATTATGTCTGCCGTTGACACCGATCAGGGCGGATTATTCTTTGTGGATGGACCTGGTGGCACCGGGAAGACTTATCTATACAGAGTGCTGCTCGCGACGCTACGCAACTAGGGCAAGATTGCAGTGGCAACAGCTACATCTGGCGTTGCAGCTTCCATAATGCCTGGAGGAAGAACCACCCATTCACGCTTCAAGATACCACTCACTATTGATGATGGCGCTGTATGTAGCTTCACGAAGCAGAGTGGAACAATAGAGTTGCTACGGAAAGCGTCTCTCATTATCTGGGATGAGGCTTCTATGACTAAGAGACAAGCAGTGGAGGCACTAGACAATAGCATGCGCGATATAATGGGTCGACCCGCACTGCCATTTGGTGGTAAAACCATTGTCTTCGGTGGAGATTTCAGACAGGTATTGCCTGTTGTTCGTAAAGGGTCAAGGGCTCAAGTGGTCGCGTCTTCGCTACGGATGTCTTACCTATGGGAGTCCATGTCCCACTTAAAGCTTGTTAGCAACATGAGAGCAAAAAACGACCCTTGGTTTGCGGAGTTTTTGCTGCGCGTAGGCGGTGGAACTGAGGAAACAAATATTGACGGCGACATCCGTCTTCCTGATGATGTGTGTGTGCCTTACACTGGGAGTGACAACGATCTTGACAACCTAATAGACTTCGCTTTCCCAAATCTCAACGAAAATATGTCTGATTCCACCTACATCACTTCAAGGGCGATACTGTCAACACGGAACGACTGGGTTGATATGATAAATGTTAAGATGATTGATCGTTTTCAAGGGGAGCATATGGTGTACCATAGTTTCGATAGCGCCATGGATGATCCCCATAACTACTACCCACCCGAGTTCCTAAACACATTGACGCCTAATGGGCTACCACCTCATGTTTTGAAGCTCAAGATTGGATGTCCTGTTATATTGCTCCGGAATATAGACCCTGCAAATGGACTTTGCAATGGCACCAGGCTGGTCGTTCGTGGCTTCCAAAGAAATAGCATTGACGCAGAGATTGTACTGGGTCAACACGTTGGAAAACGGATTTTCCTACCGCGTATACCGCTGTGTCCCTCCGATGAAGAGATGTTCCCTTTCCAGTTCAAAAGAAAGCAGTTTCCTGTACGGCTTAGCTTTGCAATGACGGTTAACAAAGCACAGGGTCAGACTATTCCCAATGTTGGTGTATACTTGCCTGAACCAGTGTTCTCTCATGGCCAACTATATGTTGCTCTATCTAGAGCGACAGCCCGATCGAACATAAAGATTCTTGTCATCCCAGCTGTCGATGGGAGGAAAAAGTCAAGGAAGGGTGTAAAAAAACTCCCCACCGTAGATTGTGGGACATATACCAAGAACATCGTCTACAAAGAGGTCCTAACAAATTAGACCCATGGTAAGAGTTGCATGTTCAGCTAACAAACTAATAGGATGATGTTTGTCTTCTGTTTGATTGGTCTGGTGTATTATCAAGTCATGTTAGCATGCTACAATTGTTTTTATTAGAGCCGCACATTTTTTGATAGTCATCAAACTTCTTACTGCATGCATACTATCTTAAAGTATTGTTGAGTTTTGAATCATTTGTGAAATTAGCAATATTAATTTTTATGCATCTAACAATTTGTTATGAATGTAGGTTTTTGTCTCACGAGAATGGAATCTCTATTTGTAGGCTTGTCTCATAACAAGCCAAAAAAATCGGTGGCAACCGCAATAGTTCGAGAAGGTATTATAATTTTCATAGTTCTGTATGGGTCAATTTGTATTTTTTGTAATAACTAATTTTAGTTTTATCTCATGACTGGTTGCTCCTAGACTATATTTGCACACAAGGTGATCTTGCCCTCATCGATTTTATTAAGGAAATCCCTTGTGAACCAAGGGTAGAAGTCGTGCTTATTGATGATGCCTTTGTTGAAAGGAAGTGGATGGAGTGTTTATTTCAGCCGAACGCATATTTAGGTGACGAGGTAATCCATGCTTAATCTTTATATTTGGCGACGTTGTTATGTATAAGTTTTTTTACTCATCCTGGTATTTTTAACCACAACTTACACACTTGCAGGTTATAGACTGTTACATAAATTTGATAAAAGCTCAAAAGCATCTAAAGTGCCGATCTGGAGGTCGCGTTCACATAGAAAATGCTTTCCAGTTCAATTTCCTGAAGCGAGATGGTGATGTTGAAATTAAAACAGAGGAGCTATATCCAATTAAAGACATGACACAAATATGTAGCGCTGAACGAAGGGTGTTACTGTACCTAGACCATGACATGGTACTTATGAGTTTGCAATTTGAACAGTTAGTGTTTATATGTAATTTATTCTTATGCAAGTATTTATAACTGTTTTGTAGGTGTTTATTCCGATAAACATCCGAGAGACGCACTGGTATCTTGCTGTTATCCATGCAAGAAATATGGAGATACAAGTGCTCGATTCACTTGGTAGTTCACAAGACCGCAAAGACCTCACTGACTCTGTGAGTATGCACAAACTAAACAATTATGAATTCAATATTAACTTATCCCAATCTCTAATTTTGTTTTACAATATATAAAGATTAAAGGACTACAAAGACAAATTGATATGATATCTCAACGTATGGAGTTAAAAGACCACAGGTGGCCAGACCTCCAAGTTGCTTCTTGGCCGCTCAGAGAAATTGACATGGGATATGCAAAGCAGACAGATAGGTACGCCCTAAAATCTTCTTTACCAATTTCTTCATTCATACCAATATTTATGTTGATATTAATGTATATTGTAGCTCTTCATGCGGTCTCTTTCTTTTGAACTATATCGAATACTGGACAGGGGATGAACTGTCTGACAGTTTTACCCAGGTATATTATTACTACTATGACATATATGGACATTTACAGTCAGTGTTACATATATAATGTTAAATAATTGATTCTTATTTGTAGGATGACATGTCACACTTTAGGAAAAAAATGGCTGCTATATTACTATCTTCAGACCTGAATAAGAGAAGGGGGTGTCTGTTATACAAAAATGAAAACGAAGTTGACTCTGGAAGCCCATCTGATGTTGAGATATTAGAAAACCCAACAGATTCTAATAAGAGGAAACTACTCCACGTGCTTGATGATAGTGAAGTAGTGTATGAAGATGAGGAAGGCCCTATTACTCAAGCAGACTTACAAAGGTGGTTTGTTGATGATTGGGATAAAAGAGCTCCTGTAAAAGTCACACCTCTCACTTCCGAGGGTTGCACCAATGACTTTTTAATGATTGGTCTTTCCACAAAGGACATGCCAGTGACTAAAGCCGATTCAATAGATGTTTTATGTGATTATATCATGGCAATAGACGACGATACGACACTAGAGTAAGTGCTCATTGATTTATTTAATTTATGTATACCAACTACTTAGATTCTTGATATAGACTTTCGTCATGCTACATTACAGGAGAACATGGGTGCGAAGTTTCAATCCTTTTAAGATAGAAATATCTGTCAAAGACCTACAAAACATATTAACGACAAATCAAGATATGATTCTAAGATGTTTTGACATGGCTGTTCAGCTGCTTGCCAATAAAGAGTCACGTAGGCCGAAAGAAGAAATCATAAATAATAGAAAGCATTATATGGACATGCGTTTTTGGGTAAGTTTGTTTCCAATCATTAATGTATTAATATATAGTATCTACATCTAATCATCATGTGGACATGTATATATAATGTCCAGAGAATGGTTGGTTTTGGTAAACTTCCAAAGTACCATCAGGATCCTACAACAGAAGAGTTAGCCAAAACACTCGATTGTTGGCCATCAATGAATTATTACATCACGGGTTGTAGATATGTAAGTATGTGTTCATTTCGAATGTATTTATAAAGGACACTTCTGTTGTAGGATCCTAATGACTGATATTTTGCAGGTTCTCATGCCATGGAAATTCAATGGATGTTACGCCCTCTTCGTAATAGATCATGTTAAAAAGCATGTGACTTTTATCGACTTTACACCGACTCAAGATTGGTGTAAACACATGCCATACAAGAGGTTCGCGGAAGCGATTATCATGACCTCAAAAAAATATAACATTGCTTACAACAAGAAACGTTCTGGATGGGCGGAGGATATCTTTAAGTGGGAACATACAATTCAGACTGGTGTTCCAATTGACTTAAGAGGGTATTTTCTTCGTACCACCTTCTCAGCAGTTTAAATTTTTTCTATGATATTCATTGTATATAAAACATAGTTGCCCAAATATTATTCTATAGGTTTAATACCAGCTATCTCGTTCTACAAGCTATGGCCATGTGGGGGAATGACAGACCACTGAAATTTGTTGGGGTGAGTGTAGTACGTTCGTTTTATGTTCAAACTTACATTCTAGCTATCTCGTTCTACAATATAATATGTTTTGTTCTCTTATATCTTTGTCTGTAGGATGCAAAGACTCTTCGAAGGAACTTCGTGATTGACCTTTTAAGTTATGAGGACAATTCGTGCCGATATGCCATCCCTGCAAACGTACAACAAAGACTTATCGATATCGCTAAAAAGGATTAGCTGATTAGTGAACAGTTATCGACACATTTGTCTGTAATTAAAAATTCTAAATCAACTGGAGGTTCTTGCTGTGCGCGCTCTGGGTCTACTCCTGCATGGCCTTGGCATTCTTCTTGATTAAGAAGTACGAGGGGGCCAGTTCACCGGACAGCAATGGCGATGACGGTGGAGACAGAGAAGAGGCGTTACCACGTGTCAGACCTGGTGTTGTTTATCTTGAAGATTGCTGGAAGACATGCCTTGAGGGTATCCACCCTGGCTGGCTGCTGGCATTTCGCGTTGTGGCCTTCTTCGTTTTGGCTTCGCTGCTCGTGGTCGACATCATTACTGATGGATGGAGTATCTTCCTATACTACACTCAGTTAGCCCATTTTCATCCCAGAATTAGTTCCACTACCAACAATTAAAAAAATTATGCTAAAATGATGTTGTATGTTTGGCAGGACGGGCAAATGTCGTATCTTTACCTTTTGCGTGGGGTACCCAGGCCGACCAGGTTGCGGCATAGGATCTAAATCTCCTATGTGTGAAATACTGTCAAACTTGCATGATATATGGACCTCGGAAAGTATAGGAAAGCGCTATGCTACTTGCATGTTTGCTGGGAGAAAGAAAAGATAGATGAAGGTAATTATACAGTTTCTAATACATTGTGATGCTACACGCCCAGCAAGTTTCTTAGTTTCTTTGTTGAATTAGTTGAAGCTAGAAGGACAGAGTTGTTGATTTGGGTTCTACGATTTTGGTCTCAGGTCTGATGGGGCGGAGCCGCACCTGATGAACATCCAGTTCCAGAAGAAGATGCAGCTGCAGGTGCCTACTTCAGTAGGGATGCTATTCCCTCTGGCTTGTGATGCTACACGCCCAGCAAGTTTCTTAGTTTCTTTGTTGAATTAGTTGAAGCTAGAAGGACAGAGTTGGTGATTTGGGTTCTGCGATTTTGGTCTCAGGTCTGATGGGGCGGAGCCGCACCTGATGAACATCCAGTTCCAGAAGAAGATGCAGCTGCAGGTGCCTACTTCAGTAGGGATGCTATTCCCTCTGGCTTGTGATGCTACACGCCCAGCAAGATCTCCATCCGGGCCGGTGATGGCTTCCACAACCTCAAGGTATGCTTGTTCTCCATGAGATATTGTTTTGAAGGATGTTCAAGAACTTGTCGGGTGTAGTAGATTTAAGCAAGAGTTTACATGTTGATTCGTCCGAGTTGAGTACGACAGAGAATACAAGTTTCAAAGCATGTGAAATAATCATTCTGAGGCTAAGCTTGAACTGATTTTATAAACTGTAACTAGATTGTTTTTTCTGGTATTCAGCAGCTGGAGTCCTTACCCTTCAAATGCAAACACATCCTCTCATATCCTGCCCATCCTACTCGTGCGCTCCCTTTTTTCATGAACCTTCTAAATTGAAGCTTCCCTGTGTAAGGCATACGACTTTTCTTAGTTCCACTGACATTTTGGAATGCGAAAACTAAGTCTGGTTTTGTTTGCTCAAGAATGAGGAAGAGCTCCGGATTGATTGGATAATTTGATGGTTGGAGTTGAGCAGGTAATGTCGTGATACTACGTTCTTTGTGCAATAGACCAGATGCCAACAGTATCTCATAGATATACTGGTGATCTTTATTTGTAGTGACTGATGCCATGACTTCTTTGATACTTGTGTCTTCTTCGTTCATTGATTGTAGTTGCTCAAGAAAATCATTTCAGCATGGTGATCAAAGTTTGAGCGCTCCAGATGATAGCTGCAGGCTGACCCTTGGACTTGGGCCAACACCAAATCTATATTCTGCTGATAGTCACTCATTTGGTGGAAACAAAGCTTATCAATCAGCAACTTTGCTCAGTCAACATTGTGCCACAACCGATCCTGGTTTAATGTTGGGTCTTTCAAGATGTAGCTCAAGAAATTTGCAATCTACAAGAGCGAGTGGCAGCAATAATTATTCACCTGCAAGGAAGACTGTTATCATCTTACCACTTATTGACGAGGGATCAACTTCAGCAAAAAGGAAAAAAGGTGTCTATTTGCTGCCACTTCTGTTTGTGCCAAGATCAGAAGATCTTTGTCTTAATGGAACATCTACAGACACCTATGCCCAACAACATGTTGGAACTGAATGTGATACTGAAAGCGGTCATGATAGATCTCTGAATCTTCACGAGATTCAGCCTAGCGCTGATCTATCCATTACAGTTGGTTGTTTTTTGCTGCAACTTCTGATGTAGTAGCCGATACAAGTGATGAGCAGAGGAGTCATCAGCGCCATCCAAAGAAATGCAGGTTCAATGGTTGCTCAAAAGGTGCAAGGGATGCATCAGGACTCTGCATTTCTCATGGCGGTGGCCATAGGTGCCAGAAGCCATCTCGTCAGCAGCTGATAGCAACATGGATCATGCCATCTCGTCATCTGGCCATGGCGCATGGTTAGACTGCGTCGACTCGTCGGGAGACATGCAGAGCGCCGGTAGGCTCCTGATACCACTTCAGGTGCTTGTCCCTGGCTCACTGAAGGACGCTCCTTCGTGTGGTCTAGCAGGCAACGGCCAGGACGACGGAGTGAGCCGGAACCAAAGCTGTGGGCTCGTGGTGCCTGAGGGAAGGGTTCACGGTGGAGGGCTGATGTCCATGCTAGGAGTTGGAGGCAACCTGGGAAGCAATCTTGATGGTTCGAAAGCCTGAAATACCAAGGATAAGACG
Organism: Zea luxurians; assembly: GCA_029449295.1. Lineage (NCBI taxonomy): Eukaryota > Viridiplantae > Streptophyta > Magnoliopsida > Poales > Poaceae > Zea > Zea luxurians. Next base: position 1,120,274 of record JAOPSE010000150.1, on the reverse strand, counting down.
TAGAAGCACATAATTTAGGTTATTTTGCATGCCTCTGTTATGATTCTTGCAATGGAACATATACATGAATTTTCAAATGGCCATTGTGTAACTATAGAGCTTGTCAATTGGCCATTGTAGTATTTGCTATGTACAAGAGTGGTTTTGGCATCTAAACTTTATGCGCTAAACTTTGTGCGCTAAACTTTATATCCTGCAGAGTGTATGCCATATTGGCATTCTTCTCTTTTTCTATACAGGATGCATGTATACATATGCAATTAGTATTTTTATTTTTTTACAACTGTAAGTCGAATATAAAGACTTTATTACCATTTGTACCGTACGAAGTGATGTTGTAGATTATCAGCCTTGTAATTATATTTGTCACTTGACTGTCAGTAAAACCATTATATTGAATTCAGATTGTGAACCCTGTTAGATTAATAACTATCCACCTAACTCGGTTTCATAAAACGCTTTTGCTGCACTCGACAAATGTTTCTTATGTCCTTCAGATGGATGAAACTAGCAATGTACTCAAGTTCTAACATTTTCAAATGACTTAAGAATAATTAGTGATCAATTATAATATTTGGGTGGTTTGTTTTCATGTAATCAGGTAATCGTTGTGCACTAGCATTTTATCAAATAATTCGTGCGCTGTCGCAACGCAGGGGCACAGTACTATAAACAAATTAATTCTAAAAAAACATCTTTTAAGCAAAACACGAGAGAGCCGAGTACTTGAGTGCCTACATGGGCACCGCACTCGCTGCACTCAGGTACTACGAGATATAAAATTAACTGAAGGCAGGCAGAACACATGATCCATCTGTGTGTGCTTCCTGCAGGAACGGAGCCAACGTGAAGGGGTACTTTGTCTGGTCGTTCCTGGACGTGTTTGAGCTGCTGGCGGGCTATACTCGCGATGCAGCCTCTACCATGTCGATTTCTAGGACCTGGAGCTGCCAAGGATGCCAAAACTCTCTGCGTTGTGTTTTCATGCGCTGCTACGAGCAGAGTACAATTCACGTTTTTTCCCTGCGCCGCGGTCGCGGGGGCACCACGGTCATGCACGCACGAGCACGAGAGAGAGAGACAAATGTTTTCTTGTATAGATGCTCGATCGAATTTTCCTCCGTTCTGTATATCACTAAAAGGATTAGATTAGTGTATGGTTGTCGACACATTTGTCTGTCATTACAAAATTCTAAATTGACTCTTTAAAATAATGTCTCGTATTGATAATGTTTATCACACAGATTTACATATCATAGTGATATTTGTCATTTCGTTTATATGTTTCATAAAATATTAAACCTCCGTCGCAACGTACGGGCACTCACCTAGTTTAGAAATAATAAAGTAACTTAACATAAAAAATGATCTTGACCGTGGCGAGCATCCTATCTAACAAAAAAGGCGGGTGTTCGAAGAGCCTGGTGATCTATACCTTCTGTTTCAGCAATGATTTGCAAAGATTTATGCCTTTTTTGTTCGCTTTGCAGCCCAAACGCCCACTCCTATGACTTGACGATTAATGTGCGGTGTAGAAGTAGAAGTCCTCTTGAATGGCTTGGCAATTTTAGGAATAGGCAAAATACTTGACTCTTTTAGGAGCTTTATTGAGGAACTCCACTTGTTTAGTATCCTATAACCATAAAAAACAAATAGACCTCCGTCCATTCAGTGATCTTGCGTTCCTCTTAAAAAAGAAAAGCGACAGGAAAATCAAGGATTCTACTCTCTGTTGCATTCTTAGGAACGAATTAAGATGTAGGACCAGTAAATCAATTTGGCATTTCTTTCTGGACGCGAGGGTGCATAATCGGTCATTCCTACAAACAGTTCGAGAAATGCAAGCACAACAACAAAGACCCCCTACCCTGCATGGACATTGCTTCTTACACAACCAGAAATGCAAGTTTCGTCTGGCGAGTCAACCTGGACCCCCTACCCTGCAGAACACTGCATCCAGAGATGGCTATTTTGTTAGTTTTCAAAATGTGCAACTGCCCTCAGGAAAAAATCTCATTTTACCATCATTTGTTGTGAGGGTGAGCGTGAGAGCACCTAGAGGGGTGAATAGATGATCCTATAAAATCGAACACTAAATAGCCACAAACTTGATTATTAAAGTGTTAGTGCGACTAAGTAGCTATGAAGCGAGTTCTTGTGAACAAAACTATCACAGAAAAGCAACACAAGGGACACGCGATTTTTATCCCGTGGTTCGGCCAAGTAACACTTGCCTACTTCCACGTTGTGGTGTCCCAATGGACGAGGGTTGCACTCAACCCCTTTCAAGTGATCCTATGATCGACTTAAATACCACGGTCTTTTTCTCTTTTGAGTATTCTTCCCGTTTGCGAGGAATCTCCACAAGTTGGAGCCTCTCGGCCTTACAGTTTAGATCACAAAGAAAGCACAAGAGTAAGGATGGGAGAACAACACACGCAAGACTCAAATCCGCAGCACAACCACGCACACAAGTGAAGAAGTGAGCACACAACACAGCACAAGGAGTTTACAACTTAAATAGTGCTCAAATCTCAAGAACGATGATCTGATTGCATGAATGCAGAGTCTAGGTGTCTTAGGATGTTTCTTGTAAGCTTGGTGTATTGCTCCATGCGTCTAGGGGTCCCTTTTATAGTCCCAAGGCAGCTAGGAGCCGTTGGAGTCAACTTGGAAGGCAATTCCTGCCTTCTGTCGAGTGGTGCACCGGACAGTTCGGTGCACCACCGGACAGCTACTATAGCAGTCCGGTGCATGATCTCCTTCCATATCGGGCGCAGTCGACCGTTGGTCCTCGGGGCCCGTTGGCGCACCGGACACTGTCCGGTGCACACCGGACAGTCCGGTGTGCCCAACCGACTGTTGGTGCGGGCCACGTGTCGCGCGTTGATCGCGCGGACGACCATTGGCTGCAGGCGCCGTTGACTCACCGGACGGTCCGGTGCACCACCGGACGGTCCGGTGAATTATAGCCACGTCGTCTTTTTCTTTTCCCGAGAGCGACGAGTTCATCGCTGATGACTCATCGGACAGTCCGGTGCACCACCGGACAGTCCGATGATTTATAGCCGCGTTACTCCGTCGTTTCCCGAGAGCAGCTGGTTCACCGTCGACTAGCCTGGGGCACCGGACAGTCCGGTGTGCCAGGTCTGAGCTAGTTTTGGTTGTACACATCCAACTCTTTTCCAATGTCTTTCTTCTTTACTTAGCACCGTTTCTAGTACTTAGATAACCATGTTAGTATGCAAAAACAAATTACTAAGTTTAGAAACATACCTTTTTCTTTGATTCGCACTTCTCACTCCTGAAGCGCCCCAATCCTCTGGGACTCAAATGTGATACAATTACTAGTCCCAGGAGGCTAGTAAACACATTTATACAACAGATGATTCTAGATCTGCTTAAACAAGACAAACCTATAAAGGTGGCGAACAACTTTAAGAGTTGGTCCACAACTCGGGACATATCATCAGAGTGGGGTTGAAGCAGCCCGATATACGTAGCGAAGCAATTCAGCGGTCCAACAGCCACAGGCAAGGTTGGGAACAGTCGTAACTCTTACCCGATCTCCTTTTTCTGAAAAACAACAAATAAGCAAGGGTGAGTACAAACGTACTTAGCAGCCCACCTTCACCCACGGAATGGGGAAATCAGATATAATGCATGGAATATGTGGAGCTCATGATATTTTGCAGAAACAACAATATTTGATGTAGGGTTGTTTTGTAAAACATTTTGTATTTTTCAAAGCGCATCCTCTCCCAAAGGAGCAGGAAGTTTTTCAATATAGAATAAATTTCCCTGGACTAAACCATCCAGGTATCTCAGCAGTTTCCCACTGGTTTTCATTTTCAAAAACAGCTACTGGACTTCCCGTCCACCACAGCTCACGGCTCAACCGCCGGACCTTTTAAAAACCATTTTTCTCAAACGCACCCTATTTTTGAAAACAAAACACTAATTGCCATACCACACCAGACTCGTCCATACCAGTGGACACGGACTATTCGAATAGGTTTTCAAACTCTGCGTAGAGGTGTACACTTTACCCACTAGTCCGGCTGTGCGATCTCATAGCTAGTGAGACCCGAATCCGAATCTCTTTCTTTCCTCGCACGTCCCTACCTTAACGGTTATACCGGAAGGAGTCAGGCCACCGCCATGCCCAATCCGGACAAAACATTCCCCCTTCTTATCCTCCCGGTGCTCCCCAGCCTTCATAACCCTAGGTTTGAACCGTACGAGTTCAGATTGAGTGACTGCCCACACAGTCTCGAGTGGTTGTACTTATCATGAGTACAGGTAGTGAAGGATGACAAACCGGTCCTTATATGAGGGGACAATCCTTCTGCTCACGCCTAAACCAGCTGAGCCATCACCTTAGGCCCTCCCTTAAACCAGGGAGTCCCTGATCATCCCTACTCAAAGGTGATAAGGGTGAAAACCCTTCATCATACACATTTTGAAAAGCATTTTCTTTTGAAAACTCACACCTTTTCTCAAATCATTTGTAACAAATATATCAGGGATTGATTGTGGCAAGCGGCTGGGTGGCCATAATAACTTGTCTCAAAATCATATCATGCATAAAATAACAGGCTGAGGGTTGTGGTTGAAAAATCATAGGTAATTTATGCATCAAAGGGATCCAGTGAGCTTGTCGTGCTTATCCGGCGAAGGGGGAAGGGGAGCTCGCGGAACTGGCTTCTAGTTCCACTGCCTGGCATAGACTTGCAGATCTGGCCTCCACGAGACGACACGAATGCTCTGATAACTATGCAACATGAATAAGCAAACATACAAACAAGCAAGTATACCAACAAATATTTAGTATAGTGGTCAGAATAGCGATATATGGATGGGTAGAGTCTTGAGTAGAATTGTGTCATGTGGTGTTGAGATACTACTAGTGGTGGAGCAGAGGTGCTTACCAGGAGGGTGGACTGGAGGCGAAGCGACACTATGCGTGTAGCCAGCGAAGCGGAGTATCTGAGTGGGTGGGGGTTTGCCTTGGCTGAGGGTGTTGAGTGTGTGGAGAGGGAGAGGGTAGCTGGTTGTATTTATAGCTAGGTGTATGTGGTGTAGCACAGTGAAGTTCACTGTTGGTGAGAATAGTGACAAATGAATCGTCTGACTTAGTATGAACAAGAGAGTTATAGGCAGAATATGGGACAAGAGTATTTTGGGAGTCTTCTGAAACATGAACCATGCTTAAGGGATGACATGGTTGGATAGGGGTAGTTTGATAAGAATTTAGAAACAAGAATTATTGGAATCTGAGTTTGGAAGCCTGGTTCGAAGGAATCTCAAAGTTAAGCATGCTCAACTTGGAGAAACCTGGGATGGGTGGCTAGATGGGAAGTTCCCTACTGGAAGGAAAATCACAGTCACCAGAGTTTGTATGACTGGAATATGGGTCTGGCTGGTCTTAAGTGGATTGGACAACATGATGGATGAGTAGTTGAAATTTGGGGGTGATCGGACGAACGATGAATAGTAATAATGATGAATAGTAATAGTGAATAGTAATGGTGAATAGTAATGGTGAATAGTGATAGTGAATAGTTTGTATGAACGAATGATGAACGATGAATAGTGATGATGAACGAACGATGAACGATGAATATGAACTATGAACGAACGATGAACGATCGAATGATCGAACGAACGAACGATCGGAATTTCGGCAGCATAACAGCAGGACAAAGATTATCTGGAAGAACGATGAATAGGGGCTATGAACGAACGATGAACGATGAATAGGAACTATGAACGAACGGATGAACGATCGAATGATCGAATGAACGAACGATCGGAATTTCGGCAGGACAAAGATTATTTGGACAAACGAACCATGAACGATCGGACGAACGATCAAACGATCGGACGAACGAACAAACAAACTAAGAACAGGGAGACGAACGATCAAAGAACGGCCGAACGATCCTTGTGCTAGTATGTGTTTGTGTGGGAGATGGAGTGGGCATGTGTGGGGGGGGGAGCAGAGAGAGTTGCCATGAAATGGCTTGGGGCGGGATGAGAGGAGGCCCTTGCCCCTGTATTTATAGCCATGGTGGGGGGATTAGGGGGAGGGATGAGAGGATTAGTGAGAGGATGAGAGGATTAGTGGGAGATTAGCATGGATTTGTCTTATATGAGTGTATTAGCTTGTAGAGCTCACCGTATGACACCAGAGGCATACGTATACGTATGAGCATGAGGAAAGTTATGAAGAAAATATTTGTAGGGACTTGAAAAATGATTCTAAAGGTATTTCTCAAGAGGAAAAATACTTGGAGATATATCGGTGGAATATTTGGACAGTATTTCTGGAAAGAAATTGAGGGGGTTACTGGGGAAATATCTGGGCAGTATTTCTAGAAAGAATTTGAGGGGATCACTGGGGAAATATTTGTAGGATATTTTGAGGAGGATTTTGGAGAAAATATACACCACTATATTTTATTTGTTGATATCAACTCGCAAACAAACATTTTGAAATGAAAATTTGAAATTCATTTTGAATTTAGAGCGAGTTTGAGAAAATTTTAGGATTTGAATTTTTGGGATGCTACAAATCTACCCCACTTAAAATGAATCTCGTCCTCGAGATTCGGCTTACAAGGGTTATGGGTATAGCTTTACTTCAGCTACATATCTTTAATTTGCAGACTCTTCGAGGAGATGGAGCTTCAACAAAATCTGGCCCTTGAGGAGCATCCGGTTGCCGATTGCAAACGCTGATTCTGGCTACCCAAAGATCATCTTCAGGCTTCAGCTTTCGCTTAGCAGCTAGCTTATTGAAGAAGCAACGATGCTAACACACAAACCTTTCTCTTGCGAACTCCCACATGGATTTCTTCTTTGATTGGTCTTCTAGTGCTTCATCAACAAAACTTGGGTGACCACTTCTCATCCATAAACTTATAAGCTTTGATGATCTGGTCCTCCACAAGCTTGCTATAGGCCTTCTTCTTTTTCCCCATAGGAACCTTACTGGAACACTACCCCACTTAAAAAGAATGAGGGTAGAATTCTTGAATCTTGGGGTTTTGAACTCCTTGAAGTACCACATAACAAGGGTGTTACGGGGCCTTCTTCTGTTGTTGCTGCTTGAGCAGGCTGCGGAGAGATGACTGACACAGGGTTGATTCTTGGAGAACCTTCTTCTTCTCTTCTCTTCACTATCTTCTTTTCTCCTCTCACTTTTCACTACCTCTTTCTTTCTCTTTGGTCTTCCCACTGGAGAATTCTATCAAAGAGTATTGTCGGGGACCGTAATTAGGGGTACCCCCAATGCTCCTAAACACGACCGAAAAACATCTTCAGAACAAACCATACACGGTTGATGAAGCGCAGATCAAGTCAAGGCCTCATCTACCAAGGGACGCGACCTCATCCGAGCCCAGCCTCGGGCAAGGACCGTAGTCCCGGACGAGTTCACGCCTCGCCCGAGGGTCCCCTCTACCAACAGACGCACCCCCGTATCACCCAAGGCTAAACTCGGGCGAACTTTGTCGTGCAGCGACCTCGAATGAATCGCCTTACCAACCGACCGTATCGCATGCACATTTAATGCGGGGATCGCCTGACACCTTATCCTGACACGCGTGCCTCAGTCAGCAAGGTCGAAGTGACCGCAGTCACTTCGCCCCTTTACTGACCGTTCTGACAGGAAAACAACACTGCTCACCCCGCTCCGGCAACTGTTCCAACCACCAGGGTAAACCTGAGTCACGATCTCCCACGAGTTTGGCCTCGCCCGACCTCTAGCCTCAGCCTCAGCCCCGGCCTCGGGAGGAGGTCTCCACCTCGCCCGACCCCAGGCCTCAACCTCAGCCTCGGCTTCGGGAGGAGTCACGTCCTCGCCCGACCTTGGCCTTGGCCTCAGGAGAAGGACTCCGCCTCGCCCGACCTCAGCCTCGGCCTCGGAGGAGTCGCCGCCTCGCCCGACCTCGGCCTCGGATCAACTACGCTACAGGGGATACATCATTACCCTACCCCTAGCTAGCTGCCTCAGGCTATGAAGGAACAAGACTGGTGTCCCATCTAGGTTACTCCGGTAACAGGTAATGATGGTTCCCCGCATGCGCCCATGACGTCGGTTGCTCTCAAACCCCCTACGGAAGCAAGCGAACGTCAGCAGGATCCATGTCGCACCGCCAGTTGTGCTTCTACAGGGCTCAAGGCACTTCTCCGACAGCCACGTTAACACGCGTACAGGGCTTGGGGCGTTTCTCCGCCAGCCATGTTAGCACATAGCTACACCCCATTGTACAGCTGGGCGTCTCCTTGTGTCTATAAAAGGGGATGTCCATGGACTTCCTAAGGGGGGTTTCACGTTAACACACGTTCAGGTGGACATATGTGGACACATACAGAGACATTGACATAGAGGGAGGCAGGGCAGACGAGACAGGCAGAGACGGACGCACGCAGGAACTCTCTCCCTCTCTCTCGCTCTCGCCTTCGCTCTCCCGCAACGCTTGTAACCCCTACTACGAGCACCCCGGTGCAAGATAACATAAGCCTCATTTCCCTCTTGTGTTCCATCTTGCATCAACCCATCTGGGCAGGGACACGCAGCGACAAATTTACTGGTTGGTTGACGGTCCTCGCGGGTCCGAAACGCGAACAGTTGGCGCGCCAGGTAGGGGCCTGCTGCGTGTTAACAAATACTTTCCCGTTGAGTTCTAGATGGGTAGCTTTCAGCAGCCTCTTCAGCCCGGGACGGTGCTGCACTTCGGGAGTCTCGAGTCCTTTCCCTCGACGGCAGCTATGACATGGTACTCCTCCCCTCGCAGCGCAACAGCAACGACGGTCATCGGCTCGCCCGGCGAAGGCGAACTCGATGACGACTTCCTCCCGTGGCTGAAGAGGAACACCCGGGTTGGCCCCGCCACCCTCATCGCTGGAGGAGAAGGAGACGGGGCAACCGTGGCCAGGCAGGAGGCGGCACCTCGTCGGCCGTCAGACCAAAGCGAGTCGACGACGCCGGCACCCCTGCGGGGGACATGTCGGGTGTTGTCCTCGCACCTAAGATAATGGCGAGTGTCGCTTCCCCGCAACATGCCAACCCCAAGCGGACTGATGACACCAGCACCCTCATGAAGGATTTGTTGGGCGTTAGCCTCGTACCTGAGATAACGGTGCAGTCCGTCCTCGATGCAACTTCGCCACCGTCCATCAACCAAGAGGTACCATCCGTTTTTCATCCTGTTCCCTTTAGATTCAGCTTCGATCCACCAAGCGACCCCGCTTCGGTGAGCGCTTTCGCTAGGGCATATCCTGACCTTCCGGGGTACCATATGTGGGCAACTTGGGACCGACTGACGGCCGTCTCAACCTCCGGACCCGTGGGTTCCGAGGAAGAGGACGACCCCGACATCAGTTGGGATTTCTCCGGGCTCCGTGATCCTGGTGCCGTGCGCGACTTCATGTCCGCCTGTGACCACTGCCTCTCCGGCTGCTCTGATGATGGCCACAGCCTTGACGACGAGGGTTGCGACCCAACTCGCGAGTGCTACCACATCGATCAGGAGGATCACGGTGGAGAAAACCACCTTGGTATGCCAAGAAGTGACGGCGCCCTTGCACCTGCGTCTCGCACTGAGATCCCGCGGGAGCTAGCTGTGGTCCAAGTCCCTGCGGGGGGTCAGGACACACAGCTTGAGCAACTCCGCGAGATGCAGGCCAAGCTCGACGAAGAAGCAGGGCGGCTTGTGCAGCTCCGACAAAACATCGAGTAGGAGTGGGCAGGCCGGGCACACGCCGGAGGAGCACGTCATCGGGCCCGGGACGTCCAGCGCCGCATTGTTGACGATGCCAGGGTGATGCCGCCCCCGGCCTTCGACGAGGCCGGCCAGAACCTAGCTGCAGCGGCGATGCTACTTCGAACAATGCCAGAGCCATCCACCACCGAGGGGCGACGTATCCAAGGCGAGCTCAAGGGCCTCCTGGAAGACGCCGTTGTCCGACAAGCCGAGAGCTCTGCCTCCCGGAGACGAGGAGACCCCTCGGAGCATCGCGCAACGCCCTCCCGGCGCATGCGAGAGGCCTCGGTCCACACCGAGCGCACACGGGACGGGACGCCAGCAGCCCCGAATCACCTCGGCGCCAAGCAACACCGCCGCGACCGTCGAACCCGACTCGAGGAGAAGGTGCACCGAGGCTACCACCCCAGGCGCGGGGGACGCTATGACAGTGAGGAGGATCGTAGTCCCTTGCCCGAGCCACCTGGTCCGCGAGTCTTCAGCCGGACCATATGACGAGCGCCGTTCCCGGCCCGGTTCCGAGCCCCGACTACCATCACCAAGTACTCAGGGGAGACAAGGCCAGAGTTGTGGCTTGCGGACTACCGGCTGGCATGCCAGTTGGGAGGGACGGACGATGACAACCTCATCATCCGCAACCTCCCCCTTTTCCTCTCGGACGCTGCCCAGGCCTGGCTGGAGCATCTGCCTCCTGCGCAGATCTCCGACTGGGACAACCTGGTCAAGGCTTTCGCTGGGAATTTCCAGGGTATGTACATACGCCCTGGGAACTCATGGGATCTCTGAAGCTGCCGCCAGCAGCCAGGGGAATCCCTACGAGAGTACATCCAGCGGTTTTCAAAGCAGCGCACCGAGCTGCCCAACATCACCGACTCGGATGTCATCGGAGCTTTCCTCGCCGGCACCACTTGCCGAGACCTAGTGAGCAAACTGGGACGCAAGATTCCCACCAAGGCGAGCGACTTGATGGACATCGCCACCAAGTTCGCCTTTGGTCAGGAGGCGGTCGAAGCCATCTTCCGGAAGGACAAGCAGCCTCAGGGAGGGCAGAAGGAAGACGCCGCCGAGGTGTAACACCTGGTTTTAAAGAACAAAGCCGGGTGCATCTCATACATGCGCCAAGAAGACAACATATATAATAACAGAGTGTATAGAGATAAATGTCATTAACATCAGAGTATTTATTACATAGCGGAAGACTTATTACAAAATGAAATAATAAAGATAAAACAAACTAAGGATCGTCGGCGCCAATGTCGACTGGGAAACGCCACCTAGATCAGATCGAACTCCTCAGTGTTAGGCGGCTCCTCCTGAACCACCTGGTCATCTCCTGTGGGGGGGGTGTGAGACAGCAAGGGTGAGCTCACACATGATCATAGCTCAACAAGTTGTGGGGAACCAGTGGACATAAACTCACAAAGGTGTGAGTTCATGTGATGTGTAAGGCTAATCAATGATAGGGGTTAAAGCTGAGCATTGCTTTTAAGTAGTTGGTCAAACTTTTATTAGCAATTACTAAGTGTAAGTAAATACCAAACCATAAGTAAAGTAATAGAACAAAATTAATAATAAACCCATGCAATGCAAATGACAAAATTGAATTTAAGTTCCATAAATTAAACATCAGAGAGTCCTGAGCTGCTCATGACCGTGAGCTCGGCTAGTATACCAGTTTTACACTCTGCAGAGGTTGTACCCTTTACCCACAAGTCATGTTACCCATCTGCCAAGGGGTCATGAATCCCATATACCTCTACCTAGGAAGCATGGCAGGGCAACACTACGAGGCCTTTACAAAGTTCCACTAGCTTCCGAAAACCCGCTACAGTTTATGGGAAGATCCAGTAAAGGGTTCCTGGCTGACCGCCATCGCAGCAAAATCAACCAGGGACCTCCCCGCACTGACCTCTCCCCTACTGCCCTTGCCCCTTTCGGGTAAGGTAGTCTTCCACTAGCTTTCCTAATTAGTCAGCCAAGGGGTCCCATTCCTCCCTTGTGGTGGCACGTGGTTCTCAAGTTAAGCTCTATGTTCCAATTAACATTAATGATAACAACATGAACATAAACAGAATAACAACAAGAATTGGAACATAGAGGTAATAAATGATTATCCCAAAACCATATAAAGCAATAGCAAACTACCCAAGTGATTCGGGGGTGAACAAGGTAATGAGATAAACAATCTAGGGTGACCTATTGGGTCCCATCAAAATTAACCTATGCATGGATAAGTGATATTAAAGAACATTATTGGGTAAAAAGTGGTCAAGGGCACAACTTGCCTGCAATGAGCTCCTGCTCAGCTACTTCAACCTGCTGCTCACCAGGATCCTCAGCAACGGGCCCTTCTACTCGCCACAATACAAACAAACACAGTGCATATAGAGAAATTAACATTACACCAAACATATAAACAAAATACACAGTAATATTCTACATATTAAAATAAAATTCTAGGAACAGAAATCATAATTTTCTGAGTTATAGATTTTAAGTTATGCATTTTCAAAGGTTTTATGTGCTTTAAATAGGATTAAGTGATAAATAATTTTCCTTACTGTTTTTATGACATAACAGAGGCTCTAGGTGTTAGAGAATAAAATTACAAAATTTTAGCAACTGGAATGGATGAATTTGGAGTTAGTATGAATTTTCTATGAATTTATAAAGTTCTAGCAATTATTTTCATATTAAAAATTCATTTAATAAACATTTTCTCTGGTTTTCGTGTTGACTGGACTGGGCCTCAAATTTGTAAAAGGGCAGGGGGCTCTGGGTAAAATTTTCTAAGACTCAGATCAGCCGCACAGTGGACCGCGGGTTAATTCTGAAAATCTACAGGGGCTCTTTAACAAAGATGGCCCGCGAAGGGGTATCGGGCCGTTCTGGCCGTCCGATTAGAATTCTAGGGCGCAGATTAAATCTAACTCACTCCGAAGCGGTACGCAGCGCGCGCCGTTGGATCCGAGATCAACGGCTCAGATTTTAAAACGCGGGGATCACTCAGGTTCGCCCGATCTAGATGGACGGTCCGGATCCAATCCACCGAACCGTTATCTCCCATTCTAATCTCAACCGTCCATGCCCCGATCGACGGCCGCGAACGCGTCTTCCCAATCCAACAGAACCGCGCGACGGCGCTACCCTTCCGCGGCGGCGCCATCACCGGCGAGGTGACCGACCCGCGCGTCCGGGTTCTAAACTTCGATCCTAAGCGCGCAAAATAATGCTGGGACCATGGTGATTAAATGGGCAGGCGACTTACCCACGGCGATGACCGGAGGGAAGCTGCCCACGAAGGTGTGCGGATCCGCGGCGAATGTGAAGTCCGGCGAGCGATTCACGCCGAGCAGTAGCCTATCTTCACGGTCCGAGCACGCGTATGGTTTCCCCGTGGTCCGGCGAACACAACCGGCCACCCACGGGCCGCCCGGCGGCGATACAGAGCGGAGTCGACGGCGGCGGGTCACTTCCTCCGCGAGCGCAGCAATGGCGGCGCTGATTGGAGAAACGGGGAGCACTGCGGCGGCTTTTGTTGACGTGGGGTGGGGCGAGGGGTTCGGCTTCAGCTATTTGAAGGGAGTGACCGGTCGTCGGACTCCGATCATCGCGCGCGCAAGCAGCGGAAGGCCGTTTCGGCGGGTTGGAGATAACACCGACGGTGCAGGCCCACGTGCCAGTGAGAAGACGAGGGCGCGCGTGAGGGGGAAGATCCATCTGACCAGCGGGGCCACGGCGCAGAGAAGGGGATGCGGTGTGCGCTGGTGTGACTGCGCTGTGGGCCCACCATGTCGGCGCCGATAAGAGGAGGGCGGATGGGCCGCGCGGAGGAATATGGTATTGGGCCAGATTGAAGTTTCGCAGCCCAGGTAGCGTTTTATTCTTTTTCTTTTTATATTTTCTGTTTTTCTGTTTTCTTTTCTTTTTATTTTTTTTCAATTCCCAATTTGAATTCCAAGTATGACTTTGAATTTGTACTCAAATTATAGATAAATTTCAATCATACCAGTATAGTTGAGTTTGTGTATTTATAAATTTGGTTTTACATTTTATATTATTTCTTTCTTTCTTTCTCCTTTTTCCTCCAATCCTCTTCTCAATGTCATTTTATTTCTATGTTGTCACCAAATGCACACACAAATAAAAATATCCAGCATGATGCAACAATTTAGTAGTAGATCTTTTATTAATTGTTCTTGGACCTGGTGTTCTCATAGGATGATGCATAAAATTCAAACTCACATAAAGAGAGAAATGTTTCTCTATTGATATTATTCCTAGCACTTACAAAGTAGGTGTTACAAATCCTACCCCCCTTAAAAATAATCTCGTCCTCGAGATTTAAGAAGATCTAGGGAAAAGGTGGGGGAAATCTATGCGAAGCTCTTCTTCTCTTTCCCAAGTTGCTTCATCTTCACTGTGGTGACTCCATTGGACTTTGCACATCTTTATCACCTTATTCCTTGTAACTCGAGTCAATGTATCCAAAATCTTGATCGGGTACTCCGTGTAAGTCAAATCACCTTGAACACTGAGCTCTTCCATTGGTAACTGTTCCTCGGGAACACGGAGACATTTCTTCAGTTGAGATACATGGAACACATTATGCACATCTGATAGACTAGCAGGTAACTCGAGTTGGTATGCCATCTCCCCAACTCTTCTAAAGATCAAGAATGGTCCAATATAGCGAGGGGACAATTTGCCCTTAACTTTGAATCTCCTCATTCCACGAAGTGGTGACACCTTGAGGTACACATAATCTCCTTCTTCAAATTCCAGTGGCCTTCTTCTATTATCAGCATAACTCTTTTGCCTGGTTTGAGCCACTCTCAAATTCTCTCGAATTATACGAACTTGTTCTTCTGCTTCTTGAATCAATTCAGGCCCAAAGAACTGTCTCTCTCCAGTCTGATCCCAATATAGAGGAGTCCTGCACTTCCTCCCATATAAAGCTTCAAAAGGTGACATCTTCAGACTGGCCTGATAACTATTATTATATGAGAATTCAGCATAAGGTAGACTCTTATCCCAACTTCCTCCATGCTGAAGGGCACATGCTCTCAACATATCTTCCAATACTTGATTAGTCCGTTCAGTCTGTCCATCAGTCTGAGGGTGATAAGCTGTACTAAAATTCAACTTTGTACTCATGTTCTCATGAAAGCTTCTCCAAAATCTTGAGGTAAACTGCGAACCTCGATCAGACACGATCTTCTTCGGTACTCCATGCAAACACACAATCCGAGCCATATATAACTCTGCTAACTGAGATCCTTTATAAGTAGTCTTGACAGGAATAAAGTGAGCCACTTTAGTCAATCTATCCACAATCACCCATATAGCATCATATCCTTTCTGGGTGCGAGGCAATCCAGTAATGAAATCCATACCAATCTCTTCCCATTTCCACTCGGGTATCTTCAGTGGATGCAGTAGTCCAGCTGGCCTCTGGTGTTCAGCCTTAACTCTTTGACATACATCGCACATAGCTACATGTGCAGCTACATCTCTTTTCAATCCATACCACCAATACTTCCGCTTCAAATCCTGATACATCTTGGTACTACCAGGATGAATAGAATAATCCGAGTCATGGGCCTCCTTCAATATAGTCTCTCGAAGGCTTTTAACATCAGGAACACACATCCTGTCCTTGAACCATACGGTGCCCTGCTCATCTTCCGTGAATTCCGGAACTCGACCTTCAGTAATCAGATCCTTAATCTCTTTTATCTTATCATCACCAATTTGTCCCTTGCGGATCTCTTGCTCTAAAGTAGGTTCCACATCAATTGTAACTCCTTCAGTATGAGCAACTATCCCCAGGTTAAGTCTCCTGAAATCCTCAACAATCTCATCGGGTAGCTGGGCAACAACAGCTGAATGAACATGCTCCTTGCGACTCAAGGCATCTGCAACCAAGTTTGCCTTGCCTGGGTGATAGTGAATCTCCAAATCATAATCCTTAATAAGCTCCAACCAACGGCGTTGCCTAAGGTTGAGATCCTTCTGAGTGAATATATACTTCAAACTCTTATGATCCGTATACACTTGACATTTGGTCCCCATGATATAATGTCTCCAAATCTTAAGCGCATGCACAACGGCTGCCAATTCCAAGTCATGAGTAGGGTAGTTCAATTCATGTCTCCGCAACTGACGAGAAGCATAAGCAATCACGTGTCCTTCTTGCATGAGCACACATCCTAAGCCCTGGCCACATGCATCGCAATAGATATCAAATCCTTTCTGTAAGTCTGGCATAACCAAAACTGGTGGCGACATCAACCTCTTCTTCAATAGATCAAAGCTGTCTTGACACTTCTCGTCCCACTTAAATTCTTTTCCTTTCTCCAGAAGCGAAGTCATAGGCTTAGCAATCTTAGAAAAACCTTCAATAAATCTCCGATAATAGCCTGCTAATCCCAAGAAACTCCGAATCTCAGTAACCGTAGTGGGTACTCTCCACTCCATTATCTCCTTAACCTTAGCTGGATCCACTGAAATTCCTCCATTAGAAATAATATGACCAAGAAATGGTACTTC
Source organism: Zea luxurians (assembly GCA_029449295.1). NCBI lineage: Eukaryota > Viridiplantae > Streptophyta > Magnoliopsida > Poales > Poaceae > Zea > Zea luxurians. The sequence goes on along the minus strand of JAOPSE010000150.1, from coordinate 1,103,949 downwards.
GCCAATCCAAAACTCGCACTTGCTGAACTTGGCATATAGCTGGTTATCTCGTAGCTTCTGTAGCACCATCCTCAGATGTTCCTCGTGATCACTTTCATTCTGAGAATAAATAAGAATATCGTCGATGAATACCACGACGAATCTGTCCAAATACTCCATAAACACCTTATTCATCAAGTTCATAAAATAAGCTGGTGCATTAGTCAATCCAAACGACATAACTGTGAACTCGTATAATCCATATCTAGTCGAGAACGCCGTCTTGGGAATATCCGATGGTCTAATCCTCATCTGATGGTAACCGGATCGGAGATCAATCTTCGAAAATACTCTTGCACCTCTCATCTGATCGAATAAATCCTCAATACGGGGCAACGGATACTTGTTCTTCACCGTAACATCATTAAGAGATCTATAATCCACACACATCCGCTGCGATCCATCCTTCTTCTGTACAAACAAGACCGGTGCTCCCCAAGGTGAGGAACTCGGACGAATGTACCTAGCCTCTTGTAACTCAGTTAACTGCTTCTTAAGTTCCTTCAACTCCTCTACGGACATTCTATATGGCCGTTTAGAAATGGGGGCGGTTCCAGGTAAGAGGTCAATCACAAACTCAACTTCTCTATCAGGTGGCATTCCTGGTAACTCCTCTGGAAAGACATCTGAAAAATCTCTAACCACCCGGATATTGTCACCAACAAACTCCTTCGGCATAAAGAACATTGCACGCATAGATGAGGAGGTTACTGCAATATTAACTTGAAACCTTTCTCCTTTAGTAGTAGTGAGTTCTACGGTACCTCTACCACATGCTATAACGGCCTTTGCCTTTCTTAGCCATGACATACCAAGAATCAAATCTATACTGCTTGACTCCAATATTATAGCAGTAGCTCCAAATTCTCTACCCATAATGGTTAATGTCAATTTACGTGTCATTTGATTCGCCTCAACAGGCCCTTTAGGTGTAATTACTATCAGGGGTTTTCTCATATTTAGCAGTGGTATTTCATTTGTGTTGGCATATCTAGCAGACATGAATGAATGTGTAGCACCAGAATCAAATAATATGGTTGCAGGAATTGCATTAACATAAAACATACCAATTACGAGGTCCCCTCCATCCGGAGTAGCATCAACGCTGACTTGATTAACCTTGGCAATAGAATACCCCTTGCCAGTTCCTGGAGTTTGCTGCCTGTTCTGAACTGGAGTAGTAGTAATCCTCTGTGGGCAGACATTTGCATAATGACCAATCTTCCCACACTTGTAACATTGAGTGCCCGGACTCTGTCCTGAAAACTTTGTCGGGGTGCCAGTAGGGGTAGCCTGTCGAGGAGGTGGAGTCCTCAGTGGTGATTGCGGAACTGGGCGTGGTCCTCCGGGTCGAGTCGGTGTACCCTGTGGTGAACTGTAGCGAGGACGAACACTGCTGCTTCCTTGTCCTTGAGATATTGCCTTCCTCTTCAAATCTCCCAGTTGAACACGCTTGTGTTCAATAGCCAGTGCCTTATCAAGCAGCCTCTGAAATGATGGAAATGTGTGTGCCACCAGAGCATACTGCAAGGGTCCATTAAGTCCTTCAATGAAATGCTCCTGCTTCCTCTCGTCTTCAGCAACTTCTTCAGGGGCATATCTGGATAACTGAATAAACTTGTCGCGGTACTCGCTGACTGACATACTCCCTTGCTTCAGCGACAGAAATTCCTTCTTCTTGATCTTTATCATCCCGGCTGGAATATGGTAGTTCCTGAACTGCGTACTGAACTCTGCCCAGGTAATAGTATCAGCAGCATCGTGGGCAGCAGTATAAGAATCCCACCAGTCAGCAGCAGGACCAATCAGACGTCCAGAAGCATATAAAACCTTCTCCCGGTCCGTGCATTGTGCAATATTCAGCATCTTCTCAATTGCTTTCAGCCAATCATCTGCGTCCAGTGGATCAGGTGAGCTTGCAAACGTGGGTGGCTTATGGCTCATGAACTCCCTATGCTTATCTCGGGGTGGAACTGGTGGTGGTGGAGGCAGTGGTACTTGTTGCTGCTGTTGCTGTTGTTGCATTTGCTGTTGCAGCTGCTGTTGTTGCGCCCTCCTTTCCTGGCGTATCTCATCTCGCTCCTGGCGCAACTCCTGTCGTATATCCTCTCTTTCCTGTCGCATCTCCTGGCGTTCTTGTTGCATCTGGGCACGCATATCAGCCATGGTGTCCGCCATTTGCTGCATCACCGCCATCTGAGCAGCAACCAGTGGGTCAACTCCGCCTGGTGGAGGATTGGGAGGATTCATCCCTGCAGGCTGTGGCTGAGGTTGTCTTCGAGTGTGTTGGTTAGGAGGCAAGTCAATTCCACCACCCCGCCTGGTATTGACCATCTGAGTTAGATACATATGGTAAGAAGATAATAGACAAGGCAGATATTTACAAATCAGGTTACTTTGGGGGACTTTTTAGCTAAGCAGATTAATATTTTACATATCCTAGCTAATTCAATACCTTATGGTGGTACATACTGAGATGTCCATAGTTCAATCAATCAAAGAAGCAAATCAGGCATTTAGCATCAGCACAATCAAACAACATTTTTAAATAGAGAAAATAGTTTTAATTTTTTTTTTGTCTTAGGTTCCCTATCTCTTAAAAATGTCATAAGGGTAGGGATTCCAAGATGTGAAATCCTTCTTGTCTTAGAGTAGAAAAGGTAAGAGTGATCAGATTAGAACAGTAGAAGGTGAGACATGATCAAGATGAGTTTAGAGAGAATCAGAGTAAGGTAAGTATAGAATGAATCAGAAGAAGGTAAGTAATGAAGGGTTTGTCCGTTTCTATCTAGGTCTCGTCCTACAGTCAACATTTCCTCTGATACCACTTCTGTAACACCCGGTTTTAAAGAACAAAGCCGGGTGCATCTCATACATGCGCCAAGAAGACAACATATATAATAACAGAGTGTATAGAGATAAATGTCATTAACATCAGAGTATTTATTACATAGCGGAAGACTTATTACAAAATGAAATAATAAAGATAAAACAAACTAAGGATCGTCGGCGCCAATGTCGACTGGGAAACGCCACCTAGATCAGATCGAACTCCTCAGTGTTAGGCGGCTCCTCCTGAACCACCTGGTCATCTCCTGTGGGGGGGGGTGTGAGACAGCAAGGGTGAGCTCACACATGATCATAGCTCAACAAGTTGTGGGGAACCAGTGGACATAAACTCACAAAGGTGTGAGTTCATGTGATGTGTAAGGCTAATCAATGATAGGGGTTAAAGCTGAGCATTGCTTTTAAGTAGTTGGTCAAACTTTTATTAGCAATTACTAAGTGTAAGTAAATACCAAACCATAAGTAAAGTAATAGAACAAAATTAATAATAAACCCATGCAATGCAAATGACAAAATTGAATTTAAGTTCCATAAATTAAACATCAGAGAGTCCTGAGCTGCTCATGACCGTGAACTCGGCTAGTATACCAGTTTTACACTCTGCAGAGGTTGTACCCTTTACCCACAAGTCATGTTACCCATCTGCCAAGGGGTCATGAATCCCATATACCTCTACCTAGGAAGCACGGCAGGGCAACACTACGAGGCCTTTACAAAGTTCCACTAGCTTCCGAAAACCCGCTACAGTTTATGGGAAGATCCAGTAAAGGGTTCCTGGCTGACCGCCATCGCAGCAAAATCAACCAGGGACCTCCCCGCACTGACCTCTCCCCTACTGCCCTTGCCCCTTTCGGGTAAGGTAGTCTTCCACTAGCTTTCCTAATTAGTCAGCCAAGGGGTCCCATTCCTCCCTTGTGGTGGCACGTGGTTCTCAAGTTAAGCTCTATGTTCCAATTAACATTAATGATAACAACATGAACATAAACAGAATAACAACAAGAATTGGAACATAGAGGTAATAAATGATTATCCCAAAACCATATAAAGCAATAGCAAACTACCCAAGTGATTCGGGGGTGAACAAGGTAATGAGATAAACAATCTAGGGTGACCTATTGGGTCCCATCAAAATTAACCTATGCATGGATAAGTGATATTAAAGAACATTATTGGGTAAAAAGTGGTCAAGGGCACAACTTGCCTGCAATGAGCTCCTGCTCAGCTACTTCAACCTGCTGCTCACCAGGATCCTCAGCAACGGGCCCTTCTACTCGCCACAATACAAACAAACACAGTGCATATAGAGAAATTAACATTACACCAAACATATAAACAAAATACACAGTAATATTCTACATATTAAAATAAAATTCTAGGAACAGAAATCATAATTTTCTGAGTTATAGATTTTAAGTTATGCATTTTCAAAGGTTTTATGTGCTTTAAATAGGATTAAGTGATAAATAATTTTCCTTACTGTTTTTATGACATAACAGAGGCTCTAGGTGTTAGAGAATAAAATTACAAAATTTTAGCAACTGGAATGGATGAATTTGGAGTTAGTATGAATTTTCTATGAATTTATAAAGTTCTAGCAATTATTTTCATATTAAAAATTCATTTAATAAACATTTTCTCTGGTTTTCGTGTTGACTGGACTGGGCCTCAAATTTGTAAAAGGGCAGGGGGCTCTGGGTAAAATTTTCTAAGACTCAGATCAGCCGCACAGTGGACCGCGGGTTAATTCTGAAAATCTACAGGGGCTCTTTAACAAAGATGGCCCGCGAAGGGGTATCGGGCCGTTCTGGCCGTCCGATTAGAATTCTAGGGCGCAGATTAAATCTAACTCACTCCGAAGCGGTACGCAGCGCGCGCCGTTGGATCCGAGATCAACGGCTCAGATTTTAAAACGCGGGGATCACTCAGGTTCGCCCGATCTAGATGGACGGTCCGGATCCAATCCACCAAACCGTTATCTCCCATTCTAATCTCAACCGTCCATGCCCCGATCGACGGCCGCGAACGCGTCTTCCCAATCCAACAGAACCGCGCGACGGCGCTACCCTTCCGCGGCGGCGCCATCACCGGCGAGGTGACCGACCCGCGCGTCCGGGTTCTAAACTTCGATCCTAAGCGCGCAAAATAATGCTGGGACCATGGTGATTAAATGGGCAGGCGACTTACCCACGGCGATGACCGGAGGGAAGCTGCCCACGAAGGTGTGCGGATCCGCGGCGAATGTGAAGTCCGGCGAGCGATTCACGCCGAGCAGTAGCCTATCTTCACGGTCCGAGCACGCGTATGGTTTCCCCGTGGTCCGGCGAACACAACCGGCCACCCACGGGCCGCCCGGCGGCGATACAGAGCGGAGTCGACGGCGGCGGGTCACTTCCTCCGCGAGCGCAGCAATGGCGGCGCTGATTGGAGAAACGGGGAGCACTGCGGCGGCTTTTGTTGACGTGGGGTGGGGCGAGGGGTTCGGCTTCAGCTATTTGAAGGGAGTGACCGGTCGTCGGACTCCGATCATCGCGCGCGCAAGCAGCGGAAGGCCGTTTCGGCGGGTTGGAGATAACACCGACGGTGCAGGCCCACGTGCCAGTGAGAAGACGAGGGCGCGCGTGAGGGGGAAGATCCATCTGACCAGCGGGGCCACGGCGCAGAGAAGGGGATGCGGTGTGCGCTGGTGTGACTGCGCTGTGGGCCCACCATGTCGGCGCCGATAAGAGGAGGGCGGATGGGCCGCGCGGAGGAATATGGTATTGGGCCAGATTGAAGTTTCGCAGCCCAGGTAGCGTTTTATTCTTTTTCTTTTTATATTTTCATTTTTTCTGTTTTCTTTTCTTTTTATTTTTTTTCAATTCCCAATTTGAATTCCAAGTATGACTTTGAATTTGTACTCAAATTATAGATAAATTTCAATCATACCAGTATAGTTGAGTTTGTGTATTTATAAATTTGGTTTTACATTTTATATTATTTCTTTCTTTCTTTCTCCTTTTTCCTCCAATCCTCTTCTCAATGTCATTTTATTTCTATGTTGTCACCAAATGCACACACAAATAAAAATATCCAGCATGATGCAACAATTTAGTAGTAGATCTTTTATTAATTGTTCTTGGACCTGGTGTTCTCATAGGATGATGCATAAAATTCAAACTCACATAAAGAGAGAAATGTTTCTCTATTGATATTATTCCTAGCACTTACAAAGTAGGTGTTACAAATCCTACCCCCCTTAAAAATAATCTCGTCCTCGAGATTTAAGAAGATCTAGGGAAAAGGTGGGGGAAATCTATGTGAAGCTCTTCTTCTCTTTCCCAAGTTGCTTCATCTTCACTGTGGTGACTCCATTGGACTTTGCACATCTTTATCACCTTATTCCTTGTAACTCGAGTCAATGTATCCAAAATCTTGATCGGGTACTCCGTGTAAGTCAAATCACCTTGAACACTGAGCTCTTCCATTGGTAACTGTTCCTCGGGAACACGGAGACATTTCTTCAGTTGAGATACATGGAACACATTATGCACATCTGATAGACTAGCAGGTAACTCGAGTTGGTATGCCATCTCCCCAACTCTTCTAAAGATCAAGAATGGTCCAATATAGCGAGGGGACAATTTGCCCTTAACTTTGAATCTCCTCATTCCACGAAGTGGTGACACCTTGAGGTACACATAATCTCCTTCTTCAAATTCCAGTGGCCTTCTTCTATTATCAGCATAACTCTTTTGCCTGGTTTGAGCCACTCTCAAATTCTCTCGAATTATACGAACTTGTTCTTCTGCTTCTTGAATCAATTCAGGCCCAAAGAACTGTCTCTCTCCAGTCTGATCCCAATATAGAGGAGTCCTGCACTTCCTCCCATATAAAGCTTCAAAAGGTGACATCTTCAGACTGGCCTGATAACTATTATTATATGAGAATTCAGCATAAGGTAGACTCTTATCCCAACTTCCTCCATGCTGAAGGGCACATGCTCTCAACATATCTTCCAATACTTGATTAGTCCGTTCAGTCTGTCCATCAGTCTGAGGGTGATAAGCTGTACTAAAATTCAACTTTGTACTCATGTTCTCATGAAAGCTTCTCCAAAATCTTGAGGTAAACTGCGAACCTCGATCAGACACGATCTTCTTCGGTACTCCATGCAAACACACAATCCGAGCCATATATAACTCTGCTAACTGAGATCCTTTATAAGTAGTCTTGACAGGAATAAAGTGAGCCACTTTAGTCAATCTATCCACAATCACCCATATAGCATCATATCCTTTCTGGGTGCGAGGCAATCCAGTAATGAAATCCATACCAATCTCTTCCCATTTCCACTCGGGTATCTTCAGTGGATGCAGTAGTCCAGCTGGCCTCTGGTGTTCAGCCTTAACTCTTTGACATACATCGCACATAGCTACATGTGCAGCTACATCTCTTTTCAATCCATACCACCAATACTTCCGCTTCAAATCCTGATACATCTTGGTACTACCAGGATGAATAGAATAATCCGAGTCATGGGCCTCCTTCAATATAGTCTCTCGAAGGCTTTTAACATCAGGAACACACATCCTGTCCTTGAACCATACGGTGCCCTGCTCATCTTCCGTGAATTCCGGAACTCGACCTTCAGTAATCAGATCCTTAATCTCTTTTATCTTATCATCACCAATTTGTCCCTTGCGGATCTCTTGCTCTAAAGTAGGTTCCACATCAATTGTAACTCCTTCAGTATGAGCAACTATCCCCAGGTTAAGTCTCCTGAAATCCTCAACAATCTCATCGGGTAGCTGGGCAACAACAGCTGAATGAACATGCTCCTTGCGACTCAAGGCATCTGCAACCAAGTTTGCCTTGCCTGGGTGATAGTGAATCTCCAAATCATAATCCTTAATAAGCTCCAACCAACGGCGTTGCCTAAGGTTGAGATCCTTCTGAGTGAATATATACTTCAAACTCTTATGATCCGTATACACTTGACACTTGGTCCCCATGATATAATGTCTCCAAATCTTAAGCGCATGCACAACGGCTGCCAATTCCAAGTCATGAGTAGGGTAGTTCAATTCATGTCTCCGCAACTGACGAGAAGCATAAGCAATCACGTGTCCTTCTTGCATGAGCACACATCCTAAGCCCTGGCCACATGCATCGCAATAGATATCAAATCCTTTCTGTAAGTCTGGCATAACCAAAACTGGTGGCGACATCAACCTCTTCTTCAATAGATCAAAGCTGTCTTGACACTTCTCGTCCCACTTAAATTCTTTTCCTTTCTCCAGAAGCGAAGTCATAGGCTTAGCAATCTTAGAAAATCCTTCAATAAATCTCCGATAATAGCCTGCTAATCCCAAGAAACTCCGAATCTCAGTAACCGTAGTGGGTACTCTCCACTCCATTATCTCCTTAACCTTAGCTGGATCCACTGAAATTCCTCCATTAGAAATAATATGACCAAGAAATGGTACTTCGCCAATCCAAAACTCGCACTTGCTGAACTTGGCATATAGCTGGTTATCTCGTAGCTTCTGTAGCACCATCCTCAGATGTTCCTCGTGATCACTTTCACTCTGAGAATAAATAAGAATATCGTCGATGAATACCACGACGAATCTATCCAAATACTCCATAAACACCTTATTCATCAAGTTCATAAAATAAGCTGGTGCATTAGTCAATCCAAACGACATAACTGTGAACTCGTATAATCCATATCTAGTCGAGAACGCCGTCTTGGGAATATCCGATGGTCTAATCCTCATCTGATGGTAACCGGATCGGAGATCAATCTTCGAAAATACTCTTGCACCTCTCATCTGATCGAATAAATCCTCAATACGGGGCAACGGATACTTGTTCTTCACCGTAACATCATTAAGAGATCTATAATCCACACACATCCGCTGCGATCCATCCTTCTTCTGTACAAACAAGACCGGTGCTCCCCAAGGTGAGGAACTCGGACGAATGTACCCAGCCTCTTGTAACTCAGTTAACTGCTTCTTAAGTTCCTTCAACTCCTCTACGGACATTCTATATGGCCGTTTAGAAATGGGGGCGGTTCCAGGTAAGAGGTCAATCACAAACTCAACTTCTCTATCAGGTGGCATTCCTGGTAACTCCTCTGGAAAGACATCCGGAAAATCTCTAACCACCCGGATATTGTCACCAACAAACTCCTTCGGCATAAAGAACATTGCACGCATAGATGAGGAGGTTACTGCAATATTAACTTGAAACCTTTCTCCTTTAGTAGTAGTGAGTTCTACGGTACCTCTACCACATGCTATAACGGCCTTTGCCTTTCTTAGCCATGACATACCAAGAATCAAATCTATACTGCTTGACTCCAATATTATAGCAGTAGCTCCAAATTCTCTACCCATAATGGTTAATGTCAATTTACGTGTCATTTGATTCGCCTCAACAGGCCCTTTAGGTGTAATTACTATCAGGGGTTTTCTCATATTTAGCAGTGGTATTTCATTTGTGTTGGCATATCTAGCAGACATGAATGAATGTGTAGCACCAGAATCAAATAATATGGTTGCAGGAATTGCATTAACATAAAACATACCAATTACGAGGTCCCCTCCATCCGGAGTAGCATCAACGCTGACTTGATTAACCTTGGCAATAGAATACCCCTTGCCAGTTCCTGGAGTTTGCTGCCTGTTCTGAACTGGAGTAGTAGCAATCCTCTGTGGGCAGACATTTGCATAATGACCAATCTTCCCACACTTGTAACATTGAGTGCCCGGACTCTGTCCTGAAAACTTTGTCGGGGTGCCAGTAGGGGTAGCCTGTCGAGGAGGTGGAGTCCTCAGTGGTGATTGCGGAACTGGGCGTGGTCCTCCGGGTCGAGTCGGTGTACCCTGTGGTGAACTGTAGCAAGGACGAACACTGCTGCTTCCTTGTCCTTGAGATATTGCCTTCCTCTTCAAATCTCCCAGTTGAACACGCTTGTGTTCAATAGCCAGTGCCTTATCAAGCAGCCTCTGAAATGATGGAAATGTGTGTGCCACCAGAGCATACTGCAAGGGTCCATTAAGTCCTTCAATGAAATGCTCCTGCTTCCTCTCGTCTTCAGCAACTTCTTCAGGGGCATATCTGGATAACTGAATAAACTTGTCGCGGTACTCGCTGACTGACATACTCCCTTGCTTCAGCGACAGAAATTCCTTCTTCTTGATCTTTATCATCCCGGCTGGAATATGGTAGTTCCTGAACTGCGTACTGAACTCTGCCCAGGTAATAGTATCAGCAGCATCGTGGGCAGCAGTATAAGAATCCCACCAGTCAGCAGCAGGACCAATCAGACGTCCAGAAGCATATAAAACCTTCTCCCGGTCCGTGCATTGTGCAATATTCAGCATCTTCTCAATTGCTTTCAGCCAATCATCTGCGTCCAGTGGATCAGGTGAGCTTGCAAACGTGGGTGGCTTATGGCTCATGAACTCCCTATGCTTATCTCGGGGTGGAACTGGTGGTGGTGGAGGCAGTGGTACTTGTTGCTGCTGTTGCTGTTGTTGCATTTGCTGTTGCAGCTGCTGTTGTTGCGCCCTCCTTTCCTGGCGTATCTCATCTCGCTCCTGGCGCAACTCCTGTCATATATCCTCTCTTTCCTGTCTCATCTCCTGGCGTTCTTGTTGCATCTGGGCACGCATATCAGCCATGGTGTCCGCCATTTGCTGCATCACCGCCATCTGAGCAGCAACCAGTGGGTCAACTCCGCCTGGTGGAGGATTGGGAGGATTCATCCCTGCAGGCTGTGGCTGAGGTTGTCTTCGAGTGTGTTGGTTAGGAGGCAAGTCAATTCCACCACCCCGCCTGGTATTGACCATCTGAGTTAGATACATATGGTAAGAAGATAATAGACAAGGCAGATATTTACAAATCAGGTTACTTTGGGGGACTTTTTAGCTAAGCAGATTAATATTTTACATATCCTAGCTAATTCAATACCTTATGGTGGTACATACTGAGATGTCCATAGTTCAATCAATCAAAGAAGCAAATCAGGCATTTAGCATCAGCACAATCAAACAACATTTTTAAATAGAGAAAATAGTTTTAATTTTTTTTTTGTCTTAGGTTCCCTATCTCTTAAAAATGTCATAAGGGTAGGGATTCCAAGATGTGAAATCCTTCTTGTCTTAGAGTAGAAAAGGTAAGAGTGATCAGATTAGAACAGTAGAAGGTGAGACATGATCAAGATGAGTTTAGAGAGAATCAGAGTAAGGTAAGTATAGAATGAATCAGAAGAAGGTAAGTAATGAAGGGTTTGTCCGTTTCTATCTAGGTCTCGTCCTACAGTCAACATTTCCTCTGATACCACTTCTGTAACACCCGGTTTTAAAGAACAAAGCCGGGTGCATCTCATACATGCGCCAAGAAGACAACATATATAATAACAGAGTGTATAGAGATAAATGTCATTAACATCAGAGTATTTATTACATAGCGAAAGACTTATTACAAAATGAAATAATAAAGATAAAACAAACTAAGGATCGTCGGCGCCAATGTCGACTGGGAAACGCCACCTAGATCAGATCGAACTCCTCAGTGTTAGGCGGCTCCTCCTGAACCACCTGGTCATCTCCTGTGGGGGGGGTGTGAGACAGCAAGGGTGAGCTCACACATGATCATAGCTCAACAAGTTGTGGGGAACCAGTGGACATAAACTCACAAAGGTGTGAGTTCATGTGATGTGTAAGGCTAATCAATGATAGGGGTTAAAGCTGAGCATTGCTTTTAAGTAGTTGGTCAAACTTTTATTAGCAATTACTAAGTGTAAGTAAATACCAAACCATAAGTAAAGTAATAGAACAAAATTAATAATAAACCCATGCAATGCAAATGACAAAATTGAATTTAAGTTCCATAAATTAAACATCAGAGAGTCCTGAGCTGCTCATGACCGTGAGCTCGGCTAGTATACCAGTTTTACACTCTGCAGAGGTTGTACCCTTTACCCACAAGTCATGTTACCCATCTGCCAAGGGGTCATGAATCCCATATACCTCTACCTAGGAAGCACGGCAGGGCAACACTACGAGGCCTTTACAAAGTTCCACTAGCTTCCGAAAACCCGCTACAGTTTATGGGAAGATCCAGTAAAGGGTTCCTGGCTGACCGCCATCGCAGCAAAATCAACCAGGGACCTCCCCGCACTGACCTCTCCCCTACTGCCCTTGCCCCTTTCGGGTAAGGTAGTCTTCCACTAGCTTTCCTAATTAGTCAGCCAAGGGGTCCCATTCCTCCCTTGTGGTGGCACGTGGTTCTCAAGTTAAGCTCTATGTTCCAATTAACATTAATGATAACAACATGAACATAAACAGAATAACAACAAGAATTGGAACATAGAGGTAATAAATGATTATCCCAAAACCATATAAAGCAATAGCAAACTACCCAAGTGATTCGGGGGTGAACAAGGTAATGAGATAAACAATCTAGGGTGACCTATTGGGTCCCATCAAAATTAACCTATGCATGGATAAGTGATATTAAAGAACATTATTGGGTAAAAAGTGGTCAAGGGCACAACTTGCCTGCAATGAGCTCCTGCTCAGCTACTTCAACCTGCTGCTCACCAGGATCCTCAGCAACGGGCCCTTCTACTCGCCACAATACAAACAAACACAGTGCATATAGAGAAATTAACATTACACCAAACATATAAACAAAATACACAGTAATATTCTACATATTAAAATAAAATTCTAGGAACAGAAATCATAATTTTCTGAGTTATAGATTTTAAGTTATGCATTTTCAAAGGTTTTATGTGCTTTAAATAGGATTAAGTGATAAATAATTTTCCTTACTGTTTTTATGACATAACAGAGGCTCTAGGTGTTAGAGAATAAAATTACAAAATTTTAGCAACTGGAATGGATGAATTTGGAGTTAGTATGAATTTTCTATGAATTTATAAAGTTCTAGCAATTATTTTCATATTAAAAATTCATTTAATAAACATTTTCTCTGGTTTTCGTGTTGACTGGACTGGGCCTCAAATTTGTAAAAGGGCAGGGGGCTCTGGGTAAAATTTTCTAAGACTCAGATCAGCCCCACAGTGGACCGCGGGTTAATTCTGAAAATCTACAGGGGCTCTTTAACAAAGATGGCCCGCGAAGGGGTATCGGGCCGTTCTGGCCGTCCGATTAGAATTCTAGGGCGCAGATTAAATCTAACTCACTCCGAAGCGGTACGCAGCGCGCGCCGTTGGATCCGAGATCAACGGCTCAGATTTTAAAACGCGGGGATCACTCAGGTTCGCCCGATCTAGATGGACGGTCCGGATCCAATCCACCGAACCGTTATCTCCCATTCTAATCTCAACCGTCCATGCCCCGATCGACGGCCGCGAACGCGTCTTCCCAATCCAACAGAACCGCGCGACGGCGCTACCCTTCCGCGGCGGCGCCATCACCGGCGAGGTGACCGACCCGCGCGTCCGGGTTCTAAACTTCGATCCTAAGCGCGCAAAATAATGCTGGGACCATGGTGATTAAATGGGCAGGCGACTTACCCACGGCGATGACCGGAGGGAAGCTGCCCACGAAGGTGTGCGGATCCGCGGCGAATGTGAAGTCCGGCGAGCGATTCACGCCGAGCAGTAGCCTATCTTCACGGTCCGAGCACGCGTATGGTTTCCCCGTGGTCCGGCGAACACAACCGGCCACCCACGGGCCGCCCGGCGGCGATACAGAGCGGAGTCGACGGCGGCGGGTCACTTCCTCCGCGAGCGCAGCAATGGCGGCGCTGATTGGAGAAACGGGGAGCACTGCGGCGGCTTTTGTTGACGTGGGGTGGGGCGAGGGGTTCGGCTTCAGCTATTTGAAGGGAGTGACCGGTCGTCGGACTCCGATCATCGCGCGCGCAAGCAGCGGAAGGCCGTTTCGGCGGGTTGGAGATAACATCGACGGTGCAGGCCCACGTGCCAGTGAGAAGACGAGGGCGCGCGTGAGGGGGAAGATCCATCTGACCAGCGGGGCCACGGCGCAGAGAAGGGGATGCGGTGTGCGTTGGTGTGACTGCGCTGTGGGCCCACCATGTCGGCGCCGATAAGAGGAGGGCGGATGGGCCGCGCGGAGGAATATGGTATTGGGCCAGATTGAAGTTTCGCAGCCCAGGTAGCGTTTTATTCTTTTTCTTTTTATATTTTCTGTTTTTCTGTTTTCTTTTCTTTTTATTTTTTTTCAATTCCCAATTTGAATTCCAAGTATGACTTTGAATTTGTACTCAAATTATAGATAAATTTCAATCATACCAGTATAGTTGAGTTTGTGTATTTATAAATTTGGTTTTACATTTTATATTATTTCTTTCTTTCTTTCTCCTTTTTCCTCCAATCCTCTTCTCAATGTCATTTTATTTCTATGTTGTCACCAAATGCACACACAAATAAAAATATCCAGCATGATGCAACAATTTAGTAGTAGATCTTTTATTAATTGTTCTTGGACCTGGTGTTCTCATAGGATGATGCATAAAATTCAAACTCACATAAAGAGAGAAATGTTTCTCTATTGATATTATTCCTAGCACTTACAAAGTAGGTGTTACACGAGGCGTCCGCCCAGCGTGGCACGAAGAAGAAGGCCAAGAAGAAGGCGCAGGCAAAGCGCAACGTCGTCGACGCGGATCTCGTCGCTGCTGCCGAGCACAGGAACCCTCGGAAGCCTCTCGGAGGAGCCAACGCGTTCGACAAGATGCTCAAGGAGTCATGCCCCTATCATAAGGGTCCCGTCAAGCACACCCTTGAAGAGTGTGACATGCTCCGGCGCTACTTCAACAAGGCTGGACCCTCAGCAGAAGGTGGCAAAGACCAAGGCAACAACAAGAAGGGGGCGACAAGGAAGAGGAGTTCCCGGAGGTCCACAACTGCTTCATGATCTACGATGGACAGGTGGCGAACGCCTCGGCTTGGCACCGCAAGCAGGAGCGTCGGGAGGTCTGCTCGGTGAAGGTAGCGGCGCTGGTCAACCTAGACTGGTCCGACAAGCCCATCACCTTTGACCAAGGCGACCACCCCGACTACGTGCCGAGCCCAGGAAGGTACCCGCTTGTTGTCGACCCGATCATCGGCAATGTTAGGCTCTCCAAGGTCCTCATGGATGGAGGCAGCAGCCTCAACATCATCTACGCCGAGACCCTAGAGCTCTTGGGGGTTGATCAGTCCGATATCTGGGCTGGTGCAGCACCCTTCCACGGGATCGCACCCGGAAAGCGTATCCTGTCCCTCGGACTGATTGACTTACCCGTCTGCTTCGGAACCCCCTCCAACTTCCGAAAGGAAACCCTCACCTTCGAGGTAGTTGGGTTCCAAGGGACCTATCACGCGGTGCTGGGAAGACCGTGCTACGCCAAGTTCATGGCCATCCCCAACTACACTTACCTCAAGCTCAAGATGCCTGGCCACAAGGGATTCATCACCGTCGGACCCATGTACTGCCTTGCTTACGAGTGCGACGTGGAATGCATGGAGTACGCCGAGGCCCTCGCCGAGTCCGAAGCCCTCATCGCCGACCTGGATTGCCTCTCCAAAGAAGCACCCGACGCGAAGCGGCGCGCCGGCAACTTCGAACCGGCCGAGGCAGTTAAGTTCGTCTCCATCGACCCCAGCACCGACGCCGACAAGAAAGTCAGGATCGGCTCCGAGATCGACCCCAAATAGGAAGCAGTGCTCGTCGACTTTCTCCGCGCAAACGCCGAAGTTTTTGCATGGAGTCCCTCGGACATGCCCAGCATACCGAGGGATGTCGCCGAGCACTCACTAGACATTCGAGCCGGTGCCCGACCCGTGAAGCAGTCCCTGCGCCGCTTTGATGAAGAAAAGCGCAGGGCCATAGGCGAGGAGGTCCACAAGCTGATGGCTGCAGGGTTCATTAAAGAGGTATTCCATCCCAAATGGTTAGCTAACCCTGTGCTTGTAAAGAAAAAGGGT
Organism: Zea luxurians; assembly: GCA_029449295.1. NCBI lineage: Eukaryota > Viridiplantae > Streptophyta > Magnoliopsida > Poales > Poaceae > Zea > Zea luxurians. The sequence continues at coordinate 1,088,108 of JAOPSE010000150.1, read as the reverse complement.
GGGAAATGGAGGATGTGCGTAGACTACACTGGTTTAAACAAAGCATGTCCAAAGGTTCCCTACCCTCTGCCTCGCATCGATCAAATTGTGGACTCCACTGCTGGGTGCGAAACCCTGTCATTCCTCGACACCTATTCAGGTTATCACCAAATCAAGATGAAAGAATCCGACCAGCTCGCGACTTCTTTCATCACACCCTTTGGCATGTATTGTTATATTACTATGCCATTTGGTTTGAGGAATGCAGGTGCCACCTACCAAAGGTGCATGAACCATGTGTTCGGAGAACACATCCGCAGAACGGTCGAGGCTTATGTCGATGACATTGTTGTCAAGACAAGGAAAGCCTCCGACCTCCTCACCGACCTCGAAGTAACTTTTGGGTGCCTGCGTGCGAAGGGCGTAAAACTCAATCCCGAGAAGTGTGTCTTCGGAGTCCCCCGAGGCATGCTCCTAGGGTTCATTGTCTCCAAACGAGGCATCGAGGCCAACCCGGAGAAGATTGTGGCCATCACCAACATGGGGCCCATCAAAGACTTGAAAGGAGTACAAAGGGTCACGGGATGCCTTGCGTCCCTGAGCCACTTCATCTCGTGCCTCGGTGAGAAAGGATTGCCCTTGTACCGCCTCTTAAGGAAGGCCGAGCGCTTCACTTGGACCCCCGAGGCCGAGGAAGCCCTCGGAAACTTAAAGGCACTCCTTGCTAGTGCACCCATCTTGGTGCCCCCTGCTGCGGGAGAAGCCCTCTTGATTTACGTATCCGCAACCACTCAGGTGGTCAGCGCCGCGATCGTAGTCGAGAGACGAGAAGAGGGGCATGCACTGCTCATTCAGAGGCCGGTCTACTTCATCAGCGAGGTGACTGTGGTGTCATCCTTCCCCCTGTGAGAGATCATCTAGTGCTGAGAGGCCTCGGGTAGAATAGCAAAATGGGCAGTGGAACTCATGGGCGAAACACTTTCATTCGCTCCTCGGAAGGCCATAAAATCTCAAGTCTTGGCAGACTTCTTGGCTGAATGGGTCGACACCCAATTGCTGACAGCTCCAATACAGCCCAAACTTTGGACCATGTACTTCGATGGGTCACTTATGAAGACAGGAGCAGGTGCTGGCCTGCTCTTCGTCTCACCCCTCAAGAAACATGTGTGCTACGTACTCCGCCTCCATTTTTCGGCGTCGAACAACGTGGCCGAGTATGAAGCCTTGGTTAATGGACTGCGCATCGCCGTTGAGCTAGGGGTTCGGCGCCTCGACGCTCGTGGCGACTTGCAGCTTGTTATTGACCAAGTCATGAAGAACTCCCACTACCGCGATCGGAAAATGGAGGCCTACTGCGACGAAGTTCGGCGCTTGGAAGACAAGTTCTACGGGCTGGAGCTCAACCATGTTGCTCGACGGTACAACGAGACCGCGGATGAGCTGGCAAAAATAGCCTCGGGGCAAACGACGGTTCCCCCGGACGTCTTCTCTAGGGACATATATCAACCATCCGTCAAACTCGACGACACGCCCGAACCCGAGGAGACCTCGGCCCAGCCCGAGGTACCCTCGGCCGCCGAGGGTGAGGCCCTGCGTGTTGAGGGAGAACAGAACGGGGTTGCGCCAAACCAAAACTGGCAGACCCCATACCTAGAATATCTCCTCCGAGGAGAGCTGCCCCTCGACAAGGCCGAAGCTCGACGACTGGCTCGGCGCGCCAAGTCGTTCGTTTTACTGGGTGATGAAAAGGAGCTGTACCACCGCAGCCCCTCAGGCATTCTCCAACGATGCATATCCACTGCCCAAGGACAAGAGCTATTACAAGAAATACACTCGAGGGCTTGCGGTCACCATGCAGCACCTCGAGCCCTCGTGGGAAACGCTTTCCGACAAGGGTTCTACTGGCCAACCGCGGTGGCCGACGCCACTAGGATTGTACGCTCCTGCCAAGGGTGTCAAATCTACGCGAGACAGAAGCACCTGCCCACTCATGCCCTCTAGACGATACCTATCACCTGGTCATTTGCTGTGTGGGGTCTGGACCTCGTCGGTCCCTTGCAGAAGGCACCCGGGGGCTTCACGTACCTGCTGGTCGCCATCGACAAATTCTCCAAGTGGATCGAGGTCCGACCCTTAACCAGCATTGAATCCGAGCAGGTGGTGGCGTTCTTCACAAATATCATCCATCGCTTTGGGGTCCCAAACTCAATCATTACCGACAATGGCACACAGTTCATTGGGAAAAAGTTTCTGGACTTCTGCGAGGACCACCACATCCGTGTGGACTGAGCCGCTGTAGCTCACCCAATGACAAATGGGCAGGTGGAGCGCGCCAACGGTATGATCTTGCAGGGACTAAAACCGAGGATCTACAACGACCTCAACAAGTTTGGCAAGCAGTGGATAAAAGAACTACCCTCGGTGGTTTGGAGTCTGAGGACGACGCCGAGCCGGGCCACGGGTTTCTCGCCGTTTCCTAGTCTATGGGGCCGAGGCCATCTTACCCACGGACTTGGAATACGGTTCCCCGAGGACAAAGGCTTACAACGACCAAAGCAACTAGACCAGCCGAGAGGATTCATTGGACCAGCTGGAAGAGGCTCTGGACGTGGCCTTACTACACTCAGCGCGGTATCAGCAGTCCCTGCGACGCTACCACACCCGAAGGGTTCGACCCCGAGACTTCCAAGTGGGAGACTTGGTACTTCAGCTGCGACAAGATGCCCGAGGGCGCCACAAGCTTACCCCTCCCTGGGAAGGGCCGTTCATCATCACCAAAGTTTTGAAGCCCGGGACATACGAGCTGGCCAACGATCAAGGCGAGGTCTACAGCAACGCTTGGAACATCGAACAACTACGTCGCTTTTACCCTTAAAATGCTTCAAGTCGTTCATGTATCTCGCTTTCTTTACATGCATAAATAAAGTCTAGCTATCAAGGAAGGATCAGCCTTTCCTCGGCAAAGCCCGACCCTCCCTCAGGGGCTAGAAGGGGGGAACCCCCTCTGCGTCAAAATTTTTCTCGGAAAAGTCTTTTACCAGAACGTCTTTTGTGCATTTCGACTGCGTCGATAGCAGAATCCTAAAAACGACGCGAGAGACCTTGAACGGCAAGGCCGACCGAGCCGAGGGACTCCTACGCCTCCGGGATACGGATACCTCACTCATCACCTTCCGTGAAAAGTAACTCACGCTCGGATAAGCGATTCTGCTACCGAACAAGTCCTAACGCTCGAAAACTTTTCTACCAAAACGACCTTTCGTGCTTTTCGACTACATCGATAACAAAATCCTGAAACGATGAGAGGACACGTAAGCGGCAAGGCCGACCAAGCCGAGGGACTCCTACGCCTCCAGGATACGGATACCTCACTCATCATCTTCCACAAAAAGTAACTCACGCTCGGATAAGCGATTCCGCTACCGAACAAGTCCTAAGGCTCGAAACAAGAGGAAAAGAAACGCAGCTTTAAACTTCAGCAACGAAAATGTTCAGGCCTCAGCGGCCGCAAGAGACATACGCATAGTTAAAACAAACTGTTCCTGCAGGATCAGACATCGGCAGGGGGAGGAACAGCACCCTCGGCGTCGTTTCCACCCTCGAAAAAATCTGGCCCGGCCTCGAACGGTGACATGGGCGGAAGGACCTCCACCTCGAAGGAGGAAGCCAGCACCGCGCTTGGGTCCTCGACGGCCGCGTCATGCCTCTGGACCTCGGCTAAGGCAGCCTCCTCTTCGTCGGGTAAGCAGTACCCCTCGCTGACCCGCTCCAGATCCACGTCGTAGTGGGAAGCGAGCACGGTGAAGGCCCGCCTAACGCCATGGTGCAGCGCCTCGCGGAGTCTGCTGCGCACATGGCCGCCCAAGGCCCACAGGTGACTCTGGGGGGACCTACCCAAGGGGACATCGTCAAGGCCAAAGGCCCGGCAGAAAGCCGAGATAGCCTCGGACATGGCCACTCGGTTGGCCTCCTTCTGCTCAGCCGCCTCGGCAAGTGCCTTGCAGTTCTTGACGGACTCGTTAAGAGCCGTCTCGAACCCTGCAGACAGCCGGACAACATTCTTCAGACGCAAGGAGAAGAATGGAGACAGAAACAAAGTCACAAAGCGGGCGAAACAACCTTCGGTCCGGACACGCTGCTGCGAGGCCTTGGCTTGGGCAGACCAAGCAGACCCGACGGCCATGGCCAGACCCTTCGCAAGGGTCCCGGCCCGGGCGGTCGCCTCGGGGTCTAGAAAGGAGGAACCCCCTCTGCGTCGAAAACTTTCCTCGGAAAAGTTTTTCCACCAAAATGACTTTCGTGCCTTTTGACTATATCGATGGTGGAGTCCTATAGACGAGGAAGAGAGACCTTGAGCGGCAAGGCCGACCGAGCCGAGGGACTCCTACGCCTCCGGGATATGGATACCTTACTTGTCACCTTCCGCGAAAGGTAACTCACGCTCGGATAAGTGATTCTGCTACCGATGAACAGGTCTTAATGCTCAAAACAAGAGGAAAGAAGCATGACTTTATACCCAAATGTTTAGGCCTCAGCAGCCACAAAGAACAAACACACGTACTTGGGATAACTATGCTACGTAGATGTCGGCAGCACCCTCGGTGGCTTTCTCGACCTACAGCAGATATCTCTGTACCTAGGGCAATTACATTTTGCTCTTACATTCCCTTACAAACAGGACCTGGCTCCATTCCCGCAGGAATGAACTACCTCCACACCGAAGGGGCTGCAAGATAACGAGCTCCAAGCGGCTCGCCTGCGACCACTACACCAGCAGCGCGACAGCGACCTCCGCCTCGGGTGGCTAGACAGCAGCAGTGATGGCCTCAGGGCAAACGCTACTGTGAAAAGGTCCTCATTCACATCCCCTCATGGGGGATGAGAACCAGCCATTAAATCCAAAAAGCCGGAGGTCCGGAGCGCAGGTGGCACTGACGGTCTCGTCGGCGAAGGCAACCGCTACGGTGGGAAGCCTCACCAGCGGCGGCCACCACTTCGGCACAGGCGACAGCAGCCACCTGCGCACGGCGCGACCGTCGCCCGTGCGGTGGACGGACTGTCGCACCCTGACCGGGCAGCAGGTGGCAGTTCGCCTCCTCCGACAGGCTGGTGAACACCCTTCTCCCCCGAATGCTGAAGGAAGAAGCAGGTCGCCAGCCCGTGCGGAAGGTAGGCCCCCAGCTCGGCTTGCCCTCGCCCCCAGCACGGATGATGAACATCCTTGAAGCTGAGGGTAGGGGGGAGGCCACGGCCCGGCTCGCCCTTCCCCGCCATAAAGCTGATGGTCATCTTTCTGGATGACCATTGGTGGGGGAATGCAGCCGGGCTGCGTGATGAAAATCCTTAAAGCCGAGCAGTGACCGGAGAGCGCCAACCCCCATAGGGTCGCGCTCCTCAAACAGCAACAAAAAGAAGGCAACACATGTGCACCCCATCTGGGGGCTCGGAAGGCGGAAAGGCGCGATGGGTGCGAGGAGTGTGAAGGCATGGCAACCGCCCAGGGGGTCGATCCCTTTTTAAAGGCAGATCTCCTCACTCGCACCCCCAAGCGTCACGGGCAAAGTCTCCACCGACGTGCTCCAGGGTTCCCACCCTAAGACACGGGGGCTGGGTCCCACACGTCGTGCGAGCCGACCCATAACGCGAAGGAGGCAAACCGCCGCACGCGAAGCATATAACCGCCCTACAGTTATAAGCGTTCCCTCATCCTCACCGAAACCAGCGGTCGAAAGGGCGAGCCGCCATGCAGGGAGCATACAACTGCACCACGGTTGTGCACCCTTTCAGCTTCATCGCAACCGATGGTCCAGCACGGAGGCCCGATCCCACATGTCATGTAACCGGCGCGCCGGTCACTGCGTGCAAGGAAACCGCACCGCCGCTTGCGCCAATGCTGCGTCTTCTCGACTGCGGAACCAGCACAGCGACTCAAGGCAGCCCTGCGCGTGACCCAACAGTGCCGCGGAGATAGGCACGACGGTCGATATGATCAGAGGCGGGCCGACTGTAATTGTAGCAACAGGCGTGCGGAAGCAGCGGTCCAATCACCTATAGATGCCCCGCGAATCGCCCGTCCCGTCGCATTAACTCCTTGGCAGGACAAGCGACACCTCCGGCAGGCGAAGCGGGCGCCGTTTCGTCTCCGTCATGATGACCGCGTCACAAAAGGTGCGCCACATTATTTAAATTTATATCCTTTTCCTTTTACTCTCTCTCTCTCTCTCTCTTGCCACAGGGACCGGGAAAGGGGATATTGCGAAAAGGATCCTTCTCGGCGAAGGAAACGGGCCTCGAGCCCTCCTACTGATCAGGGGTTTGAAGGTTGCGCCCTCCGGGGTTTGGCAACCGCCCCAGAGCACTCGGGCTCCGAGCCCTTTACTGATCGGGGTTTGAATGCTGGCCCCCCGGAAGGGTTCGACAGCCGCCCTAGAGCATGCAGAGTCAGGGATGACCCTGGGTATGTCCGTTACATGGCCGAGGCTCAGGCTACGCTCCCAAGGTACCCTAGGACATTTCCAAGACCAGCGGGAACGATTTGTAACAGAATCCCACCGGAGGGAGGCATCGAGCCCTCGGACCCTATCGAATGGGTCCGGGTCTGGCAAATCACCTGCAGGTACTTTTAGAGCGCGCCTCTGGGCCACTAGCCGACCCTTATCGAACGGGGCTCGGGCGTCCACTCGGATCACCCGCTAGCAACTCACTGGAAACACCATGTTCGGTGCCCTCCGAGGGTAACATGGCGCTTTCCCCCCCTTCCTCCTCGTGGAGAGGCGACGAAGGGGCGTACAATAAAAGTCGAGACGGTCCTTGATCGTCCTCTCGCTCCGTGCAGAGTCTCGGGGGCTGCTCTCGTGCCAGGCTATGGCCAAACTGTTGACCGCGTCAACAAACCAGCTCAAAAACTCGGAGCCTGACCGTGCACCCGGGCTGCAGCCAGGCCGCATGAGGGAACAACAAGGCTGACCGAGGCATCACAAAAAGGATTAAGACCTCAGAGGAGTCAAATTACTCCTCCGAGGCCTCAGGGGCTACACCCGGCGGGTGCGCTCGCGCGCACCCACCGGAACAAAACACAACCGAGAAGGGCCGGTCCCCTTGCAAAAAAGTCCGGCAGACCCTCCAAGCGAGTGCACGCACTCCCTTCGAGGCTCGGGGGCTACTGTCGGGGACCGTAATTAGGGGTACCCCAATGCTCCTAAACACGGCCGAAAAACATCTTCAGAACAAACCATACACGGTTGATGAAGCGCAGATCAAGTCAAGGCCTCGTCTACCAAGGGACGCGACCTCATCCGAGCCCAGCCTCGGGCAAGGACCATAGTCCCGGACGAGTTCACGCCTCGCCCGAGGGTCCCCTCTACCAACAGACGCACCCCCGTCTCACCCAAGGCTAAACTCGGGCGCACTTTGTCGTGCAGCGACCTCGATCGAATCGCCTTACCAACCGACCGTATCACATGCACATTTAATGCGGGGATCACCTGACACCTTATCCTGACACGCGTGCATCAGTCGGCAAGGTCAAAGTGACCGCAGTCACTTTGCCCCTTTACTGACCGTTCTGACAGGAAAATAGCACTGCTCACCCCGCTCCGGCAACTGTGCCAACCACCAGGGTAAACCTGAGTCATGATCTCCCATGAGTTCAGCCTCGGGCGCAACAGGGAGCTCCACCTCGCCCGACCTCAGGCCTCGGCCTCAGCCCCGGCCTCGGGAGGAGGTCTCCGCCTCGCCCGACCCCAGGCCTTGGCCTCAGCCTCGGCCTCGGGAGGAGTCACGTCCTTGCTCGACCTTGGCCTCGGCCTCGGGAGAAGGACCCCACCTCGCCCGACCTTAGCCTTGGCCTCGGAGAAGTCGCCACCTCGCCCGACCTCGGCCTCGGATCAATTACGCTACAGGGGATACATCATTACCCTACCACTAGCTAGCTGCCTCAGGCTATGAAGGAACAAGACCGGTGTCCCATCTGGGTTACTCTGGTAACAGGTAATGATGGTTCCTCGCGTGCGCCCATGACGTTGGTTGCTCTCAAACCCCCTATGGAAGCAAGCGAACGTCAGCAGGATCCATGCCGCACCGCCAGCTGTGCTTCTACAGGGCTCAAGGCACTTCTCCGACAGCCACGTTAACACGCGTACAGTGCTCGAGGCGCTTCTCCGCCAACCACATTAGCACATAGCTACACCCCATTGTACAGTTGGGCATCTCCTTGTGTCTATAAAAGGGGATGTCCAGGGCCTTCCTAAAGGGGGTTTCACGTTAACACACGTTCAAGTGGACATACGTGGACACATACAGAGACATTGACATAGAGGGAGGCGAGGCAGACGAGACAGGCAGAGACGGACGCACGCAGGAACTCTCTCCCTCTCTCTCGCTCTCGCCTTCGCTCTCCCGCAACGCTTGTAACCCCTACTACGAGCACCCCGGTGCAAGATAACATAAGCCTCATTTCCCTCTTGTGTTCCATCTTGCATCAACCCATCTGGGCAGGGACACGCAGCGACAAATTTACTGGTCGGTTGACGGTCCTCGCGGGTCTGAAACACCGACAAGTATTACCATCATACAGAGAAGGAAACCGAAGACTATGAACCATGAACAACAGTCTTCATCCCAAGAATCACCAAGCATTGTGATCTTAGGGGCGAAGGAGTGGAAAATGGAGTTGCCTACTATTTGGCAGGGGGGATTTTATCTGGTGTGTTTTTGCTTTCGATGGGAACTGAGGGAGCTGGTGGGGGGGAATTTATAGGCGAGTGGGGGTTGCTCGGGTGCGGAGTGGCGGTGATGGAGCAGGTGACATAAGGCAGCAAACACGACAAGGGGAGGGGGGCTGGTGTTGCCGACGGTGGGTGCGCTGCAAAGGGGAAGTGGGGCAGTGGTGGTGCGCATGGAGGCGGGCACACGTGTAGGGGCACGGGTGAGTGGTGGGGTCAATGACCCTGATGTTTGTGGTCTCTGATTCCAAGAATCTTTGCCTCTCTGTATGGTAGTAACTTCTTCTGTCCTCTTTTTCTGTTTACTTTGACTTAGGGGCGGTGCTTTGATTCTCACGGTCGGTCCTTTTGACTGAGCGGCTGGACTGGTTTCTTCTGTAGCTTATTCTAGGCTTCAAGGGTAAGCTTCTCGGTATCTTTTTGGGTAAGGTGCTTTTCTCTTGAGATGGATTAAGATGAGAATGGAAGCATAAGGTGAGGATTAGCTCTAATTTGTGATCTACATTTTTAGACAAAAACCTTTCTTAAAAAGAAAGAGAACACACAAGCTCAACAATGATAAGCACAAACAAATCAAATGTTTTGAATAAGGGAAGAATAGAGTTTTTCCAAAGCACGGACTACTCAGATTCGGGGGCTAAGCATATCTACTATTGCTTGGCTCCTGAATTGAGAACTATGCTAAATGCAACTTATGAGCACCAACGTTAAAGCATCACATATGCACTCAAAAGGGAAGAAAACATCAAGCGAAATTCATTTTGAAATGCCCTAGGGGCCACTCAAATAGAGTTTTTTCAAAACACGGGTCTACATGATTACCTCTCATACATGCAGGGCTCTAGCCAAAGTGAAGAAAACTTCACTACCCAATGCATGCAAAGGACTGGGCATAACTAACTCAGACCAGGCAGCTTCTCTTCTGGCAAGGCTGGCGCACTTCAATCTGAGACATCTCCTAGATGGGTCAACAGGGAGCTGATGTTGATGACTTCTTCTGGCGGCAACTGAGATGGAAGAATGGGGTCGAACTCTTCTTCAAGCGGGACTGACTCTTGTAACTCCTTAGAGGGCGGCGGTGCTGGCGGGGTGCTTGCAGCTTCTTCTTTGATCTCAAGGGAGGGTGCTGGAATCTTCTTCATGGTGAGGGGCTCAAACAACTCTGGCGGGGGATCTTGGGAGGATTTAGGGTGCTCTTGCTTATCCATAGCCTGAGGGGAGACTGGAATTCCTTCCAAAACTATGGCTCCTTCCGGGAGTTCCCAAGTCTTCTTTTCTCCTCTGGTAGAGACCGGGTGACCTTCAAGAATCTGGGGATCTTCAGCTCTCCTGGGTTGAACTGGGTTGGATGAAGCGGGCTCTTGGATCCGCAGGGCTCTACGTTGGTTATGGGTTACCAAGTAGGCCTCCATCAGCTTCTGGACATGCTCATCTTTGGCTTGCTTCAGGGCTTCAACAACAATGACTTCACGACTTTCCAAGGCAGCTACACGGGCTTGAGCTGAGGTGAGATCCACATGGAGCTTACGGTTGAGCTTCTCTGCATCTTCTGCTCGGGCAATCATCTGACGGTGGTGTCGAGCCAAGAAATCATACTGGGGATCCAGGGTGAGCAGGTATGTAGTGAGGTACACGACTGTGGGGTCGTCCTCAAGCAGCTGCTGCCCTTCCAATGCACACATCCTGGCCATCCAAACTGGACAGTTTCCTTGAAAGGGCGAAAAGAATCTGAGCAGGTGTCGGCCACTTCTTCTTCATAGATTTGACACAGGGTCCTCAATGCCTTGTGAGCGACGACTTGGCAGGTGTCTTTGAATCTGTGCCCCGCAGCAGTGACACTCCATTCCACATGGTGCAGACTGGATCCAATGTATACAGTCACGACACACTTCTCTGTGCCATGCTCGACGAATTCATGACCATCATACTTTGGCTGGCTCCTGATTCCGAGGCGGACTGTGCATGTTCTCAGTAACTTGGGGAAACCATCTTCATTCTGGCACAAGCTGGTTTGGCAGTGGACCTCCATCTGACTTCTGAGAGAAGGAAAGGGGGAAAGCATTTTTGAAATGAAGGGATGAGAGCAAGAATTTTTTTTAAGAAAATAGTTTTGACTCAAAAACTTTTGGATCAGGCTAAGGGTTACGTCCTACGACCAACCTAACAGCTCCGATACCACCTGAAGCACCCCAATCCTCTGGGACTCAAATGTGATACAATTACTAGTCCCAGGAGGCTAGTAAACACATTTATACAACAGATGATTCCAGATCTGCTTAAACAAGATAAACCTATAAAGGTGGCGAACAACTTTAAGAGTTGGTCCACAACTCAGGACATATCATCAGAGTGGGGCTGAAGCAGCCCGATATACGCAGCGAAGCAATTCAGCGGTCCAACAGCCACAGGCAAGGTTGGGAACAGTCGTAACTCTTACCCGATCTCCTTTTTCTGAAAAACAACAAATAAGCAAGGGTGAGTACAAACGTACTTAGCAGCCCACCTTCACCCACGAAATGGGGAAATCAGATATAATGCATGGAATATGTGGAACTCAGGATATTTTGCAGAAACAGCAATATTTGATGCAGGGTTGTTTTGTAAAACATTTTGTATTTTTCAAAGCTCATCCTCTCCCAAAGGAGCAAGAAGTTTTTCAATATAGAATAAAATTCCCTGGACTAAACCATCCAGGTATCTCAGCAGTTTCCCACTGGTTTTCATTTTCAAAAACAGCTACTGGACTTCCCGTCCACCATAGCTCACGGCTCAACCGCCGGACCTTTTAAAAACCATTTTTCTCAAACGCACCCTTTTTTTGAAAACAAAACACTAATTGCCATACCACACCAGACTCGTCCATACCAGTGGACACGGACTATTCGAATAGGTTTTCAAACTCTGCGCAGAGGTGTACACTTTACCCACTAGTCTGGCTCTGCGATCTCATAGCTAGTGAGACCCGAATCCGAATCTCTTTCTTTCCTCGCACGTCCCTACCTTAATGGTTATACCGGAAGGAGTCAGGCCACTGCCAAGCCCAAACCGGACAAAACATTCCCCCTCCTTATCCTCTCGGTGCTCCCCAGCCTTCATAACCCTAGGTTTGAACCATACGAGTTCAGATTGAGTGACTGCCCACATAGTCTCGAGTGGTTGTACTTATCATGAGTACAGGTAGTGAAGGGTGACAGACCGGTCCTTATATGAGGGGACAATCCTTCTGCTCACGCCTAAACCAGCTGAGCCATCACCTTAGGCCCTCCCTTAAACCAGGGAGTCCCTGATCATCCCTACTCAAAGGTGATAAGGGTGAAAACCCTTCATCATACACATTTTGAAAAGCATTTTCTTTTGAAAACTCACACCTTTTCTCAAATCATTTGTAACAAATATATCAGGGATTGATTGCGGCAAGCGGCTGGGTGGCCATAATAACTTGTCTCAAAATCATATCATGCATAAAATAACAGGCTGAGGGTTGTGGTTGAAAAATCATAGGTAATTTATGCATCAAAGGGATCCAGTGAGCTTGCCGTGCTTATCCGGCGAAGGGGGAAGGGGAGCTCGCGGAACTGGCTTCTAGTTCCACTGCCTGGCGTAGACTTGCAGATCTGGCCTCCACGAGACGACACGAACGCTCCGATAACTATGCAACATGAATAAGCAAACATACAAACAAGCAAGTATACCAACAAATATTTAGTATAGTGGTCAGAATAGCGATATATGGATGGGTAGAGTCTTGAGTAGAATTGTGTCATGTGGTGTTGAGATACTACTAGTGGTGGAGCAGAGGTGCTTACCAGGAGGGTGGACTGGAGGCGAAGCGACACTATGCATGTAGCCAGCGGAGCGGAGTATCTGAGTGGGTGGGGGTTTGCCTTGGCTGAGGGTGTTGAGTGTGTGGAGAGGGAGAGGGTAGCTGGTTGTATTTATAGCTGGGTGTATGTGGTGTAGCACAGTGAAGTTCACTGTTGGTGAGAATAGTGACGAATGAATCGTCTGACTTAGTATGAACAAGAGAGTTATAGGCAGAGTATGGGACAAGAGTATTTTGGGAGTCTTCTGGAACATGAACCATGCTTAAGGGATGACATGGTTGGATAGGGAGTAGTTTGATAAGAATTTAGAAACAAAAATTATTGGAATCTGAGTTTGGAAGCCTGGTTCGAAGGAATATCAAAGTTAAGCATGCTCAACTTGGAGAAACCTAGGATGGGTGGCCAGATGGGAAGTTCCCTACTGGAAGGAAAATCATAGTCACCGGAGTTTGTATGACTGGAATATGGGTCTAGCTGGTCTTAAGTGGACTGGACAGCATGATGGATGAGTAGTTGAAATTTGGGGGTGATCGGACGAACGATGAATAGTAACGATGAATAGTAACGATGATGAATAGTAATGGTGAATAGTAATGGTGGATGGTAATGGTGAATAGTGATAGTGAATAGTTCGTATGAACGAACGATGAACGATGAATAGTGACGATGAACGAACGATGAACGATGAATATGAACTATGAACGAACGATGAACGATGAATATGAACTGTCACACCCGGTTTTAGAAGGCAAACCGAATGCGAACTATGTACGTGCCAGGATCAGAACTCACGTACACAGCGATTACATAAATGAACATCATCGCACAGTGCTCGAATTATAACATAAAAGAGTATTAACTTATTACATCACAATGTCAGAGACATCCACATAGTCATTGACTCAACGGGTAAATCAAAGTGCTAAGCGAAACGTAGTAAAGATAGGGCCTTCACAGGCAGCTGACTGGGGGTTGCCGCCAACCCACACCTAGAACTCGTCGTAGTCTTGGAACTCCTGGAAGTCTCCTTCCACGACTTCGTCTTCTCCTGAGCAGTGGTTGCAATGTGGACAACCTGGTGTTTTGTGGTAAAGCAAGGATGAGTACACATCAACGTACTCACAAATGCCCCGTTTGGCTGAAGTGGACTAGCTTGTATGTGGGGTTAGGCTCAAGCAGTTGCTTTTAGTTGGTCAGGTATTTATTGTTAGTGGAAGCCAGATTTTACCATAAAACCCAAGTTATAATCCCAAAAAGTACCTCCTCAGAGAGGAAATACTAGAATTCATAATTAAAGTCGCCATCATTAACCATCATCACTAAAGTCATCATTTGAGGTGTATCTGGAGTATCTCTAATCAAAGAGGATCCCAAGGCTGCTTTTAACCGCAAGCACGGCTGATATATCAGTTTCATTACCCTCTGCAGAGGTCGCACACTTTACCCATGAGCCGTGATTCCCATTTTGCCCGGGGATCATGACTCCCCATTGATCACTTCCTAGGTGGTCCGGCAGGGTATCACTACGTAGCTTTTACAAAGATTCCCTAGAGGTCATAGCCGCCCGTTAGGCTTCTCCAGTTTGATAAACACAGTACCTCTCCCCGCAGGAGGGTGACTAACAAAAGCAAAACGAAAGAACCTCGGCACTCAGCCTCGGCAGAGCAAGCACTGTGCCTGGACCCCATTGACGGCACGACGGCGAAGCAACTACACCTCTAGTTCCTCTAATTAATTAGCTAAGGGCGTCCCATTTCACCCTCATGGTTGCACTGTTATCTCGGGTGGTCTCTCAATGAACAGGTCCTTACGGAGAGGTACTCGGGAAACAACCCGAGTCCCCTTAAATGCCACAAGTATATCATCATATCCAGAATAAAATCGTAGTATCATCACTGTATCTCATCATGTTCATTGATTAAAGTAAAGCGCTAGCATGGAGCTAACCATAGTAACCCAAAAAGGTAAATCAAGGATAAGGTAAATAGGAAACTTGTCAATCCTTAGGTATAAAGATATAAATGCGGGGAGTGAATTATAGACTTGCATAGGACATAGATAGGTCAAGGGACACTTGCCTTCACCAAGCTGCTGCTCAGGGACTTCTCCTGCAACTTCCTCAGGAAACACAGGCTGCTCGTTGTCTATGCAAAGCAATCATTCATTCTATGCACTTGGGAAATAACAAAAGAGCAATACACCAAACATGTGCAGCAGAGAGATCACAGGTTCAAATAGAAAAAGATTGGCAATATGGTGTTCCCTAGGTCTAGGGTAGATGACTATACAAAGTGATTCATTATTCACTAACCAGGTCTGTGTCACTATCATATTGTTCAGATAAAGTTAGTTTAGTGGTGGGGTTAATCATTATATGGTGTCAAGTCTATAAACTTAAGTACTCCAACTTTTATTAGAGTCTACTATCTTTATTTTATTTCTATTAGGGTTCCAATAACATTAATTCTAAACTAGAGATCAACTATTAATTGGGACATAAAAACAGCAGGGGAACATTGTTTTAAACAGGTAGATAAAAACATTATGAACATTTTGCAATTTGAAGCACCTAATTTGGAGTTCATATGACAAAGGTATGAATTTTACAAGATTAGGGATTAAAAATACTCTTTAAATACTTATTTCTGATTAAATAAAAGGTCCAAGGACCTAACTGCAAAATTCCAAGGACGGCGGGTTAATTTGCAGAAAGCCGAGGGTCTCTTTAAGAAGTTTGCGCGGGCGAAGGGGTATCGGGCTCTCTCGGCCGTTGGATCTCGGATCGACGCTCAAATTTAGATCGGCGGGCAGGCGCGCGAGCGCGCGGGGGCGCGAGCGGCTGACAAGCGGGGCTTGGCGACAGGAAATCGGTGTGCGGGCGGAACGGCTCTGGGCCATCAGATTCCAGGCGGACGGCCAAGATTAGGCCCGGGTTATTTTAAAAAGAACCGTCCGATCTGAGATGGACGACGGAGATCGGGCGGCCGGCTTCGGCCCTCTTCTCCGGGCAGCAGGGGTGGTGGCGCCCGTACCCGCGGTAGGGAAGCTCGCCTGAGACGAGGGGTGCAGGGGCTCCGGGGGGTCTTAGGGCGACCGGGATGGTCTGGGAGGTTGGGGAAGGCGCGGGGAACCCACTGGCGAGGGCCAAAACGCGATAGGGGCACCGGAGGGTGGCGGCCTACGGCGAGGCGGCTCGGCGGCGGTGCCAACCGACTCCGACGAGAAATTAAGCGCAATAGGGAGCAAGGGAGAGAAAAGGAGAGGGCAGGGGAGGTTCCTTACCTCAAGGCGTACCCCAGGGACCTCTCGGTGGCGGCGAAGGCGCGACAGTGGCTCGGGTCGACGGCGGTGGCACCGGAACTGTGTGGAGGACGATGGGTGAGTGTGGGCAGAGGAAACCAGGGAGGGAGAGGAGAAATTGGAGCGTGTCCCGAGTTGCGGACGTCGAGGCGGAGCTCACCGTGGCAGAGGGCACGGCAGGGCTCCGGTGTCGACGGGGAAACGGGCTCGGGTCGGCAGCGGACAGCGGCGGCTCCTCCTTGGCGTGCGCGCGGCGCGGGGGAGTGGAAATGAGGCTCAGCAGGTGTGCAAATGAGGGAGAGGGAGAGTGAGCGGGGCTCTGGGGCTCAAGTGGCCGAGGGCGGGGCGGTTGCGAGCTCGACGCGCGACGTGGGCGCGGATTCCTCGGTGCGCGCAGCTCGGGAGGGCGGTTACGTGGGGACGAGGGAGCTGACAGAGGGGTCCCATGGACAGAGAAAGCGAGGGAGCGGGCGCACGCGCGGGGAAGTGGCAACGTCGACAGGGCGGGCCCGCCAGGGCAGAGAGAGGAAGGGGGAAGCGGGCGCGCGCGCGGGATGGGCCGGCTGGGCCGAAAGGTTGAGGGGGAAGGGTTGCGGGCCACTTTGCCTTTTTCTTGTATTTCAGAAATTGTTTTCCCTTTTCTTTTTATTTACTCTATTTGACTCAAATCCAAATATGCCACAATTTCAAATTAGCACCCTCAAGCATATGCATCAAACAAAAGTGGAGTTTAGGGTTCAACATGATGCAACATTTCATACTCCCTTGGAGTTTAGCCTACTAGATTATAATTACATTTACAAATAAAAATAACCACTCTTCTTCTATAGAAAAGAGAAAGAGGAGATTGGGGAAGATGTGAAGAGAGGAGTAACACCTGAATTTGTGAATATGAGCAAAGAAATTTTATACCCCCAAATTCAGGGTGTTACATGAACTATGAACGAACGATGAACGATCGAACGAACGAACGATCGGAATTTCGGCAGCATAATGGCAGGACAAAGATTATCTGAAAGAACGATGAATAGGGGCTATGAACGAACGATGAACGATGAATAGGAACTATGAACGAACGAACGAACGATCGAATGATCGAACGAACGAACGATCAGAATTTTGGCAGGACAAAGATTATTTGGACGAACGAACGAACGAACGAACGAACGATCGAATGATCGGACGAACGGACGAACGAACCATGAACGATCAGACGAGCGATCGAACGATCGGACGAACGAACAAACAAACTAAGAACAGGGGGACGAACGATCGAAGAACGACCGAACGATCCTTGTGCTAGTGTGTGCTTGTGTGGGAGATGGAGTGGGCGTGTGGGGGGGAGTGGAGAGAGTTGCCATGAAATGGCTTGGGGTGGGATGAGAGGAGGCCCTTACCCCTCTATTTATAGCCATGGTGGGGGGATTAGGGGGAGGGATGAGAGGATTAGTGGGAGGATGAGAGGATTAGTGGGAGATTAGCATGGATTTGTCTTATATGAGTGTAATTAGCTTGTAGAGCTCACCATATGACACCAGAGGCATACGTATACGTATGAGCATGTGGAAAGTTATGAAGAAAATATTTGTAGGGACTTGAAAAATGATTCTGAAGGTATTTCTCAAGAGGAAAATACTTGGAGATATATCGGTGGAATATTTGGACAGTATTTCTGGAAAGAAATTGAGGGGGTTACTGGGGAAATATCTGGGCAGTATTTCAAGAAAGAATTTGAGGGGATCACTAGGGAAATATTTGTAGGATATTTTGAGGAGGATTTTGGAGAAAATATAGACCACTATATTTTATTTGTTGATATCAACTCGCAAACAAACATTTTGAAATGAAATTTTGAAATTCATTTTGAATTTAGAGCAAGTTTGAGAAAATTTTAGGATTTGAATTTTTGGGATGCTACAACTCCTTTAGCACATAAGAACTTAATCAATATGTGTTGGACATCTAATCACCAAAATACTTATAGAAATGGCCCAGGGGCACATTTCCCTTTCAATCTCCCCCTTTTTGGTGATTTATGCCAACACATTAAAAAGCAACAAAAGAAGTGCAATATCAATTCAAATTGAAGACCAAATTCTCTTTACTTAGGATTTGGCATATTTGGATCATTCTTTGCCACCACTTGATTTGTTTTTGCAAATCAAATTCTTTTCCCTATCTCTAAGTCAAACACGCTTGTTTGTGCAAATAGAGTGAAATTCCAAGAGTGAAATTGATCAAGTGCTAAAAACTCCCCCTTTTCCCATAATCAAAATTATCCCTCATAAGAGACCAAATTTTGCAAATAAGAGGATTTTGGGCAAAACACAAATTCTAACTCTACTATTTTTCAAAATTCACAAGTGGTTGGCTGATCCATTTGCTTTGGCCTTAATTTCTCCCCTTTGGCATTAAGCACCAAAACGGAATAACTTTTGGCCCTTTTAACCCCATTGCCTCACCAAAATGTCAAATAAGAGCAAAAAGGCAATGAGAGCATAAGGATGAACTTGGAAATAAATACACTAATACCGGAGTGCAGTGGAAGTCTTTTCGTCGTCCAAGTTCACTTTCCCTTTCAATGTACCTTTGAGACTACATCAAGTGTACTCAAACAAACAAGTTAGTCTCAAAGGGATCTAGTTGTAGCACATCTCCCCTTAAATATATGCATCATTTGCATACGGACCTGTGAGGTCCGGGGATGACTTGTACAACTTGAGCACCACAAATAAACAATAAATGATGTAAATTCTTAAAGTAACATGATCAAAGGCATGAACTACATGTATTCTCTAGATCAATCCAAGTTACGCGAATCTAAGACATTTAGCTCACTATGCAACCTGCAAAACCTTTTCTCATCTAAAGGCTTAGTGAAGATATCGGCTAGCTGGTTCTCGGTGCTAAAGTGGTACACATCGATATCTCCCTTTTGCTGGTGGTCTCTCAGAAAGTGATGTCGAATGTCTATGTGCTTAGTGCGGCTGTGTTCAACAGGATTATTCGCCAAGCGGATTGCACTCTCATTGTCATATAGGAGTGGGACTTTGCTTAAATTGTAGCAAAAGTCCCGGAGGGTTTGCCTCATCCAAAGCAGTTGCGCGCAACACTGTCCTGCGGCAACGTACTCGGCCTCAGTGGTGGATAGGACAAATGATTTTTGTTTCTTGGAACTCCAGGACACCAGGGACCTTCCTAGAAATTGGCACGTCCCTGATGTGCTCTTCCTATTGAAAGGGAATTAGGCTTCCACCTTTTTTTCCTAAATGATTTTGGTGGTTGAATTGCCCAACACAAATAATTGGACTAACTAGTTTGCTCTAGTCTATAAGTTATACAGGTGCCAAAGGCTCACAAATAGCCAATAAAAAGACCAAGAAAAGGGTTCAACAAAAAGAGCAAGGGATAACCGAAGGCAGCCCTGGTCTGGCGCACCGGACTGTCCGGTGCACCACTGGATAGTGTCCGGTGCACCAGGGTACTCCAAGCTGAACTCTTCACCTTCGAGAATTTTCAGAGGGCTCCGCTATAATTCACCGGACTATCCGGTGTACCACCGGACAGTGTCCGGTGCCCTAAGGAAGAGCAACTCTGAACTCGCCAGCTTTGGGAATCCGCTCCGCTATAATTCACCGGACATGTCCGGTGCACACCGGACTGTCCGGTGTGACAGCGGAGCAACGGCTACTTCGCGCCAACGGTTACCTGCAGAAGCATTTAATGCGCGCCTGCGCGCGCAGAGGAGCAGGGCACGCGCGGGTGGCACACCGGACAGCCTACAGGGCCTGTCCGGTGCACCACCGGACATCCTGGCGGGCCCACAAGACAGAGCTCAATGGTCGAACCCCAACGGTCTGCTGACGTGGCTGGCGCACCGGACAGTGTCCGGTGGCGCACCGGACTGTCCGGTGCGCCATGCGACAGCAGCCTTCACCAAACGGCTAGTTTGGTGGTTGGGGCTATAAATACCCCCAACCACCCCACATTCAAGTCATCGAAGTTTTCCACCTTCCAACCATTTACAAGAGCTCTAGCATTCAATTCTAGTCACACCCAAGTGATCAAATCCTCTCCAAATTCCACTCAAGGCTTTAGTGATTAGAGAGAGTGATTGTTGTATTCATTTGAGCTCTTGCGCTTGGATTGCTTCTTTCTTTCTCATTTGTTCTTGTGATCAAAACTCAATTATAACTGAGGCAAGAGACACCAATTGTGTGGTGGTCCTTGCGGGGAAGTTTTGTTCCCGGTTGATTTGAGAAGAGAAGCTCACTCAGTCCGAGGGACCGTTTGAGAGAGGGAAAGGGTTGAAATAGACCCGGCCTTTGTGGCCTCCTCAACGGGGAGTAGGTTTGCAAGAACCGAACCTCGGTAAAACAAATCCTTGCGTCTCACTTCTTCACTCACTCGCGATTTGTTTTTGCGCCCTCTTTCGGACTCGTTTATATTTCTAACGCTAACCCGACTTGTAGTTGTGATTAACTTTGTAAATTTCAGTTTCGCCCTATTCACCCCCCCTCTAGGCGACTTTCACCTATCAACCTTGCACCCGGCATAGTCGGAGTCTGAGTATCCAATCAAGTCAAAGGTAGACCCCTTTGGATACCAGATCCCGAAGTAAGGCGTAGAAACTAAATACCTAAGAATTCGCTTAACGGACACAAGGTGACATTTCTTGGGGTCGGATTGAAATATAGCACACATGCATACACTAAGCATAATGTCTGGTCTACTAGCACAAAGATAAAGTAATGACCCTATCATTGACCGGTATGCCTTTTGATCAACGAACTTACCTCCTTTGTTGAGGTCGAGATGCCCATCAGCTCCCATCAGAGTCTTCGTGGGCTTGGCATCCTTCATCCCAAACCTCTTGAGAAGATCTTTAGTGTACTTCGTTTGGGAGATGAAGGTGTCGTCCTTGAGTTGCTTCACTTGGAATTTAAAGAAGTAGGTCAACTCGCCCATCGTCAACATCTCGAACTTTTGCATCATTACCCTGCTAAACTCCTCACAAGACTCTTGGTTAGTAGAACCAAATATTATGTCATTGACATAAATTTGGCAAACAAAAAGATCACCATTGCATGTCTTTGTGATGAGAGTGGGATCGACTTCCCCAACCTTGAAAGCGTTAGAAATAAGGAAATCTCTAAGGCATTCATACCATGCTCTTGGGGCTTGCTTAAGTCCATAGAGCACCTTAGAGAGCTTATACATGTGGTCAGGATACCTGTCATCCTCAAAGCCAGGGGGTTGTTCCACATATACCTCCTTCTTAATTGGTCCATTGAGGAAAGCGCTCTTCACGTACATTTGGAACAACCTAAAAGAATGGTGAGCAGCATAGGCTAATAATATCTGAATCGACTCTAGCCTAGCTATAGGAGCAAAAGTCTCCTCAAAATCCAAACCTGTGACTTGGGCATAACCTTTTGCCGTAAGTCGAGCCTTGTTTCTTGTCACCACTCTGTGCTCATCTTGTTTGTTGCGGAACACCCACTTGGTTCCCACAACGTTTTGCTTTGGACATGGCACCAGGCTCCAGACTTCATTTCGTTTGAAGTTGTTGAGCTTTTCCTGTATGGCCAACACCCAGTTCAGATCCTGCAAGGCCTCTTCTACCCTGAAAGGCTCAATAGAAGAGACAAACGAGTAATGCTCATAAAAATTAGCTAATCGTGAGCGAGTATTTACTCCCTTGCTGATGTCACCTAGAATCTGATCGATGGGGTGATGTCTTTGGATCGTCGCTCGGACTTGACTTGGAGGGACCCGTGGTGCTTCTTCCTCCATAACCTGTTCTTCTTATGCTCCCCCTTGATCCTGCCCCTCTTCTTGAGGTACCTGTTCACCGTCTTGAGTTGGGGGATGCACCATTGTCGAGGAAGATGGTTGATCTTGCTCCTCTAGTTCCTGTGGTCGTACATCACCTATCGCCATCGTGTGCATTGCGACCGTCGGAACTTCTTCTTCATCTATATCATTAAGATCAACTTGCTCTCTTAGAGAGCCATTAGTCTCATCAAATACAACGTCGCTGGAGACTTCAACTAATCCCGATGATTTGTTGAAGACCCTATACGCCTTTGTATTTGAGTCATATCCTAGTAAAAACCCTTCTACTATCTTGGGAGCAAATTTAAAATGTCTACCTTTCTTCACCAGAATGTAGCATTTGCTCCCAAATTCACGAAAGTAAGAGACAATGGGTTTGTTACCGGTAAGGAGTTCGTAGGAGGTCTTCTTGAGGAGACGGTGCAGGTAGAGCCGATTAATGGCATGGCAAGCTGTGTTCACAGCTTCCGACCAAAACCTCTCAGGCATCTTGTACTCTCCAAGCATCGTTCTTGCCATGTCGATTAGCGTCCTGTTCTTCCTCTCTACCACACCATTTTGTGTGGTGTGTAGGGAGCGGAGAACTCGTGCTTGATGCCTTCCTCCTCAAGAAACTCTTCGACTTGTAGATTTTTGAACTCGGATCCATTGTCGCTTCTTATCTTCTTCACCTTTAGTTCAAATTCATTCTGAGCTCTCCTTAAGAAGCACTTTAGGGTCCCTTGGGTTTCTGACTTATCCTGCAAAAAGAATACCCAAGTGAAGCGGGAAAAATCATCAACAATTACAAGACCATACTTACTTCCCCTAATGCTGAGGTAGGCAACGGGTCTGAAGAGGTCCATGTGAAGAAGCTCCAGTGGTCTTGATGACGTCATCACATTCTTGCTGTGATGAGTGCTTCCCACCTATTTCCCTGCCTGACATGCTGCACAAGGTCTGTCTTTCTCAATACAGACATCTGTTAGTCCTAACACATGATCTCCCTTTAGAAGCTTATGAAGGTTCTTCATCCCAACATGTGCTAGACGGCGATGCCAAAGCCAGCCCATATTAGTCTTAGCTATTAAGCATGCATCTAGATCGACATTCTCTTTTGAAAAATCAACTAAGTAGAGCTTGCCGTCTAATACACCCTTAAAAGCTAATGAACCATCACTTCTTCTAAAGATAGATACATCAACATTTGTAAACAGGCAATTGTAACCCATTTGACATGATTGACTTACAGACAGAAGGTTGTACCCGAGCGACTCTACTAAAAATACATTTGATATTGAGTGCTCGTTAGTGATGGCTATCTTGCCCAAGCCTTTGACCTGCCTTGGTTCCCATCTCCAAAGATGATCGTATCTTGGGAATCCTTGTTCTTGACGTAGGAGACGAACATCTTCTTCTCCCCCATCATGTGGTTTGTGCATCCGCTGTCGATAATCCAGCTTGAGCCCCCGGATGCATAAACCTGCAAGACAAATTAAGCTTGGGTTTTAGGTACCCAACCCTTATTGGGTCCTACAAGGTTAGTCACAATAGTTTTTGGAACCCATATGCAAGTTTTGTCTCCCTTGCATTTGGATCCCAACTTCCTAGCAACTACTTTTGCATTCTTGCATGAAAGTACAAAGGAAGCATTACAAGCATGATAAACAGTAGTAGGTCTATTGCAAACTTTCCTAGAAGTAGTATAATTTCTCCTAGGCCTACTTCTACCATTAACAAAAGCAGAACTAGATGCAAATATAGCATGTGAATCATTATAAGCAGCATGATCATAGCTTTGATTATAATGAGAAACTTTCTTAACATGAGTATAAAGATAGGCATGTTTCTTTTGATCATGTGAGCTACTGGCCATAGGAGCCTTCCCTTTCCCCTTGGGATCGGAAGCCCTTTGGATTGTTAAGTTCTTGGTTTCCTTTCGAAAACCAAGTACATCCTTAATTGAGGGGTGTCTACCAACAGTGTAGGCATCCCTAGCAAATTTTAATTTATCAAAATCAACTTTGCAAGTCTTAAGTTGAGCATTAAGACTTGCTACCTCATTGTTTAATTTAGCAATAGAAGTACGAAGTTCATCACATGCATCAACATCAAAGTCCTTACATCTATTGCAAATAGTGACATGTTCTACACATGAGCTAGTTTCATTAACTTTCTCTAGCTTAGTATTTAATTCATCATTTAAATTCTTTAAACTAGAGACAGTTTCATGACAAGCAGACAACTCAAAAGACAACATTTTATTTCTCTTTATTTCTAAAGCAAGGGATTTTTGAACACTAACAAATTTATCATGTACTTTGTATAATATATCCTCTTGCTTTTCTAGAATTCTATCTTTTTCATTGAGAGCATCGATTAATTCATTAATTTTCTCTACTTTAGCTCTATCTAACCCCTTAAATAAATCAAAGTAATCTACTTCATCATCAGAAGATTCCTCATCGCTAGAAGAAGAGTACTTAGGGGTATCTCGAATATGTACCTTCTTTTCCTTAGCCATAAGACTTGTATGGCCTTCATTGGGGAAGAGCGAAGATTTGTCGAAGGCCGAGGCAGCCAGTCCTTCATCCTCAGAGTCGGAGGAGGAGCACTCAGAGTCCAATTCCTTCCCAATGTGCACCTTGCCCTTGGCCTTCCTGTAGTTCTTTTTCTTCTCCCTCTTTCCGTGCTTTTCTTGTCCCTGGTCATTATCATTATTGGGGCATTGAGCTATGAAATGACCAGTCTTACCGCATTTGAAGCAGGACCACTTTCCCCTTGTTTTATTCTTGTTGGGGTACTCCTTATGTCCTTTTAGCGTGGCCTTGAAGCGCTTGATGATAAGCGCCATCTCGTCCTCATTGAGCCCGACAGCCTCTACTTATGCTACCTTGCTTGGTAGCATCTCCTTGCTGCTAGTTGCTTTGAGAGCAACAGACTGTGGTTCGTAGACGGGCAGTGGACCGTTAAGCGTATCGTCTACGTATCGCACCTCTTTCACCATCATGCGCCCGCTCACGAATTTTCCGAGTATCTCCTCGGGCGTCATCTTGGTGTACCTGGGATTTTCACAAATAAGGTTGACAAGATGGGGGGTCAATAATGGTAAATGACCTGAGCATGAGTCGGACGACATCATGATCCGTCCATCTTGTGCTTCCATAGCTTTGGATTTTGTTGACCAGGGTCTTGAGCCTGTTGTAGGTTTGTGTTGGCTCCTCTCCCCTGATCATCGCGAACCTCCCTAGCTCGCCCTCCACCAGTTCCATTTTGGTAATCGTGGTGGCATCATTTCCCTCGTGTGATATCTTGAGGGTGTCCTAGATCTGTTTGGCATTGTCCAAGCCACTCACTTTATTGTACTCATCCCTGCAAAGAGACGCTAGCAAAACAATAGTAGCTTGGGCATTTTTACGAATTTGTTCATTTATAAAAACAGGATTATCAGTGCTATCGAAATGCATCCCATTTTCTACAATTTCCCATATACTAGGATGGAGAGAGAATAAATGACTACGCATTTTATGACTCCAAAACGAATAGTCCTCTCCATCAAAATGTGGAGGTTTTCCAAGGGGAATTGATAGTAAATGCACATTTGAATTATATGGAATGCGAGAATGATCAAAAGAATAATTTTGATTAACCGTCTTTTTCTTGGATGAGGAGTCGTCGTCATCCCTTGGTGAAGAGGATGAGGCATCGCTGTCGTAGTAGATGATCTTCTTGACGCGCCTCTTCTTCTTCACGTCCCTTTTCTTGTGACTCGATCCTGAGTCAGTGGGCTTGTCGTCTCTTGGCTCGTTGAAGAGAGACTCCTTCTCCTTGTCGTTGACCACCATCCCCTTACCCTTAGGATCCATCTCTTCGGGTGGTTAGTCCCTTAAATGAAGAGTACGGCTCTAATACCAATTGTCAATTGAGAGCACCTAGAGGGGGGTGAATAGGTGATCCTGTAAAATCAAACACTAAATAGCCACAAACTTGATTATTAAAGTGTTAGTGCGACTAAGTAGCTATGAAGCGAGTTCTTGTGAACAAAACTATCACAGAAAAGCAACACAAGAGACACACGATTTTTATCCCATGGTTTGGTCAAGTAACACTTGCCTACTTCCACGTTGTGGTGTCCCAATGGACGAGGGTTGCACTCAACCCCTTTCAAGTGATCCTATGATCAACTTGATTACCACGGTCTTTTTCTCTTTTGAGTATTCTTCCCGTTTGTGAGGAATCTCCACAAGTTGGAGCCTCTCGCCCTTATAGTTTAGATCACAAAGAAAGCACAAGAGTAAGGATGGGAGAACAACACACGCAAGACTCAAATCCGTAGCACAACCACGCACACAAGTGAAGAAGTGAGCACACAACACAGCGCAAGGAGTTTACAACTCGAACAGTGCTCAAATCTCAAGAACGATGATCCAATTGCATGAATGCAGAGTCTAGGTGTCTTAGGATGTTTCTTGTAAGCTTGGTGTATTGCTCCATGCACCTAGGGGTCCCTTTTATAGCCCCAAGGCAGCTAGGAGCCGTTGGAGTCAACTTGGAAGGCAATTCCTTCCATATCGGGTGCAGCCGATCGTTGGTCCTCGGGGCCCGTTGGCGCACCGAACACTGTCCAGTGCGCACCGGACAGTCTGGTGTGCCCAAACGACCGTTGATGCGGGCCACGTGTCGTGCGTTGATCGCGTGGACGACCATTGGCTGTAGGCGTCGTTGACTCACTGGACGGTCCGGTGCACCACCGGACAGTCCGGTGAATTATAGCCACGTCGCCTTTTTATTTTCCCGAGAGCGACGAGTTCATCGCTGATGACTCACCGGACAGTCCGGTGATTTATAGCCACGTTACTCCGTCGTTTCCTGAGAGCAGCCGGTTCACCGTCGACTAGCCTGGGCACCGGACACTATAACACCCTTGGTGTTACTGTCACTAAAGTTTGAAGTACATCTTTACCCAGTCAGAGCTGAATATGAGGCAGAGGACATGACTTGAGCTTATTAAGGATTATGAATTGGAAATTCATTATCACCCAGGCAAGGCCAATGTTGTGGAAGATGCGTTAAGTCACAATGCTTTCTGTCATTGTCTTACAGTGAAGACTTCTGACATTACGTTATGCCAAGAAATGGAAAAGTTAAACCTGGGAATGATTCAACATGGAACTTTCAATCACTTAAAGCTTGAGTCGGTTCTTCTGCAAAGAATAATTGATGCCCAAAGAAATGATGAGGGTATGAAACACATTCATGAGAAAATGGAGGCCGGTAAAGCCAACTGCTTCAGAAAAGATGATCAAGACATTGTATGGTTTAACAACCGCATAGTTGTGCCTAAGAATGATGAGATTATGTACTTTCAAGTTGAAGACAAGCGTCGCAAAACCTTGTACTTTCAAGTTGAAGATTATGTCTACTTGAAAGTCTCACCAATGAAGGGTATATCACGTTTCGGGGTAAAAGGGAAGCTTGCACCCCGGTACATTGGTCCTTTCCCTGTTCTTGAACAATGTGGACCAGTAGCATACCGGCTCCAATTACCCGAAACATTGTCTGTTGTGCATAATGTGTTCCGCGTGTCTCAATTGAAGAAGTGTCTTCGAGTTCCCGATCGAACCATTGAAGTAACGGATGTTGCCTTAGAACCAGACTTGACGTATTCAGAACACCCGGTTCGGGTCTTGGATCAAAAGGATAGAATTACCCGAAGGAAAACTCTCAAGTTTTACAAGATACAGTGGAACCAACACACGGAAGATGAAGCTACTTGGGAAACTCAAGACTTTTTAGATAAGAATTTCCCAGACTTTTTAGCTTCATGTAAATTGTAAGATGTGTACATTTGTTGTAATAGAGGAATGAACCCCATACCACCCCTGCCTTGTACCAAAAATAAGGAAATAAAAGTATGACACGTTTCCTTCTCCATTACTTGCCCTAGACTTTTAATCTCGGGACGAGATTCTTTTATGGGGGAAGGATGTAACACCCCTGGTGTTACTGTCACTAAAACTTGAGCATAACATCATGAGCATCAGCATATCATGTGTTTGTCACACTTAGAATGCTTTCACTAGGCAAAAAAAATTCAAATAAGTTGTATTGATGTGACATTTCATGGGTGAAACTCTAGGGTACAATACTTAACCCTAGATTGGGCTTAAAAGAGTAACCAAAGTCTAACTAAGAGAAAACTGCAAAACTTAGTTGTAATAATCATAAAATGTCACCATGGATGGACTTAAGTAGCATCCAAACCCTAGAAGTACCAAAAATTCTAAATAGACCCCTAGAAAACCCTGGACTGAAACCCTAGGGGGTTATCTATAAAAAATGTGCACATTTTGGACCTAAGTGCAAAAATCATGGAAATAGGGTACGTCATGTCAAATGGTTCTCATGTTTGAAGATTTACAAGCCAAAAGGTGTGAATTGGGCTTATTTGCAAAAAGCCATTCAATTCCTTTTATAAGGCTATGTCTGAATTTCAGTGAATGGGATCAACTTTGAAGCCCTGTAGTTTCAAAACTATAAGGATTTTGCCCTAGGTCAGCACATCAAATTTGTAGAGCTATGTAAGGAGAATAACTTTGCTATAGGGATTAAGCCTTGGTCACATGAAAAATTTGGAGTAAAATGAGCCCAAAGTTGGGCTAACAGACTGCCCTAAGTCTGAATTCAGACTGACAATGAGATTGGATGAACTTAGGGCTCAATTTTAAGTAAGATTCTGTGACTTTTTGTGGGTGCACAATGTAACAAAATTAGAGCTGGTTTATCAGGCTTCGACTTTGATGCAGTGTATTGGTTGAGTCATCACATAAAATATAGAGCAAAATCGATCCCAAGCATGCTCTGTCAGGCCAACTGATGAAGCTTTGCGATGGTACAGTAACCGGATTGGATCGCCAGCTCAGAGACCTCGCCACAGGCGACCACACGCGCGGATTCGTGCTATCGCCATGATTCACGCTGAATTAAACGTGGATAATGATCACGGGGTGAAAGATCTTGCTGTGGATGGGCTGGAATGTACTGTGTGCTTGATGGTTCATCAGTACACACCGGCGACGTGGCCGTTGAAAGGGAATTAGGCTTACACCTATTTCCTAAATTGATTTTGGTGGTTGAATTGCCCAACACAAATAATTGGACTAACTAGTTTGCCCAAGTTTATAAGTTCTACAGGTACCAAAGGTTCACAATAAGCCAATAAAAAGATCAAGAGAAAGGGTTCAAACAAAGGAGCAAAGGGACAACCGAAGGCACCCTGGTCTGGCGCACCGGACTGTCCGGTGTGCCACCGGACAGTGTTCAGTGCACCAGGGGACTTCAAGCTGAACTCATCACCTTCGGGAAAACTCAGAGGCGCTCCACTATAATTCACCGGACTGTCCGGTGTACACCGGACAGTGTCCGGTGCTCCAAGGAGAAGCGACTCTGAACTCGCCAGCTTCGAGAATTCACAACGACTAGTCCGCTATAATTCACCGGAAATGTCCGGTGTACACCGGACTGTCCGGTGTAACGGCGGAGCAACGGCTACTTCGGCGCCAACGGTCACCTGCAGCAGCATTAAATGTGCGCCAGAGCGCGCAGAAGTCAGGCACGCGCGTCGTGGCGCACCGGACACTCTACAGTACATGTCTGGTGCGCCACCGGACATCCAGGCGGGCCCAGCAGACAGAACTCCAACGGTCGAACCCTAACGGTCGGGTGACGTGGCTGGCGCACCGGACACTATCCGATGTGCACCGGACTGTCCGGTGCACCATGCGGCAGACAGCCTCCACCAAACGGCTAGTTTGGTGGTTGGGGCTATAAATACCCCCAACCACCCCTCATTCAAGTCATCCAAGTTTTCACACTTCTACACCTTACAAGAGCTCTAGCATTCAATTCTAGACACACCCAAGTGATCAAATCCTCTCCAATTCCACACAAGGCTTTAGTGATTAGAGAGAGAGATTTGCCGTGTTCTTTTGAGCTCTTGCGCTTGGATTGCTTCTTTTCTTTGTCAATTGTTCTTGCGATCAAAACTCAATTGTAACCGAGGCAAGAGACACCAATTGTGTGGTGGTCCTTGCGGGGAAGTTTTGTTCCCGGTTGATTTGAGAAGAGAAGCTCACTCGGTCCGAGGGACCGTTTGAGAGAGGGAAAGGGTTGAGATAGACCCGGCCTTTGTGGCCTCCTCAACGGGGAGTAGGTTTGCGAGAACCGAACCTCGGTAAAACAAATCCGCGTGTCATACTCTTCATTCGCTTGCGATTTGTTTTGCGCCCTCTCTCTCGGACTCATTATTATTTCTAACGCTAACCCGGCTTGTAGTTGTGTTTAAGTTGTTAAATTTCAGATTCGCCCTATTCACCCCCCTCTAGGCGACTTTCAATTGGTATCAAAGCCCGGTGCTTCATTAGAGCCTAACCGCTCGAAGTGATGTCGGGAGATCACGCCAAGAAGGAGATGGAGACCGGCGACAAGCCCACTACAAGCCACGGGGAGACTTCATCGGAAGAGTCCCGCAACAAGAGGAAGGAGAAGAAGGACTCCTCCAACAAAGGGAAGGGGAAGGAGAAGAAATCCTCTTCCCACAAGTCGCATCGGAGAGGCGACAAGCACAAGAGGATGAGGAAAGTGGTCTACTACGAGACCGACTCTTCATCACCATCGACCTCCGACTCCGATGCGCCGTCCGTAACTTCTAAGCGCTAAGAGCGCAAGAAGTATAGTAAGATTCCCCTACGCTACCCCCACATTTCAAAGCGTACTCCTTTTCTCTCCGTTCCATTAGGCAAACCACCGGTTTTTGATGGTGAAGATTATAATATGTGGAGTGACAAAATGAGGCATCATCTAACCTCACTCCACACAAGCATATGGAATGTTGTTGAGTTTGGTGTACAGGTACCATCCGTAGGGGATGAAGACTACGACTCGGACGAAGTGGCCCAAATCCACCACTTTAACTCCCAAGCAACCACTATACTCCTCGCCTCTCTAAGTCGAGAGGAGTATAACAAGGTGCAAGGGTTAAAGAGTGCGAAGGAAATTTGGGACGTACTCAAGACCGCGCACGAAGGAGACGAGGTGACAAAGATCACCAAGCGGGAGACGATCGAGGGGGAGCTCGGTCGCTTCATGCTTCACCAAGGGGAGGATCCACAAGCTATGTACAACCGCTTGAAGACCTTGGTGAACCAAGTGCGCAACCTCGGGAGCAAAAAATGGGATGACCATGAGATGGTCAAGGTTAATCTTAGATCCCTCGTTTTTCTTAACCCTACACAAGTTCAATTAATTTGAGGTGATCCTAGATATAAGCTAATGTCTCCCGAGGAAGTAATAGGAAAATTCTTGAGCTTTGAGCTAATGATTAAAGGCTCAAAGAAAATCATCGAGCAAGGCACCTCCTCCACGCCCGAGGCACAACCGGTCGCATTCAAGGCAACGGAAGAAAAGAAGGAGGAATCTACTCCAAGTCGAACACCCATCGACGCCTCCAAGCTCGACGACGAGGAAATGGCGCTCATCATCAAAAGCTTTCGCCAAATCCTCAAGCAACGGAAGGGGAAGGATTACAAATCCTGTTCCAAAAAGGTTTGCTACAAGTGTGGTAAGCCCGGTCACTTTATTGCTAAATGTCCATTATCAAGTGATAGTGACAGGGACAACGACAAGAAGGGGAGAAGAAAGGAGAAGAAGAGATATCACAAGAGGAAGGGCAGCGATGCCCATGTGTGCCAGGAATGGGACTCCGACGAGAGCTCCACCGACTCCTCTTCCGACGAGGATGCCGCCAACATCGCCGTCACCAATGGACTTCTCTTCCCCAACGTCGGCCACAAGTGCCTCATGGCCAAGGACGGCAAAAAGAAGAAGGTTAAATCCAAATCCTCCACTAAATATGAATCCTCTAGTGATGATAATGCTAGTGATGAGGAAGATAATTTACGTACACTTCTTGCCCACCTCAACATGCAACAAAAGGAAAAACTAAATGAGCTAATTAGTGCCATCCATGAGAAAGATGATCTCTTGGACTCCCAAGAGGACTTCCTAATCAAGGAAAACAAAAAGCATGTTAAGGTTAAAAATGCTTATGCTCTAGAAGTTGAAAAATGTGAGAAACTAACTAGTGAGCTAAGCACATGCCATGATTTAATTGCCAACCTTAGAAATGAAAATGATAGTTTAAATGCTAAGGTTGATTCTCATGTTTGTAATATTTCAATTCCCAATCCTAGAGATGATAATGTTGATTTACTTGCTAAGATTGATGAATTGAATATTTTTCTTGCTAGCCTTAGAAATGAAAATGAAAAATTAATTGCTAAGGCTAAAGATTTTGATGTTTGCAATGTTACTATTTCCAACCTTAGAAGTGAAAATGATATATTACATGCTAAGGTTGTAGAATTAAAATCTTGCAAACCCTCTACATCTACCGTTGAGCATGTTTCCATTTGCACTAGATGTAGAGATGTTGATATTAATGCTATTCATGATCATATGGTCTTAATTAAACAACAAAATGATCATATAGCAAAATTAGATGCTAAAATTGCCGAGCATAACTTAGAGAATGAAAATTTTAAATTTGCTAGAAGTATGCTCTATAGTGGGAGACGCCCTGGCATCAAGGATGGCATTGGCTTTGAAAGGGGAGACAATGTCAAACTTAGTGCCCCTCCTAAAAGATTGTCTAATTTTGTTAAGGGCAAGGCTCCCATGCCTCATGATAACGAGGGTTACATTTTGTACCCTGCCGGTTATCCCGAGAGCAAGATTAGGAGAATTCACTCTAGGAAGTCTCACTCTGGCCCTAATCATGCTTTTATGTATAAGGGTGAGACATCTAGTTCTAGGCAACCAACCCGTGCTAAGTTGCCTAAGAAGAGAACTCCTAATGCATCAAATGATCATGACATTTCATTCAAAACTTTTGATGCATCATATGTTTTAACTAACAAATCCGGCAAGGTAGTTGCCAAGTTTGTTGGGGGCAAACACAAGGGGTCAAAGACTTGTGTTTGGGTACCCAAAGTTCTTGTGTCTAATGCTAAAGGACCCAAAACCGTTTGGGTACTTAAAGTCAAGAACTAAAATTGTTTTGTAGGTTTATGCATCCGGGGGCACAAGTTGGATCATCGATAGCGGGTGCACAAACCACATGACAGGGGAGAAGAAAATGTTCTCCTCCTACGAGAAAAACCAAGATCCCCAACGAGCTATCATATTCGGGGATGGAAACCAAGGTTTGGTCAAAGGTTTGGGTAAAATAGCTATATCTCCTGACCATTCCATTTCCAATGTTTTTCTTGTTGATTCATTAGATTACAACTTGCTTTCCGTTTCCCAATTATGTCAAATGGGCTACAACTGTCTATTTACTGATGTAGGTGTCACTGTCTTTAGAAGAAGTGATGATTCAATAGCATTTAAGGGAGTGTTAGAGGGTCAGCTATACTTGGTAGATTTTGATAGAGCTGAACTCGACACTTGCTTAGTTGCTAAGACTAACATGGGTTGGCTCTGGCACCGCCGACTAGCCCATGTTGGAATGAAGAATCTTCATAAGATTCTAAAGGGTGAACACATTTTAGGATTAACAAATGTTCATTTTGAGAAAGACAGGATTTATAGTGCATGCCAAGCCGGGAAGCAAGTTGGCATTCATCATCCACACAAGAACATCATGACGACTGACAGGCCACTGGAGCTCCTACACATGGATTTATTCGGCCCGATAGCTTACATAAGCATCGGCGGGAGTAAGTACTGTCTAGTTATTGTGGATGATTATTCTCGCTTCACTTGGGTGTTCTTTTTGCAGGAAAAATCTCAAACCCAAGAAACCTTAAAGGGATTCTTGAGACGAGCTCAAAATGAGTTCGGCTTAAGGATCAAGAAAATAAGAAGCGACAATGGGACGGAGTTCAAGAACTCTCAAATTGAAGGCTTCCTTGAGGAGGAGGGCATCAAGCATGAGTTCTCTTCTCCCTACACGCCACAACAAAATGGTGTAGTGGAGAGGAAGAATCGAACTCTATTGGACATGGCAAGAACCATGCTTGATGAGTACAAGATGCCGGATCGGTTTTGGGCTGAGGCGGTTAACACCGCTTGCTACGCCATCAACCGGTTATATCTACACCGAATCCTCAAGAAGACATCATACGAACTCCTAACCGGTAAAAAGCCCAATATTTCATATTTTAGAGTCTTTGGTAGCAAATGCTTTATTCTTGTTAAAAGAGGTAGAAAATCTAAATTTGCTCTTAAGTCAGTAGAAGGCTTTTTACTAGGATATGATTCAAACACAAGGGCATATAGAGTCTTTAACAAGTCCTCAGGACTTGTTGAAGTTTCTTGTGACGTTGTGTTTGATGAGACTAACGGCTCTCAAGTAGAGCAAGTTGATCTTGATGAGATAGGTGAAGAAGAGGCTCCATGCATCGCGCTAAGGAACATGTCCATTGGGGATGTGTGTCCTAAGGAATCCGAAGAGCCCCCAAATGCATAAGATCAACCATCCTCCTCCACGCAAGCATCTCCACCAACTCAAAATGAGGACGAGGCTCAAGTTGATGAAGAAGAAAATCAAAATGATGAGCCACCTCAAGATGACGGCAATGATCAAGGGGGAGATGCAAATGATCAAGACAAGGAGGATGAAGAACCAAGGCCGCCACACCCAAGAGTCCACCAAGCAATCCAACGAGATCACCCCGTCGACACCATCCTCGGCGACATTCATAAGGGGGTAACCACTAGATCTCGTGTTGCACATTTTTGTGAGCATTACTCTTTTGTTTCCTCTATTGAGCCACACAGGGTAGAGGAAGCACTCCAAGATTCAGATTGAGTGATGGCGATGCAAGAGGAGCTCAACAACTTCACTAGAAACGAGGTATGGCATTTAGTTCCACGTCCTAACCAAAATGTTGTAGGAACCAAGTGGGTCTTCCGCAACAAGCAAGACGAGCATGATGTGGTGACAAGGAACAAAGCCCGACTTGTGGCCAAGGGATACTCCCAAGTCGAAGGTTTGGATTTTAGTGAAACCTATGCACCCGTAGCTAGGCTTGAGTCAATTCGTATATTATTAGCCTATGCTACTTACCATGGCTTCAAGCTTTACCAAATGGACGTGAAGAGTGCCTTCCTTAATGGACCAATCAAGGAAGAGGTCTATGTTGAGCAACCTCCTGGCTTTGAAGACAGTGAGTACCCTAACCATGTCTATAGGCTCTCTAAGGCGCTTTATGGGCTCAAGCAAGCCACAAGAGCATGGTATGAATGCCTAAGAGATTTCCTTATTGCTAATGGCTTCAAAGTCGGAAAGGCCGATCCTACTTTATTTACTAAAACCCTTGACAACGATTTGTTTGTATGCCAAATTTATGTTGATGATATTATATTTAGGTCTACTAACGAATCTACATGTGAGGAATTTAGTAGGATCATGACACAGAAATTCGAGATGTCAATGATGGGGGAGTTGAAGTATTTCTTAGGATTTCAAGTGAAGCAACTCCAAGAGGGCACCTTCATTTGCCAAACGAAGTATACTCAGGACATTCTTACCAAGTTTGGAATGAAGGATGCCAAACCCATCAAGACACCCATGGGAACCAATGGGCATCTCGACCTGGACACGGGAGGTAAATCCGTCGATCAAAAGGTATACCGGTCGATGATAGGTTCTTTACTCTATTTATGTGCATCTCGACCGGACATTATGCTTTCCGTATGCATGTGTGCAAGATTCCAAGCCGACCCTAAGGAATCTCACCTTACGGCCGTAAAACGAATCTTGAGATATTTGGCTTATACTCCTAAGTTTGGGCTTTGGTACCCTCGGGGATCCACATTTGATTTAATTGGTTATTCCGATGCCGATTGGGCGGGGTGTAAGATTAATAGAAAGAGCACATCGGGGACTTGCCAGTTCTTGGGAAGATCCTTGGTGTCTTGGGCTTCAAAGAAGCAAAATTCGGTCGCTCTTTCTACCGCCGAAGCTGAGTACATTGCCGCAGGCCATTGTTGCGCGCAATTGCTTTGGATGAGGCAAACCCTGCGGGACTATGGTTACAAATTAACCAAAGTTCCTCTTCTATGTGATAATGAGAGTGCAATCCGCACGGCGGATAATCCCGTTGAGCATAGCCGCACTAAACACATAGCCATTCGGTATCATTTTCTTAGGGATCACCAACAAAAGGGGGATATCGAGATTGCATACATTAATACTAAAGATCAATTAGCCGATATCTTTACCAAGCCACTAGATGAACAAACTTTTACCAAACTTAGGCATGAGCTCAATATTCTTGATTCTCGGAATTTCTTTTGATGTTTTGCACACATAGCTCATAAATATACCTTTGATCATGTCTCTTTTATATATGCTATGACTAATGTGCTTTCAAGTGAATTTCAAACCAAGTCATAGGTGTATTGAAAGGGAATTGGAGTCTTCGGCGAAGACAAGGCTTCCACTCCACTCTATCACTCATCCTTCGCCGTCGCTCCGAGCAACTCTCCATCTTTGGTATAATCTTCATTCATATTATTGTTTGCCAAAGGAGGATAAAGTAGTTAAAGGGCCTATATTTCATTCTAAGTATCCGTTTTTGGCGATTCGTGCCAAAGGGGGAGAAAGTATTGGCCCAAAGCAAAAGGACCGCACCACCACCCTAATTTTAAAATTAATGATTTTCAATTGGTAAATTTCAAATTGGTATCTCTTTGTGTTCTAAAGGGGGAGAAAGTAGCACCTTTCAAAATTGATATCTTAAACCGTCTTGAACACTAAGAGGAGAATTTATTTGAGGGGGAGTTTTGTTTAGTCAAAGGAAAAGCATTTGAAACAGGGGGAGAAAATTTCAAGTCTTGAAAATGCTTCTCAAAATCTTATTCATTTACCTTTGACTATTTTGCAAAAATACTTTAAAAAGGATTTACAAAAAGAATTTGCAAAAACAAAACATGTGGTGCAAGCGTGGTCCAAAATGTTAAAAATAAAGAAACAATCCATGCATATCTAGTAAGTAATATTTATTGGCTCAATTCTAAGTAACCTTTGCACTTACATTTTGCAAACTAGTTCAATTATGCACTTCTATACTTGCTTTGGTTTGTGTTGGCATCAATCACCAAAAAGGGGGAGATTGAAAGGGAATTAGGCTTACACCTATTTCCTAAATTGATTTTGGTGGTTGAATTGCCCAACACAAATAATTGGACTAACTAATTTGCCCAAGTTTATAAGTTCTACGGGTACCAAAGGTTCACAATAAGCCAATAAAAAGATCAAGAGAAAGGGTTCAAACAAAGGAGCAAAGGGACAACCGAAGGCACCCTGGTCTGGCGCACCGGACTGTCCGGTGCACCATCGGACAGTGTCCGGTGCACCAGGGGACTTCAAGCTGAACTCATCACCTTCGGGAAAACTCAGAGGTGCTCCACTATAATTCACCGGACTGTCCGGTGTACACCGGACAGTGTCCGGTGCTCCAAGGAGAAGCGACTCTGAACTCGCCAGCTTCGGGAATTCACAACGGCTAGTCCGCTATAATTCATCGGACATGTCTGGTGTACACCGGACATGTCCGGTGTACACCGGACTATCCGGTGTAACGGCGGAGCAACGGCTACTTCGGCGCCAACGGTCACCTGCAGCAGCATTAAATGCGCGCCAGAGCGCGCAGAAGTCAGGCACGCGCGTCGTGGCGCATCGGACACTCTACAGTACATGTCCGGTGCGCCACCGGACATCCAGGCGGGCCCAGCAGACAGAACTCCAACGGTCGAACCCTAACGGTTGGGTGACGTGGCTGGCGCACCGGACACTGTCCGGTGTGCACCGGACTGTCCGGTGCACCATGCGACAGACAGCCTCCACCAAACGGCTAGTTTGGTGGTTGGGGCTATAAATACCCCCAACCACCCCTCATTCAAGTCATCCAAGTTTTCACACTTCTACACCTTACAAGAGCTCTAGCATTCCATTCTAGACACACCCAAGTGATCAAATCCTCTCCAATTCCACACAAGGCTTTAGTGATTAGAGAGAGAGATTTGCTGTGTTCTTTTGAGCTCTTGCGCTTGGATTGCTTCTTTTCTTTGTCATTTGTTCTTGCGATCAAAACTCAATTGTAACCGAGGCAAGAGACACCAATTGTGTGGTGGTCCTTGCGGGGAAGTTTTGTTCCCGGTTGATTTGAGAAGAGAAGCTCACTCGGTCCGAGGGACCGTTTAAGAGAGGGAAAGGGTTGAGATAGACCCAGCCTTTGTGGCCTCCTCAACGGGGAGTAGGTTTGCGAGAACCGAACCTCGGTAAAACAAATCTGCGTGTCATACTCTTCATTCGCTTGCGATTTGTTTTGCGCCCTCTCTCTCGAACTCATTATTATTTCTAACGCTAACCCAGCTTGTAGTTGTGTTTAAGTTGTTAAATTTCAGATTCGCCCTATTCACCCCCCCCCCTCTAGGCGACTTTCAGCCGTGTGGCAATCACCGGCATGTTCGCCGTTCACCGTGAGGATGCCACGCCTTAGGAAGTTTATCGCGTCGGTATGAGCCGTAGTGACCATCCAATGACCACCGTAGTTCAGTCGCCCTGCGATTGCCACGGTAGATTGCCGCCGTGACTCATTCCCCTCTCGGTCGCCAGCGCAATTCGTCCAAATTAAGCACCACCGCTCAAGCACACAATAAATTGAGCACACCGACGGGTCCGTAGGGTAGTCAAGCACCAAGCCACCAAGTCATGCCTCCAATTGTTCACCAGAGCTCGCCAATTCCAGATTTCCCCCAAATCTGCTTTCCGCCACCGTGAAAGAGGCCTCACCATGGCTAGCTCGTCTCAGGTCCGCTCATGTCCTCTGCCCTTTCGTTTCAGTGTTCTTGTGTGTCCCTGATGCTCCCCGACCCCGCCAATTAGACTAGGATCCCTTAAATCGCTGGGAACACATTTGATTGTCCGTTGTGCCCGCTGTCACCATGGACAGAGCGAGTTAGAGCTTCGATAGTGAAATTAGTTAAGGGGAAACACTTGTTAAGGCTTGAATTAGGTCTCAGCCGAAGTAGAGCACCGATCATCGAGTGATCCGGCCAGTATGAGCTCGTCGGAGCTCGGTTCTCCGTCGTTCGCTGTCAGGGACTGTGGGTTGTAAAGAGATGAAAGCGCGGGGGTGTTTTTGCAAGTGTCAGCGAGACAGAGGAACAGTGGGAAGGATTCTTTATAGAAATTTCAAACCGCCAGGGTTCCCTGCACAAAACTGACAGCGTGGGCGCGCGCAGGCGCGTTTTCACCTGTGTATGGGCCGGCTCAGGCCAGATTTAGCCCAGAACTGTAGCATCTTTTCCTTTTTCTTTTTCTTCTGGACTTAGAGAATTCCTAGAAAATTATAGAAAAATGCTAAAAATAACAACTAATTTTGCTAGGCTCCTAATTTTCTATAGTATTTAATAAAAATAGATTCATGATTTTTAGTTCCAATAGGGAATTATTGGGTATTTAAAATAGCCAAAACCCATACTTCAGAATTTTAGAGAGTAATTAATAATCCCAAATTTCACCAAACTTTTTAGATAAGCTTTGTCGGTACCCTGAAACAGGGGTACCCCTTACTACAGTGAGAAGACGCTATATCCGTGTGGCTACCTCTAGTCGCGTGGTGAACAGCACCCTACTCCACCACGTGGACAGCTCCGGGGTCGCCACGTGGCCAAGGAGGACGATATACTCCAAGATGCCAACAGTGGGTCTGGACCCCCATGGGAAAGTGTCGGACCCCTGTACATGTAGACCGGACCTCCGGGCAAGGTCTAGGACCCCCGCGAGCGCGACCCGGACCCCCGGGACAGGTCCCAGACCCCTTTGTGTGGGGTTCGGATTACCCACAGCCGGGTCCCAGGATAGAGAATACCTAGACCTTGCTCAGGCAGGGGTCCGGTGCCGACACGTGTCCAGGCCCAGCCTGGTGCAGACATGTCCGCAT
Organism: Zea luxurians; assembly: GCA_029449295.1. Classification (NCBI taxonomy): domain Eukaryota; kingdom Viridiplantae; phylum Streptophyta; class Magnoliopsida; order Poales; family Poaceae; genus Zea; species Zea luxurians. Next base: position 1,048,451 of record JAOPSE010000150.1, on the reverse strand, counting down.
AACGCTACTGCTCCCCGCCCAGGCAGAGACCCGATGCTGCCACGTGGCCTACCACGCGTGACGTGAGCCAGCGGGCGGGGCCTGACGTAAGGCCTCCAGGTTGCGTGGCCCCTGCATTTATTGCGGATAAGGCGCGCCGCCTGACTAGCGATGCGCCGCCTCGGCATTTAATGAGGCCTGCCCACTCTGCTGTCAGGCAGCGACCTATCCACTCTACTGGCAAGCAGTGTGCCGCCTCAGCATTTAATGAGACCTGTCCGTATCGCTGGCCGGCGGCATGCCTGTCCATTCTGATGGAATGCGATACGCCCATGCTTCCGCGTGCACTGTGTTCATCATCGCTCGTACGTTGCCAAGGAAGCTTCCGCTGCACACCAATGCTACGCAGACCGCGGAAACCAGGACGCAGGAAGATTGCACTGGCGACTAGCATTAGTTGCTCCAAGTATTACATCTGTTATGTTCCTGGCCCATATGTCGGAGCTCAGCACCCTTGCACGTGCCCCCTTGGACTATAAAAGGGAGGGCACACTACGTTACAAGGCATCCTCATTCAGACTCAAGCCACCCTAGACACAACTTAAGCTCACGAGCAATACAACACACAGTGGAGTAGGGTATTACGCTCCGGCGGCCCGAACCACTCTAAACTCTTGCGTGTTCTTGCGTGTTCATCTTGAATCCATCTAACAGGCAAAACGCTTAGGCCCCCTCCTGATCTTAGGATTTAGGGCGAGTGCATTCCGCCACTCGGCCGAAGATTTCCTCTTCGACATTTAGCGCGCCAGGTAGCGGAACCAGGGTCGTGCTCGCCTCGTCGGCCCATGCGGCGATGCGCTGGATCCCAGCGCGGTGCTCCGCTTGAAGGTCTTCAAGCGTCGTCTTCATTGCCTCCACCACCTGGGGGCCCGGTGCTGCCTGCGCCGCCTGGAACCGGCGGACCCGCTCCTCCAGCGCCCGCTCCTTCTCCTCCAGCACCTGCTCTTTCGCCTCAGCCTCAAGCTCATGCTCGGCCAGCGACTTCTCCCGCCCTTCGACCATTTCCTCCTTGAAGGCGAGGTCTGCCTCCCGCCTGGTGAGGACTGCCTCCTGCCTGGTGAGGTCCGCCTCTCACCTGTCCAAGGATTCTCCTCTTGCTTTTAGCTTCTCCTCGGCGTGGGCGGCGTCGCGGGCCTTGCCATCGAGGTCCCGTTGCAGCCTTTGCAAACTCTCCACAGCCACGGTCTGCTGAGTCCGCTGCTCCTCCAAAATTGCGTTCAAAGCGCTTAGCTTGGTACTCAGCTCGGTGACGACCTCCTCCCTCTGGTTCAAATGTTCCTCCTTCTTAGCTAGCTTCTTCTCCTTCTAGCTCGCCTCCAGCTCCCTGGCGAATACCCTCTGGAGGTCCTTCTTGTAGTCTTGGTGGTCCCGCGCTAGCTCGGACCGCTCGAAGGCAAACTGGCAGGACGCCATCTTAGTGCGCTCCTCCAGTTGGGTACGCTAGTCGCCGAGGCGCTAGTGTTTGGCCTCCAGCGCCTCCCACTCCTGCCGGATCGCCGCCTCGGTATCTTGGAGGGCCTGATGTGCTCGAGACAGCACCCGGGGGAGGGGAACAGGCGCCGCTTCTAGCTCGGCACCGAACCGGAGCTGCCGCCCAAAGATCACCTCTGTCTCCTCTGGAGTGGGCGACGGGACGGAGCTAGACGCGCCCCCCGCGTCGACCTTGATGACGGGGGTGGACGCAGCAGGGGCCTCCTCTGCCGCTGCCAACGGAGCAGTGGGGACCCCCTCCGCCGTTGCGGCACCGCTAGCCGTCGGTGGCTCCGATGCTGCCGAACCCCTAGCTGGAGCATGGGAGCTCGGTGACGCCTACTGCTGGGCGCCTGGCCCACCGGCGGGCACGGCCTTAGAGGCGGTCGGGGAGGAAGCCCTGGCGGATAATGATGGGTTGAGACCCGTCCGCATGATGACTACACTCGCAAGAACAAGGATGGGACTGCACTTACTTTGGGCCCTAGACCTTCCAGTGACCCTGAAAGCGGGACGTCCGCTACTGTTGCTGCTGCTGCTGCTGCCCATGAGGTGGCGACGGCGGGCCCGATGGCGGTGGCGTTGCGGGGATGGCGGACTCGATGGTGGTGGTGGCGGAGGACTGTCATGCCTCTACGTGCCCTGGGCCTAGGGGTCGGCCTCCTCGGCCCCACCGGCGGTCCTCTATCGCTTCTGGGTGTTGACCTCCTTGGACCCGTTGGGAGGGTCCGAGACCAGCGACCCATCAGCGCAACGCAGCCAGCATCGCCTCTCTTCCTCCGTACCCCCGGTACCACCCAGGGCAGAGGAGCTACTGGCAGCCCCTTTGCCCTTGTCCAAGGGGCTGGGGGCCGCATGGGGAACTCCAGAGCCCACACCAGCGAGCTGGGAACCTCCGACCGGTACACTTGGGATCTAGATCCTGCGGTGGGGGTCCCGGCCGCTGGTCTAGCGAACCACCACGTCGCTCTCGTCGAGGGTTGGCAGCCAGGCCAAGATCACCGCCTCAACCCTGGGTTGTCGCAGAGTGGAGGGATGTCCTGGGGAGGGATTAGGGTCTCAAGAATGAAAGACTCACCAGTGATCCCCTTCACCAAGAGTTCCAGTTCCTCCCAGGACAGCTCAGAGCCCCGCCCGCGCTGTATCCGACCGATGTCGTTTGAGCCGGTGCACCAGCAACACAGACGCGCCCTCTTCTGCAGTGGCACGACCCGGCGCTTCAGGAAGTCGCCGACCACGTGCATCAACGTCAGGCCACCGGTTTCCAGGCTCTTGATCCTGTCCAGTATGGGCTCGAACTCCGGCGCCAGCGACGGCTTGGCCATCCATGGCTTCCGGTCGAGCCGTGGCCTGTCGCTCGGTAGCGACAGGCGGTCGTTGGCCTCCATACTGGCGATCACCCAGTCGGCGCGCCAGTTTTCCCACCTCGCGCCGCCAAGGGGAGAGATGTAAGAGCCGGCCGAGTCCGCCCTTATTTGGAAGTAGTAGGCACCGAGGTGATCCTTCACCTTCCTTGACCTCACCAGCACAAAGAAATGGCAGAAGAGGGCGGTGCAGAGCGCCACCCCCACGAACATCTCCATAGGTGGGCGAAGATGGCCGCCTGGAGGATAGAGTGGGGGTGAGGTGCTGAAGCTGGAGACCAAGCTCCTCCAACAGCAGCAGAAAGAAGGACGAGATCGGCAGCGCCAACCCGTAGGAGAGGTAGGAGATGAAGAGCACGAACTCCCCGGCGGCGAGATTGCCGAGGGGAGTGGCGCCGGTGCAGACCCTCCCAGCAAACGCCCTCCATCCGAGCAGGTTGCGCACAAGGTTGAGTGCCACCTCGGACTGGTAACGCTCGGGACGAACCAGCGTGGCCATGGCGACCACGGCGGCGGAGAGCTGAAGAGCGCGAATGCAAAGGGGCGCAGAGGGCTCGGAGGCGAAAGGGCACAACAGTTGGAGAGAATGCGAAAGCGTAATCGCTGCACGCGGGGAGAATCCCTTTTTAAGGAAGAACTCCCCCGCTCGCGCCCTAGGAAATTCCGTCCGACGCGCACCTAGCGTCCAAGCAACTTAGTCACTGACATGGGGGCCCGGGCCCACAAGTCATGCAGCTGGGGTGCTGGTCTCCGAGTGCGAAGAAGGCGAACCGCCACGCAAGGAGCGAACTGTTGCGCACGATCCTGTGTTGCCTCGGGGCCGCTGTGGGGGAATATTTTTAACCTAGGCGGCGTTAACGAGGTGCCCCGTGCGCGGCCCGGTGAAACTGCCATGCGTGGGGGCCACGCATCAGTCAAGCCGCGAAGACAGACACGGCAGTTGATGTGACCGATGGCAGACTGACAGCGCGTGCGCACCGAGTTAATGCGGTGCACGCTGAGGTGGCGCCCCAGTCACCAGTCATGTCGTGCTGACGCAAGGTACAAGTTTTGGCCCCACCTGCAGGCTCGCATCCTCCCCTGAGGTGGGCCCGAGGGCCACTGTCGGTACCCTGAAACAAGGGTACCCCTTACTACAGTGAGAAGACGCTATATCCGCGCAGCTACCTCTAGTCGCATGGTGAACAACACCCTACTCCACCACGTGGACAGCTCCGAGGTTGCCACGTGGCTAGGGAGGACGATATACTCCAAGATGCCAATAGTGAGTCCGGACCCCCATGGGAAAGTGCCGGACCCCTGTACATGTAGACCGGACCTCTAGGCAAGGTCCAGGACCCCCGCGGGCGCGACCCAGACCCCCGGGACAGGTCCCGAGCCCCTTTGTGTGGGGTCCGGACTACCCACAGCCGGGTCCCGGGACTCTAGGACAAAGAATACCTAGACCTTGCTCAGGCAGGGGTCCGGTGCCGACACGTGTCTAGGCCCAACCTGGTGTGGACCTGTCCGCGTAACGCTACTGCTCCCTGCCTAGGCAGAGACCCGATGCTGCCACGTGGCCTATCGCACGTGACGTGAGCCAGCGGGCAGGGCCTAATGTAAGCCTCTAGGTTGCACGGCCCCTGCATTTATTGCGGATAAGGCACGCCGCCTGACTAGTGATGTGCCGCCTTGGCATTTAATGAGGCCTGCCCACTCTGCTGTCAGGCAGCGACCTGTCCACTCTATTGGCAAGTAGTGTGCCGCCTCAGCATTTAATGAGACATGTCCATATCGCTGGCAGGCGGCATGCCTATCCATTTTGATGACAGGCGTTACGCCCATGCTGCCGCGTACACTGTGTTCATCATCGCTCGTACGTTGCCAAGGAAGCTTCCGCTGCACGCCAATGCTACACAGACCGCGAAAACCAGGACGCAGGAAGATTGCACTGGCGACTAGCATTAGTTGCTCCAAGTATTACATCTGTTATGTTCCTAGGCCCATATGTCGGAGCTCAGCACCCTTGTACGTGCCCCCCTTGGACTATAAAAGGGAGGGCACACTACGTTACAAGGCATCCTCATTCAGACTCAAGACACCCTAGACACAACTCAAGCTCACGAGCAATGCAACACAAAGTGGAGTAGGGTATTACGCTCCGGCGGCCCGAACCACTCTAAACTCTTGCGTGTTCTTGTGTGTTCATCCCGAATCCATCTAACAGGCAAAACGCTTAGGCCCCCTCCTCATCTTAGGATTTAGGGCGGGTGCATTCTGCCACCCGGTCGAAGATTTCCTCTCCGACAAGCTTTAAATATTATTTAGAAGCCTTGGGTAAATTTTGGTATGATTTGAACCATGTTTGGTACTTAGAACCTAAAACCCTAGTCCCCTGTCCTATGAACTTCACTATAAACTCCAAAAACCCTAGTTTCCCAGAGATCCGTGAAGGAAAGTTATATTCAAGACATTAGATAATATACTTTTATTATCTTTGCATTTTCATGAGCATTACATGAGCATTCATGAATATATATGGCTATATCTAGAAAACGAGGAGGAAATAGAAGTTGAAGAAGCGAGGACTACACCACCACCACCTGCAGAACTTCAGGCAGGAAACTGCTTTTACTTTGATATCTGTGGAGCAGAGCCTAATTCACCTATCACACAAGGCAAGCCCCGGTGCATTTGCTACCTCCTTGCTATTTTGAAATCTTTCTCACTTACTTGATGCATTAGGTGATAGGAGTTGTGTGCTAAAACAGTTGCTGCATTTCCTTCCTTGGATTTGATTACTTCTCCTTAAATCCCTGTTTTACAAAAAGGTTTTTCTTATGTTTAGCTTTGCTCTAGAAAAACAAAATATTTTGTTTTGACAAAAGATGATGCTTCAAAGTGGGTGGGATGTTTTCAAAAATAAAACATGATGGGTTCAACATCGAAAAAGATGTACCTCTGTCAGGTACCAAACTTTGGGTTTGAAATGATAAAGCTGAGATCAGGCGGGTGACTTGCACGAGAAGAGAGTCTCGGTGTAGTGTCTCTGTCTGAGTCGATTAAGGACCTTGTCGATGTAGGCCTGCTGACCGAAGACCCTTTAACTGGTCACATGCCTCGTCATGGGTAAGCTTTGCCTCGGGCAGACTAATACCAGAATAAGATAACACGCAATGGTAGTGGAGAGATGGCGAGAGTAGCGTGTACCTTCCGTGGCAAGAGGCTGGACGGTGGTGTATCTGTGCTCTCGGTTGGCGTGAACCTAATCTGGTCTTAAGAACCCCGGTGGCGAGTTGACATATGCAAGGGTTAAGTGCTACATATGTCGTGTGATTGGAGATCCTCAGCTGAGTATAATCGATTCGGATCGCCGTAACTTCGCGGACATGAAGACTTGGTCACTGACTTACACGTAGCATTCCAGTGAATAAGAAGGGTTGTTAAGAAATTGGCTAGTATAGGTCAAGTGATTGAACTAGGGTAGAAAGAACTCTAGATGCAGGTAACTTTACTTAACCTGATAAGTAAAACTGGATTTTTAAGGATCCACTATTAGTAAGCATTTCTGCAAACAGAGTCTTTGACTATTGATAAGCCTTACCTTGACTCCCTTAAAAGACAGCATATCCTTGAGAGTCTTTTATTCTGACGGGTAAGACTTGCAAAAGTACACTTCATGCTCAGGGCTTTGTCCCATGTTGTTTTAGGTGAAGAAGCAGCAAATTTTTGTTGCTTCTGTTCCAAGGTGGTGCCTAAAGAAGAAAATCAAGACTGAAGCTGCGGGAGGAAGGGTCCTCCGTTAAGAAAAACTTTTTACTGTTTATCGGGAGGGGTTTTTGCCTCCCAGGTTATGTAATAATATTACTACAGCACTCTTATATTTACTCTGGTCTATAATAATTCTACTCTTTCTTACTTTAAAATAAAGTAAGTTATAGTAATTGCTTCTGCATTTTCGTACCTCCGATGTGTTGTAATGTCTGCGTGACGGGTGAAACGCTCTTGGGCAAGGTAAAGAATTCAGATACCGAACTTGTCAAGTGATCAGGTACACCTGCAGGGTTGTCCGAGGTCCGATGGACAAGGACAACTGTAGGTGGGCCCAATGACTTGGGAGGTTCTGTCACAGCTGGTATCGGAGCAAAGCCCATCTCTGCAGATATTATGAGGCATTTTCAAAAAGAATTTTCAAAGACTTACCTAGAAAATTTCTTTCCTTCTTATCTAACTACCTTCTGGAATACTTGTAGAAAGACCAGATAGTAGAGTGCAATGTATAGAAGGTTGTGAATCAACTAAGGTTGATTCTATAATTATGCATGCATCATACTAAAAACTAGCCTAATAAGATTTTCCCCCTTATCGAGATATGCCGCCGCGCACAAGGAAAACCGCGTGCAAGTCTACTGGACCAATTGGCGTGCCTCGCCATCAACTAGCTCTAAGGCATGAGGACAGTAGTAGTGGTAGCAATGATCCCATCAGAGATCTGGAAGCTCAGGTAGAACAGCTTCGAACGGAGCTCCGTCACAGGAACAATGTATGGGTCGAGGACGGTCAGTGAATAAACGAGTTAAGAACTGACATCTGCAAGACCAACTTGCTGAACGAGATTTAGCGCTCGATTGGGCTATAAACTCACGTTCACTTGCTTGGGCCAAGGAAGCTAAAGCTCGAGCCCTAGTGGAGGAGCTTAGCACAGCCGTGGACAACTTGCAGGTGTACTGTAATAGACTACATGAGGAAGTTCATGTATTGTATTCACAACTGCATCCTGACGTACCTGTAGATCCTGTCGGAATGGGAGCCGGACCTTCTGGAACAGCGGGTGAAGCCCTTGGGGGGAACTGGACCTTTTCAGACCCCCTCCTTCAATAAATCTGGTTGATGAATGGTACCCTACACCCGACAGTGAAGCTACCAAAAGTGATAAGAAGCCAGAGTAGTGTAGTTTAGACATGATAATGTATAATAGGTAATGTGGTCCTGTTGTAAATTCGAGTCTGTATCATTACCCTTTTAAATAATGTAAAATGGATGGTGTGCTTTGGTATATTATATTTTCCAAATGTTCTTTGCCTTAGATGCCGTCCAGGACTCGTGGACAGGATGGTGCGGGAACTTCCCATGGGAGGGAAACTACTCCTAATCCGCCACTAGTACCCCCAACCTTGGCTGAGGCTATCGCTGCCTTAGTCAATGCAACAACCGATAACACTCGCTTCCTTCACGAAATGGTGGGACAGCAGTATCAGCAGCAAGGCGGGTGAGCTTATCCGCAAGGACCCCACGAAACTTCATATTTGGATTTTTCAGAAACACGTCCCCCACTATTTGTCAAGGCTGAAGATCCCCTTGAAGCGGATGAGTGGATTCGGGTTATCGAGCAGAAATTTGGGCTTCTCCGATGTACGGAGACTCAAAAGCCCTTATTTGCGGCGCAGCAGTTGCGAGGCCCTGCCAGCACCTGGTGGGGAAATTATGTGGCTATCCAGCCTGCTGGTCATCAAGTTACCTGGGACGAATTTAAACTAGCGTTTTGGGAGCACTACATTCCAGAAGGGGTGCTCATATGAAACAAGAAGAATTTATGAAGCTTAAACAAGGCGGAGATACTGTCACACAGTATCTCAACAAGTTCAACCATTTGTCCCAATATGCCATTGATCAGGTCAACACTGATCTAAAGAAGAGAAATTGTTTTATGAGGGGTCTTAATGACCGGCTGCAGCGGAAAATGGCCACCTGCCTCGACCTCTCCTACAGTAGGGCTGTCAGCACGACGCTGGTAGTTGAAGCCAAATATGCAGGCCCAGGAAAGTCAAAGGGCTATGGAGGTGACAGGTCCAACCAGGGGCTTGAGAAGAGACAAAGGTTGGTGATCTGACCTTTTAACCAAAACCGTTCTTCACCACGTCCACCCTCCTACCCCTTTAAACAACCTGTCTTTATCCGCCCTGCCACTGCCCTCACCCCAACAAATCAGCCGAGTGCCCCTGGTACTCGTTTCCCTGCACTCCCAAGTTCATCTTCTGGTTGCTTTATTCTGGGAAGTCCGGACATTTTATCAAGGACTACCCATATCCCAAGCAGAACAGATCAAATAATCAGCAGAGTTTAGGGAGTTTCGCCCAAGGCAAGGGAAACCCGGCGAATAATACAGCGGGCAGAAATATGAAGAAAACTGGGCGAATTTATTATACGCAAGTGGCCACGACGCCGGAAGGAGAACCGATCATGATGGGTACGTTTCTCGTGGCCAATCACCCTGCAGTTATTCTTTTTGATTCTAGTGCTTCACATACATTCATAAGCAAGAAGTTTGTGGAGCAACATTGCATTCCATACAATGAATCAAGGGAAGGGTTTATAATTCATTCGCCTGGGGGACAAATATTTACTAAAGAAGTGGCTTTCCATGTGCCCGTAACATTGGCTAAACGGGACTTTCCCACCAATATGATTGTTCTGAAAGGCCAGGATATAGATGTAATTATGGGCATGAATTGGTTAGCCCAGCATAAAGCTATCCTCAACACTGATCTGAGAACCATCAGGTTGAGTTATGGCCAGGAAGAGGTTCTCTTGCCCATTCCCGTAGCTACAACAGCTAAACCATTTGGCAGAGTATATGAAGCCATCATACCGGAGATCTAAGATATTCCGGTAGTATGTGAATTTCTGGACGTCTTTCCGGAAGATCTGCCTGGATTGCCTCTAGAGAGAGATGTAGAATTTGTGATTGAGTTGAAGCCTGGTACAACTCCTATTTCTAGAAGGTCGTACCGAATGCCTCCGAATGAATTGGCAGAACTCAAGACCTAATTACAAGATCTACTAGAAAAGGGATTCATCCGACCAAGCTCATCACCTTGGGGTTGTCCAGCCATCTTTGTCAAGAAAAAGGACCAAACACTTTGGATGTGCGTGGATTATAGACCCCTTAATGAGGTCACAATCAAGAATAAGTACCCTCTTCCCCGGATTGATATCTTATTTGATCAGCTTACCGGAGCTCGGGTATTTTTCAAAATTGACCTCAGGTCGGGTTACCATCAGATCCGTATTCGACCCAAAGATATACCCAAGACCGCATTGACTAAGCGGTATGGATTATTTGAATATCTGGTTATGTCTTTCAGACTAACAAATGCTCCTGCCCACTTCACATATCTGATGAACTCGGTATTCATGCCCAAGTTGGATAAATTCGTGGTGGTGTTCATTGATGATATTTTGATATATTCCAAAAATGAAGAGGAGCATGCTCAGCATTTGTGGATCGTATTAACACGCCTAAGGGAGCATCAACTATATGCTAAATTCAGTAAATGCGCGTTCTGGCTGGAGGAGATCCAATTTTTGGGACACGTATTGTCTACCAAAGGGATTGCGGTGGATCCCAGCAAAGTCAAGGATATTTTGGAGTGGAAACCACCAACCACTGTACATCAAGTCCGAAGTTTCCTTGGACTGGCTGGTTATTACCGCCGATTTATTCCAGATTTTTCCAAGCTTGTGAAGCCAATCACAAGTTTATTGAAGAATGATACCAAATTTAATTGGTCTTCAAGATGCAATGAAGCCTTCGAGCAGCTGAAGGTGTTATTAACCACTGCTCTGGTATTAGCTCAACCGGACATTGAAAAGCCATTTGATGTGTATTATGACGCATCAGGCAGTGGTTTAGGTTGTGTCTTGATGCAAGAAGGCCGAGTGATAGCCTACACTTCAAGGCAGTTGTGCTGGCATGAGGAACATTATCCAACTCATGACCTGTAATTAGCTGTTGTGGTTCATGCCCTGAAAATATGGCGTCATTATCTGCTGGGGAATATCTGTCATATCTATACAGATCACATAAGTTTGAAGTACATCTTCACCCAGTCAGAGCTGAATATGAGGCAGAGAAGATGGCTTGAGCTTATTAAGGATTATGAATTGGAAATTCATTATCACCCAGGCAAGGCCAATGTTGTGGCAGATGCGTTAAGTCACAATGCTTTCTGTCATTGTCTTACACTGAAGACTTCTGACATTACGTTATGCCAATAACTGGAAAAGTTAAACCTGAGAATGATTCAACATGGAACTTTCAATCACTTAAAGCTTGAGTCAGTTCTTCTGTAAAGAATAATTGATGCCTAAAGAAATTATGAGGGTATGAAACACATTCATGAGAAAATGGAGGCCGGTAAAGCCAACTGCTTCAGAAAAGATGATCAAGACATTGTATGGTTTAACAACCGCATAGTTATGCCTAAGAATGATGAGATCGGTCAGCAAATTTTAGATGAAGCACATCTTAGTCGCTATTCTATTCATCCCGGAAGCACTAAGATGTATCATGATCTAAAGCAACATTATTGGTGGATGAAGATGAAGATTGAAATTGCACGCTATATGGCGAGATGCGACACTTGCAGATGTGTCAAGGTGTAACACCCTGAATTTGGGGTATAAAATTTCTTTGCTCATATTCACAAATTCAGGTGTTACTCCTCTCTTCACATCTTCCCCAATCTCCTCTTTCTCTTTTCTATAGAAGAAGAGTGGTTATTTTTATTTGTAAATGTAATTATAATCTAGTAGGCTAAACTCCAAGGGAGTATGAAATGTTGCATCATGTTGAACCCTAAACTCCACTTTTGTTTGATGCATATGCTTGAGGGTGCTAATTTGAAATTGTGGCATATTTGGATTTGAGTCAAATGGAGTAAATAAAAAGAAAAGGGAAAACAATTTCTGAAATAAAAGAAAAAGGCAAAGTGGCCCGCAACCCCTTCCCCCTCAGCCTTTCGGCCCAGCCGACCCATCCCGCGCGCGCCCGCTTCCCCCCTTCCTCTCTCTGCCCTGGCGGGCGCGCCCTATCGGCGCTGCCGCTTCCCCGCGCGTGCGCCCGCTCCCTCGCTCTCTCTGCTCGTGGGCCCCCTCTGTCAGCTCCCTCATCCCCGCGTAACCGCCCTCCCAAGCTGCGCGCACCGAGGAATCCGCGCCCACGTCGCGCGTCGAGCTCGCAACCGCCTCGCCCTCGGCCACTTGAGCCCCCAGAGCCTCGCTCACTCTCCCTCTCCCTCATTTGCACACCTGCAGAGCCTCATTTCCACTCCCCCGCGCTGCACGCACGCCAAGGAGGAGTCGCTGTTGTCCGCTGCCGCCCCGAGCCCGTTTCCCCGTCGACGTCGAAGCCCTACCGTGCCCTCTACCACGGTGAGCTCTGCCTCGACGTCCGCAACTCGGGACACGCTCCAATTTCTCCTCTCCCTCCCTGATTTCCTCTGCCCGCGCTCACCCGCCGTCCTCCATGCAGTCCCGGTGCCGCCACCGTTGACCCGAGCCGTCGTCGTGCCTTCACCGCCACCGAGAGGTCCCTGGGGTACGCCTTGAGGTAAGGAACCTCCCCTGCCCTCTCCTTTTCCCTCCCTTGCTCCCTATTGCGCTTAATTTCTCGTCGGAGTCGGTTGGCGTCGCTGCCGAGCTGTCTCGTTGTGGGCCGCCACCCTCCGGTGCCCCTATCGCGATTTGGCCCTCGCCATTGGGTTTCCTGCGCCTTCCCCAACCTCCCAGACCATCTCGGTTGCCCTAAGACCCGCAGAGCCCCTGCGCCCCTTGTCTTCGGCGAGCTCCCCCGCCGCGGGTACGGGCGCCGCCACCTCTGCTAGCCGGAGAAGAGGGCCGAAGCCGGCCACCCGATCCCCGTCGTCCATCTCAGATCGGACGGTTCTTTTTTTAAATAACCCGAGCCTAATCTTAGTCGTCTGCCTGGAATTTGACGGCCCAGAGCCGCCCCCGCACCCCGCCTTCCTGTCGCTGGGCCCCGCCTGTCAGCCGCCCATGCCCGAGCTCTGCCCGCGCGGCCCCGCCTGTCAGCCGCTCGTGCCCCCACGTGCTCGCGCGCCTGCCCGCCGATCTAATCTCGAGCGTCGATCCGAGATCCAACGGCCGAGGGAGCCCGATACCCCTTCGCTCGCGCAAACTTCTTAAAGAGACCCCCTGTTTTCTGCAAATTAACCCGTCGTCCCTAGAATTTTGCAGTTAGGTCCTCGGACCTTTTATTTAATCAGAAATAAGTATTTAAAGAGTATTTTTAATCCCTAATCTTGTAAGATTCATAACTTTGTCATATGAACTCCAAATTAGGTGCTTCAAATTGCAAAATGTTAATAATGTTTTTATCTACCTGTTTAAAACAATGTTCCCTTGTTGTTTTAATGTCCCAATTAATAGTTGATCTTTAGTTTAGAATTAATGTTATTGGAGCCCTAATAGAAATAAAAATAAAGATAGTAGACTTTAATAAAAGTTGGAGTACTCAAGTTTATAGACTTAACACCATATAATGATTAACCCCACCACTAAACTAACTTTATCTGAACAATACGATAGTGACATAGACCTGGTTAGTGAATCATGAATCACTTTGTATAGTCATCTACCCTAGACCTAGGGAACACCATATTGCCAATCTTTTTCTATTTGAACCTGTGATCTCTCTGCTGCACATGTTTGGTATATTGCTCTTTTTGTTATTTCCCAAGTGTATAGAATGAATGATTGCTTTGCGTAGACCACGAGCAGTCTGTGTTTCCCGAGGAAGTTGCAGGAGAAGTCCCTGAGCAGCAGCTTGGTGAAGGCAAGTGTCCCTTGACCTATCTATGTCCTATGCAAGTCTATAATTCACTCCCTGCATTTATATCTTTATACCTAAGGATTGACTAGCTTTTGTTATCCATGTTCTTGTTTACCTATTTGGGTTGGATTATTATTGTTTAGCTTTATGCTATTGCTCAACACTAATCAATGAACATGATGAGAATTACTTTATGATACGATGTTTTTATTCTGGATACGATGAGGATGAGCTTGTGGCACTAAAGGGGGCTCGGGCTGCTTCCCGAGTACCTCTCCATAAGGACCTGTTCATTGAGAGACCACCCGGGATAACAGTGCAACCATGATGGTGAAATGGGACGCCCTTAGCTAATTAATTAGAGGAACTAGAGGTGTAGTTGCTTCGTCGTCGTGCCGTCAATGGGGTCCAGGCACAGTGCTTGCTCTGCCGAGGTGGGGTGTCGAGGTTCTTTCGATTTGCTTTTGTTAGTCACCCTCCTGCGGGGAGGGGTACTATGTTTATCAAACTGGAGAAACCTAACGGGCGGCTATGACCTCTAGGGAATCTTTGTAAAGGCTACATAGTGATACCCTGCCGGACCACCTAGGAAGTGATCCATGGTGAGTCATGATCCCCGGGCAAAATGGGAATCACGGCTCATGGGTAAAGTGTGCGACCTCTGCAGAGGGTAATGAAACTGATATATCAGCCGTGCTCACGGTTAAGAGCAGCCTTGGGATCCTCTTTGATTAGAGATACTCCGGATACACCTCAGATGATGACTTTAATGATGATGGTTAATGATGGTGACTTTAATTATGTATTCTAGTATTTCTTCTCTGAGGAGGTACTCTTTGGGATTATAACTTGGGTTTTATGATAAAATCTGGCTTCTACTAACAATAAATACCTGACCAACTAAAAGCAACTGCTTGAGCGTAACCCCACATAAAAAGCTAGTCCACTTCAGCCAAACGGGGCATTTGCTGAGTACGTTGATGTGTACTCATCCTTGCTTTACCATAAAACACCAGGTTGTCCACATTGCAACCACTACTCAGGAGAAGATGAAGCCGTGGAAGGAGACTTCCAGGAGTTCCAAGACTACGACGAGTTCTAGGTGCGGGTTGGCGGCAACCCCCAGTCAGCTGCCTGTGAAGGCCCTATCTTTACTGTGTTTCGCTTAGCACTTTGATTTACCCGTTAAGTTGATGACTATGTGGATGTCTATGACATTGTGATGTAATAAGTTAATACTCTTTTATGTTATTATTCGAGCACTATGCGATGATGTTCATTTATGTAATCGTTGTGTACGTGAGTTCTGATCCTGGCACGTACATAGTTCGCATTCGGTTTGCCTTCTGAAACCGGGTGTGACACAAGGCCATACATATGAGGACTGCTGGTCCATCGCAATCTTTACCTGTCCCTACATGGAAATGGGAGGATATAAGCATGGACTTTATTGTGGGATTGCTCAGGACAACAAAAGGATATGATTCTATTTGGGTTATAGTTGATCAACTTACCAAGATAGCCCATTTTCTGCCAGTCAAGACAGGTCATCCGATTGTTGTCTATGCCCAATTATATATTGCTCGTATTCTTAGTCTGCATGGGGTTCCAAAGACCACAGTGTCGGATCGTGGACCACAATTTGTAGCCAAGTTTTGGGAAGCACTTCATAAATCCCTGGGTACCAAGTTGCTTCACAGTCCATCCTACCATCCACAAACCAGTGGGCAGACTGAGAGGGTAAATCAGATACTTGAAGATATGTTGCGAGCATGTGTTTTGGAATTCCCACAAAAATGGGATGACTGTTTACCATTAGCGGAGTTCTCGTACAATAATAGTTATCAAGAGAGCATCAAAATGGCACCCTTTGAAGCCTTGTATGGACGATGGTGTCGTACTTCGTTAAACTGGTCTGAACCAGGTGAAAGATGGTTTTTTAGGCCTGATATGGTAAAGGAAACAGAAGAAAAGGTTCAATGAATAATACATAATTTGAAAGAAGCTCAAGCTCGCCAAAAGAGTTATGCAGACAAGCGACGCAAACCCTTGTACTTTCAAGTTGAAGATTATGTCTACCTAAAAGTCTCACCAATGAAGGGTATATCACGTTTCGGGGTAAAAGGGAAGGTTGCACCCAGGTACATTGGTCCTTTCCCTATTCTTGAACAATGTGGACCAGTAGCATACTAGCTCTAATTACTCGAAACATTGTCTGTTGTGCATAATGTGTTCCACGTGTCTCAATTAAAGAAGTGTCTTCGGGTTCCCAATCGAACCATTGAAGTAACGGATGTTGCCTTAGAACCAGACTTGACGTATTCAGAACACCCGATTCGGGTCTTGGATCAAAAGGATAGAATTACCCGAAGGAAAACTCTCAAGTTTTACAAGATACAGTGGAACCAACACACGGAAGATGAAGCTACTTGGGAAACTCAAGACTTTTTAGATAAGAATTTCCTAGACTTTTTAGCTTCATGTAAATTGTAAGATGTGTACATTTGTTGTAATAGAGGAATGAACCCCATACACCCTTGCCTTGTACCAAAAATAAGGAAATAAAAGTATGACACGTTTCCTTTTCCATTACTTGCCCTAGACTTTTAATCTCAGGACGAGATTCTTTTATGGGGGGAAGGATGTAACACGTTACTGTCACTAAAACTTGAGCATAACATCATGAGCATCAGCATATCATGTGTTTGTCACACTTAGAATGCATTCACTAGGCAAAAAAATTCAAATAAGTTGTATTGATGTGACATTTCATGGGTGAAACTCTAGGGTACAGTACTTAACCCTAGACTGGGCTTAAAAGAGTAACCAAAGTCTAACTAAGAGAAAACTACAAAACTTAGTTGTAATAATCATAAAATGTCACCATGGATGGACTTAAGTAGCATCCAAACCCTAGAAGTACCAAAAATTCTAAATAGACCCCTGGAAAACACTGGACTGAAACCCTAGGGGTTATCTATAAAAATGTGCACATTTTGGACCTAAGTGCAAAAATCATGGAAATAGGGTACCTCATGTCAAATGGTTCTCATGTTTGAAGATTTACAAGCCAAAAGGTGTGAATTGGGCTTATTTGCAAAAGGCCATTCAATTCCTTTTATAAGGCTATGTCTGAATTTCAGTGAATAGGATCAACTTTGAAGCCCTGTAGTTTCAAAACTATAAGGATTTTGCCCTAGGTCAGCACATCAAATTTGTAGAGCTATGTAAGGAGAATAACTTTGCTATAGGGATTAAGCCTTGGTCACATGAAAAATTTGGAGTAAAATGAGCCCAAAGTTGGGCTGGCAGACTGCCATAAGTCTGAATTAAGGCTGACAGTGAGATTGGATGAACTTAGGGCTCAATTTTAAGTAAGATTCTGTGACTTTTTGTGGGTGCACAATGTAACAAAATTAGAGCTGGTTTATCAGGCTTCGACTTTGATGCAGTGTATTGGTTGAGTCATCACATAAAATATAGAGCAAATTTGATCCCAAGCATGCTCTGTCAGGCCAACTAATGAAGCTTCACGATGGTACAGTAACCGGATTGGATCGCCAGCTCAGAGACCTCGCCACAGGCGACCATGCACGCGGATTCGTGCTATCGCCATGATTCACGCTGAATTAAACGTGGATAACGATCACGGGGTGAAAGATCTTGCTGCGGATGGGCTGGAATGTACTGTGTGCTTGATGGTTCATCAGTACACACCGGCGACGTGGCCGTGCAGCAATCACCGGCGTGTTCGCCGTTCACCGTGAGGACGCCACGCCTTAGGAAGTTTATCACGTCGGTATGAGCCGTAGTGACCATCCAATGACCGCCGTAGTTCAGTCGCTCTGCGATTGCCACGGTAGATCGCCGCCGTGACTCATTCCCCTCTCGGACGTGTAACACCCTGAATTTGGGGGTAGATTTTTTTCTTCTTTTCCCTCACCAAATTCAGGCGTTACCCTTTCCTTTTCCCTTTTCTCCTCGCTAAACTTTGATCTTTTCCAAAGTTATAGCGGGATTCGGCTTGAGATCCCATGTAAAGCAAAACCCTAAAATATTTTATCTTGTTTGATGCACCATGCCGAACCATGCATTCTTTTCGATTGTTTGAAAATGTGAATGCATTCATCTAGAGAAAAATAGATTTTTGAAAAAGGAAAAAAAAACCTTTTTCTTCTCTCTTTCCCCTCTCCTCCCATTTCGGCCCAGCCGCGCCCCCCCCCCCCTCCCCTTTCCCTCCCCCGCGTCGTGGGCCGCCCCGGCCGGCCCACCTCGCCCCCCCGCGCGCCCCAATTTGGGCCAAAGCGGCCCAGCCGCACCCCCCTCCCCTCCCCCCAAAATCTCTCTCCTCTCCCCTGTGGGCCCCGCCCGTCATCCTCTCCCCCCCAAATCCCTCCCTCTCTTCTGCCCAGCCGCCCCGACCCCCCTGCTCGCCGAAACCGCCGCCGCCACCGCCCTCCTCGCCCGCGGTGAGGCCCTCCCTCCCCCTCCCCTCTTCTCCCTCCCCTCCCTCATCCTTCCCCCTCTCGCCGGCGCTTCCCCTCGCGGCCGCGCCGCGCTCGCCGTGCCCCGCCTCGGCCCCGCCTCGCCGGCCCCCGGCCGCGCCGTCCCGGCCGCGTCGCCCCCGGTCCCGTCTCGCCCCGGCGCGAGCGCCCCGACCCCGCCCCTCCCCTTGGCTCGCCGGCCATGGCGCCCGGCCCCGGCGCTCCCCCGCCTGCGGCGAGCCCTGCCCTCCCCGCGCCCCGCCTCGGCTCGCCAGCCCCGGCCGCGTCGTGCCCAGCCCCAGCCGCGCCCGCCCCGGTGCTCGCCGGCACCGTCCGCCCGTCCCCGGCGCCCTCCTGGCCGTGGCCTCGCCGGCCATGGCGCGGCCATGGTGGCCCGCCGTGGTCCACGGCGTCCTCGCTCGCTCGCCCCGGCGTGCTTGCCCGCTCGCCCCGGCGTGTTCTGCTCGCGTCGTGACGGCCCCGGCGTGGTCTCGAGCTCGGCCCAGCGTGCCTATGGCGCGCGGCCTTGAGCTCGGCCAGCACGCGGCCCCGACGTGTGCACGGCTAGTTCGCGGCGCGTGCGTGCGGCCTTGCGCGCGTGCTCGCGTAGTGCGTGGTGCTTTGGCACGGCTCGTCGTGCCCTCGTCTACCCCTAGACGTGCCCGTCTACCCCCCCCCCCCCCCCCGTTATACTTTATGCGCACTAATTACGATTGTTCATGTTAATGAAATAGGAAACTCAATTTAGAAATTCGGTTACGTTAGTTAATTCATATAGTTAATCGTCTATCTCATTTAATGTTGATCTACTAAAAGTGGTTATGTTTCTATTAGTGCATGTAGCTAATCTTGGATCTCGTTTAATGTTGATCAATTGAAAATAGTTATAGTTATATTAGCGCTTGTGGCTAATACTTGTTAGTGAAACTCGATGGAATTAAGTCACGTAGCGCTTAGTTATGCATCTACCCGTAATACGTTTTGAGTAAGCTTTAACCCCGCGAGACCTTTCCCCGTTTCCTTCCAACCATGGTAAATGCAATATCGTATGTCATATTTTATGCATGATTCATCTATTTGTTCTCTTGTATAGTGTACTGTTTGTTTCCTAATTTGAATGGATGGATGTATGTATGTTTGCACTCGCATAGAGAACGGTCCGGTTGAAGAGCCCGAAGAACTCGCAGGAGAAGTCCCTGAGCAGCAGTCGGTTGGTGGAGGCAAGTGTCCCTTGACCTATCTCTGTCCTATTCATTCTTTAATTCACCTCCCGCATTACACATTTATGCCTAAGGATTGACTAGTTTTGTTATCCATGTCCTTGTTTACCTATTTGGGTTGGGTTATTATTGTTTAGCTCTATGCTATTGCTCAACTCTAATCAATGAACATGATGAGATTATCTATGATACGTTGTTTTCCCTTCTCTTATTATGATGTTATACTTGTGGCCTTTAAGGGGGCTCGAGCGGTTTCTCGAGTGCCTCTCCGTAAGGACCTGTTCTATGGATGACCGCCCGGGAAAACAGTGCAACCATGAGGGTGGAGTGGGACGCCCTTAGCTGAATAATTAGAGGAATCGGGGTGTAGTTCGCTTAGCCGTTGTGCCGTCAATGGGGCTCGGTGTATGCGGCTCACTCTGCCAAGGTTGATTTGTCCCTTGGGGAGGAGTGCGGTACATTTAGGAAACCTAACGGGTGGCTACAGCCCCGGGGAATCTTTGTAAAGGCTACGTAGTGATGCCCTGCTGGGTCACCTTGGTAGTGATCAATGGAGACTCATGATCTCCGGGCAGAAAGGGAATCACGGCTTGTGGGTAAAGTGCACAACCTCTGCAGAGTGTTTAAAAAACTGATATATCAGCCGTGCTCGCGGTTATGAGCGGCCAAGGGAGCTCCAATGATTAGTGGTACTTGATCAGAGATGTTCAGATTACAGGTGACGATGAGACTGATGGTTTTTGGTATTGACTCTGGTAATGGTAAGTGGTATTCTTTCCGTCTGGAAAGAGTACGTTTGGGTTAATAACGTGGGTTAACTCTAAAACTTGGCTTTTTCTACTAGTAGTAATAATCTGACCAACTAAAAAGCAACTGCTTGACTTATCCCCACATAAAGCCAGTCCACTACAGTCAAACAGGATACTTGCTGAGTATGTTGAAGTGTACTCACCCTTGCTCTACACACCAAACCCCCTTCAGGTTGTCCGCATTGCAACCACTGCTCAGGAGAAGATGAGGCCGTGGAAGGAGACTTCCAGTAGTTCCAAGACTACGACGAGTTCTAGGTGTGGGTTAGCGGAAACCCCCAGTCGGCTGCCTATGAAGGCCGCGTTTATCTACGTTTCGTTTTCACACTTTGATTTATTGTAAAAACTATGTGGATGTCTCAGACATATGATGTAATCGACTACTATTTCCCTTTTTAATACTATTAGAGCACTGTGTGATGATGTCCATGTTATGTAACTGCTGTGTACGTGAATTGCTGATCCTGGCACGTACATGGTTCGCATTCGGTTTGCCTTTTAAAATCGGGTGTGACACCCCAGGTGTCAGTTTCGGGTTATGTCGGGAGATTTATCCCAATCTCAGATGCTAAGTGAAAATTTTCTATTTCTCGCTCACGTATGTCTCTGTTTATTAGGCTTTCTCATGGAAGTTCACCAGATTCGAAGTTATTCGATCGCGAGAAACAACCAATTTTGGAGCGCGTTAAAACTTTTATTCTCAGCACGAATGCAAACTCGAAAATCATTCTCGAATTATAAATCTCATCTGAAGCTCATTTAATCAAACTCTCGACGACTGTTATCTGATCTGAGCCCGCATCTAAATTCCTCGAACTTCGATCGATGTCCGACTATTTTATCCGAGTCCGTACTCTTAAACGGAATACTCAGTATGTCGCCCTCTAATTAATTCTTACTCGACTCAGCCCAGTATCTTTGTATCTAAACCGAATTCAAAACTCCCTCCGACAGCGATTTTAAAATGTCACGATTCGCTTTCTCCGACTAAAATTCAAAGCCGATCAGAAATCTGAGAGAAACATTTATTTCTAAAATAGTGCGCGATGAATTATTTCCGAGCGAAATCAAATCCAACTCTCGGCCGAATTAATCGCTCAATTGTCCATTCGCCGAAACTCTAATTCGCTCTGTTCTCTGTAGAAACGAATTCCGCGGGAGCATTTTTATTCGGAAAAATAATTTAGCGCAGCCCGTTTGCGTGTTTGGGCCAGCCCAAACCAGCCCAATTGGGCCCATTTGAAACCCTAACCCTAGGGTTTCTCTATAAATACGGATCCCTCTCCCTTGCCCTTGGCTGTTTTGCACTCCCACCCCTCAAAAAAATTCCAGCCGCCACAGCTTCCCTGCCTCTTCTTCTTCACGGCGCAGCAGCCAGCGCGCAGGGAGTCAAGCTCCCTCTCTGTCCATGGCGCTCGGCAGCAGGGTACCTCCCCACGAGCTCCATCTCTGCAGCAGCCGAGCACCTCCACAGCCATGGCGCCCTTCCCCAGCGACGCCCCTCTGCAGCTCGCCCCTCTTTGTCCATGGCCGAACTCCCCTGTAGAAGCTCCCCACGGCGCCTTTCATCTCCAAGCACAGCAAGCAGGCACTCCTCCCTGTCCCCATGCCGTGCAGCTCCCTGCTGGTTCTCCACCCCGCCGGCAGCTTGGAGTCCGAGCAGGCACATCAGGAGCCTATCCCCATGACACCCAGCGCAGGGAGCTCCCTCCCTCTCCAATGCAGCAGCACATGAGCTCGCCCCCTCCCTCCTCTTCCCTGTCACGGCCAGGAAACACCGGATCTCGCGCCCTCTCTCTGGTTTGGGTGGAGCAGCGCCTCCCCTGCTATCTCCTCCCCGACGCCCCTTCGAGATGGCACCCAACAGCCCCAGCACCTTCCCTACTTCGTCTCGCTGCTACTGCTGCGCGCGTGCCAAGTGTTCGGCAAAATGTCGAGGGAGACGTGTTGTTGCAGCACCGTCGACGCTCACCGGTTGGTCGCTGTTTTGCGCAGCCCCCAACCGCGCCGTCGAAACCCGTGGTGAGAAACCCCCGCTGTTCTCGATGTTTATTTTCCAATGTGTGTGATGTTCGATGAACTGCCGCCAACAAATTTATGTGTTTTCGCAGCTAGTGGTCGACGTCGTGCCTTGCCCGTTCGACGAAATACCGAGCCATGTGGACAACCATGCGTCTAGTCACGACCCGTTCAGGTTGATTGATTTGTAGTTTATAATACATATGCTTTGGTTGATGCCGGTCAATGCATGTATATATGTGGATGTGTGTAATATGTTTCGGCAATACACGTTAGTAGGATCGCATTTGCGGTTAAAGAACAAGCGGTTGATGAGGTGTGCGATTTGTAGTTTGTCTAATTACGTTTTGGGTCGATGTGGTGTATAGTGGTGTTTGATTAGATGTGGGCATAAAATGTTTGGATTATATGTCGTGGCAAGGTCGCATTCACGTTTTGGTAAACACGTGTGCCGTGCTTGTTTTATGTGATGAGTATGTTTGGAAATATATGTGATGTGAGGATTGAATTAGTACACGTATGTGGGTGTGTGCCGTGGTGTATTATAGTGATGGTGGCGTAAGATATTAATTGAGGTGTGCGGGTATATGCCATGGTATGGTTATACTCGCAACGGGGGAAGATGTATGTATTGTGACACGACGCTTAGGTCGTTATTATATAATCGTGTGAAGGATGCTCGTGATGGTTGTGTGATTAAGGAGTGATGTAGTGGCAAGCGAGAAGTAAGTTTAATTTTTCAAACGATTAGTGGATAGTATCTATCGGTGTTGTCATGATTTTTGTTGTATGGCAATGTGATGCTTCGCTTTGTCAATCATCACATTCCATACCCCTGTGGATAGATAAATGTCTTGTTGATCGGTTAGAGGTCTTATACGAGTGTTATCGTAGTCCAATAATTATTGGAGGCAAGTAGCGTTCACAAGTCGGTCCTTGTTAAAAATTAAAGAACAATCCGCTAAGACATACACATAAGTGCTTTAGGTCCCTCAGTAGCCAATGTAGTCTTATGGTGTTTTACGCCATGTGTAAATGTCTCTATGTCAGACCCCAACAATATGCTATTTTAGGTGACTGATGTGTTAACTAAATTAAGTTGAGAAATGGTTAAGAAAAGCTGACTAATCTGCTACAACCCATGTTTTTGAGTTGCAATGTCTAAAGTGGTTTGCTAAGTCTTATGCTGTGATTAGCCAACTAATGTTGAGGAGTCAAATTCGTTAAGTGATTGTTATATATGTGTTGTCTCGGATTGCGATAATAATATGCAAGCCGACGTGTAGGATGTGTAGCGGCCTAGATTGTTACTCTGGCTAGCCGACTTGTTAGATGGCTTTGGTTAAGTTTGTAGTCGCGATAAATTGCTTGTTGTGGTCCAAATATGTATGGTTATGGTTGCGAATGAAAAGTATTAGTGCTCATGTGAGGTCTAAGTTAAAATGCAAATTATGGTGTCAACATCACTTCGATATCGATTATCGGGGAGAATGCGTTGTTAATTAAATATGGTACTTCTAGTGCTCATAATGACACGGATAAAATTTGTAAGTCTATTTGTTAGTGCTCATTTGATTAATTTAACTCTAACAAATGGTAAAGTGTTAGAATAACTCAAGTCTCTAAAACATGGCAATTCTTGAATTATATAGAAGCTGAAATTTAGTAATTGCTGTTTTGGACTGCACGCAGTGATTTGCTAGTGCTGTATGTTTGATGAACAAAATTGTATTTTCTGTAGATATGTGCTATAGAAAAGTGGTAGATAACTTTATTATCTTGCTGGTGTTAAAATTTGACAGGCATAAGTCTGATCGTTTAGGAGTTATGATTTTTACAAATTCAGTAACTGAATCTGTCCAAATTCTGTACAGATTTCAGAAACTGCATTGTTTGCCTAATGTAATGTTAGAATCAGTCCTTGTCGATTATAAGAAAGTTGTATATGCTTTTCTCATCTTGCTTGTGTTAAAATTTTATAACCATAGGCCTGATAGTTTAAGAGTTATGAATTTTTCAAACTGGTTACTGTGTTCTGTCCACCGTCAGAACAGATTTCGAAAACTGTAATAATTGGTTTAGTTAAACCTGGAATCACTTCTTGGTGATTATAAAAGTTGTGTAGTACTTTTGCTAATCTTTTCAAAAAGTCTTAGATCACTCTTTTTGGTGGTCTGAAGATTTAGTTACATGTGTTTGAAGTGTGAAGACTGAATCTGTCCAGTTTTGGACAGCACAGCCTTCATAGTATATTTTAACCTTGATACATGCTAAACCAGCCAGGGATGTTTATAAATAATTTGTAGAACATTTAATTAGCTTTCCAGAAAGTCTAAGATCACCTTGTTTGAATGCCTGAATCTTCAGTTATGAATTTTTAAAGTCATAAGTCTGAATCTGTCCAAATCTGGACAGCGCTGTTGTATTAGCACGTTTTAACCTTGTTAGGTGTTGAATCATGTTGAGGTAAAAATACCAAAG
Source organism: Zea luxurians (assembly GCA_029449295.1). NCBI lineage: Eukaryota > Viridiplantae > Streptophyta > Magnoliopsida > Poales > Poaceae > Zea > Zea luxurians. The sequence goes on along the minus strand of JAOPSE010000150.1, from coordinate 1,023,953 downwards.
TTGTAGTTCACTTTTAAATCTTTCCAGAAAGTCTTAGTTTGCTATTTTTGGATTAATATTTGAAGAGTTATGATTAAAACAAGTGACTGCTGTATTGCTGTCCAAAAATTCTGCTTGTGCTTATTTAGTGTTAGTTCACCCTTTTGGCTAAAAATGGTTGGTTAGCACTAAATGTAGATTTACCATGACTAAGCTTAATACTGCACGTGTGTCATGTTTTGTATGTTTCTTGCTGTAGTTGATTGTGATATAGAATTTACATAGCCGTTGATGCCTGTCATCGGTTAAACTTGTGTTGGATGCTTTTGTGTGATCAATAGAAGAACTAATGAAAAGCCGTAGCAACTAAATAAATGCTTGTACGTGTGATATCGTGTTGCGTTGGTTAATTGTAGGTAGTGATCGTCGTCTTCCAGTGGTAGTGTTTGCGTATAGTTGTTGCAATGTCTTACTAATTAATGTTTAGTTCGCCACTGTGTCTTGGTATATCTTGTGCTACTTTCATTATGTTCATACATATGCATCTTGCACCTCATATAGGACCGAGAGATGATGATCGAGCAACTGATGTGGTGCCAACCACAAGACGCAGTTGGTGGACGACCTGAAGAATGATGGACATAACCAGGATTTGCTCGCCAAGCGAGTACCTCCCCCAGCAAACACTACCTAAGCGTTAAATTAAAGGCAAGCCCCGGTTTTATGCATAACCGTTTATATATGCTATTTTACTGCACTTAATGTCTGTAGGCTTGTACTGTGCACTTAAGTGTAGGAGTTGACTGAAACCCTAGTTGCATGAACTCAGGATTCCTTTTGAGATGGATACTAGTATGCTAGGTCGAGTAGCTGCTTTACTAATTAGGGATCTCGGTAGAAGTCGAGTGATTTTTCTAGCACTCGCGCGAGGTCAGGAATTGGTTGTACCCACTTTCTTATCACATTGATAGTTGGTTGGTGGACACGGATCCATGGGGATACGTGGTCTATGAGGTAAAATGGGAATAAGGATTAACGTGCGGATACCTGTGTCAAGCGTTTGAATGTACTAAACACATACCGAGAAATATGGTAAATCGGTAAGCCTAGTACCTGAGTGAACCTGCCCGCAGACATATCCCCTCACGCGACCTGAGACGAGGTCTCCCATTCCGGTTATGGTGGGTACAAGTGCGGTCACTGCACGACGGCCAGTCGGGGTCAGTGAGGCATTGTACGCCAAGGCGGTGAGCCCTGATCTGTTGCCAGGGAATCGATTGGGACGGTTGATATGTGTGGGGACGGAGTGCCCCTACATGTCGTGTGTTTAGGTTTACCTTGCAAGGATAAAAACTCGATTCGAATCGTCTGCTTCTCGCAGCTAATGAGACTGCTTGATCCATTGTACTGCATTGAGTAATAAGTGGAAATGAGTTGATTGACAAAAGATGTTGATTGATAAAATGTTTGATACCATGTATGACTAGCTAGGTACACATCTAGTAAAGAGGATCATACTAAAACTTGAAAAGCTAAAACTTGATTTTAGACTCAGCTAGTGCTTTTGGCAAACCAAACCCCTCAGCCAAACAGCTGCATGTCTAGAGGTAGAGGAGTAGACTCCTCACACCGGGTAAGTCTAGCTGAGTATTAGTATACTCAGCCTTGCTTGTGGCATAATTTTTGCAGGTACTCCTTAGAATGTTTGGTTGATGGTGTGACTTGGCCTCCATCCCTGCCACCGGGATAGACGGTCGAGTGGGTTACTGCTTCCGCAGGAGAGGACCAGGAGGAGTAGTGTGGCCAGGCTTCGCCATGTTACTCGGTTTTCTCCGTTAGTTATTTCCGCTGCATTAAAATTTATGGTTATTATTTCTGAAACTCCGATAATGTAATCACTAATGATACTTATTAAATTTGTGGTATTATGTTTTATTGTATTTCTCTGTGCCTCACCTTCGTGTGAGCTAGTGGTATTCGATCCTGGATAAGTGGCCTCGTCGGACTAGATCCGAGGGACTGACGATTTATTCCTATTTAAGTGTGGTATAGCCTTTAAGGCGGGACTTAGGCACTTAAGTTGGAATAATTCGGGCGGTTCCGCCACATCGGGTGTGACAGGCCGCTAGCGCAATTCGTCCAAATTAAGCACCACCGCTCAAGCACACTATAAATTGAGCACACCGACGGGTCCGTAGGGTAGTCAAGCACCAAGCCACCAAGCCGTGACTCCAATTGTTCACCAGAGCTCGCAAATTCCAGATTTCCCCCAAATCTGCTTTCCGCCACCGTGAAACAGGCCTCGCCGTGGCTAGCTCATCTCAGGTCCGCTCATGTCCTCTGCCCTTTTGTTTCAGTGTTCTTGTGTGTCCCTGATGCTCCCTGACCCCGCCAATTAGACTAGGACCCCTTAAATCGTCGGGAATGTGTTTGATTGTCCGTCGTGCCCGCTGTCTCCGTGGACAGAGCGAGTTAGAGCTCCGATAGTGAAATTAGTTAAGGGGAAACTCTTGTTAAGGCTTGAATTAGGTCTCGGCCGAAGTAGAGCACCGGTCATCGAGTGATCCGGCCGGTATGAGCTCGCCGGAGCTCGGTTCTCCGCCGTTCGCTGTCAGGGACCGCTGGTTGTAAAGAGATGAAAGCACGAGGGTGTTTTTGCAAGTGTCAGCGAGACAGAGGAACAATGGGAAGGATTCTTTATAGAAATTTCAAACCGCCAGGGTTCCCTGCGCAAAACTGACAGCGCGGGCGCGCGCAGGCGCGTTTTCACCTGTGTATCGGCCGGCTCGGGCCAGATTTAGCCTAGAACTGTAGCATCTTTTCCTTTTCCTTTTTCTTTTTCTTCTGGACTTAGAGAATTACTAGAAAATTATAGAAAAATGCTAAAAATACCAAACCAATTTTGCTAGGCTCCTAATTTTATATGGTATTTAATAAAAATATATTCATGATTTTTAGTTCGAATATAGAATTATTGGGTATTTAAAATAGCCAAAACCCATACTTCTGGAATTTTAGAGAGTAATTAATAATCCCAAAATTCACTAAACTTTTTAGATAAGCTTTAAATATTATTTAGAAGCCTTGGGTAAAATTTGGTATGATTTGAACTATGTTTGGTACTTAGAACCCAAAACCCTAGTCCCCTGCCCTATGAACTTCACTATAGACTCTAAAAACCCTAGTTTCCCGGAGATCCGTGAAGGAAAGTTATATTCAAGACATTAGATAATATACTTGTATTACCTTTTCATTTTCATGAGCATTGCATGAGCATTCATGATTATATATGGCTATATCTAGAAAACGAGGAGGACATAGAAGTTGAAGAAGCGAGGACTACACCACCACCACCTGAAGAACTTCAGGCAGGAAACTGCTTTTACTTTGATATCTGTGGAGCAGAGCTTGATTCACCTATCACACAAGGCAAGCCCCGGTGCATTTGCCACCTCCTTGCTATTTTGAAATATTTCTCGCTTACTTGATGCATTAGGTGATAAGAGTTGTGTGCTAAACCAGTTGTTGCATTTCCTTCCTTGGATTTGATTACTTCTCCTTAAATCCCTGTTTTACAAAAAGGTTTTTCTTATGCTTAGCTTTGCTCTAGAAAAACAAAATGTTTTGTTTTGACAAAAGATGATGCTTCAAAGTGGGTGGGATGTTTTCAAAAATAAAACATGATGGGTTCAACATCGGAAAAGATGTACCTCTGCCAGGTACCAAACTTTGGGTTTGAAATGATAAAGCTGAGACCGGGCGGGTGACTTGCCCGAGAAGAGAGTCTCGGTGTAGTGTCTCCGTCTGAGTCGATTAAGAACCTTGTCAATGTAGGCCTGCTGACCGAGGACCCTTTAACTGGTCACATGCCTTGTCATGGGTAAGCTTTGCCTCGGGCAGACTAATACTAGAATAAGATAACACGCAATGGGAGTGGAGAGATGGCGAGAGTAGTGTGTACCCTCCATGGCAAGAGGCTGGACGGTGGTGTATCTGTGCTCTCGGTTGGCGTGAACCTGATCTGATCTTAAGAACCCCGGTGGCAAGTTGACATATGCAAGGGTTAGGTGCTACATATGTCGTGGGTTTGGAGATCCTCAGCTGAGTATAATCGATTCAGATCGCTGTAACTTCGCGGACATGAAGACTTGGTCACTGACTTACACGTAGCATTCCAATGAATAAGAAGGGTTGTTAAGAAATTGGCTAGTATAGGTCAAGTGATTGAACTAGGGTAGAAAGAACTCTAGATGCAGGTAACTTTACTTAACCTGACAAGTAAAACTGGATTTTTAAGGATCCACTATTAGTAAGCATTTCTGCAAACAGAGTCTTTGACTATTGATAAGCCTTACCTTGACTCCCTTAAAAGCCAGCATATCCTTGAGAGTCTTTTATTCTGACGGGTAAGACTTGCGAAAGTACACTTCATACTCAGGGCTTTGTCCCATGTTGTTTTAGGTGAAGAAGCAGCAAATTTTTGTTGCTTCTGTTCCAAGGTGGTGCCTAAAGAAGAAAATCAAGACTGAAGCTGCGGGAGGAAGGGTCCTCCGTTAAGAAAAACTTTTTACTGTTTATCGGGAGGGGTTTTGCCTCCCAGGTTATGTAATAATATTACTACAGCACTCTTATATTTACTCTGGTCTGTAATAATTCTACTCTTTCTTACTTTAAAATAAAGTAAGTTATTGTAATTGCTTCCGCATTTTCGTACCTCCGATGTATTGTAATGTCTGCGTGACGGGTGAAACGCTCTTGGGCAAGGTAAAGAATTCAGATACCGAACTTGTCAAGTGATCAGGTACACCTGCAGGGTTGTCAGAGGTCTGATGGACAAGGACAACTGTCGGTGGGCCCAATGACTTGGGAGGTTCTGTCACAGACACTGTCCGATGCACCACCGGACAGTCCGGTGTGCCAGGTCCGAGCTAGTTTTGGCTATACACAGCCAACTCTTTTCCAACGTCTTTCTTCTTTACTTGGCACTATTTCTAGTACTTAGATAACCATGTTAGTATGCAAAAACAAATTACTAAGTTTAGAAACATACCTTTTTCTTTGATTCGCACTTCTCACTCCTTTAGCACATAAGAACTTAATCAATATGTGTTGGACATCTAATCACCAAAATACTTATAGAAATGGCCCAGGGGCACATTTCCCTTTCAGAGCGTATAATCATGACTCTTCAGATCGTTCAGGTTCACATGGTCTACACATTGTACCGAAAGGTTCATCCATCAGAACGATGCCCAAACTACTTAATCTTCCTTGCAATGTTTCTCTGCTCAATCTGCTCTTGCAATTTTTATTTAGTCAGCCCCACTCTCTTTAATGTTTTGCCCTTCAATTGCTTCAGTACCTATTGGACCAATAGTTTACTCGTAAAATCGGTTGGTGGTCATCATAAACAGAAATACATTTCTAGACAGTGGAGTTATTTTATTTCTAGGCAGTGGCTTCAGTACCTCTACCAAAGATGAAGATGGCATCAGACCAAGTATAGACAAATTATTTTTAAGTTCTATTTCTAGTGCAATTAGAGGTTTAGCGGGCACAATAACATGTGGTGAGCTCCATAGTTACTTAGTGTTAGTCATCTAGATTCTTGTGTTTAGGTGTTTTGCTGATTTTCCTTTAAAAAATACTAATACAGGCTACGAGTACCACATCCTTGCAAACAGCAACAACCAGACAATCTCAAAACTAACCACCACCGATTCAATTCAAAATTGCAGAGCAGGCTAGGCTATGAGTATGTTGACTAAAGGGGAAGAGAGCATGTTCGTGCGAGGGGATAAAAGGCCCAAGGATCGCTTAGCTCAACAATAGCCCTCATGGAGGGGCTGAGGAGGGATAGGAGAGAGGGCACTCACGATGTCATCTAGGTGGAGGCAATCGACGTTGGTGGCACGACCAAATCAGAGAACAAGGACCTTGTCGAGGCTTATCGCAGACGGTGGCATCCACCTCACTCTTCAGCCACATTGTTTGCAGCAACACCGACCCCATCTCCGCACCCGTCATCTCTCCTCATGTCGCTCCTCGGTGGAGTGTGCCTCTGTGCGCGATCGAGGCTAGCGTTGTGGCCCCCGGCAAGTGGAATAGCGGCGACCGGCGATAGGGGCAGTGAGAGGAGGATTAAGAGCTGCGGCGGAGGGGGAGACGACAGTTGTGACGACGACAGTCATGGGGGAGGAAGGAGGCCCGTTGATGGCACGCAGTAGTGACCTCGATGGGCAGGGGCGCGGATACGCGATGGAGGCGGGCGGTGTCAGGGCGGGCGCGTGCCCTCGCCTGGGGTGGGGTGGGGGGACCTCCGATCATCGTGCCGGGGATGGGGGTGGGACGGCGTGGATGTCTCGGGCGGGCGGGGAGACGGGGGCACGATGGGGGTGTGGACGCTGTATCTTAATACGAGTAGTATAGATAGTATCTATACTAACTATTAAGACATTATATTAGTGTAGACTGTCCCCTAAAAGTCGCCTAGAGGGGGTGAATAGGCAGAACCTGAAATTTACAACTTAAAACAACAAACTACAAGCCGGGTTAGTGTTAGAGTGAAAAATGAGTCCAGGAGAGAGGGGGAAAACAAATCAACCAAGAAATAGAGCGGATGACACGGTGATTTGTTTTACCGAGGTTCGGTTCTAAAGAACCTAGTCCCCGTGAGGTGGTCACAAAGACCGGGTCTCTTCCAACCCTTTCCCTCTCTCAAACGGTCACCTAGACCGAGTGAGCTTTCTTCCTTGATTTCCTGGGTCACTTAGACCCCGCAAGGACCACCACACAATTGGTGTCTCTTGGTTCGCTTACAAGGCTTTGAGAGTAAGAATGAGAGAAAGAAGAAAGCCAACCAAGCAACAAGAGCAACAAAGGAACACAAGAACGATCCTCTCACGAGTCCTAAATCACTAGAATTGAATCGAGGACTTTGATTGGATCGGTGGCTTTGATTTGTGTCTTGGAGTGTTGTACTTTGCTCTTGTATTGAATGAGGAGTGTTGAATGCTTGGATGGTTGGAGTGGTGGTGGTTGGGGTATTTATAGCCCTCAACCACCACATAGCCGTTGGGGAGGCTGTCTGTCGAAGGGCGCACCGGACAGTCCGGTGCGCCACTGGACACTGTCCAGTGCGCCAGCCACGTCACCCAACCATTAGGGTTCGGGCGCTGTCGACTGTTGGAGCCTTTGTCTTCTAGTGGCACCGGACAGTCCGGTGCCACACCGGACAAGCACTGTTTACTGTCCGGTGCGCCTCTGACGGGCGGCTCTACTCTATCGTGCACTGTTGTGCACTGTTCATCTGAAACTTCAGCTTTTGCAGTCGACTGTTGCGTGAAGGAGTCGTTGCTCCGCTGGTGCACCGGACAGTCCGGTGGCACACTGGACAGTCCGGTGAATTATAGCGGAGCGGCGCTGGAAAAACTCGAGAGTAGCGAGTTGGAGTTTGTACGGCCCTGGTGCACCGGACACTGTTCGGTGCGCCATACCAAGGCACACTCAAGGTTCTTGCTCCTTTGAATTTGAACCCTATCTTTAATCTTCTATTGGTTTGTGTTGAACCTTTATGCACTTGTAGAACACATAATCTAGAGCAAACTAGTTAGTCCATTATTTGTGTTGGGCAATCAACCACCAAAATTAATTATGGAAAAGGTTTGACCCTATTTCCCTTTCAATCTCCCCCTTTTTGGTGATTGATGCCAAAACAAACCAAAGCAAATATATAAAGTGCAGAAACGAACTAGTTTGCATAATGTAAGTGCATAGGTTACTTGGAGTTAAACTAATTTTATAATTTCAATAGATATGCATGGTTGCTTTCTTTTATTTTAATATTTTGGACCACGTTTGCACCACTTGTTCTGTTTTTGCAAATTCTTTTGGAAATTCCTTTCAAAGTCTTTTTTTTGCAAATAGTCAAAGACATATGAATAAGATTGCATGAAGCATTTTCAAGATTTGAAATTTTCTCCCCTGTTTCAAATGCTTTTCCTTTGACTAAACAAAACTCCCCCTGAGTAAAGTTCTCCTCTTAGTGTTCAAGAGGGTTTTACCAATTTTTGTAAATACCATTTGAACATGATCAAATATATTTAGATACTGATTTGAAAAATTCTTGAAAATTTTGAAATTGGTGGTGGTGCGGTCCTTTTGCTTTGGGCTAAATAATTTCTCCCCCTTTGGCATTAATCGCAAAAAACATAGACTTTTGAGAGCCCTTGTATATTTTCTCCCCTTTTGGTAAACAGTATAGGAGTGAAAGGTTATACCAAATTGGAGAGCGTTGTGGAATACCAGTAAGGGTAAATAATACCGACGGAGTTGAGTGGAAGCGTTGTCTTTGTCGAATACTCCATTTCCCTTTCAATCTAAGACTAGTACAAGAAATACTCATGGAAGCACATTAGTCTTAGCTTTGGCACAAGAAGAATAAGAAATATGGATATGTACCAAATAAAAGAGATATGATCAAAGGTATATAAATGAGCTATGTGTGCAATGTTTTAATCAAAATTTCTGAGAATCAAGTATATTTAGCTCATTCCTAAGTTTGCTAAAGGTTTTCTCATCTAGTGGCTTGGTAAAGATATCGGCTAATTGATCTTTGGTGTTAATATAGGCTATCTCGATGTCCCCCTTTATTGGTGATCCCTCAAAAAGTGATACCGAATGTCTATGTGCTTAGTGCAGCTGCGTTCAACGGGATTCTCCGCCATGCGGATAGCACTCTCATTGTCACATAGGAGAGGGACTTTGCTCAATTTGTAGCCATAGACCCTGAGGGTTTGCTTCATCCAAAGTAATTGCGCACAACAATGTCCTGCGGTAATATACTCGACTTCGGTGGTTGAAAGAGCTACTGAATTTTGTTTCTTTGAAGCCTAAGACACCAGGGATCTCCCTAGAAACTGACAAGTCCCTGATGTGCTCTTCCTATCGATTTTACACCCTGCCCAATCGGCATCGGAATAACCTATTAAATCAAAAGTAGATCCCTTTGGGTACCAAAGCCCAAACTTATGAGTGTAAACTAAATATCTCATGATTCGCTTCACGGCCCTAAGGTGAACCTCCTTAGGATCGGCTTGGAACCTTGCACACATGCATACGGAAAGCATAATATCCGGTCGAGATGCACATAAATAGAGTAAAGATGCTATCATTGACCGGTATACCTTTTGATCTATGGATTTACCTCCTGTGTCGAGGTCGAGATGCCCATTGGTTCCCATAGGTGTCTTGATGGGTTTGGCATCCTTCAATCCAAACTTCTTGAGTATGTCTTGAATGTACTTTGTTTGGCTGATGAAGGTGTCGTCTTGGAGTTGCTTGATTTGAAATCCTAAGAAATATCTCAATTCCCCCATCATAGACATCTCGAATTTTTGAACCATAATCCTACTAAACTCTTCACAAGTAGATTAGTTAGTAGATCCAAATATAATATCATCAACATAAATTTGGCATATAAACAAATCATTTGCAGCAGTTTTAGTAAAGAGTGTAGGATCGGCCTTACCGACTTTGAAGCCATTAGTGATTAGAAAATCTCGCAGGCATTCATACCATGCTCTTGGGGCTTGCTTGAGCCCATAAAGCGCCTTTGAGAGTTTGTAAACATGGTTAGGGTACTCACTATCTTCAAAGCCAGGAGGTTGCTCAACATAGACCTCTTCCTTGATTGGTCCATTGAGGAAGGCACTCTTCACGTCCATTTGATAAAGCTTGAAGCCACGGTAAGTAGCATAGGCAAGTAATATGCGAATTGACTCAAGCCTAGCTACGAGTGCATAAGTTTCATCAAAATCCAAACCTTCAACTTGTGAATATCCCTTGGCCACAAGTCGGACTTTGTTCCTTATCACCACACCATGCTCATCTTGCTTGTTGCAGAATACCCACTTGGTACCTACAACATTTTGATTAGGACGTGGAACCAAATGCCATACCTAATTCCTCGTGAAGTTGTTGAGCTCATCTTGCATTGCCATCACTCAATTTGAATCTCTCAATGCATCCTCAATCCTGTAAGGCTCAATAGAGGAAACAAAAGAGTAATGCTCACAGAAATGTGCGACTCGAGATCGAGTAGTTACCTGAGAGCACCTAGAGGGGGGTGAATAGGTGATCCTGTAAAACTTGAAACTTAGTGCCACAAAAACTTGATTAGGGGTTAGCACAATAAGGCCAAGTGGCTAGAGAGGAGTCTTAGCAAAACACAATAACCACAAAGAGATCAACACAGAGATGGCACAGTGGTTTATCCCGTGGTTCGGCCAAGTCCAATACTTGCCTACTCCACGTTGTGGCGTCCTAACGGACGAGGGTTGCAATCAACCCCTCTCAAGCGGTCCAAAGACCCACTTGAATACCACGGTGTTTTGCTTTGCTTTACTATATCCTGCTCGTGAGGAATCTCCACAACTTGGAACCTCTTGCCCTTACACTTTGATGTTCACAAAGAAGCACGGAGTAAGGGATGGATGAGCAACGCACACAGGACACAAAATCACAGCAAATACGCACACACAAGACCCAGACTTGAGCTCAAAAGAATATCACAAGGTTCTCACTAGAACGGAGCTCAAATCACTAAGAATGTCAAACAAGTGCGCAAGAATGAAGTGTGAGTGATCAACAATGCTCAAAGGATGCTTGGTGTGCTCCTCCATGCGCCTAGGGGTCCCTTTTATAGCCCCAAGGCAGCTAGGAGCCATTGAGAGCATTCCAGGAAGGCAATTCTTGCCTTCAGTCGCCTGGCGCACCGGACAGTCCGGTGCACCACCGGACACTGTCCGGTGCGGATCTCTTTCCTTATTTGGCGAAGCCGACCGTTGCAGATTCAGAGCCGTTGGCGCACCGGACACTGTCCGGTGCACACCGGACAGTCCGGTGCCCCCTTGTGACCGTTGGCTCGGCCACGCGTCACGCGCGGAATCCTCGGCCGACCGTTGGCCCGGCCGACTATTGGCTCACCGGACAGTCCGGTGCCTCACCGGACAGTCCGGTGCCTCACCGGACAGTCCGGTGAATTATAGCCGTACGCCGTTAATCACTTCCCGAGAGCAACGACTTCGCCTGTGAACGGCTCACCGGACAGTCCGGTGATTTATAGCCGTACGCCGTTGATCGCATCCCGAGAACAGCCAGTTGACAGTCGCCAGCCTGGCGCACCGGACACTGTCCGGTGCACCCAGACCGAGCTGTCTTTTGGCTGAACAAAGTCATCTCTTTTCCAATTTGATTTCTCCTCTTTCCAGCACTTAGACACAAAACATTAGCTTTCAAAACAATATACTAAGTGTAGAAACATACCTTTAATCTTGATTTACACTTAGTCCATCACTTGTCATAGATTAACACCTAAGCACTTGTGTTGGACACTAAATCACCAAAATACTTAGAAATGGCCCAATGGCACATTTCCCTTTCAATCTCCCCCTTTTTGGTGATTTATGCCAACATAACACAAAGCAGCTAGAATAAGTGCAATATCAATGCAAATAAGAACACAAATTGTTTTGATTCAACTTTGGCATATTTGGATCATATTTTGCCACCACTTGGTTTGTTTTTGAAATCAAACTCAATTTCCTATCTCTAAGTCAAATTCACTTGTAGAGACATAAAGAGAGGTGTTCCAAGAGAAATTGATTAAAGATTTCAAAAACTCCCCCTTTTCCCATAATCAAACATTCTCCCCACAAGAGACCAACTTTTGACAAAGAGATACAATAAGAGGATTTTGACAAAACAAAAGCTCTATTCTACTGTTTTCAAAATTCTCAAGTGGTAGCTGATCCATTTATTGCTTTGGCCTTATTTTCTCCCCCTTTGGCATCAAGCACCAAAACGGGATCAATCTTGGCCCTTAAACCTCATTGCCTCACCAAAATCGTCACATAAGAGTACAGAGGCAATAAGAAAATGGGGATGAACTTGGAGTGAGTTACCCTCTCATCGGAGTGCAGTGGAAGTCTTTCATGGTCCAAGTCCACCTTTTCCCTTTCAAACCTCCTTTGAGACTAAGTTAAGAAAACTCAAACACATGGTTAGTCTCAAGGATCAAGTTGTAGCACATCTCCCCCTCAATGTGTGCATCACTTGCAAATGGACTTGTGAGGTCCGGGGAGTGCTCGTATAACTTGAGCACCATAAATAAACAACAAAATGCATAAGGAACATGATCAAAGCATAGTACACATGTATGCTACAAGTCAATCCAAGTTCCGCGAATCTAAGACATTTAGCTCACTACGCAGCCTGCAAAAGGTCTTCTCATCTAAAGGCTTGGTAAAGATATCGGCTAGCTGGTTCTCGGTGCTAATATAAAACACTTCGATATCTCCCTTTTGCTGGTGGTCTCTCAAAAAGTGATGCCGGATGTCAATGTGCTTTGTGCGGCTGTGCTCAATAGGATTATCCGCTATGCGGATAGCACTCTCATTGTCACATAGGAGTGGGACTTTGCTCAGATTGTAGCCAAAGTCCCGGAGGGTTTGCCTCATCCAAAGTAGTTGCGCGCAACACTGTCCTGCGGCAACGTACTCGGCCTCAGCGGTGGATAGGGCAACAGAGGTTTGTTTCTTGGAACTCCAAGACACCAGGGACCTTCCTAAGAATTAGCACATCCCTGATGTACTCTTCCTATCGACCTTACATCCAGCATAATCGGAGTCTGAATATCCAACTAAGTCAAAGGTAGACCCCTTTGGATACCAGATCCCGAAGCAAGGCGTAGCGACTAAATATCTAAGAATTCGCTTCACAGCCACTAAGTGACACTCCCTTGGATCGGATTGAAATCTAGCACACATGCATACACTAAGCATAATATCCGGTCTACTAGCGCATAAATAAAGCAAAGAACCTATCATGGACCGGTATGCTTTTTGATCAACGGACTTACCGCCTTTGTTGAGGTCGACGTGTCCGTCAGTTCCCATTGGAGTCTTTGCGGGCTTGGCGTCCTTCATCCCAAACTGCTTTAGCAAGTCTTGCGTGTACTTCGTTTGGGAGATGAAGGTGCCGTCCTTGAGTTGCTTCACTTGGAACCCGAGGAAGTAGTTCAACTCGCCCATCATCGACATCTCGAATTTCTGCGTCATCACCCTGCTAAACTCTTCACAAGACTTTTGATTAGTAGAACCAAATATTATGTCATCGACATAAATTTGGCACACAAATAAGTCACCATCACAGGTCTTGGTGAATAAAGTTGGATCGGCTTTCCCAACCTTGAAAGCATTAGTAATTAAGAAGTCTCTAAGGCATTCATACCATGCTCTTGGGGCTTGCTTAAGTCCATAGAGCGCCTTAGAGAGCTTACATACGTGGTCGGGGTACCATTCATCCTCGAAGCCAGGGGGTTGCTCCACGTATACCTCCTCCTTGATTGGCCCGTTGAGGAAAGCGCTCTTCACATCCATTTGGAACAACCTGAAAGAATGGTGAGCGGCATATGCTAGCAAAATACGAATGGACTCTAGCCTAGCCACAGGAGCAAAAGTCTCCTCAAAGTCCAAACCTGCGACTTGGGCATAACCTTTTGCCACAAGTCGAGCCTTGTTCCTTGTCACCACCCCGTGCTCGTCCTGTTTGTTGCGGAACACCCACTTGGTTCCCACAACATTTTGCTTGGGATGAGGCACCAGTGTCCAAACTTCATTACGCTTGAAGTTGTTGAGCTCTTCCTGCATGGCCAACACCCAGTCCGGATCTAGCAAGGCCTCTTCTACCCTGAAAGGCTCAATAGAAGAGACAAAGGAGTAATGCTCACAAAAATTAACTAATCTAGAACGAGTAGTTACTCCCTTGCTAATGTCACCCAAAATTTGGTCGATGGGATGATTCCTTTGAATCGTCGCTCGAACTTGGGTTGGAGGTGCCGGTTGTGCTTCTTCCTCCATCACATGATCATCTTGTGCTCCCCCTTGATCACACGCCTCTTCTTGATGAACCTGTTCATCGTCTTGAGTTGGGGGATGCACCATTGTTGAGGAAGAAGGTTGATCTTGCTCCTTTTGTTCCTGTGGCCGCACATCTCCAATCGCCATGGTGCGTATTGCGGCCGTTGGAACGTCTCCTTCATCTACATCATCAAGATCAACAACTTGCTCTCTTGGAGAGCCATTGGTCTCATCAAATACAACGTCGCTAGAGACTTCAACTAAACCCGATGATTTGTTGAAGACTCTATATGCCTTTGTATTTGAGTCATAACCTAACAAAAACCCTTCTAAAGCTTTGGGAGCAAACTTGGAATTTCTACCTTTCTTCACTAGAATATAGCATTTGCTCCCAAATACACGAAAGTAAGACACATTGGGTTTGTTACCGGTTAGAAGCTCATACGAAGTCTTCTTGAGGAGACGGTGAAGGTAGACCCGGTTGATGGCGTGGCAAGCCGTGTTCACGGCTTCCGACCAAAACCGCTCGGGGGTCTTGAACTCTCCAAGCATCGTCCTCGCCATGTCTATGAGCGTCCTGTTCTTCCTCTCTACCACACCATTTTGATGTGGTGTGTAGGGAGCGGAGAACTCGTGCTTGATCCCTTCCTCCTCAAGGTACTCCTCCACTTGAAGGTTCTTGAACTCGGACCCGTTGTCGCTCCTTATCTTCTTCACCTTGAGCTCAAACTCATTTTGAGCGCTCCTTAGGAAGCGCTTGAGGGTCCCTTGGGTTTCAGATTTATCCTGCAAAAAGAATACCCAAGTGAAGCGGGAAAAATCATCAATAATTACTAAACCATACTTACTTCCCCCGATGCTTAGGTAGGCGATGGGTCCGAAGAGGTCCATATGCAGCAGCTCCAGGGGTCTTGATGTAGTCATCACGTTCTTGATGTGATGAGCACTTCCCACTTGTTTACCTGCTTGACAAGCTGCACAAGGTCTATCTTTTTCGAAAGTTACATTAGTTAGACCTATCACGTGTTATCCCTTTAGAAGCTTGTGAAGGTTCTTCATCCCCACATGAGCTAAACGGCGATGCCACAGCCAGCCCATGCTAGTCTTAGCAATTAAGCATGCATCTAGACCGGCCTCCTCTTTTGCAAAATCGACTAAATAGAGTTTTCCGTCTAATACACCCTTAAAAGCTAATGAACCATCACTTCTTCTAAAGACAGACACATCTACATTTGTGAATAAACAGTTATATCCCATATTGCATAATTGACTAACGGATAACAAATTATATCCAAGAGACTCAACTAAAAACACATTAGAAATAGAGTGCTCGGATGAAATAGCAATCTTTCCTAACCCTTTCACCTTGCCTTGGTTCCCATCACCGAATATGATTGAATCTTGGGAATCATTGTTCTTGACGTAGGAGGTGAACATCTTCTTCTCCCCCGTCATGTGGTTTGTGCATCCGCTGTCGATAATCCAGCTCGACCCCCCGGATGCATAAACCTGCAAGGCAAATTTAGACTTGGGTTTTAGGTACCCAACTCTTGTTGGGTCCTACAAGGTTAGTCACAATGGTCTTAGGGACCCAAATGCAAGTTTTATCTCCCTTGCATCTTGCCCCTAACTTCCTAGCAATCACCTTCTTATCCTTTCTACAAATAGCAAAGGAAGCATTGCAAGTATGGAAAATTGTAGAAGGTTCATTGTTTACTTTCCTAGGAACATGAACAACATTTCTTCTAGGCATAGCATTTTTCCTAGCCAAATTTCTATCATGCATAATAGAAGAACTAGAAGCAAACATGGCATGAGAATCAAAAGCATCATAGCTTCTATAGGCATTCCTAGAATGTCTCCTATCATGGTACATGAAAGCATGGTTCTTTTGAGTACTACTAGCCATAAGGGCCTTCCCTTTCTCCTTGGTGGAGATGGAAGCCTTATGGCTTGTTAAGTTCTTGACTTCCCTCTTGAAGCCAAGACCATCCTTAATTGAGGGGTGTCTACCAATCGTGTAGGCATCCCTTGCAAATTTTATTTTGTCAAGTTCACTCTTGCTAGTCTTAAGTTGGGCATTAAGACTAGCCACTTCATCATTCAATTTAGAAATTGAAACTAGGTGTTCACTACAAGCATCAACATTAAAATCTTTACACCTATTGCAAATTGCAACATGTTCTACACAAGATGTTGATTTATTAGCTACTTCTAACTTAGCATTTAAATCATCATTTATGCTCTTTAAGCTAGAAATAGAGTCATGGCATGTAGACAATTCACAAGAGAGCATTTCATTCCTTTTAATTTCTAAAGCAAGGGATTTTTGTGCCTCTACAAACTTATCATGTTCTTCATACAATAGATTCTCTTGCTTTTCTAATAACCTATTCTTATCATTCAAGGCATCAATTAATTCATTAATCTTATCAACCTTAGTTCTATCTAGGCCCTTGAATAAACATGAATAGTCTATTTCATCATCGCTAGATTCTTCATCACTTGAGGAAGCGTAAGTACTAGTATCACGAGTGCTTACCTTCTTTTCCCTTGCCATGAGGCAAGTGTGATGCTCGTTTGGGAAGAGGGATGACTTGTTGAAGGCGGTTGCGGCGAGTCCTTCGTTGTCGGAGTCGGATGACGAACAATCCGAGTCCCACTCCTTGCCAAGGTGTGCCTCGCCCTTAGCCTTCTTGTAAGTCTTCTTCTTTTCCCTCTTGTTCCCTTGTTCCTGGTCACTATCATTTTCGGGACAATTAGCGATAAAATGACCAATCTTACCACATTTGAAGCATGAGCGCTTCCCCTTTGTCTTGTTCTTCTTGGGATGCTCCTTGCGGCCCTTTAGCGCCGTCTTGAAGCGCTTGATGATGAGGGTCATTTCTTCATCATTAAGCTCGGCCGCCTCAACTTGCGCCACCTTGCTAGGTAGCGCCTCCTTGCTCCTCATTGCTTTGAGAGCAATGGTTTGAGGCTCTTGGATTGGGCCATTCAACGCATCATCAACGTATCTAGCCTCCTTGATCATCATCCGCCCGCTTACGAACTTTCCAAGTACCTCCTCGGGCGTCATCTTGGTGTACCTAGGATTCTCACGAATATTGTTCACAAGATGTGGATCAAGGACAGTAAAAGACCTTAGCATTAGGCGGACGACGTCGTGGTCCGTCCATCGCGTGCTTCCATAGCTCCTTATTTTGTTGACGAGGGTCTTGAGCCGGTTGTACGTTTGGGTTGGCTCCTCGCCCCTGATCATTGCGAATCTCCCAAGTTCGCCCTCCACCAACTCCATCTTGGTGAGCATGGTGACGTCGTTCCCCTCATGTGAGATCTTGAGGGTGTCCCAAATCTGCTTGGCGTTATCCAAGCCGCTCACCTTATGGTATTCGTCCCTGCACAATGAAGCTAGAAGAACAGTAGTAGCTTGTGCATTTTTGTGGATTTGCTCATTAATGAACATGGGACTATCAGTACTATCAAATTTCATTCCACTCTCGACTATCTCCCATATGCTTGGATGGAGAGAGAACAAGTGACTACGCATTTTGTGACTCCAAAATCCGTAGTCCTCCCCATCAAAGTGTGGAGGTTTGCCAAGAGGAATGGAAAGCAAATGTGCATTTGAACTATACGGAATACGAGAATAATCGAAAGAGAAGTTTGAATTAACTGTCTTCCTTTACTCGTAGTCGTTGTCATCGTCCTTTTGGGAAGAAGAGGACTCGTCGCTGTCGCCGTAGTAGACGATCTCCTTGATGCGCCTCGTCTTCTTCTTCTTTCCATCTTTTCGTTTGTGGCCCGAGCTCGAGTTGGTAGGCTTGTCATCTTTCGGCTCGTTGACGAAGGACTCCTTCTCCTTATCATTGATCACAATCCCCTTGCCCTTAGGATCCATCTCTTCGGGCGATTAGTCCCTTTCTTGAAGAGAACGGCTCCGATACCAAATGAGAGCACCTAGAGGGGGGGGTGAATAGGTGATCCTGTAAAACTTGAAACTTAGTGCCACAAAAACTTGATTAGGGGTTAGCACAATAAGGCCAAGTGGCTAGAGAGGAGTCTTAGCAAAACACAATAACCACAAAGAGATCAACACAGAGATGGCACAGTGGTTATCCCGTGGTTCGGCCAAGTCCAATACTTGCCTACTCCACGTTGTGGCGTCCCAACGGACGAGGGTTGCAATCAACCCCTCTCAAGTGGTCCAAAGACCCACTTGAATACCACGGTGTTTTGCTTTGCTTTACTATATCCTGCTCGCGAGGAATCTCCACAACTTGGAGCCTCTCGCCCTTACACTTTGATGTTCACAAAGAAGCACGGAGTAAGGGAGGGATGAGCAACGCACACAGGACACAAAATCACAGCAAATACGCACACACAAGACCCAGACTTGAGCTCAAAATAATATCACGAGGTTCTCACTAGAACGGAGCTCAAATCACTAAGAATGTCGAACAAGTGCGCAAGAATGAAGTGTGAGTGATCAACAATGCTCAAAGGATGCTTGGTGTGCTCCTCCATGCGCCTAGGGGTCCCTTTTATAGCCCCAAGGCAGCTAGGAGCCATTGAGAGCATTCCAGGAAGGCAATTCTTGCCTTCAGTCGACTGGCGCACCGGACAGTCCGGTGCACCACCGGACACTGTCCGGTGCGGATCTCTTTCCTTATTTGGCGAAGTCGACCGTTGCAGATTCAGAGCCGTTGGTGCAACGGACACTGTCCGGTGCACACCGGACAGTCCGGTGCCCCCTTGTGACCATTGGCTCGGCCACGCGTCACGCGTGGAATCCTCGGCCGACCGTTGGCCCGGCCGACTGTTGGCTCACCGGACAGTCCGGTGCCTCACCGGACAGTCCGGTGAATTATTGTCGTACACCGTTAATCACTTCCCGAGAGCAACGACTTCGCCTGTGAACGGCTCACCGGACAGTCCGGTGCACCACCAGACAGTCCGGTGATTTATAGCCGTACGCCGTTGATCGCATCCCGAGAACAGCCAGTTGACAGTCGCCAACCTGGCGCACCGGACACTGTCCGGTGCACCCAGACCGAGCTGTCTTTAGCTGAACAAAGCCATCTCTTTTCCAATTTGATTTCTCCTGTTTCCAGCACTTAGACACAAAACATTAGCTTTCAAAACAATGTACTAAGTGTAGAAACATACCTTTAATCTTGATTTACACTTAGTCCATCACTTGTCATAGATTAACACCTAAGCACTTGTGTTGGACACTAAATCACCAAAATACTTAGAAATGGCCCAATGGCACATTTCCCTTTCATTACCCCCTTATGAATATCACCGAGGATGGAGTCGATGGGGTGATCTCTTTGAATCGCCTGGTGGACTCTTGGGTGTGGTGGTCTTTGACCCTGAATTTATTGTTCATCTTCCTTGTCTTGATTAGCTTCATCTCCCCCTTGATCATTGCCCTCCTATTGAGGTGGCTCATGTTCTTGATCTTCTTCTTCATCACCTTGAGCCTGTTCCTCATCTTGAGTTGGTGGAGATGCTTGATTGGAAGATGATGGTTGATCTTGTGCTTGTGTGGGCTCTTCGGATTCCTTAGGACACACATCCCCAATGGACATGTTCCTTAGCGTGACGCACGGAGCCTCTTCATCATCTAATTCATCAAGATCAACTTGCTCCACTTGGGAGCCATTAGTCTCATCAAACACAATGTCACAAGAACCTTCAACTAGTCTAGTGGACTTGTTAAAGACTCTATATGCCCTTGTGTTTGAATCAGATCCTAGTAAAAAGCCTTCTACAGCCTTAGGAGCAAATTTAGATTTTCTACCACTTTTAACAAGTATAAAACATTTGCTACAAAAGACTCTAAAATATGATACATTGGGCTTTTTACCAGTGAGGAGTTTGTATGATGTCTTCTTGAGGATTTGGTGAAGATATAACTGGTTGATGGAGTAGCAGGCGGTGTTAATCGCCCCGGCCCAAAACCGGTCCGGTGTCTTGTACTCATCAAGCATGGTTATTGCCATGTCCAGTAGAGTTTTATTCTTCCTCTCCACTACACCATTTTGTTGAGGTGTGTAGGGAGAAGAGAACTCATGCTTGATGCCCTCCTCCTCAAGAAACCTTCAATCTGAGAGTTCTTGAACTCCGTCCCATTATTGCTTCTTATCTTTTTTATTCTCAATCCAAACTCATTTTGAGCCCGTCTCAAGAATCCTTTTAAAGTCTCTTGGGTCTGTGATTTTTCCTGCAAAAAGAATACCTAAGTGAAGCGAGAATAATCATCCACAATTACTAGACAGTACTTACTCCTGGCGATGCTTATGTAAGCTATCGGGCCGAAAAAATCCATGTGGAGTAGCTCTAGTGGCCTGTCCGTTGTCATGATGTTTTTGTGTGGATGATGAGCACCAACTTGCTTTCCTGCTTGGCATGCGCTACAAACCCTGTCTTTCTCAAAATGAACATTGGTTAGTCCTAAAATGTGCTCTCCCTTTAGAAGTTTGTGGAGATTCTTCATCCCAACATGGGCAAGTCGGCGATGCCAGAGCCAACCCATGTTAGTCTTAGCAATTAAGCAAGTGTCAAGTTCAGCTTCATTAAAATGGACCAAGTACAGCTGACCCTCTAACACTCCCTTAAATGCTACTGAATCATCACTTCTTCTAAAGACAGTAACACCTACATCTGTAAATAGACAGTTGTAGCCCATATTGCATAATTGAGAAACATAAAGCAAATTGTAATCTAAAGAGTCTACAAGAAAAATATTGGAAATATAATGGTCAGGTGATATAGCAATTTTACCAAGTCCTTTGACCAAACCTTGATTTCCATCCCCGAATGTGATAGCTCTTTGGGGATCTTCGTTTTTTCTCATAGGAGGAGAACATCCTTTTCTCCCCTGTCATGTGGTTTATGCATCCGCTGTCTATTATCCAACTTGAGCCCCCGGATGCATAAACTGCAAAATAATTTAGGCCTTGTTCTTAGGTACCCAAACAGTCTTGGGTCCTTTGACATTAGAAACAAGCACCTTGGGCACCCAAACACAAGCCTTTGATCGCTTGTGTTTGGCCCCAACATATTTGGCAACTACTTTGCCTGGTTTGTTAGTCAGCACATAAGAAGCATCAAAAGTCTTAAATGAAATAATAGGCACATTTGATGCAGTATGAGATTTCTTTTTAGGCAATTTAACATGGGTTGATTGCCTAGAACTAAATGCCTCATTTTTATACATAAAAGCATGATGTGAGATAGTATGAGGTTTTCTAGCATGAATCCTCCTAATCTTGGGCTCAGGATAACCACCAGGATATAAAATGTAACCCTCATTATCCAGAACCATGGGAGCCTTGCCCTTAACAAAATTAAACAATCTCTTAGGGGCATTAAGCTTGACATTGCTTCCCTGTTGGAAACCAATGCCATCCTTAATACCAGGGCGTCTCCCACTATAGAGCATGCTTCTAGCAAATTTAAACTTTTTATTTTCAATTTCATGCTCATTAATTTTAGCAGTTAATGTAGTTATGTGATCATTTTGTTGTTTAATTAAAGCAAGGTGATCATTTATAGCATCTACATTAACATCTCTACATCTAGTGCAAATAGAAATATGCTCAACAATAGAAGTAGAGGGTTTCCAAACATTTAATTCATCTATCTTAGATTTTAGCATGGCATTCTCATCTCTAAAATAGGATATAGAATCATTGCAAACAATCAAATCTTTAGCCTTGGAAATTAAATTATCATTCTCAGTTCTAAGGCTAGAAAGTGATTCATTCAATTTATCAATCTTAGCAATTAAACTATCATTTTCATTTCTAAGACTGACAATTGAATCATTACAAGCATTTAATTTTCAACCTTAGCACTCAAACTAGCATTCTTAGTTCTAAGGTTGGAAATAGTGTCATGACATATGCTAAGTTCATTAGTCAATTTTTCACATTTTTCTACTTCCTGAGCATAAGCATTTTTTACTTTAACATGCTTTTTGTTTTCCTTAATAGGGAATTCCTCTTGGCTGTCCAAGAGTTCATCCTTCTCATGAATAGCTCCTATAAATTCATTTAATTTTTCTTTTTGTTGCATGTTAAGGTTGGCAAAAAGGGTAAGCAAATCATCCTCATCTTCACTAGAGCTACCCTCATCACTAGATGTTGTACATTTAGTGGAGGCTCTAGACTTTACCTTCTTCTTTTTGCAGTCCTTTGCCATGAAGCACTTGTGGCCGATGTTGGGTAAGAGGAGTCCCTTGTTGACAGCGATGTTGGCGGCATCCTCGTCGGAGGAGGAGTCAATGGAGCTCTCGTCGGAGTCCCATTCCTGACACACGTGGGCATTGCCGCCCTTCTTCTTGTAGTACTTCTTCTCCTTCCTCTTTCCCTTCTTGTCGTCGCCCCTGTCACTATCACTAGACATAGGACATTTAGCGATAAAATGACCGGGCTTACCACATTTGTAGCACACCCTTTTAGAACGGGGCTTGTAATCTTTCCCCTTCCTTTGCTTGAGGATTTGGCGAAAGCTCTTGATGATGAGCGCCATTTCCTCGTTGTCAAGCTTGGAGGCGTCGATGGGGAGTCTACTTGGTGTAGACTCTTCTTTCTTCTCCTCCGTCGCTTTGAATGCGACGGGTTGCACCTCGGGTGTGGAGGTGCTGCCTTGCTCCAAGTTGATGATTTGTTTGGAGCCTTTGATCATCAATTCAAAGTTCACAAACTTTCCTATCACTTCCTCGGGAGACATTAGCTTGTATCTAGGATCACCACGTATTAATTGAACTTGAGTAGGATTGCGAAATACGAGTGATCTAAGAATAACCTTGACCATTTCATGGTCATCTCATTTTGTGCTCCCGAGGTTGCGCACTTGGTTCACCAAGGTCTTGAGTCGGTTGTACATGGCTTGTGGCTCCTCTCCTTGGTTGAGGACGAATCGACCGAGCTTCCCCTCGATCGTCTCCCGCTTGGTGATCTTGGTCACCTCATCTCCTTCGTGTGTGGTCTTGAGCACGTCCCAAATCTCCTTGGCACTCTTTAACCCTTACACTTTATTATACTCCTCTCGACATAGAGAGGCCAGGAGTATAGTAGTAGCTTGGGAGTTAAAGTGCCGGATTTAGGCGACCTCGTCCGAGTCATAGCCCTCGTCCCCCACCGTAGGTACCTGTGCTCCAAACTCAACAATGTACCATATGCTTGCATGGAGTGAGGTTAGGTGATGCCTCATTTTGTCACTCCACATACAATAATCCTCACCATCAAAGAATGGTGGTTTGCCCAATCGAACGGAAAGTAAAGGAGCACGCTTAGAAATACGGGGATAACGAAGTGGCATCTTACTATACTTCTTGCGCTCATGGCGTTTAGAAGTGACGGACGCCGCGTCGGAGCTAGAGGTGGAGGGCGATGAAGAATCGGTCTCGTAGTAGACCACTTTCTTCATTTTTTTCTTCTTGTCGCCACTCCGATGCGACTTGACGTAGGGAGGGGATTCCTCCTTGCCTTTGGCGCCGGACTCCCTTGATGGAGCCTTCCCGTGGCTTGTGGCCTTCTCGCCAGTTACGATCTCCCTCTTAGCGTGATCTCCCGACATCACTTCGAGTGGTTAGACTCTAATGAAGTACCGGGCTTTGATACCAATTGAAAGTCACCTAGAGGGGGTGAATAGGCGGAATCTGAAATTTACAACTTAAAACAACAAACTACAAGCCGGGGTTAGCGTTAGAGTGAAAACCGAGTTCGAGAGAGAGGGGGAAAATAAATCAACCAAGAAATAAAGCGGATGACACGATGATTTGTTTTACCGAGGTTTGGTTCTAAAGAACCTAGTCCCCGTTGAGGTGGTCACAAAGACCGGGTCTCTTTCAACCATTTCCCTCTCTCAAAGGGTCACCTAGACTCGAGTGAGTTTCTTCCTTGATTTCCCGGGTCACTTAGACCCCGCAAGGACCACCACACAATTGGTGTCTCTTGCTTCGCTTACAAGGCTTTGAGAGTAAGAATGAGAGAAAGAAGAAAGCCAACCAAGCAACAAAGGAACACAAGAACGATCCTGTCATAAGTCCTAAATCACTAGAATTCAATCGGGGACTTTGATTGGATCGGTGGCTTTGATTTGCGTCTTGGAGTGTTGCACTTTGCTCTTGTATTGAATGAGGAGTGCTGAATGCTTGGATGGTTGGAGTGGTGGTGGTTGGGGGGTATTTATAGCCCTCAACCACCACATAGCCGTTGGGTAGGCTGTCTGTCGAAGGGCGCACCGGACAGTCCGGTGTGCCAGCCACGCCACCCAACCGTTAGGGTTCGGGCGTTGTCGACCGTTGGAGCCTTTGTCTTCTAGTGGCACCGGACAGTCTGGTGCCGCACCGGACAGGCACTGTTTACTATCTGGTGCGCCTCTGACGGGCGACTCTGCTCTGCCGTGCACTGTTGCGCACTGTTCATCTGAAACTTCAGCTTTTGCAGTCGACCGTTGCGCGAGGGAACCGTTGCTCTGCTGGTGCACCGGACAGTCCGGTGGCACACCGGACAGTCTGGTGAATTATAGCGGAGCGGTGCTGGAAAAACCCGAGAGTAGCGAGTTGGAGTTTGTACGACCCTGGTGCACCGGACACTGTTCGGTGGCACATCGGACAGTCCGATGCGCCAGACCAGGGCACACTCAAGGTTCTTACTCCTTAAAATTTTAACTCTATCTTTAATCTTCTATTGGTTTGTGTTGAACCTTTGTGTACCTGTAGAACCTATAATCTAGAGCAAACTAGTTAGTCCATTATTTGTGTTGGGCAATCAACCACCAAAATTAATTATGGAAAAGGTTTGACCCTATTTCCCTTTCACCCCGGCCTCCTGCCCCTCCCCACTTCGCGGTCCCTACCGCTAACCCCCAGCAACCGTGCCCCTCCCCACTTCGTGGTCCCTACCGCTAACCCCCAGCAACCGCTTGACATGGTCACTCGTGCAACCCTTGACGAGGGCCGTCTCCTGGAGCGCTATCCTGTCGAGGCAGATGGCGCACACCCCGCAATCCGACGCCACCCGATCGCCGCTGCTTGTAGCCACCACACCCACCGCTACCTGGCATAGGAGGAAAGGAAAACCGAATGATATGAGATCGAGCGTCGCACCATGCGAGCATATCGAGCGGATCCAGGACCGGTAGGCAGGGGAGGAGCAACCCACCTCGCCGATGGAGACGCAGGTGCGGGCGACGATTGGAACCTCGGAGGAGGAAGAGGAGGACGCGGCGGCGGCGGCCATGACGGCGGGGATCGGGGAGGGAGGCGAGCAGACGAGGGGTCGGTCAATGTCGGGGAGGGAGGAGCATGTTCTGCACCTCGACCCTTCCCATGGCATCGCCCGCGCGCCTCCGTGTCGGTCCCACCAAAACCTAACCCCGTCTCTGGCGAACATGCATGTGCCTCGATCACGACAAAACCTTTGTGCCAAGTAATTAAACTGACTGTATTCAGATGAACAAGAAGAGCAGCGGGGACTTCGATCTCGCTTACCAAGGTAGAATGCCTTGGCGTACTCCCTGTAGACCTCCCCGCAGCGGTGGAAGGCCGCCTTCAGCCCGCCGTTCAGGGGCACCGGCTCGATCCGCGTCGTCCTCGGCGCCACGGCGCGAGCGCCGCCTGCCTGAGCACCACCTCGTGCACCCTCTGCTCGGACGCCACGACGAACACGTCCCCGAGCGGCAGTGCCACCATATGGAGGCCCGGCAGCGCGCCGCCCCACTCCTCGGCCTTGAGGCAGCCAATGGTGTTGGAGCCCTCGGCGCGCATGGAGCACGGTGCCCCGCCGCCGCCGAGCCACCTCCCGCGCCTGGCTAGGAACATCGTTGTGTGGTTCGGCGCGTCCGTGGACCGCTGCCGCCGGCGAGCCGCGCACACCGGCGACTTCATCGCGTGGCTCGTAGACATCATGGCTGACTGACACGCGGCGGTGGCGTACGTGCTCGGTCGCAATGGAGGGACGCAGACGGGGATGTGTGGAGCGGAAGGCCGGTGGCCAGGCCGAGCTTTATAGAGAAGGATCGAGAGAGCGGAGGCGGGTGGGCGCTGGAGGCTGGATATGAGAAGTGAGAAGTGAGGGTCAAGGCCAGTAGGTGGCGGGGCTCCCGTCAGTTTTGTCCGTTGCCTGCAGGACACTGTCCGAGTACTAGAAAAACAAAACTAGCCCTCCCCCCTATGGCAGGCGACCGACCACTGGTGTTCGGGTTCCAAACCACGAGTCCCAACTCCCAACCCACGCGGCGGCGTGGTGTTGCCAGAGGCAGACTCGCTTGTGGCGGCACCCGTGTCGGCCGTGCGTGGAAGGAGACGACCGGGGGAGTGGAGGACACCCCCAGCCCACAAGCCTCTAGCTCTAGCTAGGCGAGGTCGCTGAGAGCACGGTTGACAACCACAGCCGCATGCACGCTCAAGCTCTAGCTATTCCTACTTGCACGATGTGGCCGACCTTTTGTGTAACACCCGGTTTTAAAGAAACAAAGCCGGGTGCATCTCATACATGCGCCAAAGAAGACAACATATATAATAACAGAGTGTATAGAGATAAATGTCATAAAACATCAGAGTATTTATTACATAGCGGAAGACTTATTACAAAATAAAGATAAATGTAAAACGAACTAAGGATCGTCGGCGCCAATGTCGACTGAGAAACGCCACCTAGATCAGATCAAACTCCTCAGTGTTAGGCGGCTCCTCCTGAACCACCTGCTCTTCTCCTGTGGGGGGGTGTGAGACAGCAAGAGTGAGCTCACATACGTTCATAGCTCAACAAGTCGTGGGGAATAATGTGGCATGAACTCACCAAAGGTGGGAGTTCATGAAGTGTAAGGCTGATCAATGAAATAAAGGCTGAAGCTGAGCATTGCTTTTATAAGTTGGTCAAAATTTTATTAGCAATTACTAAGTGTAAGTAAATACCAAACCATAGTAATAATAAGTAAAAGTAATAATAAAATAATCCCAAATGCAATGAAATGACAGGTTAAGTTTAAGTTCCATAATTTAATCATGTGAGTGTCCGAGCCGCTCATGACCGTGAGCACGGCTAGTATACCAGTTTTACACTCTGCAGAGGTTGCGCATCTTTACCCACAAGTCGTGTTACCCATTTGCCACGGAGTTGATCAGACTCCATACACCTCTACCTAGGAAGCGAGGCAGGGTACCACTACGAGGCCTTTACAAAGTTCCACTAGCTTCAGACTACCCGCTACAGTTTATAGGAAGTTCCAGTGCAGGGTTCCTGGCTGACCACCATCGCAGCAAAATCAACCAGGGACCTCCCTACACTGACCACTCCCCTACTGCCCTTGCCCCTTTCGGGTAAGGTAGCCCTCCCCTAGCTTTCCTAGTTAATCAGCCAAGGGCGTCCCATTAAACCCTTGTGGTAGCACTGTTTTCCCGGGTGGTTCTCCATGTTCCCATTAACATAATGATCTTAACATGAACAAGGAATAATAAAACAGATAACAGTAAATAGTATAACAATGAGTGATGAATATCTCTATACCCAAATCCACATAAAGCAATAGCATGTACTACCCAAAACTTTAGTAGTAAAACCAGTGGTGAAGCGAGGTATAAAGATAGTCAAAATCTAGGGCATCCTATTGGGTCCCAGCAAAATTATCCTATGCAGATCATTATGAATAATAAGAACATGAATGGGTAAAAGAAGTGATCAAGGGCACAACTTGCCTTCAACGAGCTCCTGCTCAGCTGTCTCAACTTGTTGAAGCTCAGGTTCCACAGTGGGTTGCTCGTCTACTCGCATCAATACAATACATACATGGCATAGCATAAATTAACATCACATCAAACATGCAAATAGAATATACAGTAATAAACTAGACATTAAAATAAGATCACAGGGACTGGAATCATCAAATTTGGAGTTATATATTTTAAGTTATGGATTTTCTAAGGTTTTATGCATTTAATACAAGATTAAGTGAAAGAATAATTTTAATGTGTTTGTCATGTCAGAACAGAGGCACTAATGGGTAGACAATATTTTTACAAAAATTTAGGAACTGGAATCATTAAATTTGGTGTTCATATGCATTTTCTATAATTTAAACAAGTTTCAGCAATTATTTTTGTATTAAAAATGAATTTAGAATGGATTTTCTCTGATTTTATTGATTCCTGGACTAGGCGCCAAAATCTGTAAAGCGCAGGGGCTCTGGCGCAAGAAACCAGAGACTCAGTAAATAGCGCCCCCAGGACGGCGGGTTGGTTTCCTGAAACCTGAGGGGCCCAAATGCAAAATGCGCGCAGCGAAGGGGTATCCACGGATCCTAGCCGCCCGATCCACTTCCTACGGTTCAGATTAGATTAAGCCAAGCTCGAACCGGTAAGTAAATCCACACGTTGATCTAGAGATCAACGGTGGAGATTCTACGCACCCTAAATCTATCCTACACTGTCCGATCAAAAATCAACGGCGCAGACCGAATGCGGCGAAGGGGTACGCGCCGTTCTAATCTGAACCGTCCAGAGGCAAGATCAACGGCCCTGGCGCCTTCGTCCTCCCTCGCCCAGGCAGCGGCGGCGCGCGTACAACAGACAGCGGGGCATCGCCGGAGCAGCGCGCATTTGTCACTCCGGCGCTCCAGACCCCAATCCAAGGTGTGCTAAATGAAGTACATAATAATCCTAACAGCAGGGGAGAGAAAATACCCGCCCAGAACGCAAGTAGAAGCCGGTCCACGGCGCAGTGCGGCCCCAACGGCGGCGATGAGGTGCGGTGAGAAATTGAGGTCGCCCCGAGGATCAACCCCGCCAGGTACTACCAGGGACGCCCTTCTGGTGTCACGGTGAAGCTCCACGACCCTTCTCCGAGACCCCAACGGTGGCGCGGCCGAGGACTGATGCCGGCGGCGGATATCTGGAACTCGGTTTGGTGGCGGCCAACAGGGAAGAAAAGAAGAGTCTGCGCGAGGGGCAACGGATGGAGAGAAGGATGCGGCTCGATTCTCTTTATGCGCCTGGTGGGTCAGCAACGGAATCCGAGGTCCCCGGTGAGCTCTTGGATTCCCGCGCGCGAGATCCGCGGCTGGTTGAAGAAGACGCCTTCCGTGGGGTTTGGCTGACAGCGGGGGCCCGCATGTCGGCGAGAGGGAAATCGGGAGCGCGAGTGAGGGAGACTGACAGGGAGTCCCAGGGTGTCGGCGCTCAACACAGCCAGGGCTGGCGCGGGTTGAAGGTTAGGTGGGCCGCGTGATGTGGTTTGGGCCCATCCCGAGTTTTGCCATTTTCTTTTCTTTTCTTTTTTTTCTCCATTTTCTAATCCAATTTGGATTCAAGTTTTAAATTCAAACTTTGTGGCCACATTTACACTATGTTTGTACAGTAAAAAGTAGTAAGCCTAAGGATATTTATATTTTTGTATTTCTATGTCTTTCCTATTCTTCTTATTTTCAAACCCCTAAATTTTAATTTAGGGATCAATTCAACCTTTAGAATCATTGTTTTATTATTATTATTAACATTATTATTTTATTTAATGCACAAACAATAAAACTCCAACATGATGCAATTTTTTTTTATCATTTGTTGGAATTAAACTCTAAATTTTTGTGTATGCTCTTTTCATGATGCAAATGAGACATACAAAATTGAGAATAACTCTCTATTATTCTTGGTATACAACTTGGAGTATTACAAATCCTACCCCCCTTAAAAATAATCTCGTCCTCGAGATTTAGGAAGATCTAGGGAAAAGATGGGGAAAATCTATGCGAAGCTCTTCTTCTCTTTCCCAAGTTGCTTCTTCTTCACCATGGTGACTCCATTGTACCTTGCACATCTTAATCACCTTATTTCTTGTAACTCGAGTCAAAGTGTCCAGAATCTTGATAGGGTACTCAGCATAAGTCAGATCATCTTGAACACTAAGGTCCTCCATCGGTAGTTGCTCCTCAGGTACCCTGAGGCACTTCTTTAGCTGAGACACATGAAACACATTATGTACATCTGACAGATGATCGGGTAACTCTAGTTGATATGCAACTTCACCCACTCGCTTTAAGATCAAGAAAGGTCCAATAAAGCGAGGGGACAACTTCCCTTTAACTTTAAATCTCCTCATACCACGAAGTGGTGACACCTTCAAGTAGACATGATCACCCTCCTTAAACTCCAGTAATCTTCTCCTATTATCAGCATAGCTCTTTTGCCTTGATTGTGCAATTCTCAAATTTTCTCTTATCATTCGAACTTGCTCTTCTGCCTCTTGAATCAATTCAGGCCCAAAGAACTGTCTTTCTCCAGTCTGATCCCAATACAGTGGAGTCCTGCACTTCCTGCCATATAGAGCCTCAAATGGTGACATCTTCAAACTGGCCTGGTAGCTATTATTATAAGAAAACTCAGCATATGGTAAGCTCTTCTCCCAACTGCCACCATGTTTAAGAGCACAAGCTCTTAACATATCCTCCAGTACTTGATTAGTCCTCTCTGTCTGTCCATCAGTCTGGGGATGGTAGGCTGAGCTAAAATTCAACTTTGTATCCAAACTCTCATGCAACTTCTTCCAAAACCGAGAAGTAAACTGTGATCCTCGATCAGACACGATCTTCTTAGGCACACCATGTAGGCAAACTATTCGAGTCATATACAATTCTGCTAGCTTGGCTCCCGTATAATTAGTCCTCACAGGTATAAAATGAGCCACCTTTGTCAATCTGTCCACAATTACCCAAATAGAGTCATATCCTGCTGGAGTGCGGGGTAGTCCAACAATAAAATCCATACCAATTTCTTCCCATTTCCACTCAGGTATCTTCAATGGGTGCAATAATCCAGCGGGTCTTTGATGTTCGGCCTTGACTCTTTGACACACATCACACTTAGCCACATGAGCAGCCACATATCTTTTCAGTCCATACCACCAATACTTTCGCTTCAAATCTTGATACATCTTAGTGCTTCCAGGGTGGATGGAGTATTCAGAATCATGAGCTTCTTTCAATATAGCCTCACGGAGGCTATCAATCTCTGGAACACATATCCGATCTTTGAACCATATGGTACCTTGCTCATCCTCCGTGAATTCCGGAACTCGACCTTCCGTAATCAGATCCTTAATCTCTTGAATTTTAGCATCGCCAACCTGACCTTTACGAATCTCTTGCTCCAAGGTAGGTTCCAACTCAATGGTAACTCCTTCAGTATGAGTAACAATTCCCAAATTGAGCTTCTCAAAATCTTTTGCTAATTCATCAGGTAGCTGGACAACGAAAGCGGAGTGAACATGCTCCTTCCGACTCAAGGCATCTGCAACCAAATTCGCCTTGCCTGGGTGATAGTGAATCTCCAAGTCATAATCCTTAATGAGCTCCAACCAACGGCGTTGCCTAAGGTTGAGATCCTTCTGAGTGAATATATACTTCAAACTCTTATGATCCGTGTATACTTGGCACTTAGTTCCCATAATGTAGTGTCTCCAAATCTTAAGTGCATGCACAACGGCTGCTAGTTCCAAGTCATGAGTGGGGTAGTTCAATTCATGTTTCTGCAACTGACGAGATGCATAGGCGATCACATGGCCTTCTTGCATAAGAACACATCCCAATCCTTGGCCACATGCATCACAATAAATGTCAAATCCTTTCTGCAAGTCTGGCATAACCAATACTGGTGGCGACATTAGTCTCTCCTTCAATTGATCAAAGCTTTCTTGGCACTTCTCATCCCACTTGAATTCTCTTCCTTTCTCCAAAAGCGATGTCATAGGCTTGGCAATCTTAGAGAATCCTTCAATAAATCTCCGATAATATCCTGCGAGTCCCAAGAAACTCCGAATCTCCGTAACTGTAGTGGGCACTCTCCACTCCATAATCTCCTTCACTTTAGCAGGATCCACTGCTATTCCTCCATTAGAAATAATATGACCAAGGAATGGCACCTTGTCAATCCAAAACTCGCACTTGCTAAACTTAGCGTAGAGTTGATTATCTCGTAACTTTTGTAGCACCAACCTTAGATGTAGTTCATGATCACTTTCATTCTTAGAATAGATAAGAATATCGTCGATGAATACCACGACGAATCTGTCTAAATACTCCATAAACACCTTATTCATCAAATTCATGAAATATGCCGGTGCATTGGTCAATCCAAACGACATAACAGTAAACTCATATAATCCATATCGAGTCGAGAAGGCTGTCTTAGGAATATCCGATGGTCTAATCTTCATCTGATGGTATCCCGATCGGAGATCAATCTTCGAGAATACCCTGGCTCCTCTCATCTGATCAAATAAATCCTCAATGCGGGGCAACGGATACTTGTTCTTCACCGTAACATCATTAAGAGATCTATAATCCACACACATCCGTTGCGATCCATCCTTCTTCTGCACAAATAACACCGGTGCTCCCCAAGGTGAGGAACTCGGACGAATATACCCCGCCTCTTGTAACTCCGTCAACTGCTTCTTTAGTTCCTTCAACTCCTCTACGGACATTCTATATGGCCGTTTAGAAATAGGGGCGGTTCCAGGTAAGAGATCAATAACAAACTCAACTTCTCTATCAGGTGGCATTCCTGGTAACTCCTCCGGAAATACATCCGGAAAATCTCTAACCACCCGGATGTTGTCACCGACAAACTCCTCAGGCATAAAGAACATTGCACGCATGGATGAGGAGGTTACTGCAATATTAACTTGAAACCTTTCTCCTTTAGTGGTAGTGAGTTCTATGGTACCTCTACCACATGCTATAACGGCCTTTGCCTTTCTTAGCCATGACATACCAAGGATCAGATCTATACTGCTTGACTCTAATATTATAGCAGTAGCTCCAAATTCTCTACCCATAATGGTTAATGTCAATCTACGTGTCATTTGATTCGCCTCAACAGGCCCTTTAGGTGTAATTACTATCAGGGGTTTTCTCATATTTAGCAGTGGTATTTCATTTGTGTTGGCATATCTAGCAGACATGAATGAATGTGTAGCACCAGAATCAAATAATATTGTTGCAGGAATTGTATTAACATAAAACATACCAATTACGAGGTCCCCACCATCAGGAGTATCATCAACGCTGACTTGATTCACCCTGGCTATAGAATATCCCTTGCCAGGGGTCTGTTGCTTGTTCTGAACTGGAGTAGTAGCAATCCTCTGTGGGTAGACATTTGCATAATGACCAATCTTCCCACACTTGAAACATTGAGTGCCCGGACTCTGTCCTGCAAACTTTGTCGGGGTGCCCGTGGGAGTAGCCTGTCAAGGAGGTGGAGTCCTCAGTGGTGATTGCTGAACTGGGCGTGGTCCTCCTGGTCGAGTCGGTGTACCCTGTGGTGAACTGTAGCGAGGACGAACACTGCTGCTACCCTGCCCTTGCGAGATAGCCTTCCTCTTCAAATCACCCAGTTGAACACGCTTGTGTTCAATAGCAAGAGCCTTATCCAGTAGCCTCTGAAATGATGGAAAGGTGTGTGCAACCAGTGCATACTGCAAGGGTCCATTAAGTCCTTCAATAAAATGCTCCTGCTTTCTCTCATCCTCAGCAACTTCCTCTGGAGCATACCTCGACAACTGAATGAATTTATCCCTGTACTCGTTGACCGACATATTGCCTTGCTTCAATGACAGAAACTCCTTCTTCTTGATCTTGATCATCCCAGCTGGAATATGGTAGTTCCTGAATTGTGTATTGAACTCTGCCCAAGTAATGGTATCCGCAGCATCATGGGCAGCAGTATAAGAATCCCACCAGTCAGCAGCAGGACCAGTCAGACGTCCAGAAGCATATAAAACCTTCTCCCGGTCAGTGCATTGTGCAATGTTGAGCATCTTCTCAATTGCTTTCAACCAATCGTCTGCATCAAGTGGATCTGGCGAGCTGGCGAAGGTCGGTGGCTTATGACTCATAAATTCCCGGTGCTTATCACGGGGTGGAACTGGTGGTGGTGGTGGAGGCAGTGGCACTTGTTGTTGCTGTTATTGCTGTTGCATTTGTTGTTGCAGCTGCTGTTGTTGTGCCCTCCTTTCCTGGCGTATCTCATCTCGCTCCTGGCGCAACTCCTGGCGTATGTCTTCTCTTTCCTGACGCATCTCTTGGCGTTCTTGCTGCATCTGGGCACGCATATCAGCCATAGTATCCGCCATTTGCTGCATCACCGCCATCTGAGCAGCAACCAGTGGGTCAACTCCGCCCGGTGGAGGATTAGGAGGATTCATCTCTGCTGGCTGTGGCTGAGGTTGTCTGTATATCCTTCGAGTGTGTCGATTAGGAGGCAGATCAATTCCACCACCCCTCCTGGTATTGACCATCTGAGTTAGATACATATGGTAAGAGAATAGTAGACAAGGCAGTAATTACAAATCAGGTTATTTTGGGGGATTTATTAGCTAAGCAGATTAATATTTCACCTACTAAAGCTAATTCAATTCCTTATGTTGGTACATGCTAAGATGTCCATCTATAATAATTCAATCAATCAAAGAAGCAAATCATGCATTTAGCACCAGCACAATCAACCAACATTTTTTTTAAGAAAATAGTTTTAAATTTTGTCTCGGGTTCTGAGAGCACCTAGAGGGGGGGGGTGAATAGGTGATCCTGTAAACTTCAAAAACTTAAGCCACAAAACTTTGATTAAGTGTTAGCACAGTTAATGCCAAGTGGCTAGAGCGAAGATGATAATCACAAGAAGTTCAACACAGAGATGACACGGTGATTTATCCCGTGGTTCGACCAAGTACAAAACTTGCCTACTCCACGTTGTGGCGTCCCAACGGACGAGAGTTGCACTCAACTCCTCTCAAGTGATCCACTGATCAACTTGAATACCACAGTGTTATGCTTTTCTCCTCAATATCCCGTTTGCGAGGAATCTCCACAACTTGGAGCCTCTCGCCCTTACACTTAAGATTCACAAAGAAGTACGGAGTAAGGTGGGAATGAGCAACGCACACAAGACTCGGAAATCAGAGCAACAACACGCACACAAGTCGCAACAAGAGCTCGCAACGCAACACAAAGAGTTCACAACTCCACAAGAGCTCTATATGCTATCACAATGAAACGAATGCGTGAGATCGATGTCTTGGTGCTTAGAAGTGTTGTAGGAATGCTTGGTGTCCTCCTCCATGCGCCTAGGGGTCCCTTTTATAGCCCCAAGGCAGCTAGGAGCCGTTGAGAACAAATCTGGAAGGCCATCCTTGCCTTCTGTCGTCGGGGGCACCGGACAGTCCGGTGCACACCGGACAGTGTCCGGTGCTCGATTTCTTTCCTTATCTGACGCTGCCGACCGTTGCAGCCCGTTGGAGATCTGCGAGCCGTTGGCGCACCGGACAGTCCGGTGCACACCGGACAGTCCGGTGCCGTCTTCCGACCGTTGGCT
Organism: Zea luxurians; assembly: GCA_029449295.1. NCBI lineage: Eukaryota > Viridiplantae > Streptophyta > Magnoliopsida > Poales > Poaceae > Zea > Zea luxurians. The sequence goes on along the minus strand of JAOPSE010000150.1, from coordinate 988,673 downwards.
CGGCCACGTGTCTCGCGCGGATTGCACGGCCGACCGTTGGCCCTGGCCGACCGTTGGCTCACCGGACAGTCCGGTGCACACCGGACAGTCCGGTGAATTTTAGCCGTACGCCGTCGGCGAATTCCCGAGAGCAGCCAGTTCGAGTCGAGGCAGCCTGGCGCACCGGACACTGTCCGGTGCACACCGGACAGTCCGGTGCTCCAGACCGAGCTGAGACTTGGCTGCACACAGCCAAGTCATTCTCTCCCCTTTTCTCTTTTTCTTCGTTCTGTTTCTAACACTTAGACAAATATGTTAGTCCATAAAACCAATGTACTAAGGCTTAGAAACATACCTTTACTTCATGATTTTCACCTTGTTCATCCATGTACACAAATTCACAATTAAACACATGTGTTGGCACTTAATCACCAAAATACTTAGAAATGGCCCAAGGGCACATTTCCCTTTCAATCTCCCCCTTTTTGGTGATTTATGCCAACACAACATAAAGCAACTAGAACAAGTGCAAACTCACTTCAAATAAAATAAATTTAAGTTTTATTCAATTTTGGCATATATGGATCATCCTTTGCCACCACTTGGTTTGTTTTTGAAAATCAAACTCAAATCTCTATCTCTAAGTTAAACACACATGTTTAGGCATAAAGAGAGTCATTCCAAAAGAGATTGAACAAAGATTTCAAAAACTCCCCCTATTTCCCATAATCAATACTTCTCCCCACAAGAAGCCAATTATTGACAAGAGAGACAACATAAGAATTTTGACAAACCAAAAACTCTATTCTACTATTTTCAAAATCTCTCAAGTGGTAGCTGATCCATTTATTGCTTTGGCCTTTATTTTCTCCCCCTTTGGCATCAAGCACCAAAACGGGATCAATCTTGGCCCTTTAACCCCATTGCCTCACCAAAATCTTCAATTAAGAGCAAATGGCAATAAGAGTTAATGAGATGGACTTGGAATAAGTTACCCTCTCATCGGAGTGCAGTGGAAGTCTTGCATCATCCAAGTCCACCTTTTCCCTTTCAATTCTCCTTTGAGACTAAATCAAACAAACTCAAGCATATGGTTAGTCTCAAAGGGTCAAGTTGTAACACATCTCCCCCTAAATGTGTGCATCACTTTGCAACGGACTTGTGAGGTCCAGGGAGTGTTTGTACAACTTGAGCACCATAATAAGCAACAAAATGCAGAAAGGAACATGATCAAGAGCATGAATACATGTATGCTACAATTCAATCCAAGTTCCGCGAATCTAAGACATTTAGCTCACTACGCAGCCTGCAAAATGTCTTCTCATCTAAAGGCTTGGTAAAGATATCGGCTAGCTGGTTCTCGGTGCTAACATAAAACACTTCGATATCTCCCTTTTGCTGGTGGTCTCTCAAAAAGTGATGCCGGATGTCAATGTGCTTTGTGCGGCTGTGCTCAACAGGATTTTCCGCTATTCGGATAGCACTCTCATTATCACATAGGAGTGGGACTTTGCTCAGATTGTAGCCAAAGTCCCGGAGGGTTTGCCTCATCCAAAGTAGTTGCGCGCAACACTGACCTGCGGCAACGTACTCGGCCTCAGCGGTGGATAGGGCAACGGATGTTTGTTTCTTAGAGTTCCAAGACACCAGGGACCTTCCTAAGAATTGGCACGTCCCTGATGTACTCTTCCTATCGATCTTACATCCAGCATAGTCGGAATCTGAGTACCCAATCAAGTCAAAGTTAGACCCCTTTGGATACCAGATCCCGAAGCAAGGCGTAGCGACTAAATATCTAAGAATTCGCTTCACCGCCACTAAGTGACACTCCTTAGGATCGGATTGAAATCTAGCACACATGCATACGCTGAGCATAATATCCGGTCTACTAGCACATAAATAAAGTAAAGACCCTATCATTGACCGGTATGCTTTTTGATCAACGGACTTACCTCCTTTGTTGAGGTCGGTGTGTCCGTCGGTTCCCATCGGCGTCTTTGTGGGCTTGGCGTCCTTCATCCCAAACCTCTTTAGCAGATCTTGCGTGTACTTCGTTTGGGAGATGAAGGTGCCGTCCTTGAGTTGCTTCACTTGGAACCCAAGGAAGTAGTTCAACTCGCCCATCATCGACATCTCGAATTTCTGCGTCATCACCCTGCTAAACTCTTCACAAGACTTTTGATTAGTAGAACCAAATATTATGTCATCGACATAAATTTGGCACACAAACAAATCACCATCACAAGTCTTAGTGAAAAGAGTTGGATCGGCTTTCCCAACCTTGAAAGCATTAGCAATTAAGAAATCTCTAAGGCATTCATACCATGCTCTTGGGGCTTGCTTAAGTCCATAGAGCGCCTTAGAGAGCTTACACACGTGGTCGGGGTACCGCTCATCCTCGAAGCCAGGGGGTTGCTCCACGTACACCTCCTCCTTTATTGGCCCGTTGAGGAACGCGCTCTTCACATCCATTTGGTACAACCTTTTGCCACAAGTCGAGCCTTGTTCCTTGTCACCACTCCGTGCTCGTCCTGTTTGTTGCGGAACACCCACTTGGTTCCCACAACATTTTGCTTGGGACGAGGCACCAGCGTCCAAACTTCATTGCGCTTGAAGTTGTTAAGTTCCTCCTGCATGGCCAACACCCAGTCCGGATCTAGCAAGGCCTCCTCTACCCTGAAAGGCTCAATAGAGGAGACAAAAGAGTAATGTTCACAAAAATTAACTAATCGAGACCGAGTAGTTACTCCCTTGCTAATGTCACCCAGAATTTGGTCGACGTGATGATCCCTTTGAATCATCGCTCGAACTTGGGTTGGAGGTGCCGGTTGCGCTTCTTCCTCCATCACGTGATCATCTTGTGCTCCCCCTTGATCACACGCCTCCTTTTGATGAACCTGTTCATCGTCTTGAGTTGGGGGATGCACCATCGTTGAGGAAGAAGGTTGATCTCGTTCATCTTGTTCCTGTGGCCGAATGTCTCCAATCGCCATAGTTCGTATAGCGGCCGTCGGAACATCTTCTTCATCTACATCATCACAATCAACAACTTGCTCTCTTGGAGAGCCATTAGTCTCATCAAATACAACGTCGCTAGAGACTTCAACCAAACCCGATGATTTGTTGAAGACTCTATACGCCTTTGTATTTGAATCATAACCTAATAAAAACCCTTCTACAGCTTTGGGAGCAAACTTAGAATTTCTACCTTTCTTCACTAGAATGTAGCACTTGCTCCCAAAAACACGAAAGTAAGATACATTGGGTTTGTTACCGGTTAGTAGCTCATATGACGTCTTCTTGAGGAGGCGGTGAAGGTAGACCCTGTTGATGGCGTGGCAAGCCGTGTTCACGGCTTCCGACCAAAAGCACTCGGGGGTCTTGAACTCTCCAAGCATCGTCCTTGCCATATCGATTAGCGTCCTGTTCTTCCTCTCTACCACACCATTTTGCTGTGGTGTGTAGGGAGCGGAGAACTCGTGCTTGATCCCTTCCTCCTCAAGAAACTCCTCCACTTGAAGGTTCTTGAACTCGGACCCATTGTCGCTCCTTATCTTCTTCACCCTGAGCTCAAACTCATTTTGAGCTCTCCTGAGGAAGCGCTTGAGGGTCCCTTGAGTTTCAGACTTATCCTGCAAAAAGAACACCCAAGTGAAGCGGGAAAAGTCATCAACAATAACTAAACCATACTTACTTCCTCCTATGCTTAGATAGGCGACGGGTCCGAAGAGGTCCATATGCAGCAGCTCCAGGGGTCTTGACGTGGTCATCACATTCTTGCTGTGATGTGCTCCTCCAACTTGTTTACCTGCCTGACAAGCTGCACAAGGTCTATCTTTTTCGAAATAAACATTGGTTAGACCTATCACGTGTTCTCCCTTTAGAAGCTTGTGGAGATTCTTCATCCCCACATGTGCTAAGCGGCGATGCCACAGCCAGCCCATGCAAGTCTTAGCCATTAAGCATGCATCTAGACCGGCCTCTTCTTTTGCAAAATCTACTAAGTAAAGCTTGCCGTCTAGTACACCCTTAAAAGCTAGTGAACCATCACATCTTCTAAAGACAGACACATCTACATTTGTAAATAAACAGTTATATCCCATTTGACATAATTGACTAACAGATAGCAAATTATATCCAAGACTCTCCACTAGGAATACATTTGATATAGAATGCTCATTAGAAATTGCAATTTTACCTAACCCTTTTACCTTGCCTTGATTCCCATCACCGAATATAATTGAATCTTGGGAATCCTTATTCTTGACGTAGGAGGTGAACATCTTCTTCTCCCCCGTCATATGGTTTGTGCATCCGCTGTCGATAATCCAGCTTGAACCCCCGGATGCATAAACCTGCAAGGCAAATTTAGGCTTGGGTCTTAGGTACCCAACTCATGTTGGGTCCTGCAAGGTTAGCACAAATATCTTTAGGGACCCAAATGCAAGATTTATCTCCCTTGCATCTAGCCCCTAATTTCCTAGCAACTACCTTCTTACCCTTTCTACAAATAGCAAAGGGAGCATTACAAGCATAATAAATGGTAGAAGGTTCATTCACTACTTTCCTAGGAGCATGAATAACATTCTTTCTAGGTGCATGAGCAATATCTCTCCTATGCATATGTACAACATTTCTCCTACACATATCTCTACCATGCTTATAAGAAGAACTAGAAGCAAACATGGCATGAGAATCATAAACATGTGAATCAAAATGATTATAAGCATTTCTAGCATGTCTCCTATCATAATACATAAAAGCATGATTCTTTTTAGCATTACTAGCCATAGGGGCCTTCCCCTTCTCCTTGACGAAGATGGGAGCCTTATGGCTTGTTAAGTTCTTGACTTCCCTCTTGAAGCCAAGCCCATCCTTAATTGAGGGATGTCTTCCAATTGTATAGGCATCCCTTGCAAATTTTATCTTTTCAACTTCACTCTTGCTAGTCTTAAGTTGAGCATTAAGACTAGCCACTTCATCTTTTAGTTTTGAAATTGAAACTAAGTGTTGGCTACAAGTGTTAACATCAAAATCCTTACACCTAGTGCAAATTGTAACATTTTCAACACAAGACTTAGATTTATTTGTTACTTCTAATTTAGCATTTAAATCATGGTTAACACTTTGTAAAGTAGCAATGGTTTCATGACAAGAAGATATTTCACTAGAAAGCACTTCATTTCTTTTCATTTCTAAAGCATATGATTTTTGTGCCTCTACAAACTTATCATGTTCATCATACAATAAATCCTCTTGCTTTTCTAAAAGCCTATCCTTTTCATTCAAAGCATCAATCAATTCATTGATTTTATCTATCTTAGATCTATCTAAGCCCTTGAACAAGCAAGAATAATCTATGTCATCATCATCACTAGACTCACTATCACTAGAAGAAGCATAAGTGGAGTCTTGAGTACTCACCTTCTTCTCTCTTGCCATAAGGCAAGTGAGACGCTCGTTGGGGAAGAGAGCCGATTTGTTGAAGGCAGTGGCGGCGAGTCCTTCGTTGTCGGAGTCGGAGGAGGAGCAATCCGAGTCCCACTCCTTTCCTAGATGCGCCTCGCCCTTTGCCTTCTTGTATTGCTTCTTCTTCTCTCTTTTGTTCCCCTTTTCCTGGTCACTTTCATTATCGGGACAGTTAGCAATGAAATGACCAAGCTTACCGCATTTGAAGCATGAGCGCTTCCCCTTGGCTTTGGTCTTGCTTGGTTGTCCCTTGCGACCATTTAGCGCCGTCTTGAATCGCTTGATGATGAGAGCCATCTCTTCATCATTGAGTCCGGCCGCCTCAATCTGTGCCACCTTGCTGGGTAGCGCCTCCTTGCTCCTTGTTGCCTTTAGAGCAATGGGTTGAGGCTCGTGGAGTGGTCCGTTCAACGCGTCGTCGACGTATCTTGCCTCCTTGATCATCATCCGTCCGCTCACGAATTTTCCAAGTACTTCCTCGGGCGTCATCATCGTGTACCTGGGATTCTCACGAATATTGTTCACGAGATGAGGATCAAGAACGGTAAAGGACCTGAGCATTAGGCGGACGACATCGTGATCCGTCCAACGCGTGCTTCCGTAGCTCCTTATTTTGTTGATAAGGGTCTTGAGCCGGTTGTACGTCTGAGTTGGCTCCTCTCCCCTTATCATGGCGAACCGTCCAAGCTCGCCCTCCACCAACTCCATCTTGGTGAGCATGGTGATGTCGTTCCCCTCGTGAGAGATCTTGAGGGTGTCCCATATCTGCTTGGCATTGTCCAAGCCGCTCACCTTATTGTACTCTTCCCTGCACAAAGATGCTAAGAGAACAGTAGTAGCCTGTGCATTTTTATGAATCTGTTCATTTATAAGCATAGGGCTATCCGAGCTATCGAATTTCATTCCGTTCTCCACAATCTCCCATATGCTAGGATGGAGAGAGAATAAGTGACTACGCATTTTGTGACTCCAAAATCCGTAGTCCTCCCCATCGAAGTGTGGAGGTTTGCCAAGAGGAATGGAAAGCAAATGCGAATTCGAACTATGTTGAATACGGGAATAATCAAATGAAAAGTTCGAATTGACCGTCTTCCTGTAGTCGTTGTCGTCGTCCTTTTGGGAAGAAGTGGATTCATCACTATCGTCGTAGTAGATGATCTCCTTGATACGCCTCGTCTTCTTCTTCTTCCCTTCCTTTCGTCTATGGCCCGAGCCGGAGTCGGTAGGCTTGTCGTCCTTCGGCTCGTTGACGAAGGTCTCCTTTTCTTTGTCGTTGATCACTATACCCTTCCCCTTAGGATCCATCTATTCGGGCGGTTAGTCCCTTTGTGAATAGAACGGCTCTGATACCAATTGAGAGCACCTAGAGGGGGGGGGTGAATAGGTGATCCTGTAAACTTCAAAAACTTAAGCCACAAAACTTTGATTAAGTGTTAGCACAGTTAATGCCAAGTGGCTAGAGCGAAGATGATAATCACAAGAAGTTCAACACAGAGATGACACGGTGATTTATCCCGTGGTTCGGCCAAGTACAAAACTTGCCTACTCCACGTTGTGGCGTCCCAACGGACGAGAGTTGCACTCAACTCCTCTCAAGTGATCCACTGATCAACTTGAATACCACAGTGTTATGCTTTTCTCCTCAATATCCCGTTTGCGAGGAATCTCCACAACTTGGAGCCTCTCGCCCTTACACTTAAGATTCACAAAGAAGTACGGAGTAAGGTGGGAATGAGCAACGCACACAAGACTCGGAAATCAGAGCAACAACACGCACACAAGTCGCAACAAGAGCTCGCAACGCAACACAAAGAGTTCACAACTCCACAAGAGCTCTATATGCTATCACAATGAAACGAATGCGTGAGATCGATGTCTTGGTGCTTAGAAGTGTTGTAGGAATGCTTGGTGTCCTCCTCCATGTGCCTAGGGGTCCCTTTTATAGCCCCAAGGCAGCTAGGAGCCGTTGAGAACAAATCTGGAAGGCCATCCTTGCCTTCTGTCGTCGGGGGCACCGGACAGTCCGGTGCACACCGGACAGTGTCCGGTGCCCGATTTCTTTCCTTATCTGACGCTGCCGACCGTTGCAGCCCGTTGGAGATCTGCGAGCCGTTGGCGCACCGGACAGTCCGGTGCACACCGGACAGTCCGGTGCCGTCTTCCGACCGTTGGCTCGGCCACGTGTCTCGCGCGGATTGCGCGGCCGACCGTTGGCCCTGGCCGACCGTTGGCTCACCGGACAGTCCGGTGCACACCGGACAGTCCGGTGAATTTTAGCCGTACGCCGTCGGCGAATTCCCGAGAGCAGCCAGTTCGAGTCGAGGCAGCCTGGCGCACCGGACACTGTCCGGTGCACACCGGACAGTCCGGTGCTCCAGACCGAGCTGAGACTTGGCTGCACACAGCCAAGTCATTCTCTCCCCTTTTCTCTTTTTCTTCGTTCTGTTTCTAACACTTAGACAAATATGTTAGTCCATAAAACCAATGTACTAAGGCTTAGAAACATACCTTTACTTCATGATTTTCACCTTGTTCATCCATGTACACAAATTCACAATTAAACACATGTGTTGGCACTTAATCACCAAAATACTTAGAAATGGCCCAAGGGCACATTTCCCTTTCAGGTTCCCTAACTCTTAAGAATGTCATAGGGGTAGGGATTCCAAGGTTTGAAATCCATCTTGTCTCAGAGTAGAAAAGGTAAGAATGATCAGAGTAGAACAGTAGAAGGTGAGACAGGATCAAGATAAGTGTAGAAAGAATCAGAGTAAGGTGAGTTTAGAAGAATCAGAATAAGGTAAGTAGGTAAGGGTTTTGTCCATTTCTATCTAGGTTTCGTCCTACAGTCAACATTTCCTCTGATACCACTTCTGTAACACCCGGTTTTAAAGAAACAAAGCCGGGTGCATCTCATACATGCGCCAAAGAAGACAACATATATAATAACAGAGTGTATAGAGATAAATGTCATAAAACATCAGAGTATTTATTACATAGCGGAAGACTTATTACAAAATAAAGATAAATGTAAAACGAACTAAGGATCGTCGGCGCCAATGTCGACTGAGAAACGCCACCTAGATCAGATCAAACTCCTCAGTGTTAGGCGGCTCCTCCTGAACCACCTGCTCTTCTCCTGTGGGGGGGTGTGAGACAGCAAGAGTGAGCTCACATACGTTCATAGCTCAACAAGTCGTGGGGAATAATGTGGCATGAACTCACCAAAGGTGGGAGTTCATGAAGTGTAAGGCTGATCAATGAAATAAAGGCTGAAGCTGAGCATTGCTTTTATAAGTTGGTCAAAATTTTATTAGCAATTACTAAGTGTAAGTAAATACCAAACCATAGTAATAATAAGTAAAAGTAATAATAAAATAATCCCAAATGCAATGAAATGACAGGTTAAGTTTAAGTTCCATAATTTAATCATGTGAGTGTCCGAGCCGCTCATGACCGTGAGCACGGCTAGTATACCAGTTTTACACTCTGCAGAGGTTGCGCATCTTTACCCACAAGTCGTGTTACCCATTTGCCACGGAGTTGATCAGACTCCATACACCTCTACCTAGGAAGCGAGGCAGGGTACCACTACGAGGCCTTTACAAAGTTCCACTAGCTTCAGACTACCCGCTACAGTTTATAGGAAGTTCCAGTGCAGGGTTCCTGGCTGACCGCCATCGCAGCAAAATCAACCAGGGACCTCCCTACACTGACCACTCCCCTACTGCCCTTGCCCCTTTCGGGTAAGGTAGCCCTCCCCTAGCTTTCCTAGTTAATCAGCCAAGGGCGTCCCATTAAACCCTTGTGGTAGCACTGTTTTCCCGGGTGGTTCTCCATGTTGCCATTAACATAATGATCTTAACATGAACAAGGAATAATAAAACAGATAACAGTAAATAGTATAACAATGAGTGATGAATATCTCTATACCCAAATCCACATAAAGCAATAGCATGTACTACCCAAAACTTTAGTAGTAAAACCAGTGGTGAAGCGAGGTATAAAGATAGTCAAAATCTAGGGCATCCTATTGGGTCCCAGCAAAATTATCCTATGCAGATCATTATGAATAATAAGAACATGAATGGGTAAAAGAAGTGATCAAGGGCACAACTTGCCTTCAACGAGCTCCTGCTCAGCTGTCTCAACTTGTTGAAGCTCAGGTTCCACAGTGGGTTGCTCGTCTACTCGCATCAATACAATACATACATGGCATAGCATAAATTAACATCACATCAAACATGCAAATAGAATATACAGTAATAAACTAGACATTAAAATAAGATCACAGGGACTGGAATCATCAAATTTGGAGTTATATATTTTAAGTTATGGATTTTTCTAAGGTTTTATGCATTTAATACAAGATTAAGTGAAAGAATAATTTTAATGTGTTTGTCATGTCAGAACAGAGGCACTAATGGGTAGACAATATTTTTACAAAAATTTAGGAACTGGAATCATTAAATTTGGTGTTCATATGCATTTTCTATAATTTAAACAAGTTTCAGCAATTATTTTTGTATTAAAAATGAATTTAGAATGGATTTTCTCTGATTTTATTGATTCCTGGACTAGGCGCCAAAATCTGTAAAGCGCAGGGGCTCTGGCGCAAGAAACCAGAGACTCAGTAAATAGCGCCCCCAGGACGGCGGGTTGGTTTCCTGAAACCTGAGGGGCCCAAATGCAAAATGCGCGCAGCGAAGGGGTATCCACGGATCCTAGCCGCCCGATCCACTTCCTACGGTTCAGATTAGATTAAGCCGAGCTCGAACCGGTAAGTAAATCCACACGTTGATCTAGAGATCAACGGTGGAGATTCTACGCACCCTAAATCTATCCTACACTGTCCGATCAAAAATCAACGGCGCAGACCGAATGCGGCGAAGGGGTACGCGCCGTTCTAATCTGAACCGTCCAGAGGCAAGATCAACGGCCCTGGCACCTTCGTCCTCCCTCGCCCAGGCAGCGGCGGCGCGCGTACAACAGACGGCGGGGCATCGCCGGAGCAGCGCGCATTTGTCACTCCGGCGCTCCAGACCCCAATCCAAGGTGTGCTAAATGAAGTACATAATAATCCTAACAGCAGGGGAGAGAAAATACCCGCCCAGAACGCAAGTAGAAGCCGGTCCACGGCGCAGTGCGGCCCCAACGGCGGCGATGAGGTGCGGTGAGAAATTGAGGTCGCCCCGAGGATCAACCCCGCCAGGTACTACCAGGGACGCCCTTCTGGTGTCACGGTGAAGCTCCACGACCCTTCTCCGAGACCCCAACGGTGGCGCGGCCGAGGACTGATGCCGGCGGCGGATATCTGGAACTCGGTTTGGTGGCGGCCAACAGGGAAGAAAAGAGAGTCTGCGCGAGGGGCAACAGATGGAGAGAAGGATGCGGCTCGATTCTCTTTATGCGCCGGGTGGGTCAGCAACGGAATCCGAGGTCCCCGGTGAGCTCCTAGATTCCCGCGCGCGAGATCCGCGGCTGGTTGAAGAAGACGCCTTCCGTGGGGTTCGGCTGACAGCGGGGGCCCGCATGTCGGCGAGAGGGAAATCGGGAGCGCGAGTGAGGGAGACTGACAGGGAGTCCCAGGGTGTCGGCGCTCAACACAGCCAGGGCTGGCGCGGGTTGAAGGTTAGGTGGGCCGCGTGATGTGGTTTGGGCCCATCCCGAGTTTTGCCATTTTCTTTTCTTTTCTTTTTTTTCTCCATTTTCTAATCCAATTTGGATTCAAGTTTTAAATTCAAACTTTGTGGCCACATTTACACTATGTTTGTACAGTAAAAAGTAGTAAGCCTAAGGATATTTATATTTTTGTATTTCTATGTCTTTCCTATTCTTCTTATTTTCAAACCCCTAAATTTTAATTTAGGGATCAATTCAACCTTTAGAATCATTGTTTTATTATTATTATTAACATTATTATTTTATTTAATGCACAAACAATAAAACTCCAACATGATGCAATTTTTTTTTATCATTTGTTGGAATTAAACTCTAAATTTTTGTGTATGCTCTTTTCATGATGCAAATGAGACATACAAAATTGAGAATAACTCTCTATTATTCTTGGTATACAACTTGGAGTATTACATTTTGTAATGCGCGGGATTGAGGAGCCGGGAAGCTAGGTGGCGGGCATTGGCAGGGGGTGCTCCTGTCCATGAGGAGAGGCGCTCTGTGTGGTTTGTGAAAGGGGCAGGTGAGGCATTTCGCTCCGCGCTAGCAGCCATCAGCCATGGCAGCGAGCGGGGGTGCTGCCTGTGCTCCGCAACTAGACAAAACGGCGCGCATGGAGCGGTTCAGACGTTGTCCTGGTGGAGATGGCAAGTCCGTTTTCGTATGTTGGCAGATGACTGTTGTGTGGTGCGATGTGCTATGGTCGATACGGCACAAGCAGCTGTGCTTATCTGGCGAAACCATGCTACTCCATTAGTCTAGTGTCTAGAGGGCAAAGCATCACAAGACCATCCTGCTATGGATAACAATAGGGGTGGTAATCTCTACTAACTATTAAGGCATTAGTGTAGACTGACCTTGCCTCCCCTCTACGAGTGGCAACCCCCACCCCCACCCACCCGCGAACCCCAACCAAGCCGGCCTACCCCCACGGAAGCTCCGCGCGAGCAGCGTCTTTCGCGATGCTCGCGCCCACCTGCTCTCCCGCTGGCACACCGCACACTTTGAGCAACCCCAAGGGCCTGTGCGCCGTGTCACAGCAGCCTAGGTCCATTGTGCTTGTTTGCCCTGGTACCCAGAAGGGATGGGTTAGGGTGGAACACTATAAGGCAAGGAAGACCAAGTTTATCAATGCACACACTTCCCGCATCGCGTGCTTTGCGTTGTCGCAGGATGGGAGGCTCATTGCGACTGCTAGCACCAAGGGGACTCTTGTTAGAATCTACAATACAGCTGAAGGCAATCTCCTGTAGGAAGTAAGCTTTCTTTCACGCGCTCGTAGCTGTATTGTATACATGTACGTTCTGTTGGGTGGCGTTGTGTAGCATCCCAAAAATTCAAATCTTGAAAATTTCTCAAACTTGCTCTAAATTCAAAATGAATTTTAAATTTCGTTTCAAAATGTTTGTTTGCGAGTTGATATCAACAAATAAAGTATAGTGGTCTATATTCTCTCCAAAATCCTCCTCAAAATATCCTACAAATATTTCCCCAGTGATCACCCTCAAGTTCTTTCTAGAAATACTGCCCAGATATTCCACCGATAATTCTTCAAGTATTTTCCTCCTAAGAAATACCTTCAGAATCATTTTTGAAGTCCCTACAAATATTTTTTTCATAACTTTCCTCATGCTCGTACGTATACGTATGCTTCCGGTGTCATACGGTGAGCTCTACAAGCTAATTACACTTATACAAGACAAATCCATGCTAAACTCCCACTAATCCTCTCATCCTCCCACTAATCCTCTCATCCCTCCCCCTAATCCCCCCACCATGGTTATAAATAGAGGGACAAGGGCCTCCTCTCAAGCCACCCCAAGCCATTTCATGGCAACTCTCTCCCTCCTCCCCCCACACACCCACTCCATGTTCCACACAAGCACACACTAGCAAAAGGGTCATTCGGTCGTTCTTCGATCGTTCGTCCACCTATTCTTAGTTTGTTCGTTCGTTCATCCGATCGTTCGATTGTTCGTCCGATCGTTCATGGTTCGTTCGTCCGATCGTTCGTCCGTTCATTCGTCCAAATAATCTTTGTTCAGCCGTTATGCTGTCGAAATTCCGATCGTTCGTTCGTCCGATCATTCGATCCTTCATCGTTCGTTCATAGTTCATATTCATCGTTCATCGTTCGTTCATAGTCCCTATTCATCGTTCGTCCAGATAATCTTTGTCCTGCCGTTATGCTGCCGAAATTCCAATCGTTCGTTCGTCCGATCATTCGATCGTTCGTCCGTTCGTTCATAGTTCCTATTCATCGTTCGTTCATAGTCACTATTCATTGTTCGTTCATACGAACTATTCACCATCACTATTCACTATTACTATTCATCGTTACTATTCGTCATCGTTACTATTCATCGTTTCTATTCATTATCGTTACTATTCGTCATCGTTGCTATTCATCGATGATATCTATAATTACTTTTCATCGTCACTATTCATCGTTACTATTCATCGTTACTATTCATCGATCATCCGATCACCCCAAATTTCAACTACTCATCCATCATGCTGTCCAGTCCACCTAAGACCAGCCAGATCCATATTCCAATCATACGAACTTCGGTGGCTGTAATTTTTGTTCCAGTAGAGAACTTCCCATCTAGTCACCCATCCCAGGTTTCTCCAAGTTGAGCACGCTTAACTTTGAGATTCCTTCGAACTAGGCTTCCAAACTCCGATTACAATAATTCTTGTTTCTAATTTCTTATCAAACTATTCCCTATCCAACCATGTCATCCCTTAAGCATGATTCATGTTCCAGAAAACTCCCAAAATACTCTTGTCCCATATTCTGCCTATAACTCTCCTGTTCAGACTAAGTCAGATGATTCATTCGTCACTATTTTCACCAACAGTGAACTCCACTGTGCCACACCACATACACTCAGCTATAAATACACCCAGCTACCCTCTCCCTCTCCACACACACTCAACACCCTCAGCCAAGGCAAACACCCTACCCACTCAGTTACTCCGCTCTGTCGGCTACACGCATAGTGTCACTTCGCCTCCAACCCACCCTCTTGGTAAGCACCTCCGCTCCACCACTAGTAGTATCTCAACACCACATGACACAGATTCTACTCAAGACTCTACCCATCCATATATCGCTATTCTGACCACTATACTAAATATCTGTTGATATACTTGTTGGTTTGTATGTTTGCTTATTCATGTTACATAGTTATCGGAACGTTAGTGCCGTCTCGTGGAGGCCAGATCTACAAGTCTACGCCAGACAGTGGAGCTAGAAGTCAGTTTCGCGAGCTCTCCCCCCTTTCGCCCGATAAGCACGACAAGCTCACTGGATCCCTTTGATGCATAAATTACCTATGATTTTTCAACCACAACCCTCAGCCTATTATTTTATACATGATATGATTTTGAGACAAGTTATTATGGCCACCCAGCCGCTTGCTGCAATCAATCCTTGATATATTTGCTACAAATGATTTGAGAAAAGGTGTGAGTTTTCAAAAGAAAATGCTTTTCAAAATAGGTATGATGAAGGGTTTTCACCCTAATCACTTTTGAGTAGGGAGATCAGGGACTCCCTGGTTTAGGGGAGGGCCTAAGGTGAAGGTTCAGTTGGGTTAGGTGTGAGCGGAAGGATTGTCCTCTCATATAAGGACCGATTTGTCATCTTTCACTACCTGTACTCATGACAAGTACAACCACTCGAGACTGTATGGGCAGTCACTCAATCTGAACTCGTACGGTCCAAACCCCAGGGTTATGATGGCTGGGGAGCACCGGTAGGATAAGGAGGGGGAATGTTTTGTCCGGTTTGGACATGGCGGTGGCCTGACTCCTTCCGATATAACCGTTAAGGTAAGGACGTGCGAGGAAAGAAAGAGATTCGGATTCGGGTCTCATTGGCTATGAGATCACAGAGCCGGACTAGTGGGTAAAGTGTACCCCTCTACGCAGAGTTCAAACCTATTCGAATAGTCTGTGTCCACAGGAATGGACGAGTCTGGTGTGGTATGACAATTAGTGTTCAGTTTTCCAAAAAAGGTGCTTTTGAAAAGTGGTTTTTAAAAGGTCCGGTGGTTGAGCCGTGAGCTATGGTGGACGGGAAGTCCAGTAGTTGTTTTTGAAAATGAAAACCAGTGGGAAACTGCTGAGATAACTGGATGGTTTAGTCCAGGGGATTTTGTTCTAATATTGAAAAACTTCCTGCTCCTTTGGGAGAGGATGTGCTTTGAAAAATACAAAATATTTTACAAAATAACCATGCATCAAATATTGCTGTTTCTGTAAAATATCCTGAGCTCCACATATTCCATGCATTATATCTGATTTCCCCATCCCGCGGGTGAAGGTGGGCTGCTGAGTACGTTTGTACTCACCCTTGTTATTTGTTGTTTTTTAGAGAAGGTGATCGCTGATCGGGTAAAAGTTACGCCTGTTCCCAACCTTGCGTGTGGCTATTGGACCGCTGAATTGCTTCACTACGTATATCGGGCTGCTTCAGCCCCACTCTGATGATATGTCCCGAGTTGTGGACCAACTCTTAAAGTTGATCGCCACCTTTATAGGTTTGTCTCGTGTAGGCAGATTTGGAATCATCTGTTGTATAAATGTGTTTACTAACCTCTTGGGACTAGTAATTGTATCACATTTGAGTCCCAGAGGATTGGGACGCTTCACGTTGCAACTAATAAAAACTAATTTTGTCGAGTATGATGCAATCAAATGTCTTACTATTTTGTTTTGATAAGGAATTAAGGATTGTATGCCAGCTCGTATGATTGGCTTTCGATCAAACTTTCTCCGGACCCTAAGGAAATATAAGATCCGATCAGAATGTGTCGATGCTCATCCTAACGTACTTCTATTGCAACGTACGGGCATACAGCTATTAGATTTTAAGTTGCTATTAAGTGAAAAGAATCCGGTGAAGACGCTCTTACGCGGGCCTAAGCATATTCGATGGCAACAGGTGGCCCAATTAACCAAATCGTCCGTTGTTAGGCGCTATCCAGATACAGATGGGCCAAATCCCTCAGGACCTTAGTCATCTAGCTTGGCCCATTTACGTATCGTTTTTTTAATATTTCCCACATCTTCGGATCTTCCCCAGCACGCTTCCCTTTCCTACCGCCAAAATTTTTGCATCCCCTTGCCCAAAATCCATTCAACTCCCATTCGAAACCGCGGCCGCCTCTCCACTAGTCCACTCTCTAGTCCCGAAAGCCGAAACAGCAATTGAAGCATCTCAGAGCCAGCTCCATTCATCCCCATTCCGTTTATTCACCGTCCGTGGCAGCGAATGCCCTCGAGGAGCCAGTACGACCGCCGCGGCAGCGATGGCGACGAGGACGAGGACGAGATCATTTCAGTCCCATCCGACCTGGAGGAATCAGAGTCGGAGGCGAACCGCGGGGCCGAGGCGGACGACGACGAATACGTGGGGGAAAGCAGTGACGCGGGCGGCGGGGACGAAGCGGAGGAAGGAGGCAGCAGCGATTGCGGCGAGGGCTGGGACGGGGACGACTACAGTGCCAACGTCAGGCGGCCACTTCGGGGCCTGCAACGCGGCGTGGCGGCTCCCGATAAGGAGATGAAATCGCAGAACGTGGATGCTCTTGTCAGGTACGCTCTGACGCCATCACATCAGCCTCTAGACTAGTGGATCTCGCCTACGACTCGTGTGCTCCTTAGCTGTTGTTGTACTGATTAGTATTATCGAGGATTTAGTGTCGGTTTAGATGACGGGGAGAGTTTTGATGAATGAATATGACTTTTGAACGTTGAGGATAGCCTTAATATGTGTTTGTGTCGAAATTTCTGTATCATCCATTTCAGAGCGTGATAGAATAAGTCCACACCTTTCTGGAACCCTCCGAACGATGTTATTCGCATCTGGGAACTCTGGATCATGTTTACAGGCTCAAATAGTTCCATGATACCAACCAAAGACAAAAACTCGACCTGTGGGAGTAAGACAGTCCCCAGGTATTGTATTAAGAAGAAAACCTTCTCACACAGGTCGAAAAAACCCTGAACCCCTGCCCCACCTATACACAGCGGCATTGAAGGCCATGAGAACTACCGCAATCGAGCTGAGCCTTAAACCTGTGCTTTGGCGTGGGACCGACGAGGGATTTTTTTAACCAGCCTGAAATTCGCTCCCACGGGAAGTCGAACCCAGGACCCGAGTAGTGCTACTTAGACCAACTAACCAACTCGGCTAGAGGCCCTTTCGCATACCAACCAAAGACAAGCTCACAAACCCCCACCCACTGTCTTGTTTAGACTGCGGTAGCGGATTTTGACATCCTCATTTCCATGGAAGCCTAAGGGGTTGTTTGGTTTCTAGCGATTAATTTTTAGTCCCTCTATTTTAGTCGCTTTTAGTCTCTAAATTGCCAAACACAGGGATTAAAAGAGGAATTATCTCTATTTTAGTCTCTGTGATTGGCAATTTAGGAACTAAAATGGAGGGACTAAAAAATTAGTCTCTAGAAACCAAACACCCCTTAATAATGTTACATGGCTTCATCCTGTTGAGGATTGATCATTTCGTCAAGTATTTGATAAGTTCAATTCCTGAAGGAATCTGTTCTATAATATCCAGTGTATGAAGCCTTGAATGTCAATTAATTGGTTTGAGCCCTGTCCACTATACATGATGCGTGCTATGATAATAAGAATGCCAAACACGTGTGACGAGTTATAGTTATCTAACCTTTTCAGAAATATTATGAATAAGGGCTCAATTTTTTATGACCTATGAAACCTTAACTACCAGATAGCATGTAATCCTAAGAGTTTCTGCAATTTTATGAGATAACATACATGTGAAATAAAAATGAGATCAAATGTTAACTTAAGTTACTGACAATGCTGCATTTCTGGCTGAGAAGTTTGTGGTTTAAGTCAGTAGCACAATTTGCTCAGGAAACAGACAATTGGCAACTAATCTGACTTCACATTAACATCATTGTCTTTGACTTCACTTATATATATTTTTGGTTTCTGTCAGGGGCAACCTGGTTGTAAGGAGGCAACCACTCATTCCACGTATTCTTTCAGTTTCTGATGCAGCAGCAATAGTTCGTAAGCCATTCAAACCTCCATGCCAAATTGGATATAGTGACAGTAATGAGCAGCTTGCTCGACGCCTTTCAGCTCGTAAGAGATTTGTCCCGTGGGGTTCAACACAGACATTTGCAATTAATATTATACACCACCTTCCACAGTCACCAGTTGTTGCTTCTGATAGTTCATCAGAAAAGGAGGAACCTCTTCCACCTGGTATTGAGCCATTGATTTTGTGGCAACGCGATGAGTGTGAGAAGGAAAATTGCAATTCTGCTTCTATCGAAGTTGACCACTTGCTCGTGCGTTACCTCCGACCCCATCAAAGGTATTATGCTCTTATGTTGTTGTTTTCACTTTGAGTATTCTTACACACTTGATTTGTTCTCTGTTGTAAAAGTAGTTATGCTATACATTACACCATCCTTTTTGAAAGTATGTCGCTTAGGAAAAGTTAATTAGTTTGTTTTTGAACTACTAATTAGCTTATCCTTTGTGTAATAATTATAATTTAGTTTAGCATGCATCTTTTTACATGTTTATGTTATATAATGCAGGGAAGGAGTTCAGTTTATGTTTGATTGTGTCTCTGGGTCACTGAGTGCTGATGGTATTTCTGGTTGCATTTTAGCTGATGATATGGGGTAATAAGTTGACCAAATCCCTCCCTCTGTTTTCCATTATTATACTTTCATGTAATGCATAATACTACATGTTTTCTTTGACCTTCATTTGATTACTGACCACTGTATTATAAAGCTACTTCTAACTTGTAAACCTTTGTTGTACATGCCCAGATTGGGGAAGACTTTACAGTCGATAACTTTACTATATACCCTTCTTTGTCAAGGCTTTGATGATAAGCCAATGGTTAAAAGGGCTGTCATTGTAACCCCCACAAGCTTAGTTAGCAACTGGGAATCTGAGATAATTAAGTGGTTGAAAGGCAGAGTGCAGGTGCTGGCCCTCTGTGAAAGCACACGTGTTGATGTTCTTTCCGGAATTGAAAGTTTCTTAAAACCCTTGAGCCGTCTCCAGGTTTTCTTTTGCTTACTAATTATTTGTTAATATACGCTATACTAAATGAAAATGTAGCTGCAAGTTAATGACAATTTCTGTGGTGCATGAATAATCTTCAGGTACTTATCATATCTTATGAGACTTTCCGCATGCATTCTTCAAAATTTGAAAGACCTGGCAGCTGTGACCTTCTCATATGTGATGAGGCCCACAGGCTGAAAAATGATCAGACACTGACAAATAAGGTCCGTCAGTTTACTGATGTCATTTACACACACTATTCATCTACACTTGGGGTCCCTCTCTGGCTTTGTTCTGCTGAAACGTTAAAATGCATAATGTGTAGGCTTTGGCTGCCCTTCCATGTACACGGCGCATTCTCTTGTCCGGTACCCCAATGCAGGTACATGTTGGTCTCCCTCCACCTACCTACCACAAAATAGAATTGCACGCTTATCCTAGAACAATTGACTTGGAATTTGCTGTACTCAATGTTTTCTGGTGCTGCAGAATGATTTGGAAGAATTCTTTTCAATGGTGAATTTCACAAATCCAGGGGTTTTGGGGGACGCTTCATATTTTCGTCGTTATTATGAAGTAAGTATGGAGCTTGACATGAATCAGGCTGTACTGCCAAAATACAAGTTACAGCTGTTCATTCGAAGATAATCAGTACTTTTCATGTATGCTTAGAGGTATTTTTGGTGGAACCTAGAAAACATGATCAGAACTGTTGTTCACTACTTTTATTTCTTGCGGGCCTATAGCCACTTCTTTCTGTTTACCTTGGTACCATCAATCCTTAAATGAAGGCACCAATCATCTGTGGGAGAGAACCCACTGCAAGTGCAGAAGAAAAGAAATTGGGATCTGAGAGATCTGCAGAGCTTAGTGCAAAAGTAAATCAGGCAAGTCTTTCCTGCCAAAGAAGTTTGTCAGTACTACACTCTGATTGGCATGCTATGCTATTCTACACCATTAAAGCTATTTGTTAAGTCCTTTTTGTGCTAGCTGGAGACTAATTTAATCATGATGGTTTCTCTATGATATTCAGTTTATCTTGAGACGAACAAATGCTCTGTTATCCAATCACTTGCCTCCAAAGGTATGCTTATCTGTTTGATCAAAAAATTTTAGTTGTTCTGTATTGTGAAAGTTTAACAAATATGCCCACCATGCTTTTGATTGAAAACAAAACTGTATCATGTCCTATTTATTTTGTTAAAAATGATTTTCCTTATAATCTCTGAAGAATATTTACAGATTATTGAAGTCGTTTGCTGCAAACTGACTCCTTTGCAAACAACACTGTACAACCACTTCATCCATTCCAAAAACGTGAGGACCTAATTTTACATTGCTTTGGATTTGAACATTTTTTATTAGATAAATGTTACACAGTTAGATTTTTTCATGCAACAACCTAATTATTTATTTATCCTTTCAGGTTAAACGCTTGATATCTGAAGAAACAAAGCAATCCAAAATTCTAGCATATATTACCGCTCTTAAGAAATTATGCAATCATCCAAAGGTAAATAATTTAATATTTCCACCGGAGACGCATTTATCCTTCAGCTGAAGTGTCTTGATTCTTGAAGAGTATCCTTCCTCAAAATAATTTGTAATTTCTACTATGTACCTTCTCAAACAGTAGGATTAGGCAAGGTCAATGTAAATTTCTCCTGATTTTTAACAATTCTGTTCTGAAATTCCCAGAATTCTAGCCTCATGATGCTATAAAGCTCTTTTCTATAAAAGTGTGCACTGTAGCAATTAATAGTAATAAAACTCCACAAATAAGTTATAATGAATTTCTGGGCGAAGTGCTTATATTACTATTTCTAGTGATCATGAATTTACATTTTGAATTTTTTTTGCTATAAGAGAAATCTATTATGTATTTGTCATTTGGCTTTCTTCATATTGCAGCTGATCTACGACACCATAAAAAGTAACAATTCAGGTGTATCTGGTTTTGATGACTGTCTACACTTTTTCCCGCCAGATCTTTTTTCAGGAAGGTACTTAACACTTCTCCCTGAGTGAGGGCTCTTTTCTCTCATTTTACTGAACCAACTTACAACTACCGTTTTATATTGCAAAGATCTGGATCATGGACTGGCGGAGGAGGAATGTGGGTAGAGCTATCTGGAAAAATGCATGTATTAGCAAGATTACTGGGGCATCTACGTCAGAAAACCGATGATCGTATTGTTCTTGTATCAAATTATACCCAGGTCAGGTATTTATAATAGAATATTTTGATATTGATGTCATAAGGTATAGTTGATGTTGGTGTATTATGAACAAGTTGAAGGGTCTATTTGTAAAGTGGTAGAGTATAATGGAAAAGTGAGAGGGTGCCGTGTGAGATTAACACACACCAAAATTCTACATGGTATACAGAGCTAGGGTTTACCGGCGCCGCCGCTCACGCTCTGCCTGCATCCGCCGCGCGGCCGTCCGCCGCACGCTGCGCCGCTGCTCCCGGCAGCCAGCGCGGGCGCGACCCGCGGCGCGCACGGGCGCGACTTCGGCCGCGCGCGGCCATAGCGCGGCCCAGGCATGGAGGCGCGCGTCTCTCGGCGACGGCGCGTGGGCAGGCGGCCCAGGGCATAGGCGCGGGGGAGCGCGGGCGCGGCGGCCCGGCGGTGCTGAGCCCCAATGGCGCTCGCGGGCGCTTGGCGCGTGGTGCGGTGGCTGACGGCGCGGTGCACTAACTGCTGCGCAGTCTGCTCCTCCAGATCGGCCATCAAATCTGCGACCACCTTCTTGGTGGACTCCAACTCTTTGAGCACATCAAGCGTCTCCCTTTCCTTGACGCCGAGCTCCTTCTCTAGCTGCGCGATCTGCTTCTCTAGCGGCAGCTGACGGCGCGGAGCACCAATTGCTGCGCGGGGAACATAGACACGACAGGTGTGTACACGGAGGCTGGAACAGGGAGGAAGGAGTCGAGAACCGGGGTGCTTACTCTCTGTTGTTTGTCCATCGGAGTTGGAGTGCATCTGCTGTTTATCCACCGGAGGAGTTGGAGCTAGCTTCTTCTGCTACTTATCTGTGCTTCTGTGAAAATGAGTACCGAGGAGGCTACGAAGAAGATAGAAATTGATGGTAGTGGTTTAGGAGGGATTACAAAGAGTGAGATGATGTGTGAAATGAGAAGTATAATCCAGGAGCTCATGGGGTTAGGGTTGATTGGTGCTAAGGCCAATACAGGTACATCTGAGTTGAAGTTGGAACTTGTGCCTAATGATGTGAAGTTAGAAGGTAGTAAGAATTATCTAAGCTGGTCCAGAAGAGTGCGTGTACTCCTAGGAGGCAAGGGAGTGGAGCATTATTTGGAGGAGAGATGTGTTGAGCCGATTGATAAGCTCGGCGCAGAATGGAGAATCTGGCACGCGACAAACTCTGTGATAGTTGCATGGTTATTGGCATCCATGTCTCCTACTGTTAGCAAGAGGGTGGAAGCCATGCGTACTGCATCACAAATTTGGAAGACCTTGAGTAATATATACTCTCGAAAGGGGAATGTGATGGTGATGATGGAAATTCAGAGCAAGGTAGATGCAGTAAAGCAGATGGGGAGACCAGTGGAACAATATGCTAGTGAGCTCCAACACTTATGGGGAGAGCTGGATCATTATGCTCCTCTCCAAATGGTTTGCCCACAGGATGCACAAATGGCTCATAAGTGGGTAGAGGATAGGAGGGTGACCCACTTTCTAAAGAATCTGGATTCTGAGTTTGAAAGCAGGAGAGCGGCCTTTTGTCACCAGGAGAGTCTTCCTACCATGGATGAGGCTGTGTCTGCCATGATAGATGAAGAGAGCAGACTTCGAGTGATGAGTAGTGGTAATCATGTGAAGCCAGCATACGTTGCAATTGAGGATATAGAATGCTATAATTGTGGGGAAAGGGGACATCTGAGTTACAATTGTCCCAACCCTAGAGGAAATGGTGGCAGGGGAGGATCTCGTGGAGGACGAGGGGGTACTCGTGGTCGTGGGAGCTATGGAAGAGGTCGCGGAGGTCGTGGTAGAGGCCGTGGTGGTTCCAGGGCTAACATAGCTACCACTGAAGAGAGTCTCTCTGTTACTCTGTTTGGGGAACAAGCTAAGCAATGAGAGCAGTGGCAGAAGGGCAAGTCTTCCGAGTGCCTCACTTCACCTGATGGGCAAGCCACCAACTCCTTCGGTAACTTTGCCAACTACGTCCACATGGGCGAAGGTACTCAGGCACAAGCTTTTGCATCCTCATGTAGGCATCACATAGATTGGGTCATAGATTCAGGAGCATCAAAGCATGTGACTGGCATGTCCACCCCTTTCAAAACATACATTCCTTATACACATTCTGAGTCAGTCCAAATCGCTGATGGTACATCTCAACAAATCCGTGGTATAGGATCTGTTGAGTGTACACCATCTCTTAGCTTGTCATCAGTTCTGCATGTTCCATCTTTTCCAGTCAATCTCCTCTCCGTAAGTTTAATCATTGACCAATTCAAGTGCACAGTAATATTTGATGAAAATTCTTGTGTCTTTCAAGAGAAGAGTACTGGGAGAAAGATTGGGACTGGAGTCAGGCGTAATGGGTTGTGGTTCATCAGTCATGAGGAGTCAGCATTGAAAGCAACTGTTGAGGGGGATGGCAAGGAGATTCTACTACATCATCGTCGGTTAGGACATATATCTTTTGAGAACTTAAGTCGGTTGTATCCCATGATGTTTAAGGGAGTGGACAAAAGTAGACTTGTATGTGATGCATGTGAACTTGGCAAACATACTAGATCTACCTATCCTAGTGTTGGTCTTCGTAGTTGTGAACCATTTATTCTAATACATTCAGATGTTTGGGGTCCTTGTTCAGTCACTTCTGTGAATGGTCAAAGTGGTACGTCACTTTTATTGATTGTTACACTCGTATGACTTGGATCTATATACTTAAGCACAAAAACGAGGTGTTAAAGTGCTTTCAAGACTTACATAAACTGGTTGCAAATCAGTTTGATGCAAGAATTCGGGTTATCAGAACTGACAATGGAACAGAGTATGTGAATAATGAATTTAGATCATATCTGTCAGGTCAAGGAATCATTCACCAAACAACTTGTCCTGGAACTCCACCTCAATGGTGTAGCATAGAGAAAAAAATCGTCATTTGTTGGAAGTAGCAAGATCTCTCATGTTTCAGATGAATGTGCCTAAGTATCTGTGGAGTGAGGCAGTAATGACGGCCACATACCTCATCAACCGGATGCCCTCAAGAATACTTAATATGAAATCACCTGTAGAACTCCTATTGTGAAAGTGTGACTTTCGTGTTCCACCCAAGGTCTTTGGTTGTGTCTGTTTTGTCAAAGATCATCGACATATGGTGAGTAAGTTGGATCCTCAAGCAGTCAAGTGCATTTTTGTGGGTTATTCATCTACTCAGAAAGGATACAAGTGTTGGGACCCTATTAGTAAGAGATTGTTAGTAAGTATGGATGTAACATTTGATGAGGAAGACCCATACTATAGAAAGAAAGTTGATCCATATCAAATTCTGGAGGACTTCTCTCCGGTCAATGGAGGAGACCACCGTAGAGAGGGGGAGGATGACATTGGTCGAGGTGGTGATGAGGCTAGTGGTGTTGAGGCTAGTGGAGCTTCAGGAGGGGTGATTGTTGGAGGTATGATTCCACCAGAAGTGGAGGAAGGGATAACTACGCAGATATTGAGTGATGATGAAAGTAGTGGGGATCATGGTGATCCGACTATTGATATTTAGGAGACAGAGGATGATGAGGCAGTGATTGTTGGGTCAATCCTATGTCCTATGGCAGGGAAGTTGAATGAGAAACAGGGGGAGCAACATAATTGTTCCATTGGGGCAAAGGTGAATGACAAACAGGGGGAGCAACCTATAGTATACTATTGAAAGCGGACGAAGAAGCAGGGGGAGCAACCACAACCTGGATGTGTTGAAGCTCCAGTCCCATATCTCTCTTCAGACTCCTCTCTAGACCCAGTTGGTAATGTCTCTCCAATCCATATCTCTCCCATTCCTGAACATGAAGAATTACCTCTTGCGCAAAGAAGAGTTCCTAAAGTAAATGCTGGGAAACCTCCTTTTCGTTATTGTTATGAACATGACATTGCTAAGTATGTCTCATACTCTAGTGTCTCTCCTGCATATAGAACTTTCATTGCATCTCTACAAACAATATCTATTCCGAAGGATTGGAGGTGTGCCAAACAGGATCCAAAGTGGAAGGATGCCATGAAGGAAGAGCTACTTGCCCTGCAGAAGAACAAGACATGGGAACTTGTTCACCTTCCAGAAGGAAAGAAGGCGGTGGGGTGCAAGTGGGTCTTCACAGTAAAGCAGACTCCTGAAGGAAAGATTGACATGTACAAAGCAAGACTGGTGGCGAAGGGATATAGTCAGACATATGGGATCGACTATGATGAGACCTTTGCACCTGTGGCAAAAATGGGCACGGTGAGGACCTTAATCTCATGTGCGGCCAGCTTTGGTTGGCCTCTTTATCAGCTGGATGTGAAGAATGCATTTCTTCATGGTGATCTGAAGGAAGAGGTCTATGGAAATCCCACCTGGATTTGCAAATAAACAGACTATTGGAAAAGTGTGTAGACTTAAGAAGTCGCTCTATGGCCTAAAACAGTCACCACGTGCGTGGTTTGATAGATTCAGGCGAGTTGTGTGTGATATGGGTTATCATCAATGCAATGGAGATCACACAGTCTTCTACAAACATCAGGGCTCGTGTATCACTATTCTAGCGGTTTATGTTGATGATATAGTGTTCACTGGAGATGATGCGAAGGAGATCAAGAAACTGAAGGAAAGGCTAAGTAGAGCCTTTGAGGTAAAGGACCTTGGACCACTCCGATACTTCCTTGGGATTGAGATAGCTAGATCATCTCAGAGAATTATTCTCTCCCAAAGAAAGTATGTCCTCGACCTTTTGTCAGATACAGGAATGCTTGGGTGTCGCCCATGTGGCTCACCAATTGATAGGAATCACCAAACTTGTGCTGAGTCAGGTGACCCTATAGATCAGGAAAGATATCAGAGGGTAGTTGGTCGTTTGATATATCTTTGCCATACAAGACCGGACATTGCTTATGCAGTAAGTGTGGTGAGTAGGTATATGCATGATCCTAGAACTGGGCATATGAAGATAGTTTATCAAATCCTGAGATACCTGAAGGGAACCCCTGGCAAGGGATTGTGGTTTAGACCAAATCAACATATGAATTTGGATGGGTATTGTAATGCGGACTGGGCGAGCAGTAGGGATGATCGGAGATCCACTTTTGGATATTGTGTATTTGTGGGAGGTAATCTGGTTTCATGGAGAAGCAAGAAGCAAGCTGTGGTATCTCGATCCACTGCAGAGGCTGAACATAGAACAATGGCTCTAGCAGTTTGTGAAATGATATGGTTGAATGGTCTCTTGAAGGAGCTTCAAGTGTTGAAGAATGAGACAATGTTGCTCCATTGTGACAATGTGGCAGCAATCAACATAGCAAATAATCTAGTTCAGTTTGATCGCATGAAGCATGTGGAGATTGATAAGTTCTTTATCAAAGAGAAGATTGATAGTGGGGCTTTGAAGTTGAAGTATGTCAAATCTCGTAATCAAGTAGCGGATAGTCTCACAAAAGGTTTAGGTCCTAAGGATAATGAGTTGGCATGTAACAAGATGGGAATGTTAAATATATTTAGCCCATCTTGAGGGGGAGTGTTGGTGTATTATGAACAAGTTGAAGGGTCAATTTGTAAAGTGGTAGAGTATAATGGAAAAGTGAGAGGGTGCTGTGTGAGATTAACACACACCAAAATTCTACAGTTGAAGTGCATAATTTTTCTTATCTTACAGACCAGCCCGTACCTGCTTGGGCACGGTCTCATCCAAACAGGCCCTGCATGGACAAAATTAGAAAAGCTCCATATGTTATATGTATGTGTATAACAAGCAATTCCAAATTTCATAACCTTCTGGTCCATCCCAATCCTACTTCACAAGATGACAAGAATTCTGTTGGTTGGTATAACGAGTTACATGTTAGGCATGCTTGCTTATCTATACTACTCTATTAAGAACCTAATGTGGGCATCTGGTGCTACCACGACTTCACCCTCCCCACGCCCAGCACCCGCAAAAAATAGTGCAGAACGAGCACTTGAAACCACACCCCTTTGCTCCAGAAATTTGGGCTAACCACCAAACCACACGTACCTTAGTGTTTAGAAATAAACAATAATTATATTTGTAGCCTAGGCTTCGCTCCCCACGCTCCCTCGCCTCGTGGCAACGCACAGTCACATACCTAGTTATGAGTTAAGGCCACAACCAATGGTGGATCCTGTAATAAGGTTGGGAGGATGATTTCCTAGTGACCAGTGGTGGAGGAAGCACAAGCTGGTAGAGTGCTCATTTTTCTGTCTTATTCTTCCTTCTCTACCCTGAGTGAGGGCTCTTTTCTCTCTCTTCTTCTTTTCCTCCTTCCTTCTCTTCTACCCTCTACCACTTTCTCCAATGGAGTTTCATGGATGTAGGGGGGAGCCCCCTAGCCCCCCTGACCACAACAATGTTGAAAGGATCACGATGCCTTCAAAATAATTCTTGCCATAATTAAGTCCTTAATTGAAAGTCCAACTTCACCCGAGTGCCTAATGTGTAATTAAAATTTTGCACTCTAATTGCCAACCCCACACTATCGTGGCAATTCTTTCTTGAAGTAAAATTGCTCAAAAGCAAATACGTATAGTAAGGCAAGGGTTAGGAGACTCATTGATATTTTTTCCAAGGTCTTAGAGAGTCGACACTCCTAACTAATCCATGTTGGAGCACACGTGCAAGGGTGTCGCTCCCCCTTGGTTTGTGTTGTTAGCAAATAATGCAATATGGATCGAACACGAGAAAAATGCTCTGTTTTTAAGGCGTCGCCTAGGCGACGCCTAGGCGTCGCCTAGGCGTCCGGGCGGTGGTCTAACGCCTAGGCGCCTTGCCCGCCTACCTCGCCTAGGCGTCGCCTAGGCGTCCAGGCGGTCCTCCAACGCCTTGGACCGCCTTACCGCTTTAAAAACCATGGAAAAATGTACGTGAAAAACCCTTGCGGGAAAACCACTGGGGCCAACATGTAGTCTTCAATATATGAGAAGAGTTTACATAACACATGGAATACAATGAGTCGTCCCTCTTCTCGTGTGATTGACTAGATGTATATATAGGGCAGACGGACTTCAATCCAATACGGAAACAAATTCTCTAGTTAACACGACCTGAACCGCGGACCCTTTTTGGCGTCCCCGCAAGGCTCACATTAGAATTTAGATCATATTCCATCTTGAGACGAATTTTATCTTGTAGCAAATAAAGTATCATCAATCTTCAATAATAAATATTATCTGACACCAAAAGTCACTAGGTCTTAAACTGTAATACCAACTAAGTCTGAGCATAGCCCAAACAGTCAAACCTAGATTCAGGAACAAACTTTGTCAACATATTAACATGATTATTACGAGTACTTATTTTGCATACCTTAACATCATCTTCAACAATGACACCTTGAATAAAGTGATATCTCACATCAATGTGCTTTGTTCTTTCTTGAAACATTTGATCTAGTAAGACAAATAACACTCTGGCTATCACAATTCATAATTGCATAGTAATGTAAGAAGTAACCACATAAAGTTTAGAATATAAACCTGAGTCAAATAGCTTCTTTACAAGCTTCAGAAGCAGCCATATGTTCATCTTAGTAGACAAAGCCAATGATTACAAGTCGCCTGGTCGATCCCTGGACCGACCAGGCGACTAATCACGATTAGGCGACGACTAGGGGGACTTGTCGACCCCTAGTCGGTTCCTGGTCGTCCTAGATCTTTTAGACTAGTTGTTATACTTATGTAGGTATATATAAATAACACAAAAGATATGAGCACTGAGCGGGAACAAAAATGCAGCAAACAACCTACTTGAAGCCTGCATCAGCAACTTCAGCAGATCCAGATTCATCATCATTGTCCTCATCCATTTCATCTGTTGCATCACCTTTAGACTGTTGGGTTGTGTCCCTTTGTCGTTTTCTAGACCGAGAATAAGAAATAATATGGATAGAAACTGCAGCAGCACATGTAGTGGAGTTTGTGATCCAAATTCTGAAGAAGGCGACCAAGTTGGCGAGCGGAGGCCCTCAGATGCACCAACAACTTCATCCACATTGACCCAAGTAATATCGCACCCTCACCCGCATGAACCTCATCGTTTTCAACAACCCATTCACTCTGTAAGCAACGGGACTCTTACTCTCATCGAGAGGATGACACTATGAATTAGACGATTTTCTGTTTATTTTCTCAAATACTACAAAATGCCACATATTTATAGCCCTACGGGCTGCACTACACACTACACAGTGAACACGCTGCACTACACACTACTCTGCAGTATTAGAGATGCTGTTGTCCCTGCTGTCCTCTAGATGCTAAAGGAGGACAGTCAAAAAGCTCTTGTTGTCCTCTAGATACTAAAGGAGATGTTGTCCTTCACAAGACCATGCGTTGTCTTCTAGTCTAAAGACCAACAACAGCAGCAGATGCCGCTGTCCTCTACCCATCCTGCTGTCCTTAAAGCAGTCAAAAACTGCAGTAAAGACCAACAACAACAACAGATGCTGCTGTCCTTCGCTGTCCTTAAAGCAGTCAAAAAATTGCAGTAAAGACCACATGACTTATTCCAACACACTCTCCCATTGAAAGTCATCAAGCAGTAGCGGATTGCTTCTCTTTCCTTTAGACATGGTTAAGGCACAGCTAGGGTATCAGAGAGAAGCCAGAATAAAAATTCCTGTAGATGGGCCAAAAACAGCACGATACAAAAACCCTAGACGTTGGCGACCAGGAACTACAAGTTGGACGACTAATCGCCCTAATTGGCGACTAGTCAGACGATCAGGATGACTAGACAAGCTAATCGAGTCGTTCGGCTAATCGAGTATAAACAGGCGACCAGCTTGACTAATCACGATTAGTCGGACGACTTGCAATCACTGGACAAAGCTACAATAGCATGCAAACTTGATTTCCAGCTAATAGTACAACCACCAATTGTGAAAACATAACCCGTGAGAGAGCTCCTCTTATCCAAATCACCAATATAATTAGAATTAACATAACCAACAATTCCATCTATAGATTTCTCAAATTGCAAACAAGCATTAGAAGTATATCTCATAAATATCTAGAATCCAGTGAACAATCCTCTAATGCTTCTTATCTGGATTAGCCACGAATCTGCTGACAACACTCAATGCGTGAGATAAATTAGGAAGAGAACAAGCCATAACGTACATAAGAGAATCAATTGCATTGGAATATGGAATTCTTGGCATATACTCAATATCATCATCTGACTCTGGACATAAAGTTGAGAATAGTATGAAATGTGCAGCTAATGGAGTACTAACTGGTTTTACATTATGCATATTAAAACGATGTTTTTTTAATATAACCTCACTGATTGAGGTATAACTTGTCAGATTTTTTCTCTCTAACAATTTTTATACCAAGAACTTTCTTAGCTGCACCTAAGTCCATCTCAAATTCTCTAATCCATTGTGCCTTCAATTTAGCTATTTTTTATTTTTTTTCTTTTACAACAAATAGTATATCATCAACATAAAGAAGCAAATAGATAGTTGAGACATTAACCATCTTTAAGTAAACACAACTATCTTAACCAGACCGCTTAATATAATGAACACGCAGGAGAACTGTGCATCTTTATATTAAGAAGGAATAAAAAGTAGGTCCAAAGAGGATCAGCACAGAGAACAAAACAGCCACTTCATGGCGGCCAAAAACGAGAGTACAAGAAAGCATCTCTATCCATTAAACTAGATAAAATCACCCTCTACTACAGCCCTGGAATATGCGCCATGAGGGAAAGACTTCTGTCCCCCGCCATCTTCCACATGACACCTTTCTCCTTAGCTTTTCTGATGGCTGTCTCCATATTGGGGTTTGCCTTATCAAAAACACAACCATTTCTGTGGTTCCAAATGGTCCAAGCTCACAGGATGATTAACGAATTAAGGCCTTGCCTTACGATGCCCTGCACCTGCTCAGACACTTTTTTCCCACCAGTCCATGAAGACACAATCACCTGGCTGAGGCGCCAAGGTCTGGAGGTTAACAAGTCCTAGGAAGTGGAACCAAAATTCTCTAGCAAAAGGGAAATTAGTGAGCAGATGATTAATTGTTTCCGGAGCCTGATCACAGAGGAGGCATCTGTCTGGATGATCAAGCCCACGCCTCTGTAAACGATATGCCGTCCAACATCGCCTAAGAGCAGTAAGCCACATGAAAAATTTGCATTTCGAGGGTGCCCAGGTTTTCCAAATGATATCATAGAAAGCGAACTGCGTTGAACCTATAAACATGCTGTCATACGCAGCATTGGCCAAATATTCCCCATCACTAGCAAACCTGAAAATGTGCTTGTCTTCACTATCCATCTGCAGCTCCATATTAGCTAAAGCATCCCAAAGAGATAGAAAGTCAGCAATCACACCTACTGTAAGGCTCCCCTAATATCTGAAATCCATCTCCTGTCAGTGAGGGCATCTCTAACTGTCCTGATGTTGGCAATGCGCTTGGGGACAGCAGCTAAAAGTCTAGGAGCAAATTCACCAATGCATTGACCATGAATCCATTTGTCACGCCAAAACTTTATTGAGATACCACTACCAAGATCAGAGATCACAGCAGTATGGAACATGGCCTTAACTTTATTAGAAATTTGGAGGGGCAGATTCGCCCAAGGCCGGGAGGGATCAGTTTTGGCCACCCACAACCATCTCACGCGGAGTGCCCAACCGAGCTCTTTGAGGCTAAAAACCCCAAGACCTCCAAGCTCCAAAGGTTGGCACACTCATAAAAGAGTCAAATCTCATACCATTGACTGGGAGATTGTTTTAAAACATAAAGAGATTTTTATAACTTACAGACAAGGTTTTCTTTTTCAGGAATAAGAAAACCTTCAGGTTGGTTCATATAAATATCTTGTTCCAACTTCTAATGTTTTTTTTTAATTCAGACATTGGATCTATTTGTTCAATTATGCCGGGAAAGAAGATACCCATATGTTAGACTTGACGGATCAACATCCATCAATAAAAGGCAGAAGCTGGTGAACCAATTCAATGATCTATCTAGGGTACATAACATCTGCCCTGTATCCTGAATTTCTGTTACAACAACACTGTTATATCTAAAATTATTGTATTTGACAGGATGAGTTTGTCTTTCTACTTAGTAGCAAGGCAGGTGGCTGTGGGCTTAACCTGGTAGGTGGAAATCGTTTGGTTCTCTTCGACCCTGATTGGAACCCTGCCAATGATAAGCAGGTTAATTTCTATGCATCTCATGTTCATCACCTTCTCAACGTTCTTGTGACTGCTCCTTGCCTAACCTGCTCTTCTGTGATCTATTACCATCTGGAAAGGCTGCTGCTAGAGTGTGGAGAGATGGACAGAAAAAGAGAGTCTACATATATAGGTTCTTAAGCACAGGAACTATCGAGGAGAAGGTTGCCAACCCTGAAGCTTGTATTTTCGGTTATCCCTTTTTTGCTTTCTAGTGAATGGATGATAGTTTCTAGCTTTCTTGCACTGTAACTTTATGTCTTTGTGTCCTACATCCTTCTAAAGGTATATCAGCGTCAAATGTCGAAAGAAGGCCTGCAAAAAGTTATTCAGCAGGAGCAAGCGGACAACAAAATGCAGGTTCAATTATTTGAGTGTCCTTTTACTCTGTTCAATATTTTTAAGTGCGAAATATATTGATTTGTCATCATATTTTTACAGGGGAATTCTCTTTCAACAGAAGATCTGCGCGATCTTTTTACTTTTCATGAACATGTCAGGTTGGATTTGTTCCTCTGAACATGTGGCTTCTTTATCTTGTTACTAGTAGGGAAAGACATTAGACAACAACAAATGAGTTAAAAAATAACCAGCCGGAACCAGCTAATGGTTAGTACAACTGGACTTCACATATTGGGTAGACGTGGAGCTTAGCTTGACCAAACATTAGCTATCTAATTTTGTCAATTGTTTTCAGCAAATGACGCTGAACATGTTGATCCGCTTTGCAAATAATTTCTGTCAGTTGCGGTTCAATGAAGTTGCTGTAGTTACTGTAAGCGAGTTAACACATGCTTATAGAGAGAGGATGGCCACAAATTAGGGTTTATAGAAGTGGAACCGATCCTTGTCATCCAAGCCTATCTCAACACAATCAAGGGCACCCCTGGGCTATGGGCCTCTACCAGCCCTATCCTATGTGCCTGGGACTATGGCTGTCTCCAGCAGCCTTTCTATCCCATCTGTCTCACTCTCCATTTTAAACTCCACTCTATAAATAGTGCCGTTTACATTACAACATAGTGTTTTGCACGGTCATATGCACGTTCTGAGCACGGCCTGGCCATCTCCAGCACTCCCTATCCCAGCTTTTATTTTAAACTCATCTCTGTGAACAATGTAGTCTATATTAAAAAACAGTGTTTTGTATGACCATATGCACGTCCTGCTGGAGACAGCCTAAGCCCATCCACGATACAGAGTCTGCCTAACAGTTACCATTTACATTCAGTTGTGAGGAGCTGAGATTCAAGAAGAGTACATGATTGTATTGTGTAAAGCACAAATTATAATTAAGTGATAAGTTATTTGGAAAAGTTAGATCATTATCATTTGTTTTTAGGCGAACCGATAGTATGTCAGTTTCAAGAATAACAGCAATCGCTAACTTGATGTTAGACTAACTAGACTCCTAGGCATTTCTCGAGCTTGGCCAAAATACACTATCATTAGAATTTCCCCATATTTTTCTTGAACATGCAAGTGTCTTAATAGAAGAAGAAAATGTTTAACAAAGGCAGAAAAAACTGATACATATGTGCCACACAAACAAGAGATGTGACACAAACAAGAAAATTTGTCAGCACTTGCAAAAGGCAATATCTGTGTTCAGTATTGTCATTTAAATGCAGTTCCTTGTACCTTAGTTAATACCATGTATCATATTGTTGCTTACCTTCATTTGCACAGGTCTGAAATACATAAAAATTTGAAGTGTAGCCGCTGTGACAAGGATGTAGATCCAGCTTTGGATGGTACTGGTTTTGCAGCCACTGGTCATAAGGCTTCAATACCTGGAATGCAAGATTATGCTGATATTGGTGGGTTTGGTGAGATATCTGGATGTTTGCAGAAAATGAATAGCGCACATCAGCAGGTAATTTTGATGGCACCCTATTTATATGTTGCCTAACTCTGCAGTAGCCAGCAATCTTTGTTTAACTTGACCCATTGGGGAAGACTGGACAAGGCATTTCTTCAGCTTTAAACCTCAAGAGATTCGATTTAATTTTCTATGCCCACTTTTTTTTCAGATTGGAAGACCTACTGAAGAAGACTTAGGAAGTTGGGGACATCACTGTGACCCATCAACTGTACCTGATACTATACTGCAGTGTTCTGCTGGCGAAGAGGTGACAACCTAAGACCCTCTGTGCATCTGCATCTCATTGGTTTGGTTCATAAATCTAACTCTCTCCATTCCAAACTACAAGTTTTGGCATTTGTATGTAGCATTACATATATTTCACTATGTATCTGGACATGATGTATATCCAGGTGCATAGACAAAGTTATGCACTTAGAAAAGCCAAATCGACTTATAATTTGAAACATAGGGGGTACTTATTTTAGGATTGTAAGTCTCAGACCCAGTATCCTTTTCTCTGGATCCACTTGTTTGTTTCTACATTTTTTAATTAGAATTTAGAGGGCAAAGTTAGTTGGGAAAAAATAATGGTGGAGAAGCTGGCCTTTAAACAGTTTGCATCTTTAGTCTGCATTTGAGAACAAACTTTTGCATTACAAGCAACATCTATGGCATCTGTGCTGCAGATTTTAGTTTAAACTTAGTTGTTAGGAGATAACCACGAGTCCACGACTGGTAACAATGCACATGTGCATTTTGCAGGTTTCTTTTGTTTTCACCAATCAGGTTGATGGAAAACTTGTTCCAGTTGAATCTATGGTGCGATCAGCAGCTCATCAACAAAACGGAATAGCAGCCACCGGAGAAAAAGGAGTGCAGATACCCAATTCTCCTAGCAAACCTGGAAGGCAATCCTTAAATGGCAAGAATTTGAAGATGGGATTTCATTTAAAGAATTCGTCTTTGAAATGTTCAACCAAATCCAGACCATCACCAAATTGCTTGCAAGGGTTGATGAAAACCAGCCCCTTTTTGGATCAACCTCAAATTAAAAAGCTTCATGTTGTTTCTGATATATCTGACGATGATTTTGTTTGAGTGTCAATTCAGAATTACTTATAGTGTCATAGATGTTGATGTGCTATCTGTTGCATATATAATGCCATCAGCTTTGTACGGTGCCTATTGCATCTTTTATTCAGGTTTCTACAATTTTCTTTTAATTAAAAAATAGGTCCTAATAAGGTATGTACATAGAGAAGCAAAAACTACTTACAATTTGGAATGGAGTATAAACAATCATTTTACCTTGGACTTGTAGCACTTAGGACATTTGCTGTATTGAAGAACATAAGCGTAGCAGCACTGTTTTATAAAACATAGAGCACTTAAATTAAATTATCAATGTTAAATATGAACTAATCATTCACTCAAAATGTACGCTTATTTGAAATATCATTTTACAAAATCTATTGTCATAGAGTGTTAATTTAACTTAATCAGAATGGCTAGTTTCATGGTCTTTTATCAAGGAACATTTCCCACACTTAATAACTAGTCTACTAAAATAAATATTTATCCTAATGCTTGTACCCTTCATTATGACTTTGTAATTTAATAGTGGTAGAGTTGTGTAATTTAGAAATATATGCAATGTTTTTTATGACTATTGAATTATTTGTAAAATACATTATATTAGTATTTATATGATGGTAGACGTGTCGGTGGATAATTTGGATACAAATTAAATGTGTTACTTTAAATTTTATGTTATAATGACATATGTGTGTATTTAGATGTAAATTTAGGGATCATTTTGCAATGTCTTTCATATTGGTATAATTTAATAACTTGGATGCAAATTTGTAGTATTTTAAATTATTTTTTGTCATGGTATAGATGGATAATTTACATATAATTTTTTGAGGTTATTTTAAATTACCTTGGTGAGTAATTTAGATATTAATTTACTGGGCTACTGTAAATTATCTTTCATAGACCACATCAATAGTGAATGAAAAATCAGATACAAATGTAGAGGCTAGTAATTTAATGCAAAATGTAGGCGTTACTTTAAATATTTTTACAATAATAGATGTTGATAAGTTCGTATGAAGTGAAGTAGGTCTAATGACTATTGTTTGGTAACGATTCAGGTTTGTTGACTTAAAGTCCAAATATTTTTGAATATTATTAGAATTTTAAGATTTTTTTAGTGTGCCTAATCGCTATTATATTTAGGGCTAGTTTGGAAATTTAAATCTCTTTCGAAAATTTTGGAGATTTATGCTTAATTTTCCTTCAATCCTCGGGAATCGCGGATTTGATTTAAGTTTTCTAACTAGCCCTTAAACGGGACTTTATCTCTTAGTGCATCGTCTCCTCTAGCGAGCGCAGCGAGCGAAATAGAAGTCTAAAATGAGTGTGGTGCTGGGGTTTAAATCGTCACCCTCCCCCTCCTACGTCTAGGTTTTAACCGCTAGAGTTCACAACCATTTATGTTTAATAAGAAATAGATATTATAAATATTCTGAATATAGAAACTGTAGTAACAAACGATCAACCGATTAGTTAGTATTTACTTATATATGGAATGACCATCTTCTTAAATTTATATTTGTGTACTCGATTGGACATGGTAACATTTGGATCTCGTCTTTTGGTTGACTAACTCAAACGTATATTTGGATTCTTATTTTTGTATATCCTTATTGGAGTTAGCTTTTAGTAATACGTCATTTGGCTAATTAATACATCATCCATCCTAATATATAAGGCGTAACTATACCGAGTTGAAAGACCAAGAAATGTATTTAATTCTCTCTATTATTACTAGTATTACTATATCGATGCACATATGTCTATAGTGAGCGTGTCTTATATTATAGAACTAAAATTAAAAATTATTACGACTTATATTCTAGGACAGATAGTAATAAAGTTGGAGGTATCGAAAATGATAGCCTCTTGATATCTACTTGCCAATTGTTCGATGTTTCTTGATAACTTTGTGCTATTAGTGCCAAACAAAATGTGGACACACGATGTTATCGAACTTGATATTGCAAGGATGTCTATAGCAGCTTACTCATTATATCTCCTATATCATGCTTTATTTTAAACTTTATTTTATAGATGAAAGGGAAATGTGCCCTTGGGCCATTTCTAAGTATTTTGGTGATTGAGTGCCAACACAAGTGCTTAAATGTGAATTTATGTCCATGGATGAACAAAGTGCAAATCATGAAGTAAAGGTATGTTTCTAAGCCTTAGTACATTGGTTTTGTGTACTAATATACTTGTCTAAGTGTTAGAAACAGAAAGAAGAAGAAAAGAAAAGAGGAGAAAAAGACTTGGCTGAGTGCAGCCAAGACTAAGCTCGGTCTGGCACACCGGACTGTCCGGTGGTGCACCGGACAGTGTCCGGTGCGCCAGGCTGGCTCGGCGTGAAGTAGCCGCTCTCGGGAATTCGCCGACGGCGTACGGCTAAAATTCACCGGACTGTCCGGTGTGCACCGGACTGTCCGGTGAGTCAACGGTCGGCCGGGCCAACGGTCGGCCACGCAATCTGCGCGGGACACGTGGCCGAGCCAACGGCTAGAAGACGGCACCGGACATGTCCGGTGCGCCAACGGCTCCCAGATCTGCAACGGTCTGCAACGGTCGGCTTCGCTATTTAAGGAAGGAAATCGGGCACCGGACAGTGTCCGGTGTGCACCGGACTGTCCGGTGCCCCCGACGACAGAAGGCAAGGATAGTCTTCCAGATTTGCTCTCAATGGCTCCTAGCTGCCTTGGGGCTATAAAAGGGACCCCTAGGCGCATGGAGGAGACATCCAAGCAACCTTAGAGCATTCTTGATCATCCACACTCAGTCTTTGCGCATTCGTTTGTCATTCTAAGTGATTCGAGCTCCATTCTAGTGAGAACTTTGAGATAGTCTTTTGAGCTCGATTCTTGGCCGTGTGTGTGCGCATTTTGCTGTGGATTTGTGTGTGTTGCTTCCCTCCCTTACTCTGTGCTTCTTTGTGATCATATACTTGTAAGGGCAAGAGACTCCAATTTGTGGAGATTCCTTGCAAACGGGATATTGAAAGGCAAAACAAAACACCGTGGTATTCAAGTTGGTCTTTGGACCGCTTGAGAGGGGTTGATTGCAACCCTCGTCCGTTGGGACGCCACAACGTGGAGTAGGCAAGCGTTGGTCTTGGCCGAACCACGGGATAAACCACTGTGTCATCTCTGTGTTTGATCTCTTGTGGTATTGTGTTTTGTTGAGACTCCTCTCTAGCCACTTGGCAATTATTGTGCTAACACCTAACAAGTTTTTGTGGCTATAAGTTTAAGTTTCACAGGATCACCTATTCACCCCCTCCTCTAGGTGCTCTCAATTGGTATCAGAGCCGTTCTCTTCACAAAGGGACTAATCGCCCGAAGAGATGGATCCTAAGGGGAAGGGTATCGTGATCAACGACAAAGAGAAGGAATCCTTCATCAACGAGCCGAAGGACGACAAGCCTACCGACTCCGGCTCGGGTCATAGACGGAAGGAAGGGAAGAAGAAGAAGACAAGGCGCATCAAGGAGATCGTCTACTACGACGACAGCGATGAATCTACTTCTTCCCAAAAGGACGATGACCACAACGACTACAAAAAGACGGTCAATTCGAACTTTTCATTTGATTATTCTCGTATTCAACATAGTTCGAATTCGCATTTGCTTTCTATTCCTCTTGGCAAACCTCCACACTTCGATGGGGAGGACTACGGATTTTGGAGTCACAAAATGCGTAGTCACTTATTCTCTCTCCATCCAAGCATTTGGGAGATTGTAGAGAATGGAATGAAGTTTGATAGCTCGGATAACTCTATGCTCATAAATGAACAAATCCATAGAAATGCACAAGCTACTACTGTTCTCTTAGCGTCCTTGTGCAGGGAAGAGTACAACAAGGTGAGCGGCTTGGACAATGCCAAGCAAATATGGGACACCCTCAAGATCTCTCACGAGGGGAATGACATCACCATGCTCACCAAAATGGAGTTGGTGGAGGGCGAGCTTGGACGATTCGCCATGATAAGGGGAGAGGAGCCAGCCCAAACGTACAACCGGCTCAAGACCCTCATCAACAAAATAAGGAGCTACGGAAGCACGCGATGGACGGACCACGACGTCGTCCGCCTAATGCTAAGGTCCTTTACCGTTCTTGATCCTCATCTCGTGAACAATATTCGTGAGAATCCCAGGTACACGATGATGACGCCCGAGGAGGTACTCGGAAAATTCGTAAGCGGGCGGATGATGATCAAGGAGGCAAGATACGTCGACGAAGCATTGAACGGTCCAATCCACGAGTCTCAACCCATCGCTCTCAAGGCAACAAGGAGCAAGGAGCCACTACCCAGCAAGGTGGCGCAAGTTGAGGCGGCCGGGCTCAATGATGAAGAGATGGCTCTCATCATCAAGAGATTCAAGACGGCGCTAAATGGTCGCAAGGGGCAACCAAGGAAGACCAAGACAAAGGGGAAGCGCTCATGCTTCAAATGTGGTAAGGTTGGTCATTTTATTGCTAACTGTCCCAAAAATGATAGTGACCAGGAGCAAGGAAAGAATGGGAAGAGGGAGAACAAGAAGGTTTACAAGAAGGCCAAAGGCGAAGCACACCTTGGAAAGGAGTGGGATTCGGATTGCTCTTCGTCCGACTCCGACGACGAAGGACTCGCCGCCACTGCCTTCAACAAATCGGCCCTCTTCCCAAACGAGCATCACACTTGCCTCATGGCAAGGGAGAAGAAGGTAATCACTAGTAATGCTAATACTTATGATTCTTCTAGTGATGATGAGTCTAGTGAGGATGAAATAGATTACTCTAGTTTATTCAAGGGATTGGATAGAACTAAGATAGCTAAG
The DNA here is from genome assembly GCA_029449295.1 of Zea luxurians. NCBI lineage: Eukaryota > Viridiplantae > Streptophyta > Magnoliopsida > Poales > Poaceae > Zea > Zea luxurians. Next base: position 948,244 of record JAOPSE010000150.1, on the reverse strand, counting down.
ATTAATGAATTGATTGATGCCTTGAATGAAAAGGATAGAATCTTAGAGAAACAAGAAGATCTTTTATATGAAGAGCATGATAAATTTGTTAGTGCACAAAATTCACTTGCTCTAGAAGTTAAAAGAAATGGAATGCTTTCTTGTGAACTTTCTACTTGTAATGAAACCATTTCTTCTCTAAAAGGTGAAATTAATGATTTAAATGTGAAACTAGAAGTAGCAAATAAATCTAACTCTTGTGTTGAACATGTTGAAATTTGCACTAGATGTAAGGATGTTGATATTAATGCTTGTTATGAACACTTAGTTTCAATTTCCAAACTAAATGATGAATTGGCTAGTCTTAATGCCCAACTTAAGACTAGCAAAAGTGAATTTGATAAGTTAAAATTTGCAAGGGATGCCTATACAATTGGAAGACATCCCTCAATTAAGGATGGGCTTGGCTTCAGGAGGGAAGCCAAGAACTTAACAAGCCATAAGGCTCTCATCTTCGTCAAGGAGAAAGGGAAGGCCCCTATGGCTAGTAGTGCTAAAAAGAACCATGCCTTCTTGTACCATGATAAGAGACAAACTAGAAATGCTTATAGGAGTTATAATGCTTATGATGATTTTGACTCTCATGCCATGTTTGCTTCTAGTTCTTCCTATATGCATGGTAGAAATATGTCTAGGAGAAATGCTATTCATCATGTGCCTAGAAAGAATATTATTCATGCTCCTAGGAAAGTAGTGAATGAACCTTCTACAATTTATTGTGCTTTAAATGCTTCCTTTGCTATTTGTAGAAAGGATAGGAAAATAGTTGCTAGGAAGTTAGGGGCAAAATGCAAGGGAGACAAAACTTGCATTTGGGTCCCTAAGGATATTTGCACTAACCTTGTAGGACCCAACATGAGTTGGGTACCTAAGACCCAAGCCTAAATTTGCCTTGCAGGTTTATGCATCCGGGGGTTCAAGCTGGATTATCGACAGCGGATGCACAAACCATATGACGGGGGAGAAGAAGATGTTCACCTCCTACGTCAAAAATAAGGATTCCCAAGATTCAATTATATTCGGTGATGGGAATCAAGGCAAGGTAAAAGGGTTAGGTAAAATTGCAATTTCTAATGAGCACTCAATCTCCAATGTGTTTTTAGTTGAGTCTCTTGGTTACAATTTGCTATCTGTTAGTCAATTATGCAATATGGGATATAACTGTTTATTTACAAATGTAGATGTGTCTGTCTTTAGAAGATGTGATGGTTCACTAGCTTTTAAGGGTGTACTAGACGGCAAGCTTTACTTAGTTGATTTTGCAAAAGAAGAGGCCGGTCTAGATGCATGCTTAATGGCTAAGACTTGCATGGGCTGGCTGTGGCATCGCCGCTTAGCACATGTGGGGATGAAGAACCTCCACAAGCTTCTAAAGGGAGAACACGTGATAGGTCTAACCAATGTTTATTTCGAAAAAGATAGACCTTGTGCAGCTTGTCAAGCAGGTAAACAAGTGGGAGGGGCACATCACAGCAAGAATGTGATGACCACGTCAAGACCTCTGGAGCTGCTGCATATGGACCTCTTCGGACCCGTCGCCTATCTAAGCATAGGAGGAAGTAAGTATGATCTAGTTATTGTTGATGACTTTTCCCGCTTCACTTGGGTGTTCTTTTTGCAGGATAAGTCTGAAACCCAAGGGACCCTCAAGCGCTTCCTAAGGAGAGCTCAAAATGAGTTTGAGCTCAAGGTGAAAAAGATAAGGAGCGACAACGGGTCCGAATTCAAGAACCTTCAAGTGGAGGAGTTTCTTGAGGAGGAAGGGATCAAGCACGAGTTCTCCGCTCCCTACACACCTCAGCAAAATGGTGTGGTAGAGAGGAAGAACAGGACACTCATAGATATGGCGAGGACTATGCTTGGAGAATTCAAGACCCCCGAGTGCTTTTGGTCGGAAGCCGTGAACACGGCTTGCCACGCCATCAACAGGGTCTATCTTCATCGCCTCCTCAAGAAGACGTTGTATGAGCTACTAACCGGTAACAAACCCAATGTATCTTACTTTCGTGTATTTGGGAGCAAGTGCTACATTCTAGTGAAGAAGGGTAGAAATTCTAAGTTTGCTCCCAAAGCTGTAGAAGGGTTTTTATTAGGTTATGATTCAAATACAAAGGCGTATAGGGTCTTCAACAAATCATCGGGTTTGGTTGAAGTCTCTAGCGACGTTGTATTTGATGAGACTAATGGCTCTCCAAGAGAGCAAGTTGTTGATTGTGATGATGTAGATGAAGAAGATGTTCCGACGGCCGCTATACGAACCATGGCGATTGGAGAAGTGCGGCCACAGGAACAAGATGAACGAGATCAACCTTCTTCCTCAACAACGGTGCATTCCCCAACTCAAGACGATGAACAGGCTCATCAAAAGGAGGCGTGTGATCAAGGGGGAGCACAAGATGATCACGTGATGGAGGAAGAAGCGCAACCGGCACCTCCAACCCAAGTTCGAGCGATGATTCAAAGGGATCATCCCGTCGACCAAATTCTGGGTGACATTAGCAAGGGAGTAACTACTCGGTCTCGACTAGTTAATTTTTGTGAACATTACTCTTTTGTCTCCTCTATTGAGCCTTTCAGGGTAGAGGAGGCCTTGCTAGATCCGGATTGGGTGTTGGCCATGCAGGAGGAACTTAACAACTTCAAGCGCAATGAAGTTTGGACGCTGGTGCCTCGTCCCAAGCAAAATGTTGTGAGAACCAAGTGGGTGTTCCGCAACAAACAAGACGAGCACGGAGTGGTGACAAGGAACAAGGCTCGACTTGTGGCAAAAGGTTATGCCCAAGTCGCAGGTTTGGACTTTGAGGAGACTTTTGCTCCTGTGGCTAGGCTAGAGTCCATTCGTATCTTGCTAGCGTATGCCGCTCACCATTCTTTCAGGTTGTACCAAATGGATGTGAAGAGCGCTTTCCTCAACGGGCCAATAAAAGAGGAGGTGTACGTGGAGCAACCCCCTGGCTTCGAGGATGAGCGGTACCCCGACCACGTGTGTAAGCTCTCTAAGGCGCTCTATGGACTTAAACAAGCCCCAAGAGCATGGTATGAATGCCTTAGAGATTTCTTAATTGCTAATGCTTTCAAGGTTGGGAAAGCCGATCCAACTCTTTTCACAAAGACATGTGATGGTGATTTGTTTGTGTGCCAAATTTATGTCGATGACATAATATTTGGTTCTACTAATCAAAAGTCTTGTGAAGAGTTTAGCAGGGTGATGACGCAGAAATTCGAGATGTTGATGATGGGCGAGTTGAACTACTTCCTTGGGTTCCAAGTGAAGCAACTCAAGGACGACACCTTCATCTCCCAAACGAAGTACACGCAAGATCTGCTAAATCGGTTTGGGATGAAGGACGCCAAGCCCGCAAAGACTCCGATGGGAACCGACGGACACACCGATCTCAACAAAGGAGGTAAGTCCGTTGATCAAAAAGCATACCGGTCAATGATAGGGTCTTTACTTTATTTATGTGCTAGTAGACCGGATATAATGCTTAGCGTATGCATGTGTGCTAGATTTCAATCCGATCCTAAGGAGTGTCACTTGGTGGCGGTGAAGCGAATTCTTAGATATTTAGTCGCTACGCCTTGCTTCGGGATCTGGTATCCAAAGGGGTCTAACTTTGACTTGATTGGGTACTCAGATTCCGACTATGCTGGATGTAAGGTCGATAGGAAGAGTACATCGGGGACGTGCCAATTCTTAGGAAGGTCCCTGGTGTCATGGAACTCTAAGAAACAAACCTCCGTTGCCCTATCCACCGCTGAGGCCGAGTATGTTGCCGCAGGACAGTTGAAAGTCGCCTAGAGGGGGGGTGAATAGGCGAAACCTGAAAATTAAAACTTTATCCCCCAACTAGATCCCTTGATTAGTGGTTAGAACAAGATATACAAATATCGGAGAATAGAAACAAAGTTCTTGCTTGAAAAGAGTATTGCTAAATAACGCGGAAGTGATAAATCAATACAACTAGTAAGTAATAGAATAACAAAGCAAGAAGCCTTAGATGAGAAGAGCACTAGGACAAGTTCTTTCTTGCAACGTGTTGCTTCACTAAAAGGGAATTTAACTTGAAGCAACACCAAATGATATTAGCAAATAAAGGTGCAAGAAAACTTATAGCAAGGGAAAACAAACAAATCACAAGCAATAAACACAATGGACACGGGTGATTTGTTTTACCGAGGTTCGGCCCTCGAAGGCCTAGTCCCCGTTGAGGAGTCCACTTAAGGACGGGTCTTTTTCAACCCTTTCCCTCTCTTCCCCGATCACACAAGGATCGGTGAGCTCTTCTTCTTCTTAAGGATCACTCTCGATCCCACAAGGACCACCACAAACTTTGGTGTCTCTTGCAAGCTTTTACAAGCCTCCAAAACTTTGGAGGAAGTTTGAATGGGAGTCAAAACTCCACGCGCAAATGAACACAAAGATGAAGCACACACTATCTCTCAATGAATCTCACAAGGCACTAGTGCTAAACTCAAATGAGTAGCTCTCTTTTGCTTGCTCTCTCTTTTGTGGCACTTGTGTTGGTTGTAGTGGTCTAAATCTTGGGTATAGGATGGATCAATGAATATATGTGGTTGGGAGGGCTTGAGTATGTCAACTAGATGACTTGGAATGTTGCTTGGGCTCCCTCACCTTGAAGTGGCCGGTGGGGGGTATTTATAGCCACCAACCAAAATCTAGCCGTTGGTGAAGGCTGTCTGTCGTATGGTGCACCGGACAGTCCGGTGCACACCGGACATGTCCGGTGCGACAGCCACGTCACCAGGCCGTTTGCAATTTGACCGTTGGAGTTCAGACACCTGGGCCCGTCTGGATGTCCGGTGCACACCGGACATGTACTGTTCGATGTCCGGTGCACCTGCTTCCGCGTGCCTGACGACTGCGCGCGACTGGCACGCATTAAATGCGCCTGCAGGTGACCGTTGGCGCCGAAGTAGCCGTTGCCCCGAGGTTGCACCGGACAGTCCGGTGTACACCGGACATGTCCGGTGAATTATAGCGGAGCCGTCTTCGCGAATTCCCGAGACAGGCGAGTTCCTGAGGCCGCTCTTCCTTGGAGCACCGGACATGTCTGGTGTACACCGGACAGTCCGGTGAATTTTAGCGGAGTGGCCTCTGGAAATTCCCGAAGGAAGCGAGTTTGAGTTGGAGTCCTCTGGTGCACCGGACATGTCCGGTGGCACACCGGACAGTCCGGTGCGCCAGACCAGAGGTGCCTTCGGTTGGCCCTGAGCTCTTCTGTCGAACCCAATATTTGGTCTTTTTATTGGCTAAGTGTGAACCCTTGGCACCTGTATAACTTATACACTAGAGCAAACTAGTTAGTCCAATTATTTGTGTTGGGCAATTCAACCACCAAAATTAATTAGGGACTAGGTGTAAGCCTAATTCCCTTTCAATCTCCCCCTTTTTGGTGATTGATGCCAACACAAACCAAAGCAAATATAAGAGTGCATAATTGAACTAGTTTGCATAATGTAAGTGCAAAGGTTGTTTGGAATTGAGCCAATATAAATACTTACTAGATATGCATGGATTGTTTCTTTATTTTTAACATATTGGACCACGCTTGCACCACAAGTTTTGTTTTTGCAAATTCTTTTGTAAATTCTTTTCAAAGTTCTTTTGCAAGATAGTCAAAGGTAAATGAATAAGATTTTAGCAAAGCATTTTCAAGTTTTGAAATTCTCTTCCTTTGTTCCAAATGCTTTTCCTTTGACTAAACAAAACTCCCCCTCAAATAAATTCTCCTCTTAGTGTTCAAGAGGGTTTTAAGATATTAAGTTTTTTTTTTGAAAATACTACTTGCTCCCCCTTTAGAACACAAAGAGATACCAATTTGAAATTTTCTAATTGAAAATCATTAATCAATCTTGTTAAAAAAAATTAGGGTGGTGGTGCGGTTCTTTTGCTTTGGGTGGTGCGGTTCTTTTGCTTTGGGCCAATACTTTCTCCCCCTTTGGCATGAATCGCCAAAAACGGATACTTGGAATGATATATAGGCCCTGTCCTAACTACTTTCTCCCCCTTGGGCAAATAAAACATATGAGTGAAGATTATACCAAAAATGGAGAGACATTGTGGAGTGATGGCGAAGGGTAGTTAATATCGATAGAGTAGAGTGGAAGCTTTGTCTTCGCCGAAGACTCCAATTCCCTTTCAATGTACCTATGACTTGGTTTGAAATTCACTTGAAAACACATTAGTCATAGCATATAAAAGAGATATGATCAAGAGGATATATCAAATTAAGCATGATCATAGTTCTATATAACATAGATTGCTCCCCCTAAGTATGTGCATGAGGAAAACATATTTTTGGCCTCAAATGTCAATTGCACATAATTAGGTTAATGAGAACATATCTATGTCATACAGAATGTGAAGTGCATTGTGTCATAGTATAAGTGTGATGCTCATGACAATTTATGCACTTATGAAAGCATGTTGTAAATATTTCAAGCATTTTCCCTTAAGGATTTCAAAGAGGCTTAAGGACCATCCACCTTTGGAACAAAGGCAGCTTATCCTCGTTACAAGGTTAAGCTTTAAGCTCTTTGACAATTAAAACACTTCATCTAGTTTCAACAAAGATGCATTAAAGCATGAATGAATTTTTGAGAAGTTAAACTAGATATGAAGCAAGGATATGCATGAACATGCTTTCCCTTCCTTTCATACAAGATATGCAAAGAATGTATAGAAAAGGAAGTTTTAGGTACAAGTTTAAATGAAAGGAGATAGTTTTACCTTTATGTACCTTTACATAGGGATGCTCTCTTCATTGTGCATGTCCTTAGTCTTAGATGCTTAAGACCAATCCTTAATGACAATATATGGAAATATTTTGCACAAGAGAGAGTTCTACAACTAGTGATCTTTTCAAGTTATTGTTAGCATATATCAAATGAATCACAAGTTGCATAAATGTATCATGAATTCTCCTTTTAACTTAGTGCATATCAAGAGAGATATCGATTGATAGAATATACGGCACTAAGAAACATAATTGTTGATTGAAGTTATTCAATGATCAAACAAATAACAGATGTGATCAAAAGAACAACATACGTATTAGATTATCAATTAACCTTAGAGTAGGAGAATCCAGCAAATATGCTACTTTAGAGTGAAAGACAAGAATTTAAAGATAGTAGCATACTTCATGAGAAACTCATTCTCATGCAGGAGACTATATGAAATTACTGAGATGAAGCAATAGTCTCAACATAATCAAGATAAAAGGCTCCCCCTAAAGATATGCATCAAGTATTTGAATGAATTGAATGGATACATTTACTTTAAAGACAAATAGAGAGAAGCATTATACATCTTGATCAAGGCTCATTAAATTTGTAATAAACAACTTGAGCCTAGTATTCTCAATATGAAAGGGTTTAGAATACTCACAACCACACCATTGATTGTTTCGTAGGAGTAGGTGGTGTTGTTCTTGGTGTTCTCTTCTTTCATTTGAGAGTCCTCCCTTTGCGGTGGCTTCTTTTTCTTTTTCAAACTTATTGAAAATACTCAAGAAGAATGTTAGTAATACAAGAGAGTATATAATGATGGATGATTTCTTTTAGATGGGAAATAAGCATAATTCATCATCCATGAGTCACATAGACATGAAGTAAATTTCTTAACGTTAGTGCACATTAACAGAAAAGAGGAATGAGCACCTTTTTAATCACTTTTGATTAATCAAAGGAATTTTACTTATTCATATTGAATTTATTATCATGACTTAGAAGCGCATCAATATGAGAATGGATATAGCAAAGGCATGACTTAGATTCTAATGGACAAGCGCATTTATGAAAATGATATTGACTGCATACTTAGTTAATTTTGGTCCAATAAAGAATCTATTCCTCACAAGGGTATAATATGATAATTTAGATTAAATACCCATTGAGATGGGAACCAAACTTAAGAAGATGAGTTCCCATATCTTTGCTTTTACCTTTCTTCCTTTGGGTGAAGATCAACCCATGAGCCTTGTGCACTTTCTTTCTTGTAGATTTTCATAATTGAACTCAAGAGAAATGTTAGTAGCAACACAAGCACTAGTTTCCATTTTTGTAATCATTTTGATAAGGAATGGGAAGCTAGATTACTAAAACATGGAAACTTTATAGCATGAACTAGATTATCCATAGATGATGTTATGCTCAATTTTAACTCATAAAACAAGCATAAATAATCCTTTAAGATTATGGGAATAAATCTAATTCATGATATGGAAAGCGATAAATGTGAAAGAATCAAATCCAATTTAAGCAAGTGGAAGTGCATCATAAATTATTGGATTGATTTTTCATTTCATGTTAGATTACATGCTTTTCCAAAGAGAAACCTATTCTCTATAAGTGAGACTACTTGGGTTACTTAGATAAAATCATTAGTCTCACTATTCTAGTTATAGAGAGAGTTTTCCTTTTATAAGTGTCCTAAGGATTTGAGTTCCTTACATGACACCTTATTCTTTTAAGAACATGAAATATCTCTCTATATCTAGAATCATGGCAATAACAAGATAATTAGAGGAAGGATATGCCATGACATACTAGCAATAAATTAAAGCATGTAGATTACCATAGGATGGAAATGATGGATATGCAATCTACCATATGAGAGGAAATTCTTCAAAGAATGATGATATGAATTTTAAAGACATTTGAGGCGCTACACATTTCTTATGTGACTACACAAGACACATAATAAAATACTTGCACTTTAAAAGCATAGAGGTCACCATCCTTTGACTTTCCTCCATGTTGTAGGCCTTGATTTTTCCGCATAAGATAATTCTTTATTTCCTACAACATCAATAACTTCCTCGAGATGATATGAGTTTAAGATGAAGTAGTTTGATGAATAACCTTGGGTCAATCACGGATAAAGATCATTGAAGATTTGATAGCTTGAGAATTAACTTTCTCAAGCACCCCAAGGCTTCATACCATCTCCTTTTCCTACAAAGCTTGTCAAGCATATTTTGGTACCCATCGCTTGATGGGTCCATCATGGTTAGTCAACAAAGATCTAGGAACCCAAATGTCCTTTGTGTTAGCACTAGGTAAACTCATTACCTTTCTAGCACAAGTTGCAACTTTGGGTTGCCTAGTTGCATGAGAATTAATTGACAAGCTAGGAGTAGGATTATTACCAATGGGACAATCCCTGCATTGATGTCCCTTCTTACGGCATGTGTAGCAAAGGCGTTTTTCAAGTTTTGAAGTTTTCTTCTTTCCTTGTTTGTTGCTTGCCACATGGTTAGTAAAAACTTTCTTTTCTAACCCTATGCCTTTTTGTTTTAAATGGGGACAAGATCTAAGCAAGTGTCCCTTCTTGGAGCATTTAAAACAAAGTCTATCATCCTTGTTAATAATCAAGCCATTTTTAATGTAGGGACATGATCTAATCAAGTGCCCCTCTTCAAAGCATTCACTACACCTCTTAATGTGAAGTGTGGCTTGATCATTACCTTGGATGTTACCTTTTGTGGAGGCGTGGTTGAGGCTTTTGGAGGAGGTGTTGAATTTCATCTTTTGTTTCTTCCTCTTGGCAATCCTCAAATCCTTGACATTTTCTTCAAGGGATGTATTGCATGCCACGGTTGTTCCCGTCTCAAGCTTCTTCACCATGTGATCACGGTTATCTTGAGAAGGTTGGGCAATGCATTTCCCTTTTAGTTGTGTCAAGCTCTTCTTTAGCCTCTCATTTTCTTCCTTGAGCTTTTGATATGAATCATCATTTGTTCCTGCAAATTCTAGCTCAAAGGAAGATTTGCTTGTCGACAAACAACAAGCATTAGCACATGGTAATATAGTATCAATTTGAATACATGTGCACGAGTGAGGTTGTTGGGATTTTAAGTTTTCTATCACAACCTCATGAGCAAAGTTTAATATGATATGATCATCCATAAGGTTTTCATGAGAACATAGAAGCATATCATATTTTTCTTGAAAAGCTAGATTTTCAACTTTTAGCTTTTCTACTTGGTCCTTAAGCAAGGTATTCCTATTTACAAATTGAGCGATACAATGTAAAGCGTTATCATGCTCAATTGAAACAGTTTCATACCTTTGGACCAAATCAACATGAGAGCACTTTAGCTCCTCATGTTCTTTAGTCAACTCGTCAAAGTGTAGCATTTTCATGGAGAGAATATCTTCTAACCTTTGACGAGCTTCGCTTTGCTCTCTCGCTCTTTCTAGAAGTTTGAGCATGACCGCCTTATCTTCTTGGCTTAGGCGAGCGTAGAGATGCACAAAGCTTCTTTCTTCCTCCTCATCCTCATTTGTGCTTCCGCTATCATTTGCATTAGCCACACAACACATGTGGGAATCGAAATGGGAAGACAAACCTTTTGGAGAGGTGGATTCATCGTTTGGTCTCCACCGTTCATTATCTTCTTCTTCCTTGCAAGGGTTAGTATCACAAATACCAAAGGAAGTAGAAGCACAAAGTGAACTATCATGTTTGGACTCATCAAATTTATTTTTAATTCTAGTCCAAATATCATGCGCATCATGGATAGATTCGTCATAGTTTGATATGAAGGCATGATAATCTTCTCTACTAAGAGAATTAGTTAAGATGTCAAAAGCTAGATAGTTTAAGCGATAACATCTTTGATCCTCCTCGGAATTAATTTTTCCATTGAAATTAGAGGAAAAAATACTCTTGTCTATAATTTGTTCTAATCGTGGATCTATGGTTCTAAAAGCATTTATCACACTAGTAGACCATGAGTCATAATTAGAACAATCATCAAATAATATTTCAAGAGTTACCTCCTTTTGAGTTACGTTTGATGGAGGAGTCTTCTTGTTCTTTTTGGATCTTCTACGAGCCATCACTTCGAGTTGTTAGACTCAAGATGAAGTGCCTAGCTCTGATACCAATTGAAAGTCACCTAGAGGGGGGGTGAATAGGCGAAACCTGAAAATTAAAACTTTATCCCCCAACTAGATCCCTTGATTAGTGGTTAGAACAAGATATACAAATATCGGAGAATAGAAACAAAGTTCTTGCTTGAAAAGAGTATTGCTAAATAACGCGGAAGTGATAAATCAATACAACTAGTAAGCAATAGAATAACAAAGCAAGAAGCCTTAGATGAGAAGAGCACTAGGACAAGTTCTTTCTTGCAACGTGTTGCTTCACTAAAAGGGAATTTAACTTGAAGCAACACCAAATGATATTAGCAAATAAAGGTGCAAGAAAACTTATAGCAAGGGAAAACAAACAAATCACAAGCAATAAACACAATGGACACGGGTGATTTGTTTTACCGAGATTCGGCCCTCGAAGGCCTAGTCCCCGTTGAGGAGTCCACTTAAGGACGGGTCTTTTTCAACCCTTTCCCTCTCTCCCCCGATCACACAAGGATCGGTGAGCTCTTCTTCTTCTTAAGGATCACTCTCGATCCCACAAGGACCACCACAAACTTTGGTGTCTCTTGCAAGCTTTTACAAGCCTCCAAAACTTTGGAGGAAGTTTGAATGGGAGTCAAAACTCCACGCGCAAATGAACACAAAGATGAAGCACACACTATCTCTCAATGAATCTCACAAGGCACTAGTGCTAAACTCAAATGAGTAGCTCTCTTTTGCTTGCTCTCTCTTTTGTGGCACTTGTGTTGGTTGTAGTGGTCTAAATCTTGGGTATAGGATGGATCAATGAATATATGTGGTTGGGAGGGCTTGAGTATGTCAACTAGATGACTTGGAATGTTGCTTGGGCTCCCTCACCTTGAAGTGGCCGGTGGGGGGTATTTATAGCCACCAACCAAAATCTAGCTGTTGGTGAAGGCTGTCTGTCGTATGGTGCACCGGACAGTCCGGTGCACACCGGACATGTCCGGTGCGACAGCCACGTCACCAGGCCGTTTGCAATTTGACCGTTGGAGTTCAGACACCTGGGCCTGTCTGGATGTCCGGTGCACACCGGACATGTACTGTTCGATGTCCGGTGCACCTGCTTCCGCGTGCCTGACGACTGCGCGCGATTGGCACGCATTAAATGCGCCTGCAGGTGACTGTTGGCGCCGAAGTAGCCGTTGCCCCGAGGTTGCACCGGACAGTCCGGTGTACACCGGACATGTCCGGTGAATTATAGCGGAGCCGTCTTCGCGAATTCCCGAGACAGGCGAGTTCCTGAGGCCGCTCTTCCTTGGAGCACCGGACATGTCTGGTGTACACCGGACAGTCCGGTGAATTTTAGCGGAGTGGCCTCTGGAAATTCCCGAAGGAAGCGAGTTTGAGTTGGAGTCCTCTGGTGCACCGGACATGTCCGGTGGCACACCGGACAGTCCGGTGCGCCAGACCAGAGGTGCCTTCGGTTGGCCCTGAGCTCTTCTGTCGAACCCAATATTTGGTCTTTTTATTGGCTAAGTGTGAACCCTTGGCACCTGTATAACTTATACACTAGAGCAAACTAGTTAGTCCAATTATTTGTGTTGGGCAATTCAACCACCAAAATTAATTAGGGACTAGGTGTAAGCCTAATTCCCTTTCAACAGTGTTGTGCGCAACTACTTTGGATGAGGCAAACCCTCAGGGACTTTGGCTACAATCTGAGCAAAGTCCCACTCCTATGTGATAATGAGAGTGCTATCCGAATAGCGGAAAATCCTGTTGAGCACAGCCGCACAAAGCACATTGACATCCGGCATCACTTTTTGAGAGACCACCAGCAAAAGGGAGATATCGAAGTGTTTCATGTTAGCACCGAGAACCAGCTAGCCGATATCTTTACCAAGCCTCTAGATGAGAAGACCTTTTGCAGGCTGCGTAGTGAGCTCAATATCTTAGATTCGCGGAACTTGGATTGAAATGTAGCATACATGTACTTATGCCTTTGATCATGTTCATTCTGCATTTTGTTGCTTATTATGGTGCTCAAGTTGTACAAACACTCCCTGGACCTCACAAGTCCGTTGCAAAGTGATGCACATGTTTAGGGGGAGATGTGTTACAACTTGACCCCTTGAGACTAACCATATGCTTGAGTTTGCTTGTTTAGTCTCAACGGAAAATTGAAAGGGAAAAGGTGGACTTGGACCATGAAAGACTTCCACTGCAGAGGGTAACTTATTCCAAGTTCATCTCATGAACTCTTATTGCCATTTGCTCTTAATTGAAGATTTTGGTGAGGCAATGGGGTTATAGGGCCAAGATTGATCCCGTTTTGGTGCTTGATGCCAAAGGGGGAGAAAATAAAGGCCAAAGCGATAAATGGATCAGCTACCACTTGAGAGATTTTGAAAATAGTAGAATAGAGCTTTTGGTTTGTCAAAACTCCTTTTGTCTCTCTTATCAAAAGTTGGCTTCTTGTGGGGAGAAGTGTTGATTATGGGAAAAAGGGGGAGTTTTTGAAAACTTTGATCAATCTCGTTTGGAATGACTCTCTTTATGTTTCAACATGTGTGTTTGACTTAGAGATAGAGATTTGAGTTTGATTTGCAAAAACAAACCAAGTGGTGGCAAAGGATGATCCATATATGCCAAAATTGAATCAAAATAAATTTGAGTTTTATTTGAAGTGAGTTTGCACTTGTTCTAGTTGCTTTATGTTGTGTTGGCATAAATCACCAAAAAGGGGGAGATTGAAAGGGAAATGTGCCCTTGGGCCATTTCTAAGTATTTTGGTGATTGAGTGCCAACACAAGTGCTTAAATGTGAATTTATGTCCATGGATGAACAAAGTGCAAATCATGAAGTAAAGGTATGTTTCTAAGCCTTAGTACATTGGTTTTGTGTACTAATATACTTGTCTAAGTGTTAGAAACAGAAAGAAGAAGAAAAGAAAAGAGGAGAAAAAGACTTGGCTGAGTGCAGCCAAGACTAAGCTCGGTCTGGCACACCGGACTGTCCGGTGGTGCACCGGACAGTGTCCGGTGCGCCAGGCTGGCTCGGCGTGAAGTAGCCGCTCTCGGGAATTCGCCGACGGCGTACGGCTAAAATTCACCGGACTGTCCGGTGTGCACCGGACTGTCCGGTGAACCAACGGTCGGCCGCGCAATCTGCGCGGGACACGTGGCCGAGCCAACGGCTAGAAGACGGCACCGGACTGTCCGGTGTGCACCGGACATGTCCGGTGCGCCAACGGCTCCCAGATCTGCAACGGTCTGCAACGGTCGGCTTCGCTATTTAAGGAAGGAAATCGGGCACCGGTCTGTCCGGTGCCCCCGACGACAGAAAGCAAGGATAGCCTTCCAGATTTGCTCTCAACGGCTCCTAGCTGCCTTGGGGCTATAAAAGGGACCCCTAGGCGCATGGAGGAGACATCCAAGCAACCTTAGAGCATTCTTGATCATCCACACTCAGTCTTTGCGCATTCGTTTGTCATTCTAAGTGATTCGAGCTCCGTTCTAGTGAGAACTTTGAGATAGTCTTTTGAGCTCGATTCTTGGCCGTGTGTGTGCGCATTTTGCTATGGATTTGTGTGTGTTGCTTCCCTCCCTTACTCTGTGCTTCTTTGTGATCATATACTTGTAAGGGCAAGAGACTCCAATTTGTGGAGATTCCTTACAAACGGGATATTGAAAGGCAAAACAAAACACCGTGGTATTCAAGTTGGTCTTTGGACCGCTTGAGAGGGGTTGATTGCAACCCTCGTCCGTTGGGACGCCACAACGTGGAGTAGGCAAGCGTTGGTCTTGGCCGAACCACGGGATAAACCACTGTGTCATCTCTGTGTTTGATCTCTTGTGGTATTGTGTTTTGTTGAGACTCCTCTCTAGCCACTTGGCAATTATTGTGCTAACACCTAACAAGTTTTTGTGGCTATAAGTTTAAGTTTCACAGGATCACCTATTCACCCCCCTCTAGATGCTCTCAATAGACGATATAGTTTATAGTGTAAATCATTATTTCGCACAACCATATATATGATCTACTGAAGACAACTTAAACCGACACTTCTTAATTATTTTCGTTTGTCCTGGTAGACGGTGGTACGGAAGCAATGTTTATCTACGGTTGTGCTGCCAAACATTACACCATGTTCTTGCTTTCATACATAATCTGTGTGGTTGGTTGCCCAGCTCCTAATGCCTAAGCTCCTCACAAGCGTTGACCTTACATGCGTTCCTGATTGGTTGGCTGCATGGCTACGCCCAGCCTGTATGTGCGGGTGCAGGCAAAGCTATTTTACGCTCGTTGGGCTGCATGCACGCTAGAAAGTAACTCGCGCGCGTTTGCACTGGTGCAGCCCCGCGCGAGCGAGGTCCTGTGGCTGTCGGCAACCAATCAGAAAGAATATGTATGTGAATCGCTCTAAGCATAAAGATGATACGATGGGTTTCAAACTTCCGGTGGGACGTGTATTCTCCGTCCACAAAGGAGCGAATTTTTTAAAGCCCACAAAGGAGTGAATTGAAACCACATTATTTTCCGCAGATAGAGCATCACCTCAACGATCTATGACGTTCCATAATGAAGACATTTCACTTTCTTTGTAGCACGCTGCATGCATTATTAGGCCTTGTTCGGTTATTTCTATCACATATGTATTGGATCAGATTGGAAAAAATTATGAAATTTTTTGATTTGTTTGGAATTTAAACCTATCCAATTCCATTCAATCCACATGGATTGAGAGCAAAACGAACAAGCTCTTATAAGTGCATCATTGAGCAAATAGGTTTGTTTTTTCATGATTATGTTACGCACGGTAGACCAGTACAGTACTGCGTGCTTGTGCACATGGCCTTGCGGATTTGTACCCGCCTCAGCTCGCCTGTCCGAAAGTTAGTCGGCGATCGGCGTGTAGCCGGGCTCGCAGAGGAAGAAGGTTCAGAGAAGAGTGAGAGATCTGTACTACGGACAGGAGACCAACGGCTCAAACCAAAATCCGCTTTCATCTCCTGCTGCTGTCCTTTATTGAAGTCTGTCCATTTGGCTGACAGCTGCAGTGTTCTACGCATCCCCTAGGCATAGTTAACGTCCGTCAAGTAGTCTTGCACTCTTGCGTAATCGGCGATTACGAATCTGTTAGTTCTTAGCGTGAGATTCAGGGATGAACACTTTTTCGCTGGAGGGTGTAGTTGGGATCTGTACTGTCCGAGGGTGGTATTGCATTGATCGTTGGAACTATTTGTTTCTTTTCTCCCTGAGATCTGTAGGATTAAAAAAAAAGCAGGAGTCGGGGTCACAACGAGCGTGGTCTTCGTTCCCATCCCATCACATGTGCAGTCACAAAAGTTAAATGCATCACTGCAAGAAAAGCTCTGTCGGTTCTGTCATTTTTGGAGCACGTAGTTCTCTTGCTCACCTCAACTCATCATTAGGACCATGCTTTGCTGCTGATCAGCAATGTAGTTTTGCTGCTGATCAATTCGTCATTGGGGGCAAAAAGAAATACAAGGCTCCAGCTGTTAGCCCGTTGCCACATGCTCTCTCTCTCTCTCTCTCTTTTTTTCTTTCGTTTCTTCTAACGGGCAAGGCAGGAATCATGGTTCAACAAGTTATACCACGTGTTCCTATGCGAGGTAGAATTCTGAAAGCCCATTGGTGTTTAAACTGGGCCCAATTCCCAACAGGGTCTCTGCCGTGATCTATTACAAACTGTACCAGCATTACAAGGGAACAGGAAACTCTTTGACTGGTCCGTTGTCACTTGTGGCACAAGATCAGTGCTATCATTGCCTGGTCATAGAGGGCTGGAACTACAATGAGGTGGAGGATTCTTGGGGTCCTTCTGTTCCTTAGAGGTTTACGGAGTGGAGTTTGAATAGGTATATCCGGACAGCATATCTGTTTGCTTCTGAGCACGGAGTTTACGGAGTAGAGTTTAAAATAAAAGACGAGAATAAGTAAACTGTTGAAGATAGCCTAATGACCGTTGATTTCTGGTATCATCTCATCTCATCTCATCTAGTGTGCTTCCTTGTCTCAGTCGTCTCTCGTCTCAGGTTCTCAGCGACAGGAGAGCAGAGCAGGTGGTAGTGCTGGACCGGTACAGCCTTCTTGTTCCTTGGTACTCGGTTCATGAACCAAGCTAAGACTGGGAGCATGATTCTGTGTCGTATGCTGGTGGTGGTGGATGGATCACCATGTGTTAATGAGGAAAGGGACTGTGCTGTCGTCCTGTCGAACACCTTGGAACCATGCTGATTAATGTCTCTTCCCTAGTAGTCCCTACAATTATGGATTGAAGCTTGTACTGCAGGAGGAAAGGCTACCTTCTTTGTTTAGGTAGACCCGCTAAATTATTAGTGGATGATGATATAGAGGGTGTTTGAATGTACTAGACCTAATAGTTAGCTGCTAAAATTAGCTAAAGATATTCAAACAGTTTGGCTAATAATTTAGCTATTAGCTACTTTTAGTAAATTGGCTAATAGTTAGTTAGTTATTTGTTAGCTAGCTAATTTCACTAATAATTTTTTAGTCAACTAACTATTAGCTTTAGTGCATTCAAACACCCCCAGTCCACAGTTATTGCATGTTCTATTATACCTCGTTTAGATGTAGATATTGGAGCATATAATTAGAAATTGGAATCAACTTTTCGGAATTCTATTGTTTGGTTGCACATGGAATTGAGATTTAGAATTAGAGACACAATTCCATAGAATTAGGCTATAACTAGAAACTCTCTCTCTCCCAATACAAAGCATCACACCTTTGTATTGCGTGGAATTAGATCACACAATTCCAAACTCCAATTCAGTGACATCAAAATAATAGAATTAGAATTACATCTCATTTCAATACCATAACTGATTTGATATTGAACTCAATTCAATTACATGCCCTCCAATATCGACATCTAAACAGAGCATAAGGATTAATAATCTTATAGTACTAGTACTGGTGGCAATTGACAAACGAAATCTAGGCACGATGGCGATAACGATTTCGATTTTGGCTCTAGATATTGGTCCTATTCACTTCGGATTAAAGCCAACTGTTCGGACTGCTGCAACTTCAATCCATAGAGACAAAACATTATAGAATCAATAAAAGCCGGTACAGATTAAAGCCAAGCGAATAGTATTGCTACTGAATAATAATCAAGCTACCGTGAAATTCTTCACATTATTTTCGTCTGCCCCGTTATATTGGTCATTAGTGCGATCTAAACATGTGATTCTAACTACTATAATGGGTGAAACTTAGATGTATACCTTCGTAATAGGAGCGTCATTGTGGAAAGACGAACTCTGATGGTCGGTAATTCGATAGTGGTGGGGATAGCAAGAGTGGGGTAATTAGACGAAGTCTAAAACTTATAAACATGAACACAAAACTTCACCTGGGTTAGCATTAGAACGAGTATAGAATGAATCGGAGTGCGGAAGAGTTGCTCAATCAATGCGAATAACTTTGGAAGCCAACACAAAACGATCGCAAGCAAGAGAATTAGAGAGAGGGGAGAGATAGAATCAAATCACAAAGCAAAATTAACACAAAGACATGGGCAATTTTTTCCCCGAGGTTTGATTCCAAAGAACTTACTCCCTGTTTAGTAGTCCACTTAGGACGAGTTTCTTTCAACCATTCCCCTCTATCAAACGGTCACTTAGACCGGATGAGTTATTCTTAATCTCGAGAGCCACTTAGACCCCGCAAGGATCACCACACACTTAGGTGTCTTTTGCTAGCTTTACAAGCGATTGAGAATTAGAAGTGAGAGAAAGAAAGCACGGTCAAGAAAACCAAACACAAAGAGCAACGAGAAAAACACAAGGTCACACTCTCTCTAGAGTCTCTCTAAGGCGCTAATCACTAGAGAATGCAAATCACAATTATGCACTTGGAGGAGTATTGAAGATTTGAGTGTGGCCTGAAGTGAAGTCTTGCTCTTTGCAATGAATGTGGGAGTTGGAATGCTTGGGGTGCCATTGAAGATGGTGATTGGGGTCAGGGGCGGGCCTCATTCAATTTAATGGTATCCAATTGAATACTCATTATTTTGACAAAAAACAATATATACATATGTATATAGTATATGTACATAGAAAATAAGAAATGAACCAAATAAGTGGAGGAATTTATGTTAACTTGGACCAAAATATCTCCTCGGTACTTCTCATACCTACCCAGCCCAATAAATTGTTGTGTGATCGTGTCCTATGACATCTAATTGAGTAATAGAGCCCACCTTTGTATCTCACGACAAAAGATTTCTAAACCCTATTATCGTACCAGGGAAGAGTTGTCCGGTCGTGGTGGGCATTAGCGACAGTGCGGGGCATTAGCGATTGGGAAAAGCCAGATAGGACAAGTATCCGACCAACAACTGAGCAACAACCAGTGCATTTCGTTTAATTTTTTTTGAAATAGTTGTATGGAATTTGCGTTTAGTAGGCTAGTTATTGAACTGGTTGTTGCGCGCGGGAGACGAGGGGTCGCGCGCGGGAGACGAAGGGTCGCGCGCAGTTCTGATTCGCTAATTCTGAGGAAACTGGCTCATGGACATTTCCTGCTCATGCTTCCCTCCCTGCAGTTTGCTGACCAGTTGACAGTGAGATGGAACACTATTCGTGCAGGCGTTTTTTCCCTGCATTGTAAAAAGTGGTCCAAGTTCTTTGGGTCTTCGAGTGCAAGTTTGCCTATCCCTGTGGAATTCGAGCTACGTGGCATTCCAATACATGCCTGGGAACTGACCACTGTCCAACAACTTTTAAATCCTTTTGCTTGGGTCCAGGAGGTGCATGATGATACTTTACAACTCAAGAATTTGGATGTCTTTCGTTGTTACGGTTGGTGTTATGACTTGGCTTTAATCCCTCAGACTAGAGACCTCTGGATTACCGAACCTCTGGGAATTGGACCAGGTGTTGGTAGGCTAGCTCTTGCCTATCATGTTCAGATTAAAGTGTTGGTGGGACAACGTGCTGTACCAGATCCCACCCAGGTCCCATCTGATTTGGATGATTCTGCACGGCGGAGGAGGCGCTTCCGTTCACGTTCGCCACCTGGGGACCGTGATGGTAGGAGGGGCTCTGCAGATGACGGTGTGCATAAGGGCAGACGATCTGCTCTTCAACGTCTAGGCCCAGGGTCTGCGGTTCAGCCTAGGGAAGAAGACTTGGCTGCTGTTCGGGCATATTCAGTGCTTGGTTCCTCCCCACCTCAGGCGAGCGCGGACCATCACCTTGCGGTTCTTTAGGCCTTGGATGTGGAAGTCCCATGGACTCCATCTGAGGCCTTATTATTGTCTCCTCCGGTTGAGGCTGTCATGTCTACTACTGCTATGTTGGGGGCCATGGCTCCGGGCCCTGAGCATATCCAGGGTCCCTTGGACCCTATTGATGAGCCAGGGACCGTGGAGCAGCTGGCGCCCAGTACTGAGGATTCTATAGCTGTCACCTCTATTCCTTCCGCGAATTTACCTCTGCTTACTTGGGAAGAGGATAGACTTGGTGCTGTTGTGGTTCCAGACATTGTGTCTAACCAGGGTATTCCTCACCCTGTTGAGAGGCTGTAGGATCTAGGACACCGGCTAGAGGGGGGTGAATAGACGGTTTTGACTAAAAACAACAATACTCAATAAATTTAATCAATGCAACAAGAGAAATAAATTATCTAGTGTCAATAAGTAAACAATGTATGAAAAACAACTACGGAGATTGAATACTTGAAGAACAATAAGCAAAGCACTAATCAATTGCAAGGCAATAAGTAATGCTAGAAAGAATAGACACCGAAATTTATCCCGTGGTATCGATGATTTGCCGATCACCCCTAATCCACGTTGAGGTGGACTTCAAGCTCTCACTTGCTCCTCTATCAAGACACGACTTGATCTTTGAGCCAAGTGGACAAGAAATCACTCAATACCTCGATTCCACTAATGTCACCTTTGCCGCTCCGGCGAGGTAGGCGCGAACCCCTCACAATCCACACCGCGGCTTCTCCACAATCTTCTTGGAGAGCTCGACGGAGACAATCACCCGAGCCGTCTAGGAGGCGGCAACCTCCAAGAGTAACAAGCCAACGACGCTTGCTCGGTGTACCACCTAGTGCCTCAAGAATCACCAAATGATGCAAATGCACTAGGAACACTCAATCCCTCACTAGAATGCAATCTCAAGCAAAGAGTGTGAGAGAGTGAGTTGGAGGATCACAAATGAGCTCAATGTATGCAAGGAATGGCCAAGAGAGCTCTCTCACACGAGCTACCCTTCTATTTATAGTCCCCCACTAAAATCCAACCGTTATGTGCAAAAGGTAGCAATTCTGCGCACACGCGGACCGTCCGCGCCCTAGGGCCGGACGGTCCGCCGTACATATAACGGCTATAAAGACCATTTGAAAACATGTCAGAGCTGACTCAAAAGGTGGGTCCGGACAGTCCGCCCCTTAAGGCCGGACCGTCCGCGACCTGGCAGCATGAAACACCCGAGCCTCGGATCAAAACAAGTTAACACGTGCGGACCGTCCGGCTATAAATCCCGGACGGTCCGCGACCTGAGTCAGTACTGTCCGGACTGGCCACCCGGACAGTCCGTAGTACAAAACTGTAAAAACACACAGTCCCTGTCCAAAAACGAGTTTGACACTTGCGGACCGTCCGCCTCTCACAGGCGGACCGTCCGCCTAATAAATCAGGGACTAGCCCGAGGACACCCTCCTCTGGACATGACTGCGGACGGTCCGGCCCTAAGGCCCGGACGGTCCGCAGTGCACACATACTGGACCAGCCCGAAATGAATAAACACTGGACCCCTCTGGATGGGTCGCGGACGGTCCGGCCACTTTGCCCGGACGGTCCGCCGACCCCAAGACTTAGTCACTTTTCAAACTCGTTTTTGAAAAGATTTTATCTTTCGAAACGGAAGCGCTGCTAGTCCTCATGCAAATGCAACCACTAGATGCTCTATGAGGCACTAAGTCTTACACAGAACAAGGTCATTAACCCCTCTTAATAGTACGGCTATCTAGCCTACCAATCCGGTCAATTTCTTCTCTAAACACCTGGTGACCGGCAAAAACAAAACCTATGTTATACCTTTGCCTTCACCTGATCCACAACCAATGCTTATAAGTCTTCAAGACTTCTCAGTTCTCTGTGGTTCAACCTGCATTCTTATTTCTCCAAGAATTATTAGTCCACAAGTAGTTGTCATTAATTACCAAAACATTACCAAAGGGGCCTAGATGATTCACAATCTCCCCCTTTTTGGTAATTGATGACAACACAACATTGTATATTAAAGAGAAGTTTAGTTTCTCCAAATCTCTCTCATACCTAAGGTATAAGATAGATCTTGGAGATGAGTTTCATAGGACTTATCTTGATTTGAAGTTCTGTCCGAGAGATAGATAAATCCCAATAAAAACTCAGTATGTAGGAAGGGCTCCCCCTAAGTGTGTGCAGGATTATTTGAAGTTGAAGATATAACACACATAATATATTGGAGCTTGATGGAGACTTTCCTACAAACATGGTTATCGAGGCATACAAGAGATGATCCGTAGAGTGAGCGCAGCAAATATAATCACTTCTCGATTAACCACACATAGAGTAATTTGAACTAAAACATAGTTCATCCCACAGAATATTACAGAAAATAGTCCACAGACATACGACATAGAGTTAATAGTTCAAACTAGTTCCAAATGCGTAAGTCATAAACTAATGCCAGCGGCATAAAAAGGTAAAATGCATATGCAAGGTCTTAATGTCCACATAGAATCACCAACTCCCCCTGAAGGAGACGCCAGACAACCTCATCACTTCTCACTTGTCTCTCCCCCTTTGGCATCAAGTGCCACAAAGGAGAGGCCTCACTGATCGCTCGGCGGAGGATGCATGTTGTAGTAGTGAGTGCTGAAGGTGTCAAACAGGGAGGAGAACTGGCCAAAATCCTGCTGGAGCTGCTGCTGCCTCTGACTGATCTCATGCATGTTGTCATTTGTAGAGAGATTATCAAATTAACTGGAGAGAGCACCCATGTTATCCTGAAAACTCTGTTGCATATGATTCAGCCTAGTCATGATGGGATCAGTGACATTAGTGTGAATCTGATCACGAAAATCAGAAAACTCAGAGTTGAGTGCATCCCAGTTATTGTCAAACTGAGACTGCATGTCATCGAAACGGTGATCCATATGTGTCATCAGGCCATCAAAGCGAGTATCAATGTGAGTCTCAAGTCCCTGCTGCATATTGTGAAAATAAGGATCAAAGTATCCTGGAGCAGGCTCCCAAAAATGCTGAGGCTGAGGAGGAGGTGGAGGTGGAGGTGGAGGCATCTGCTCTCCCTCAACATCAGGAGCTGCTCCACCCTCATAGCCAGGGTCTTCCTCATCATCTGGGAAGGGGGTGAGTGGCCTGGTCAGAAACCCCAGCTCATTCTTAAAAGGCCTGAATGGGGTGTGAACAATCTCGCATGGGCCCTCAAATCTTGTCTTGGATTTGATGAGAGCCATAATGTAAGGAGCATATGCCAAATTTTGATTCTTATCCATTTTCAAATCATTAAGCTGTCTCATCATGAAAAGAACAATATTCATGACTTCACCATTCATGATATGCTGGATGATGTTCTAGAACTTATCCCTTATTTTACTCTTATCACCACTCTTGGGAAGAATGGTGACTCTGGCAATCTTGTTGATTACAGCAGGATGATGTCTGAGTCCTGCTGTCTCTCCAAATCTCCTTGGTATACCAAGCCTGGCTGGCTCATAAAACTGCACAAAATCCTCAAAATTATCTTCAGTATAAAGATCCAGCCCAACAGAAATGGTGCCATAATCCAGACTGTTGGCAGCGGCAAAGTCAGCAAAAGAAGCAGAATAGCGCTTGAAGCCAGTCATCCAGGTGATAGATTCTGCTTCAATGTCAATCTCTGAGGTAGCCAGGAATTGCTTAACAGCCATTTCATTGAAATCTGTGCGTTGCCCCATAAAATAATATAGTCCGCAGGTTTCAAACTTAGGGATCAGACCCTCCATGACAGATTGACTTAGCAAGAAGGACCAATCGATCACCTGATGCTTATGAAAATTAGTATCCACTAGGGTGCCCCAGAAGACATCAAACTGCAGCTGAGTGTGGAAAAACTGGATATGTGTATCAGATGGCAGAGTATACTGATTCACAGTCCGTCTAGAGCAGTACTCAGCCATAGAAAATCGCCGCTTTGGATAAGTCCATCCTTGGATATCAATGGGATAATCGGGATGAACATGGGGAAAATCTTCAGCTTCCATTGATTCAGTGCCCCCAGCTGAGGACTGGGCCTCTGAATCAGTGGTTGGTATATAGTCATCATCATTTCCACGAGGGCGCTTGGATTTAAAGCGACCTGCAAGTTTCTTGCGGAGACCACCAAGACCACTGCAATAATGTGACAGACATCCATAGATAAATAATTGATACCAATCACCAGTAAAAAAGAGGAATGGAACTGTAATGCTCTGCCAGGGTTCGGACGGTCCGCGCTAGGGAGCCGGACTGTCCGCGCCAGAGGCCCGGACGGTCCGCGTCCACCAGGCGGACGGTCCGCGACCAACCAGGGGCGACTCCAAAGAACCCTAGCCGCCACAAATGTTGAATTTGATGATTTTGCAGACAATATGCATCCAAACAAGTTCAAAATTTTGCATAGCAGTCATATTGAGGAGAACCAACAATCCCACCAATCAGATTTTGAAACCGACTGCTCAATTTCAGATCAGAGAGGAAACCCATATAATCTCAAAAATGAAGAGATGTGATAAAATCCACAAGATTTGAAGATACCGTGACGAAGACATGTTGATGGAATGTTGCCACAACCTGCCGGACTGTCCGCACACAACTTCACTGCACCGTCCGCGCACACTCGTCACAGGAGAGTACTGGGAGAGTGGAGAGCAAGAGAAGACGAGCGAATGAGCACAAATGACAAGGCTGCGGCCACTGGACGTTTTTACTGCCCTGTCGCGGACGGTCCGCGCTGGGGCGGCGGACGGTCCGCGCCCTGAAGATGACAGACGGTCTGCGAGGCTTCCCGGACTGTCCAGGTCCTGATGAGGCGGACGGTCCGCGGTCCATGGGCGGACGGTCCGCGGCCTGATACTCATTTTTCCAATTTCTGTCCACTTGCTGATTTTGAATTTCGAATCCGAATTGGTGCTTATATATGGACATGTCGACCAATCCTAGAGTTAGGATGCATGCATATACATATTATGTAATTGAGGAGTGCAAAACTTTTGAATTAAACTATCTAGAACAATTAGAAATGAAAAATGCACCAATAATACCAAATAAATAGCATAAGAAGCATGTTTAGATCCGAGATGCAAGACGACACATGTGTGATCAACTTCAAGCCACATTTGAGAGATCGATCACATTCATTTCACTTCTTAGGGAGCAAAATCTTGTTTCATCCAAAGGCTTTGTAAAAATGTCTGCTAATTGATCATCCGTTCCAATGGAATAAATAGAGATATCTCCCTTGCC
Organism: Zea luxurians; assembly: GCA_029449295.1. Taxonomy (NCBI): domain Eukaryota; kingdom Viridiplantae; phylum Streptophyta; class Magnoliopsida; order Poales; family Poaceae; genus Zea; species Zea luxurians. The sequence goes on along the minus strand of JAOPSE010000150.1, from coordinate 922,773 downwards.
AACATGATCCCTTAAGAAGTGATGCCGTATATCAATATGCTTGGTTCTTGAGTGTTGGACCGGATTGGTAGCCAATTTTACCGCACTCTCATTATCACACATGAGAGGCACATTCTTGAAAATAACTCCATAATCCAATAAGGTTTGTTTCATCCATAATAGTTGAGCACAACAATTTCCGGCCGATATATATTCCGCCTCGGCGGTAGATAGAGCAACCGAATTTTGTTTCTTAGAAGACCATGAAACAAGAGATCTACCAAGAAATTGACAACAACCGGAGGTGCTTTTTCTATCAACTTTGCACCCCGCATAGTCCGAATCCGAATATCCAATTAATTCAAAGTGAGCACCTTTGGGATACCATAGACCAATATTGGGGGTATACTTCAAATATCTTAGAATTCTTTTTGCGGCCTTCAAGTGAATCTCTCTAGGTGAAGCTTGAAATCGAGCACACATGCATACACTAAACATAACATCGGGCCTAGATGCGGTAATATAAAGTAAACTACCAATTATTGAACGATAAAGTTTTTGATCAACCATAGTACCTCCTTCATCTAAGTCTAGATGACCATTTGTTGCCATTGGAGTCTTGATAGGCTTAGCATTTTCTAAACCAAACTTCTTGAGCATGTCCTTCAAATATTTTGATTGACTTATAAAAATACCATCTTTCAATTGTTTGATTTGAAGGCCAAGAAAGAAGCTCAATTCTCCTATCATAGACATCTCAAATTCTTTTGACATCATTTTTCCGAACTCCTTACAAAATAATTCATTAGTAGATCCAAAAATAATATCATCAACGTAAATTTGACAAACAAATAAGTCTTTGCCAATTCTTTTAGTGAATAGAGTAGTGTCAACCTTCCCAATTTTGAAGTCTTTGGAAAGCAAGAAATCCCTAAGCCTTTCATACCAAGCGCGTGGAGCTTGCTTAAGCCCATAGAGAGCTTTAGAAAGCTTGAACACATGGTTAGGTCTTTTGGGGTCCTCAAAACCGGGAGGTTGTTCAACATACACTAGTTCACTAATCTTACCATTTAGAAAGGCACTCTTTACATCCATTTGGTAGAGCTTGATGTTATGTGCACAAGCATAAGCAAGTAGAATCCGGATTGCTTCTAATCTTGCTATGGGGGCAAATGTCTCCCCAAAATCCAATCCTTCAATTTGAGTATATCCTTGTGCAACCAATCTTGCCTTGTTTCTTACTACCACACCATCTTCATTGTGCTTGTTGCGAAACACCCATTTTGTACCAATAACATTGTGGTTCTTTGGTTTCTCAACAAGCTCCCAAACTTCATTTTGAGCGAAGTTATTTAATTCTTCATGCATTGCATTCACCCAATCAGCATCAAGTAGAGCTTCATCTACACGGTTAGGTTCCATACAAGATACAAAAGAGAAGTGTTCACAAAACGAAGCTATGCGAGAGCGAGTTTGAACACCCTTACTAATATCACCCACAATTTGATCAACCAGGTGATCCTTCACAATGGAATGATGAATTCTTGATACCGTTTGATAATTGCTTGTTGAAGCATTAGAAGGAACCGAAGGTCTTGAAGTACCTTGATCATGTGTATCCATGGTTTCATTGAGTTGTTGGCTTTGGTGATCTTCCTCATTTATAGTTGAGGATGAAGGAATGACAACCACACTATTTTTATCATCATCCTCCTTTGGTTTTATTTCACCAATGGCCATTGTTTTCATTGCATTTATCAAATGAGTTCCCCCAACATCATCAAGATTATCACTCTCATCTTGAGACCCATTTGTTTCATCGAATTCAACATCATATGCTTCCTCAATAATACCATGAGTTTTGTTGAAGACTCTATAAGCCTTACTATTTGATGAATATCCAAGAAGAAAACCCTCATCACATTTCTTCTCAAATTTAGAAAGCCGGCTCCCCTTTCTTAAAATATAACATTTGCAACCGAATACCCTAAAATATGAGATATTTGGCTTTCTACCAATAAGCAATTCATATGGAGTTTTCTTCAAGAGCTTGTGACAATATAGTCTATTTGATGAATGACAAGCGGTATTTATTGCCTCGGCCCAATAAGAATCCGATATACTATATTCCGCTAACATGGACCTAGCCATGTCAATAAGAGTTCTATTCTTTCTTTCAACAATACCATTTTGTTCCGGGGTATATTTGGAAGAGAATTCATGTTTGATACCCTTGTCATCACAATATTGATCAATTCTTGCATTTTTGAATTCCGACCCATTATCACTTCTAACCTTTTTGATGTCGAAATCAAATTGATTTTGAGCCAATATAGCAAATGACTTGAATGTTTCAAACACATTGGATTTGTCTCGTAGAAAATAAACCCAAGTAAATCTTGAATAGTCATCCACAATCACAAGACAATAAGAATTACCACCAATACTTACAAAAGATGTGGGCCCAAATAAATCCATGTGAAGTAATTCCAAAGGTCGATGAGTGGACATTTGACTTTTATTTGGATGAGTATTTGCCACTTGCTTACCGGCTTGACAAGAGCTACACAATTTGTTCTTTTCAAACTTCACATCTTTTAAGCCTCGAACTAAGTCATGCTTGGTTAACCGATTGAGTTGCTTCATCCCAACATGACCAAGTCTTCTATGCCATAACCAACCTAGTGAATCTTTTGAAAATAGGCAAGTTGTGAGCTTTGCCTCATTAGATGAGAAATCAACAAGATAAAGATTTTCATGTCTAAAGCCTTTAAATTTAAGATTGCTACCATCAACACTAGAGATAATAACATCTTCAACTGTGAAATTACAACAAAATCCTAAATCACATAATTGAGCTACGGAAAGTAAATTAAAATTCAAAGACTCAACCAATAGCACATTTGATATAGAATGATCATTTGAGATAGCAATTTTACCCAAACCTTTAACCTTTCCTTTACGATTATCTCCAAATGTGATACTATCATAATTTGAGCAATCTTCCTCACTCATTTGGGTAAACATTCTCATATCCCCGGTCATGTGTTGAGTACATCCACTATCCAACACCCAATGATTCCCTCCCGCCTTGTAGTTTACCTACAAAAGGAAATCAATCTCTTTTAGGTACCCAAACTTGCTTGGGTCCTCGGATGTTAGTGACCAAGGTCTTTGGCACCCAAATAGCTTTCTTTTTGTTTCCAACAATTGAAGTACCAACAAATTTAGCATGAACACCTTTTGCATTATGAGAAAGAACATAACAATGCTCAAAACAAGTGGAGGATACATTTTTGAACTTAGGACAATTTTTCTTAACATGCCCCTTTTTGTGACACTTGTGACACACTTTGTCACATTCTTTCACAAACAATGTCTTTTGCTTTACAAAAGCATTCTTTCCTTTCTTAGGAACATATCCAAGTCCTTCACGGTTAAGAGAGCATCGTTGACTTCCCAATATGAAATCCAATTTAGTCTTACCACCATATGCCTTTTCTAGATCATGAGTTAGAGCATTTATTCTATCTACTAACACTTCATTCTCAACAATAATTTTTGATTCATCAAGAGCAATGTTATCAATGAGAGAAATTTTGCATTTATCACAAATAGAGTTAGTAGGTAGTGGTTCACTTGTAAGACTATCAAGTAAGTCACAAGTGACTCCAACATCCTTAGTGACCACCTCAACTTCATGCACAATAGATGATTTTTGAGCATCCGCAAGCTTCTCACAATTTTCTTTGAGGTCATTGTGAGAGGTCTTGAGCTCCTCAAAAGACACTTGGAGGTTTTTATACAATTCCTTCAAGGTCTTAAATTTTTCTTTTTCTTTGTGCATGTAGTCATCGGCCTCACCTAGCATTCTAACAAGATCATCATATGAATAGCCATCATCATCAACATCATCAATATCATCATCATCTTTTATATCATTTAAATCGGTGATGATTTTTACCTTAGCATCTCCCTTTGCCATAAGACAATGGGGGGATGAGAAGAGGGAGGGAGCTTCCTTGATAGCAATTCCGGCATTAAGCTTAGATGAGGTGTCATCATCATCATTATCCGAGCTATCATCCGAGTCCCATTCAACTAAGTAGGCTTTGCCATCTTTCTTCTTGTTATAGTATTTCTTTTTCTTCTTGTCACTTTCATCTTTGCCCTTCTTCTTCTTGCTTGGGCAATTCATGGCAATGTGACCGGGTTCTCCACACTCAAAACATTTTCTATCATTGAAGGCATTTCTTCTAGATGTTTGACCTCTTCTAGGTTGACCTCTTTTCATCTTCATGAATTTATTGAATTTCCTTACAAATAAAGCCATGTCACCATCACTCTCACTTTCATTTTCTTCATCATTGCTATCTTCTTTTTCAATTGCCTTTGAGGCCTTGGCTTTGAGAGCAATAGATTCATTTTTCACCTTCTTTGCCAAACTTAAGGCATCGGCTTGAGACTTCTTAAATATATCTTGAGTGAGAATTTCTCCCAATACTTCGGTTGGAGAAGTTGTAGATAGATCACTCCTTACTAGCATTGTCACAATAGTCTCATATTTCTCCGGAAGTGATCTAAGGAACTTGTGTGTGAAATCCACATCCGGTACATTAAAACCAAGTCCTTTGAGTTCATTTACTATCTCATTCAACCGATTGAACATATCGGAAACACTCTCATCTTCTTTCATAATAAATTGCTCAAACTTCCCTTTGCACACATATAGTTTGGCACTCTTCACAATTGTAGTTCCTTCATGAATTTCCATTAGTTTTATCCAAATCTCATGAGCGGTTGTGAGATTCTTGATACGATTGAACTCATTTATATCAAGAGCATCATAAAAGACATTCATGGCTTGATCATTTGTGAGGATATTCTCGTTATCACTAACGGATGGTTCATCTTCCTTCAATACAACAAATCCATCCCTAACAATTGGCCAAATTTTTCCACCCATTGCTCTAAGATGCATTGACATTCTTATTTTCCAATAATCATAATTGCTTCCATCAAAGTGCGGTGGCTTCCCAATGTGCACATTGTTGTTACTAGCCATTTTGTCCCACTCCGGGATGATTAGATCCACAAACAATGGAGTCCTTGGCTCTGATACCACTTGTAGGATCTAGGACACCGGCTAGAGGGGGGGTGAATAGACGGTTTTGACTAAAAACAACAATACTCAATAAATTTAATCAATGCAACAAGAGAAATAAATTATCTAGTGTCAATAAGTAAACAATGTATGAAAAACAACTACGGAGATTGAATACTTGAAGAACAATAAGCAAAGCACTAATCAATTGCAAGGCAATAAGTAATGCTAGAAAGAATAGACACCGAAATTTATCCCGTGGTATCGATGATTTGCCGATCACTCCTAATTCACGTTGAGGTGGACTTCAAGCTCTCACTTGCTCCTCTATCAAGACACGACTTGATCTTTGAGCCAAGTGGACAAGAAATCACTCAATACCTCGATTCCACTAATGTCACCTTTGCCGCTCCGGCGAGGTAGGCGCGAACCCCTCACAATCCACACCGCGGCTTCTCCACAATCTTCTTGGAGAGCTCGACGGAGACAATCACCCGAGCCGTCTAGGAGGCGGCAACCTCCAAGAGTAACAAGCCAACGACGCTTGCTCGGTGTACCACCTAGTGCCTCAAGAATCACCAAATGATGCAAATGCACTAGGAACACTCAATCCCTCACTAGAATGCAATCTCAAGCAAAGAGTGTGAGAGAGTGAGTTGGAGGATCACAAATGAGCTCAATGTATGCAAGGAATGGCCAAGAGAGCTCTCTCACACGAGCTACCCTTCTATTTATAGTCCCCCACTAAAATCCAACCGTTATGTGCAAAAGGTAGCAGTTCTGCGCACACGCGGACCGTCCGCGCCCTAGGGCCGGACGGTCCGCCGTACATATAACGGCTATAAAGACCATTTGAAAACATGTCAGAGCTGACTCAAAAGGTGGGTCCGGACAGTCCGCCCCTTAAGGCCGGACCGTCCGCGACCTGGCAGCATGAAACACCCGAGCCTCGGATCAAAACAAGTTAACACGTGCGGACCGTCCGGCTATAAATCCCGGACGGTCCGCGACCTGAGTCAGTACTGTCCGGACTGGCCACCCGGACAGTCCGTAGTACAAAACTGTAAAAACACACAGTCCCTGTCCAAAAACGAGTTTGACACTTGCGGACCGTCCGCCTCTCACAGGCGGACCGTCCGCCTAATAAATCAGGGACTAGCCCGAGGACACCCTCCTCTGGACATGACTGCGGACGATCCGGCCCTAAGGCCCGGACGGTCCGCAGTGCACACATACTGGACCAGCCCGAAATGAATAAACACTGGACCCCTCTGGATGGGTCGCGGACGGTCCGGCCACTTTGCCCGGACGGTCCGCCGACCCCAAGACTTAGTCACTTTTCAAACTCGTTTTTGAAAAGGTTTTATCTTTCGAAACGGAAGCGCTGCTAGTCCTCATGCAAATGCAACCACTAGATGCTCTATGAGGCACTAAGTCTTACACAGAACAAGGTCATTAACCCCTCTTAATAGTACGGCTATCTAGCCTACCAATCCGGTCAATTTCTTCTCTAAACACCTGGTGACCGGCAAAAACAAACCCTATGTTATACCTTTGCCTTCACCTGATCCACAACCAATGCTTATAAGTCTTCAAGACTTCTCAGTTCTCTGTGGTTTCAACCTGCATTCTTATTTCTCCAAGAATTATTAGTCCACAAGTAGTTGTCATTAATTACCAAAACATTACCAAAGGGGCCTAGATGATTCACAGAGGCATAGGTCTGTTGAACCGCAGGATGCTGCCATTAATCGCAGAGGTGGCCTCCCTTCCAACCTTCAGGTATATTTTAGGCGAAAGCGTCACTCTAAGAAATGTTCTGCGCCGGATGCGCCTGCTGTTTTTTTCAATGACCTGGAGAAAATCATCAAGCCAGTGGTACAGCTGCTGCCCATGCCGGTTGCCAAGATTAGAAGCAGTAAGACTGTTGTTGCTGTGCCTCGTCGGAGTAGGAGGGTGGCTGGTGTCAAGCCTTGTTCTCCAGGTCCGATCATCACTGAAGCCCAAAAGAAAGTCATCAGGAGTTTGGGTCTCGCAGCCACGGAAGAAGCCATTGATCAAAAAGCTCAAGACAACTATTTTAAGCTGTTCGAGGGGCGCCTCACGGACTCTCATCTTGCTGCACTTGCTGCTATTTTTGGCTGGCAGGCTGAGCGATTTGATGATTCCAGCAGCCCAGTTCTCCTGGCAGGCTGTTAATTCCTGCTGTCCTTGGTCGTGTTTATTTGTTTTTCAATGAATCTATCAAACATTCTTGTATGGAATGCCCGTGGCCTTAATAATAAGGCTAGGCGAGATTATGTAAGAGACACAATTCTATCCTCCAAAGCTGATATTATTTGCCTCCAAGAGACTAAAGTGGCGTCGTTTTCTTCCCATCTGCTCCTATCTGTGTGTGGTTCAGATTTTGATAAGTTCTTGACCCTGCCTGCTGTTGGTACTCGTGGTGGCATTCTAATTGCATGGAAGGGAGCAGTTTGTCAAGTCATCTCCTCTCGTATTGATAATTTCTCGGTTTCAGTTCAGTTTGCTGGGATGGATGGTATGAATTGGTGGTTCACTGGTGTTTATGGTCCACAGGAAGATGATAGGAAAATTCAATTCCTTCAGGAGCTTCTTGATTTCAGAACCCTCTGCAGTGGTCCTTGGCTGTTGACTGGGGATTTTAACATGATCTATCAAGCTGCTGACAAAAATAATGCTAACCTGAATAGAGCTTTGATGGGCAGATTTCGAAGGTTTCTTGATGACTGCCTTCTTAAGGAAATTCCACTGCATGGTCGCAAATTTACATGGTCAAATGAAAGGTCTTCTCCAACTCTTGTACGACTTGATAGGGTGTTCTGTTGCAATGATTGGGAAGATTTCTTTCCTAATTCGTTCTTGCAAAGTGCATCCTCGGGGGTGTCGGACCATTGTCCTCTTATTCTCAGCCTTAATGTCCAAACCCATAAGAAGAGGCGTTTTCACTTTGAAAGTTATTGGCCCAAATTGCCGGGTTTCCTTGAGGCTGTCAGCCATAGCTGGAATGCTCCGGTCTCCACTGCTTGCCCTGTTGAGGGTATATTCTTAAAACTGCAGCGACTTAGCAAGGGGCTGCAAAAATGGAGCCATCACAAGGTTGGTAATGTAAAGCTGCAACTTGCTATTGCTAAGGAAATTCTGCACCGCCTTGAGATTGCCAGGGACAATAGAGTGCTCTCACCCGGGGAGGAATGGCTTAGAAAAAAATTGAAACTGCATTGCCTCGGTTTGGCATCATTGGAGCGCACTATTGCGAGGCTTCGCTCTCGCATTTTGTATCTACAAGAGGGTGATGCAAATACTTCTTTCTTTCATCAGCAAGCCCGCTACCACAAGAAAAAGAACTTTATTGCAAAATTCTAGGTTGAGGAACGTATTGTCACCTCACAAGAAGAAAAACAGCAAGCAGCCTTGGATTTTTATGATAACCTGCTAGGTACAGCTGAACATAGGGACTACACCCTGGACCTGCACAGCCTAGGCATTCAACAACATGATTTGGGGGATCTTGAGCTTGTTTTTTCTATGGAGGAGGTTTGGTCAGTTGTAAAAGATCTGCCTTTGGACAAGGCTCCTGGGCCAGATGGTTTCACAGGTCGTTTTTATAAGGTTTGCTGGGATATCATCAAGGAGGATATGATGGGTGCTTTGCTTGCTGTGCAATGTGGGCATGTCTCCAAACTCAAACTCCTCAACACGGCTTTTATCACCCTCCTGCCTAAGAAGGTGGATGCCCTGCTGGTCAAGGATTACAGGCCAATAAGCCTTGTTCACAGTTTTGCTAAGTTGGTGACCAAAGTGCTAGCAGCTCGGTTGGCACCCCACCTGCCAAGTATGGTCTCTATCAACCAAAGTGCCTTTATCAAAGGAAGGAGTATACAAGACAATTTCCTACTGGTGCAGCAACTTACCAGATCATTACACCACTCAAAAGAGCCTCACATCCTGCTGAAGTTGGATATTTCAAAGGCCTTTGACTCGATATCCTGGCCATTCCTGCTTGACATGTTACAACACTTGGGTTTTGGTCGAAGCTGGTGCAACCTTATTAGTCTGTTGCTTTGCACTTCCTCTACACGGATCCTTGTCAATGGCGAGCCTGGGGAATACATTCTGCATCATAGGGGTCTTCGGCAAGGCGATCCTTTGTCCCCCATGATGTTTATCCTTGTCATGGAGGCTTTGAATGCTATGGTCAGTTATGCTTTCAGGGAACATATGCTGCAGCCGATTGCAAATCAACATGCCAAACATTGTATCTCCTTCTATGCTGACGATGTTGTTTTGTTCATGCGGCCCTCTCATCAGGATATCTCAGCAATTATCAGCATTTTAGACATCTTTGGTCATGCTACTGGGTTAAAAACGAACATCTCCAAAAGTTCTGTTACACCTATTCAATGTGGAGCGAATGAGCTGACCACCATTGCTGCCTTATTACCATGTGCTACAAAAAAATTTCCCTGCACTTACTTGGGGATTCCTCTATCAATCCGTAGGCTTGCTAACTCTGATCTCCTGCCGCTTGTTGATAAAGTTGCTGATAAACTTCCAGGATGGAAAGCTAATCTTCTCAGCCGGGCTGGTCGTCTTGTCATGGTTAAGACGGTGTTGTCTTCTGTCCCTATCTATCTTATGCTTGCTTTAGAACTCCCTAAATGGGTTTTTAAGGCAATCGATAAGAGGAGACGAGGCTTTCTTTGGAAGGGGCAAGGTGATGCAAATGGAGGTAACTGTCTCGTGTCCTGGGAAGCTGTCCAGCGGCCTCTCAAGTATGGTGGTCTAGGTATTCTCAACCTAGAGATGTTTGGATGGGCCCTACGTGCTAGGTGGCTTTGGTTACAAAAGACTGACGCGTCAAGGCCATGGGTTGGTCTCCCTATCCGAGTGCACCGTAATGCAAAGGCCCTCGTTGATGTGGCTATTACCTCAGTGGTAGGTAGTGGTGAATCTGTGAAGTTCTGGTCTGATCGTTGGCTCCTTGGTAAAACTGTGGCTGAACACTGTCCAACCCTTATCCAAGTGATTTCTAGAAGGGCTTTAAAGCGAAGAACAGTAGCTGAGGGGCTCACAAATCGTCAATGGGTGTCAGATATTCGGGGAGGATTGTCTGTAACGGTCCTAGTAGAGTATCTGCAGCTATGGAACTTGGTTGATGGGGTAGTTCTGCAACCTGACATCGCAGACCAACACATCTGGCGCCTCTCTGCTCATGGTACTTATTGTAGCAAATCGGCCTATGATGTTCTCTTTGTTGGCTCTATCCCTTTTGGCCCTTGGCGACGTGTCTGGAAGACCTGGGCCCCCTTAAGATGCAAACTCTTTGTATGGTTCGCAATCAAAAACAGGGTTTGGACAGCAGATCGACTTGCAAAAAGAGGTCTGCCCCATCCAGTTGCTTGCCCTCTGTGTGATCAGGCCGAGGAAACCATCCAGCATATTCTTGTCTCCTACGTGTTCGCTCGGCAGATATGGACGTCCATGCTACACAATTTAGGCCTCCTTGCCATTGTGCCTCAGCATGGATGCACTCGTTTCTCAAATTGGTGGTGCCAAAGTATCAAGAAAGTGGAGAAGAGTCTAAGAAAAGGTCTTAATTCCTTGATCATTTTGGTTGCTTAGGAGATTTGGAAGCACCGTAATGCTTGTGTTTTTGAGGGGGTTGTGCCCTGCACCCAGCAAGTTCAGAGTGCTGTGATTGAGGAGGGCAACGTCTGGTGTTTGGCTGGTGCATCAGCTCTGCAGGACCTCCTGCTGCGCCAGCTCCCTAGGGGACCTTAGCAGTTTTCCTGCTGGTAGTCGTTTTTGGTCGGGTTGTTACCTTGTGTGTGTGGTGCGTTGTGTTATTGCCGGAGGGGTCTCGGCCTAGGGGCCTTTGTAATTAGGGGTTGACAAGTCTTGTCTCTCCTATGTTCTTTTTTTCTTCTTAATTTAATGACACGCGGCTCTCCTGCGTTTGTTCAAAAAAAAGATTATATATAATTAACTATATATATATGCTAATAGACAAGCTTTAGGTCTAGAAAAAATTCATCCTAATTTTTTTCAAATACCCATCTTCTAAATCATGGTCTGTCGCTGGTTTGAGTGGTATTTATAACTATCAACCACCACCTAGTCGTTGACAACTTTCTACCACACGTGAACCGTCCGCTTACCCCAAATGACCTAGTCCAAACTTTTTCACCACCATCCCAACCCATCACATGTAAAAAACCCTTTTAAAAGCTCCCACCAATCCACCACCACAACATCGTGCGCTGCTGCACGCGAAGCACAGCTCGCCTTGCCTCCGTTCAGCTCACGGTGGAAGAGGAGGGCGACAGCACACGAGAGGGAGCGGAAGCGCGCAAGGAGGTCAGTGAAGCACGCGCCCACGGCCCACATCCAGAGCTGCACGGCTGCACAGCACCGCGCGATGGCGTGCATCAACATGTACAATCCTGACGGCGCGGCCGGGTTCGGCGGCGGGCCGCAGCCGCCGGCCGCGCTGGGCCCGCGCGTCTCCTTCTCCAGCGACTTCGCCGTGGAGCCGCCGCCGGTGCAGAACCGAGCGATGAGCCTGCGGTGCCAGGAGGAGGACGTCAACTTCGAGTTCTCCGTGGGCAGCCACCCCATGATGGCGGCCGACCAGCTCTTCTCCAAGGGCAGGATCCTTCCCCTCAGGGACAACGGCGGCTGCTTCGCCGCCGCGCGGCCAACCACCACGCTGCGCGACGAGCTCTGTGGCGGCGGCGGCGGCGCCAGCGACGACGACGAGAGGGCCTCCGCCGCCGGAAGCAAGGGGTCCGGCCGGTGGAAGGAGATGCTCGGCCTGCGGAAGGCGCTCTGCGTGGGCGTCGGCGGCGGCGGCGGCAACGGCCCTCCCACCAAGAAGGCTGGTAGCGGCAAGCAGGGCGTCGCCGACGACATGGCAGCGTCCAATCAGGTCGGCATGCATCATGCGTCTGCATCTGCATGCGTCCACATGGTGGAAGCTAATCCGGTCGACACCTTGTCTCATCAAGCATCTGTTTGCTTCACACAGCAGGAGCTATGACCGTGCCGATGGGAGAGACGAGACAGGTTCACATGCATGAAGCTTACTTTTGTTCTCCCTCCTCGGCTCCTCCTTCCGGATGCTGTTGTTCGATGAACCTCTTGAATAGTGCTTGCCATCATCGACCCATGGGCTAGCTAGGTTTTGTAGATTGTTGTCAGCGAGTCTGCTTATTGTGTGCTAGGTGGCCTGGCCGCTGAAAAGAGCCCCAAAAAATGTGTGTAATTTCCCTGTATATATATTCTAAGTGCTATGATATTCTCTCTATCCAGCAAGCAAGATGGCCACTCACTAGCAGATCCATGGCCAGCTAGTGTTTGTTTCTTTTCTTTCTTTCACTTGTTCTCGTAGATGGGAAATTTATGGTGCGATGAATGATCAGATTTGCCTGCAGGTGGCCATGCCAGATCTATGAGGTGAGGAGGCTCTAGTTTACCAGTGATGGAGCCTCCCTGTCCGTGGGGTGGGGATCAACAGTGCTCTTATTTGTCTCGTTGCTCCGCTGGATGAGTATATAAAGAGAGAGAGAGAGACAAGAGCATCAGAGCGAGCATGTGTGAGGCGACAGCGAGAGCCAGTGGAGGTGGAAGAAAGGCTCCCCCAGTCCCCGCCCCTGGCCTGCCATAACCATCATTGTTTCTTCTGTTTTGTTTGTGTTCATGACAAAACGATCGATATCCGTCTTCATTTTCGTTTGAAAAAACTAATTTAGTGGACGAGAGATGGATCGATGAATCCATCTATGCAATGTGCTCCCGACATGTACTGTCCAATCTGCAGTGTGTCATGCATGCATGGATGCACTGCTGCCTGCCTCTATGCTCGCAATGCGTTCAGATCCATATAAATTAGATTATATAATCTGTACGTCTAGATTATAATTCTAAATAAACACCTCCTAAGACATATTTATTTTCTTCCAGAGTTATATACCCCAGCTTTATAGATTATATAATCACCTAATAATTTACTTATGAATTATTATAATCTAGATAACTAGATTATATAATCCACCTAATAATCTATATTGTTTGTTTATCTTTTAACTTATTTAAGTTAGGATATATAATCTCGAGGGTAAATAAACATGGCTTAAGTAAGAACTAGTTTGGAAGCAGGGATCTAACATAGGAAGAGTTTTCCACCTATGAAAAACCAAATACAGAAATTCCACAGAAATTTGAGTTTCTAAACAAGTCTTAAGGCCCTGTTTGGAATTGTAGTATTTTTGCAGTTTTGAAACAATACTATGGTATTTGATGATACTATAGTATTGGAGCTCAAAAGGTGTTTGGTTTGTAGAGTCAAAACTTAGTTTTAAATACCATGGTTTACCCAAAACTGCGGTATTTTTGGAGTTTTTGAAACTCCACTCAGGACCTCAGTTTTCTTCTCTTCTCTCTACATATACTTTGTTTTTACAATAGAATCAAACAGATCTCGGTTTTGAACAATACTGTAGTTTTATTGTGGTAAAGCAATACCGTAGTATTTATGTTATGTACAATTGTAAACTATAATATCTCAAAACTACATTATTTTAAAACTGCATTTTCAAACAGACCCTAAGGGTCTGCGGGGGCACCTGTATCTTTAGTGAAAAAAAATACAAGTAGAGGAAGCTAGAAAAAGGGCTAGTTTGAGAGTCTAAAAACCGGAGATGCTCGGAGAGGCTAAAATCCACTTTTTATTCAATTTTAAATACATAAAGATTTTAACCGTACCCGTTTAACTTCTCCGGTTTTGTGACTCACAAACTAGCCCGTTTTCAAAATAGAGGATCGATAATTTGGCAGTGCTAGCTACTATTATATTGGCGCAAGTGGTGATGTTTAACTTTCTCATCTTTACAGGCAAACAAGGACTGTCAAGAGACGTTGATGTCTCCGTCTAATTAAGCGGATTTCATGGACGCCTGTCGCCATTACCGGCCGTCGCGCTGTACGGGCGGCTAGGCATTGTGGATAGATTTCTGGATAAGCATGCACCATAAGGTCTATGAAAGGGGTATACAAATGTTTACTGCACGAGCTAGACTACTTTGCGTGCAGTTGTAGCATTAATTATATGGGATTTAGGTTCACAGGACAGATAGTAGCAGCTCTAGATATATACCCGATCAGTGTGTAGTGGAGTCCTTGGCAAGCAAACAAAAGAGAGCTGGCAAATGCCATGGCTTTTCTGCTACGACTAAGTGCTAGTAGCATGCATGAGTCTGGCGTGCGACCTATGGCATTTGGCAAGGGTACGGTGCATGTAGGGGCACAAGAAACAAGGTTAACGACGAGTCACTGAGGATGTGTCCCGTCAACAGCGCACACAAAAAGCGTGCTACGATAGTAATTTCGTCACGAAACAGCAACGGTTCCTTGATTGATGCTTGGGCGGAGACTGTGAATAGCTAGCTAGAGAGACGCTATCACAGGTCTGGAGCTGGATTACGACATTAGCTAGGGTGACGGCAAATAATGACATTCCTTTTACTTCCTCTCTGAAGCTGACAGGGTCGTAACCGTAACCAAAAGACTGGACCGAAACATGCGGTGCGGGGGTGCGGATCTGCAGGATGTGACGGAACTCGAGTCAGCCCACTGAAATTCGGCACGGGTTTGCATTGGGCCACCGGCCCGCGTTTGCGGGAGCGGAGGAGCCGCAGCTACCCACGTTCGTGTCCTGCGTCCCACACAGGCCCGAGGGGGTGGCGGCACCGAAAATTACCGGCCCGCACTCGTTGCGCATCCGTCTCGTTGGGATGCCGGATGTGTGCGGATTGACGTGGCATATCCTAAACTTTAGTCGATGACAACCAAACACTCTCTTAGAGCATCTCCAATAGCTACTAATATTCCTAACCTTTAAACGAAAAAAAAAAGAAAATACTATCCTAAAAGTTTTCTATCACCTCTTCCAAAACTTCCGCATGCGGAAAACTGACCTGACGCTCTGCGCATGTATTTGCAGCCGCTGCCGTCCCAATATCCGTCCCCCCTTTTCAGTTTGCCGCGCAAGTTTTCATTTCTGTTGCATAGTATATTCATCTTTTCATTTCTCTGCTGTTAGTGTCCTATCCAATTTTTTATTATTATTGTGTGGTGTCGATACCTTTTATTTCCATACTACTACTACTATGTGCTACCAGCCGCAAAGTTTTTTTTTATTATTTTTGTATGATGGCTAAGTACGTGATGATTTAACGTATTTTTATTATCTCATATTTCCTTTTTTGTGTTCTTTGGGTTTTTTTATTTTCCTATTGATTTTGTTGTTTCATTTAATTATTTTATAATTTTTTTTCCTCTTTATATACTGGAGACCTAGACTGGATTTTTCTTTCCTTTTTAAACAGGGCTGTTCTGGGATATTCCGTGCGTCTGATTTAAATTAGTCGATCGTGTGTTGTTTTCTTGCGAGAAATTTCATTTCTTTCTATCTACTTCCACGTTAGGAGATGCCGCTTCATATTAATGTGTTTTGGGTACGTTGCTCGTAATGTTTCATGGTGCATTCTCCATTGTTTCAACAGTGTTGCAATGAAACAGATAAATTGGGCTTTTGTTCTTAAACCAACGCATGCATAGAGAAAAGGTGACAAGAGCATAAGAAGAAGAAAAGAAGCGGTTAGCGAGAATGAACCACGTCGTAAATGCTCTGCTCTGCTCTGCTCGGATCCAAAGCCGATCATCATCATTCGAGGCGTGATTATATATACGGATTGTACACGAATACAACTATCCGCCCCCATAATTACAAATCCAATCCGTTGGTGTACGTACGGCGAGCGGGGGGGAAAAATGTGTGTCGCGTACGTGCAACAGGCCAACAGGCAACAGCAAGTACCCCTGACTACACATGGTGATAAACGAAGTTGTGGTTGGCTGAGGCTCAGGCCTCGCCGCTATATCAGCTCGGTCCTTTGCGTGTGCTGTGCTCCTCCTCCACCTCACCTTGGCGGTGGATTTGCCTGTCGCTTACCTGAACCGCCGATCGAATCATACAGATCGATGTTTAGGTGCTACTCCACCAGAATTTGCAGACACCATACGATCCGTACCCCTAGTAGCGCCAGCGGATTAATTACGCCGGCGCATCGCATCGAATTCATGGCGAGCATTTGGACGTCTTATCTGACAGCATTCATCTCTGCTGTAAACTCTGTCATTCCCTTCGTCCCTGCAGGCTCGTTCTTGTTTTTTACGTCCACCATCACCGCACTACAGCAGGCTCTCCTTTTCGAATTTACTCCAGGCTGCCAGGTTTCTCTCTGGGCTCGTTCGGAGTCGTCTGCGAAAGAGATTTCTTCTTCTAGTAGATGGGATGGGAGGAGGTGGGGGAGCTGCAGATGAACAGATCTTGGCAGACCGACCGCAACAGAGCCAGGCAAGGCAAGCAGGTGACAGGAATGAATCACTGCCACTGCCACTGCCACTGCTGGACCCCAAAGCTACCCAGGCTAGGACCCAGGGCTAACCAAAAGGAGCAGACCAGAGTTTCAGTGCCACCACTTGATGGTTTTCGCGGAATGTCTCCGGCCTGGGGATCTTCGCAAAACGTACTTACGCCTGACTGACTATCATACGCCCACCCTGTCGTCGCCAGTTTTCTAAGCAAAGCTCGCTAGTCGTCTCGTCGTGCCCCCTCTCCACCCGGCTGGCCTATGCGCTCCCATCCCAGCTGGTTGATCCATCGTCGATGGTATACTATGTGCACTTGCCTCCCAAGATCTCCCCGCCATCCACGGATCTCGGCGGCTTGCCGCTAAACCTACTAGTTTATTCGTCGCCGTCAATACGCTCGAACGTGACGTGCTCCTCTCAACCGCTACATCATGGCGCCCATCTCCCACACGCACCCCACAAAATCATCAGCCAGGCTCTTCCTTCCACGTCTGCTGGTACAAATCATCAGCCAGACCTTAATGTTCGCTCTGGACACATATAATTAACGCCGCATAGCATCGACGGGAGGGAAGAAGAAAAAAAAACGTTGCACGACCTACATTTTTTTTTGATAATTTCGTATAGTATTTGTTTTTATTGATTGAAAGATCGACGATTCTGACGTGGAACAGTAACTAGCCCGAATTTAAATCCGGATGACGACGACACAGGTGGATGGATGCACAAGAACCACGGCCACAGGGAAACGGATATTTTTCCATATCGGGCTAGACTAGGAACCGGACGAGAACACAGCGAGCCCATGGGGGCAAAAAGGTAAGGTCGCAGGAAACAGTGGACCAGAGCATTAAAAAAAACACCTGCACGCCCGTTTCAGTGCAAAGCCAGCAAGCGGCAGTGCGCGACGGACGGACTGCAGGCAGCGCAGTGGCAGCAGTGTCACCGAATCGCCGTCGCTCCTCTGCCACTGCCCACTGGCCTTCCTAGTTTTCACCAACCTATACTACTGAGCAGCCCAGATCCCGATGGCAGTAACATTCCTCACTCATCAGCCGCACCCTCGACCCCCCCCCCCCCCCCCCCCCCACTTGCCAGTTGCCACCCCTGCCTGTCCATGTGCATGCTCACATGATCCCGATGCAAGCCATGCATCCCAATTTCTCGTCTCCACCTCCCAGCGACATGCATGCATGTGTACCAAAACAATAGTTTACTTAATTGCGGAGTCGCCACCGTCGCTAATCATGGTTTTACGGCTTGCTTTAATCTCGCTTTACTGCTTAACCACCCTTCTTAACTGGACAGCTGATGGTGGCAGGCTGAGGTGATCCGCCTCGGTGAGAGCTAGCGTTGGCGTAGGCTTCTTTCCACGGCACGCCATAGCATAGCCCCCACTTCCCCACTGCAGTGTTAGCCTGTGCTGGGACTGGGATGCAGTGACAGATGCAGCATGGACAAGTGGACAACGGGTTATGCTGCGTAGCACTAGTACTCCTATACTACGTCCAATCGGAACATCAGATATGCAGGTGACGCGCCTACCGGGATAAAAAGATTGATTAATCTCGCCGAGACAGTTCGTGCGGTGTACGTACGTCACCACCATGCATGGTTCTTGCTGCTACCTCTCGATGATATCTCGATCCACCAAATACATATAAGACGTTTGGTAAAAAAAAATCACTTTGATGTATGTATTAGTACGTACGGGGAGGTTGATACGAAACGAAGTACCGCCAGATCCAGATGGATGGAAGAAATGGCGTGATGCAGAAGGATCAGAGGATTTCGGGACCAGCAACAGGTGAGGATATATATCCAACAAGCAGCAGCGTACACGCCGACACGCGGTAGCTAAACGTGACTCGGATTAGAGACAAGCCAGATCTTTCTTTGCAAGCCAGCAAGCTGCTGTACAGTAAATTAAGACGATTAAACTCCATCTAAGATGCATGAGACAAATTACACAGTAAGCGGATTGATCTATCGGGGTCAAGATAACCTCTGAATAAGTAGTAGTAAATAACTACGCGCTCCTGCTAGCTAGCTCCAGAGAAAAGCAAGGCATTTGGACGAGATGAATGGTGGTGGTTAGCTTAGGCTGTAAAGCTGCTTAATTGTTTGGTTTTTCTCTTCTCCGTTATGTTTGTTGGGGGGGGGGGGGGGGGGCATCTTTTCTCTTTCTAGCTTCACCTTGCACCGGACGCACGCTCGCTTCAGATGCTGACCACCGGCGCCCACTTGAACCGCCCGGCGTCGAGGGGCACGCCGCGGACGAAGTCGAAGTTGTACCTGTGCCAACAAGGTAGATCACACGCACGTCAGGTTAGCAATTCAGCACGCCGCCGCCCGGCCGCGGTAACCCACGAAATTAACGACGGAGAAGGGATTTGCGTGCGTGCGTGCGTGCGGTAAGAGATCGATCGAGTAACACAGTAATTCCTGCATGCTACGCGGCGGGAGCACGCGGTAAAACCAAAATTTTCTGGACGCGCGGCCGCGCCGGTAGATTGACGAGGAGTCTTACTTGGAAGCAAAGCGCTTGGCCTGGGCCGCCTCGGCGGCGGCGAAGAACTCCTGGATCTCGTGTGCTGGCGGCACGATCAGCTCCGCAGCCGGCGTTGCCGCCGGTAGCGACGGGCCAGTCTTGTGCCCCGCCAGATCCGACTCCAGATCGCTGAGCTCGCCGTGCGCCCGGCTCGATGGCGTCGCCTCTCTCCTGAATTTTCCAAAACCCACAGGCGCGGAACGACGTCAGGAGCACGGCGGAAGGCATAATTCAGCAGGAATCGCGAGACACAAAGGGAGAATTCTCCAACCTCTCGCGGTCTGGGCCGCTCCCGGAGTTGCTCGCCGAGACATCCACCAGGACGTGATCCCCGCCAGCCTGTTACGTCGTAGAGACCAAAACCAAAAGAAAGCCACGAAATTCAGCAACGAGTAGCGCTGGAGATCTCGGTGCGTTTTTGAATTCGAATAATTCTAGGGTTTGGCTCTCTCTCTCTCTCTCTCTCTCACCTCTGCAGCGTCGTCGGAGCGGCAGGTGTGGCTCCCGCGCTGACCCCCCACGTGCACCGACGACGCCGTGCTGGAGCAACGCGAGAGCCCGGCCGCGAGCGCCGCGCCCTGCTGTCCTGCAGCGCCGTCAGCAGCCTCCGCCGGGGTCGGAACCGACGGCGGCTGCGGCTGAGGCGGTGCCATGAACAGCATGCGGCTACGCAGGTGGATGTAGCAGCTTCCGCCGTCCCCACCAGCGCCCACGGCGGCGGCAGGCTCCCCCGCCGGCGCCAGCGCCCTCTTCCTCCTCGGGGCGACCTTCGCGACACCACCGGTCGCCGCCGCGGACCTGGACCTCGTGCGGACGCCGACGACCTGCGTAACCTCGACGGCGGCGACCTCCGCGCCTGCGGCCCCCCTGCACTTGCGCATGTACTTCCCCATCTGACGCAACGCCGCGGCCGCCGCAGCCCTGCCCTCTCGCTTGCTTGTCTTGGCCGGTTCCTCTTTCTCTTTTTCCTCTCCCACAGGCCACAACGCCTGCGCGGCGCTGCTGCCTGCAGCCGCTTGCGTCTTTGGATTCTATCACAATCACACAGACACACAACCCGTCGGGCCGGGCCGCCCGCGTGCGAGTACAAATATAAGATGCCGCGGCCGCGGGGTGGAGACCCGGATCCGACGGCCAGGACCGGCCCTCTCCCTGACGGCACCGCCGCCGTTAGCCGGATGGTGCCGGTCGGGGGTGTAGTGTAGCCGGGGGTGGGAACGGCGTGCATCCCACAAACGGGAACGTAACGTAACGGAGGAAGCTTCGGCGCCTGGCGCACACACGCTGATAGGCCCCGCGGGGTCTCCGCTTGACACGTGTAGCGCGGCGGATCGGACGGTTGGCGTGCCCAGCCTGGGGTTTCAGAAAAATTCGAAACCTTTAACTGCGAGGAGATGAAAGGCGGCGCGTTTAAAACCGGCCGCACCCCCGTACTGAGTACTGTACAGTTTCACGGAGAGGGACGTTGCGATGCTTGCGTTGCAGGCTTTGTTCCCGTGGACAGAGCGTTACGGGACATACGGAAATCTGGGGGCAAATGAAAAGAGGGAAACAGAAGCGCTAGGGACTCCGTTGGCCGTTGCAGGGTGTGCAGCCTTACCTGACGAACGAAAGAAACTTGGGCTGGACGGGTGCTCTGGGTTGGGTTGTGTGGTCCGAAGCAAGCAGACGACGCCAGTACAGTGCTCCCGAAAGGTTCTCTCTGAAAAAAGCGTGCCGTTCTGTTAGTCTCAAAAATAAACAAAGAGGAGAAGTGTATTCTGTTTGGCACAGGACAGGACAGGAGCAGGGTTGGGGCAGGATGGGCCCGGTCCAGCGAACAGTGTAGGGAGGCGGGCCTAGTACTGCACATTCGGGTTCTTCTTCTATCCGCCTGCAACCGACGAGAGGCTGTCGGCCGAAACACCTCTGCTGCAAGTGTCTGTCGTACGTATTACAGTACTCCTGGGAACTGGAACGGCGGCGCCCGTGGTAGAGCAAAAAAAACTGTCACAGATTGTTTATTTATGCTAACCGATTCTGAAAACTGTGAACAAGAGCGGGCGATTTGTTGGGCGCCGATGCCCCCGCGCCCGCCGTACAGATCCACACAGGGCGCGGCCATGTCGTCGCACCGCACCGTGCGCCTCGTAGTCGCCGGCAGAACAGGCACTGCTGTTTGTCTCGCGCCGAGTGGACGGCACGGCCCGGCCCGGCCCGGCCCGGCCCGCAAGAAGCCATAAACCGGCGCCGGGCACCACAAGCACCCGCACCGGACGGTTCCGAACTTCCGATGAGCTACGGCGTGCACGTCAACATTGTAAGCCCACACGCTGTGCATCAGTTCCCATTTTGTAACAAAAAAAAAAGCATGCGTCTTTTCTCTCGAGCGTCGGGGCGGGAGAAAAACTGCCACGGTTTGACCACCGGTCCGTGCGTGGCCTAACTACGGACGCGAGAAGTTGACACCACGGATAGTATCGATGGACATAGGGACGTACGAGACAGAGACAGCGTGGATGGGGGAAATTAAGAATGCTGTATGCTCCAACCTCTTGTGTCGTGTAGCCTTGGATTCTCCTCGTTTGATCGTTTTGTTTATAAGATGGTGTTTTGTCGTTTTGTCCTTGTAGTCCAAATGGATCCGACGACCTTTATTACCGCACCTCCAAGTGTTTCTAGAGTTTAAAATCATTGGGTTTCTAAGTGGATAAAAATAATTGCAAGTTCTGCCTCGTTATGGCTTTCTCTCGCTCGTTCGTTCTAGCTTTCTCTAGCCAATTTTGCACCTTTCCTCTTCGGGCCGTTCGGACTCCATGACCTAAATTTAAATGATTAAAGTTTAGCTACTTTAGAAGTCAAAGATAAAAAAGCTAAAAGTATTTGAAATAAATTACCCCCTTAGCTCCTAATAGAAACTAAAACTAACTACAAGAATAGCTTTCCACCACATACCCTTTCATGGACACCATTAAATCATATCCAGCAATTCACTCATATGGTCCCCCAAAACACTGTTTTACAATGTAGATTACAAAATTCGTAAAGTGTAGTTTAAATATGGGTATAGAGATAGATAAGCGGCTGAAGATAGTGAAAGGGAAATGTGCCCTTGGGCAATTTTTATAAGTATTTTGGTGATTAGATGCTCAACACATATTAATTGAGTCCTCATGTGCTAAATGTGTGAAAAGTGCAAATCAAGATGCAAGGTATGTTTCTACATTTAATACATTGTTTTTTTAGTATTAACATGTTTATCTAAGTGTTAGAAACAGTGCCGAGAAGAGAAGAAACGAATTGGAAAAGAGTTGGCTGTGTACAGCCAACACCTGCTCGAGCATGGCACACCGGGCTGTCCGGTGGTGTACCGGACAGTGTCTGGTGCCCTAGGCTGGTCGACGGTGAACCGGCTGCTCTTGGAAAACGACGAAGTTGTACAGCTATAAATCACCGGACTGTACGGTGGTGCATCCGGGACGAACTCCTTGCTCTCGGGAAAAGGAAAAAGCGACGTGGCTTTCTCTGTGATTGTTGTGTTCACAAGAACTCGCTTTAAAACTACTTAGTCGCACTAACACTTTAATAACCAAGTTTGTGGCTATTTAGTGTTTGATTTTACATGATCACCTATTCACCCCCTCTAGATGCTCTCAGATAGCCTTAATGGCATTAGTGGGGAAAATAATGCGAGGGTACTTTGGTCTTTCTAGACATCGTTAATGGCATCAATCACTGATTTAGTCACTTGATCTAAATAGGGTGTAACTAAAATCTAGTCACTTATTTTAGTCCGTTTCTTTTAGCTCATGGGATCCAAATAGGTCCTATATTATAACTAATTAAGCCCCACAAGGTGTCGGCTCTCTTGCCATAGCGAACGCAAGCTCTGCTCGGCTTCACCGGTTCCCTAAAACAGAAAAATAAAAAAACGGGCAAAAATGATTTTCCTGGAATTGTTTAGCCCAAATTGAAGAGTTAAATGCATTGGTGATGCCTATATTTGTCAAAGGGTGTCACTTAGGCACATTAACTTTTTAAATGTGTTTTTGGTCCCTAAATTTATTTTATGGTGCACCACACATGTCTAAACTTATAAACTGGTGCATCACATGTCCACTTCTAGACTATATTAACCATTATGGTGCATCACTTAACAAGTTTAGGGACATAGAAATTTGTTTATAAAGTTCATGGACCAAAGTGACACCTCTTAACTACTTTATGTGTTGCTCATGCATTTAACTCGATATTGAACATTTTTTATCGGACACATCCTATATGACAAAAATTAACTAATTTACATAGGTAAGAAAAATGACCCAACAGAAATTACTAACCTTTGTTGGCTACCTGATTTCAGATGACGAAAATTAATTCTTTTTCCAACATGACTGGCGAAAATTATTAATTTTCGCTACTCATAGAGTATGTCCAACATAAACGCCTCCTGCTTTCTCTCTCCTATCACTCTTGCCCTTCCCTCCCCCCTCCGCTCTGTCTGTGTATAGCTAAAGTCAGTCTATTTTTTATATATTAACCATAAGATTTATATTTTAAGCAAATAAATATTGATTATTGTATGGTTAATAGTAATTAGTATGCACTGGTATGGTAAATTAATTATGATGAAATATTGAATGGCTAGTTTTTAAAGTTAATAAGATTGAAAATATATGTATTTAAACACAAAATGGTAGCGTGAACACAAGGTTGATACATATCATTGTGGTTTGAATTTGATTGTTAATAGAGTAGTGTTTCCAGTTGAGTCGGATAAACAAATCGAGGTGTGAGTGTGTGCAACATCTCTTTTAGCTTGTAGTGTGTAAGTGTGAAGTCCAGATGCAGTGGTGGACAACAGAAGGTGAAGATTATGCGGACTTGTGCCGTTAGACCAGGAATGGTGAAGGACGAGTAATATGAAAGACTCTCATGTTCATCTTCTATTACCTAAAGTTCTCGCTTGTGATTTCCCCTCTCGAGCTCCTCCATATAATTTTTTAGTGATCTTTTGAATTGGAGTTCTTACGAATGCTTGAGATAGTTAGAAACGTGAAAGGACCTCCTAGAATCATTGCCACCAAGTGACATAGGTTGATTCATCAGGTGCATAAAATTCCAACCTTTTGACCAATTTTGGGAAACCCCCATTTTGGATTTGTGTTTCTTTCCTATCTAACCTCAAGATTTTAAACTTTTGGACTTCAAACACTGTGGACACTTTGGATCTTCCCTATAAAGGTGTGTATATATTTTCATCTCAATGGGAGGTCATTTGGATTGTTTTTGCCTTTTAGAGTTTATGTTCAGTCTACACGAAACAAAACCAATGATATGAAAAATTGGACATGACCTCATCCTTAAATCTTATGGCACCATGAAAAGAACTCTTTTTTATTGGTGCCAGCTTGAGAAGGAAGGGTGTTTATAAAGCAGAAACGTTAGTATTGATTGATGTCTCAAACCAATACTAATGCTAAGTAATGAGCACCGATTGAAGACATCAGTCGATACTAATTATATTAGTACCGATCGGTATATTTAACTTTCAATCAGTATTGATTACTTAACATTAGTACCGGTTGGAGACACCAACCGATACTAATGCCTTGTACAAAAACACGGTACTCTACCGACAATTAAGTCAGTACTAGGTTTAAAAGAAATGCCGATTTTATCGAACGAAAGCCTGGTTCTCTAAATAGTGAAAGAGTCTTTTTGTGTTTTCGTAGGATAAAATAATAGCCGACGCAGACAAATCGTGTTATACGGGATCCTTTAAAATATAGGAGATGGTGCAATGTGCAGCCTCGACTTACATCCATGTGCTGTATACATACATTGCTTGAAAGTTGGATCTCAACTTTGATGGGCTTCGATCAGGTCACATGCATGCCTTCGATCTGACCTATGGAAGTTTTGTGCGATTCTCTGGTGTCACATGCGGCTCACTAATTGCGACAAAAAAGGTTCGATCCAAACGGCACTTAAGTAACGCCGCGCCACCCCGATGATTGATCGATGAGGGAGCTGCTCCACTTGCCCTGCTGCAACCAACTACAGGTAGAATAGTAAGCCGTACTAGTGCAGAGTAAACAGCAAAGATCAGGTCGCTCTCGGGGGACATTTCCGGATGACACAAGCGCGCTGCACCCAAGGAGAAATATACCGGACCTGCAAAGCATATACCGGATCCTGCCCCCACCCACCTGCATCGAGGAATCTCAGAAGCGGCGGTGCACACAGCAGCAGAGAGGCTCGCTGCTACAAGACCATGGCTGTAGAGCGAATAATAGTAAAAAAAAAAAAACTGCGAGTTGAGCTTCTATTATATAGCCGGCAAAATTACACCTGTGTCATAGAGAAACACAGCAGTCAGTCGATGGATTGGGGGCACACAACCTGTGCAGAGATGTTACAGAGCAAAACATCAGTGAAAGGCCTCAGCCTGTGTGCGCGCCTCTGTTGCTGGCAGCACAAGAACCTTCTGTTTTGGCACTTGGCATATTATCACCGTCATCCCCAATCCCCTACGCTATTGCTATTCACCTTCCTGTCCTGTGACTGCGCAGTCGCCCACGGCCCACATGCATGGCACAGCAGCAGCCCATATGCAGTGGGACCGGGACGCGGGTGTGGTGGTGGTCGTGGCCAGGCAAGGACAGCGACAGCGACAGTGGCGGACGCATGACGATCGACGGGTGTGTCCCTGGCAGTTGCTCCGGCCGGCGGTGTGTTCTTCTCTTTCCCGTTCGGCGGCCCTCCAACCCCCATGCGCCGGATCGCTCGATCTCGCTTGTACGTCGTCATCCCATGATTGACAAGCGCTGCTTGCCGTTTTCTCAAGGAATCCGATGCTTGCTTTGTTAGTTACGCCAGCGCAGCGCAGCGCAGCGCTACCTAGCTACTGGGATGGGACGATGATGCAGTAGAATCCGTCACCTGCTTCGCTGTCGCTGTCGCTGTCGCTGTCCACACGCTTGTTTTCGCCGCCAAATGTGGGCTGGGTTGTTTTGCAATTGCAACCGCAAGTTGGCGCGGCTGCTAGTAGCTTGCGCTTGTAGATTTGCTTGTTCCCTTCAATGCATGCTGGCTGCCTCATCAAGTCTGCCTACCTTATCTTCTTATCTCTGAACGGGTGTTTCTCGTGCCATTTTCTTTTTTTTCCAGACGGCACCACGCGCTTGCTTGTTTCGGTGGCGTTGAATTTGCGCGTGGGACGGAACGGAAGGCGTGATGATCCCGTTGCCGTCCGTCCATGCATTCATGGCCGTCATGCGCTTGGCCGCCGGCCGGTACGTGGCGGTGCGTTGTTGTTGGGTTTCCAAGCGTAAATGGACTCACGAGCAGTGGAAATGTGGATCGAATCGGACAGGAGGGCAGGGTGCGCACCGACCATCTCCTTTCTTCTTTTTTTTTTTTTGATGCCTGCTGCTCCAGGCTGAGTTTGCGTCATCATTACGACACCAATAACTACCTTTTTGTTACCGACCACCATCACGTCCCTCGTTCATTTAATTTGATTCCCCTTTTTAAATTTCCGTGTACGTACGGCGTGTGTAGGCTGGAAAGGTCTGGCGATTTTGGTGCGGACACGGCCTTTTCTATTAGCAAAGCTATCGTCTTGTCTCGATCACCAATACGAACAAAAGCTTATCGGTTAGATACATACGACATGCATGGACTGTATATACAAACAGGTGTGTGTGTGTGGAACTTTTTTTTAGACAAAGACTCACATACACTTGTTAGTCTAGTCTATATTACTCCACATTCACTAACTATATAAACTAAGTACTAGTTTGATGAAAATTGAAAGATAAACTATACTTCTGTTCGGATATATCCATGACCAAAGTTCAGCCAAATGCATGGCACCAGCTAGCGTGTCCATAGTGATATGCATGCATGCATGGATGCGCGCCTTTTGTGTCGATGATGCGAGGGAGAACTTTTCTGACGATGATGAGAGAGAGAGAGAGAGAGAGAGAGAGAGAGAGAGAGAGAGAGAGAGAGAGAGAGAGACGTGTAAAAAAAAAGAAGGAAAAGGCGCTCAAAGACAGTTTGATTAGTGGGGAGACGACTGCATCGTGCAAAAGTGCCATGCCATGATTTCCTCCATGATAGGGGGTGGATGAGTAGTTGAAACGAAATATTCCCTCCTTTTTTCGCCTCGGTGAAAGCAACCATCTTTTCACGATTTTGTGTAAAGATGTCATGGACAATAATCAACCTCTGCTACCACCACCTTCTTCTTCCCCTGTGCAAATCGTAACGGAAACGATCAAAGCTCTTTATGTGCAGTGTGCAACAAAAAGAGAGAGTTCGTAGAGCGGTAGGGGTATGAGGTACCACGTGAAGCAATTCGCCGACACCCTTGCCCTGTCTACTGTCTTTCATAGTATTGGCAAGGCAGGCTTTAGAGAAGTTTTTTTTTTTCTGGAAGAATGCTAGGCTGTGTCGCAATCTAGTCCATGAAGAACCACCAGCCC
The DNA here is from genome assembly GCA_029449295.1 of Zea luxurians. Taxonomy (NCBI): domain Eukaryota; kingdom Viridiplantae; phylum Streptophyta; class Magnoliopsida; order Poales; family Poaceae; genus Zea; species Zea luxurians. The sequence continues at coordinate 895,208 of JAOPSE010000150.1, read as the reverse complement.
GTCGGGGATTCGGGGCAGGCCGGAGTCCAGCCCAATATTGGCCATCACAAATCGATCCTATTTGGGCCAAAAGCCCAAATCCGGAGCCCACTTGACTGTTCGCGCCTTTCCCCAAACCGCCGCACGGATCACCCCCTCTCACTGCCTGTCCCGGCGCCGCCGCTTCGCCGCTGCCCGTTTCTTCGAACCACTCCGAAGCTGCCCCGCCATGGACAGCTCCGCCACTGACGGCGCGAGGCTACCGCCGCCAAGGGCCGGGAGTCGCCTCTGCGTCAGGTGCGGCGAGAGGAAGGCCGCGCTGAAGCGGCCCAAAACCCTAGAACAGGTGCGCCTGTCTCGACATCGTCACGCTTCCGTTGTAATTCGTTGTGGTGTTATAGTGAATTTCATTTTACTCGGGGTAGCTTAACTATAACAATTCACCGGTCCCTGACGTAATTCTTCATGGGGTTGTAGAAGTGGTGTCCTTGTTGTGAAGAATTTTGTTTACTTGATGTTTTACACGGCTTGTGTGATTGCTGCATATTAATGTTTCTTTGGACGTCTACGTTCTATCCTTATGGTGATATCTTGTTTTCTGGATGTTAGTGAATTCAGCGATGAGCTTAGATTTCTTTAAAGGAGTGTTTATGTGGATGCCACCATAAGGATATCCTTACGATGACATCCTTATGTTTCTTTAAAACATTTATTAGATTCTTTCTTTTAGATCTGTAGGGAATGCTTCTATATCATCTTTGAGGACGAAATTCATCAAACTATTGTCGAGAATTCTCTGTTTAAAGCTGGTGAGCGTGTGGCAATCGGAGCTTCTGGTGGAAAAGGTAAGTCCAGATTTGGACATGCCATCAGTTGGTAAAGAAGTAGAAGATAGTACTATTTATGGCAATGCACATCTTACTTTTTAGTTCTGCACATTTTAAATTCTTAAATAAATACGTATGTTTTATAATACATTGTCAGCATACTGGGGAATGCCATACCACCGGTTGGCGCCAAAACACATTCAAAAATTCTGGTATGAAAAGCTACGATGGGGCCCACCATGCTGGGACCACCACTCTTGCCTCCCGAGGCCCTATTCCTTAGGGGCCTTCATTGGCCCGGCCAGGGAAGGGGCTCAACACTGGTTAACTTGATAATAGGGCATTTCAAAGGAATGGCCACATGCTACTAAGTCACATGGAGGTATCGAGAGCCCAGAGCCTCCTCAGGCCTCAGTGCGTTCTAAGGCTTGGGGCTCCTAGCGCTCTGAAACAACCGAGGGTGAAATAACTAAGTCTCTGAGGAGCCTTGTGCTCTGGGGCGCTCGTTATCGATCTAGTCCCCTGGGTTCCCTCGTGCCCCGAGGCGTTATAAAGGATACAAGTACTCGGAGCAATTCGTCTCCTGAGCACTAGTGTCACTTAGATGCTTGGGGACCTTTGCTAGCTTCCGAGTACCTAAAGGTCCCGACCTCGCATCGCAAAGGTGTCAGGGGCTCGAAGCCCCATGGGAACAAAGGACTTAGAGTGGCTATGTGTAATCATGCAACATGATAGAAGAATGTGACTAGGCCCAGCGAGGACAATACGACCCTAGGAAAGGGACCCTGCAATTAAAGGCTTGAAGACAAGTCCATAATGTTAGCTAAACGAATAAGTCTCAGGTATAACACATTATATGTGTGATATGCGACATTACATGCCCGAAAAATGTGCTCTTGCCATGACTTAGGCTGCAGGGTACTTAAGATCACTATACTGTGCATGCATCGAACCTGTAGCCACACATGTATTCTATAGATCACTACGTCTCGGGCTAGGTATTCTTGGAATCTGTTTCATTAGGTGTCTAGCAAGTACAATGGGTCCGCCTCTAGGATCACTCCGACAGTGGACTTGTGGGCCTCTATCAGCGCCCAGTGAAGGTTGTACCCCCGGCTATCGCAAAGACACATTCAAGGATCCCGTTACGAGAAGCTACTGTGGGACCACCATGATGGGACCACCACTCATTGGGCCTAATGCCTCGTGGATTTCTCTTGGCCTCGGCCAGGGAAGGGGTTTAACAATGAGTAACCACACACTACTAAGCCACATGGAGGTACCGAGAGCCTGTAGCCCCCCCTCTGGTGCTCTAAGGCTCAGGGTTCCTATCGCCTTGAGACAACCTTGGGTGAAATAACCTAAGTCTCCGGGGAGCCTTGTGCCTCGGGGCGCTAGTCAACGATCTAAGATTCCACAGCCCCTTGTACCTCTGGATGCCCATGAGAGTAACTCCTCGGGCTTCGAGGCACTCATAACCCTGTTGTTGTCTACAGTAGAACCCTTGCAACTTCGCGCATGTGGAAAATAGGGAGTTCTAAGGCATTAAGCACATCTCTAGCAGAGCGTAGATGATGATTCGAAAAAGGGACTCGTACCCTAAATCTATTGATTCTCTCTCCTCCTCGTATCTGTTTGGACGTCTGCATGCTTGCTCTACTGGAACATGCAACGTATTTTCGCTCTCGCTTTATTGTGCATCAACCTATTTTCCGCATCCGCGCTTGTGGGCTCCTGGAGGCAGCCTAAGTCCTCGGGGCTCCTTGTGCCCGGAGGCATTATGAAGTGTACGAATACTCGATCAGTCTGTCCTTCGAGCACGAGCGGCACTTAAAGACGCTCAGGACCTTTGTTGACCCTAGGTCCCACCTCATATCGTGAAGGCGTTAGGGCCCCAAAGCCTTTGGGGCCCGAAGCCTCGTGGGAACAAGGGACTCATAGCAGCTAAGTGCAATCCTACACCAAGACAGAAGAATGTGACTAGGCCCACCGGAGACCGTAGGACCTCGGGAAAGGGACCCACATCTAAAGGTTTGAAGACAAGTCCATAACATTAGTTTAAGTGCTTAACCGATAAGTCTCAGTAACAACACCTTAAATGTGTGATATACAACATTATAGGCCTGACAAATTCACAAATGTGCTGGTGCCACGACTTAGGTTACATGGTATTTGAGATAACTATGTGGTACATGCATCGATCATATAGTCACACGTGCACACACACATGAAGTATTATCAAGTACAAATGGCTACTCAGTCTACTAATTACTATTACATCATACTGAGCGACATGGGCCCCACCGTTTGTAGATGCGACGTGTCATACCTACCCCTGCGGTAGGTGTGATAGCCGTCTGGAGAAAGACCTCTCTGACATTGTACCACGACAAGGGGCATGGGCCCCGGTAAGACACCAAGAACACGATAAGAACGGGGTAGCTGTGTCTTAGCCGGTGGAATTCAAGGTCCATGCAACCTCTCTCCTCCCTTGCACTTTAAAAGGGAGGGGTTAAGTAACATTTTAGAGGGTTCACATATTGGATATTTTTTGAACACTTTTGCACTATAGTTCTTTTAGTAGGCTGTCATAATGGTGGATTAGAATCATTAGTCTAGAACTCCCACCATAATCAAAAGGTAAGGGAGAACTAGAAGGTCTTGATGCTCACTGGTCTTTGAGCTTATAATCTTTTCCTTCTTTGTGTTCATCAATCGATGAGTAGCAAGAGGACGTAGGGTATTACGTACAGTGTGGTCTGAAACTCTCATTGCCCGCGTGCTGGCTCCCACTCGTGGTCTGGTTCAGCATGACCATCAACCTGTGTCGTGGTCCCTTCTAACTCTCTCTCTCTCTCTCTCTCTCTCTCTCTCTCTCTGGTACTCTTTGTACCCTATTGTTGTTACGCAATGACATACATCTATTCTCTTCTGGAAATAACTACTAAACTACATAGCAATATGGAAGATGGTTACGGTCTTTTTGGGAGCCTTATGGCTGTGTGTCTTTGATCTATTCAGTATAAGGTTTCATAGGTTAAGTGCCATTCTATTATGATTCATGAGCGTTATTAAACCCTTCATAGTAGTTATTACTGTGCCATTTGAGTTTAGCCACAGTGCAAAGGGCAGTTTTTATGTATTTATGGTTAAATACGACATGCTTCTTTCTTGTTAAAATATGCTTGATCTTCCTGCAGATTCCAACACTTCTTCTATTTCTGTAATGCAGATTCAACCGTGCTTGCATATGTGTTATCGGAGTTAAACCGTCAGCATAACTATGGTCTTGATTTGTTCCTTTTATCTGTCGATGAAGGAATCACAGGATATAGAGATGACTCACTAGAAACTGTTAAAAGGAATGAAATACAGGTCTCCCGGTCACAGACACACTCGCTCATTTTTCTGGAACCTCTGACTTTAAATATTTTACTGTGTGGTATTTGGATTCAGTGAGTTTCACTATTCCCTTGCTGCAGTACGGTCTGCCACTGAAGATTGTTTCCTATAAAGATTTGTATGGCTGGACAATGGATGATATTGTCAAAGCAATTGGTCTAAAAAACAATTGTACTTTCTGTGGAGTTTTTCGACGTCAGGTACTCTTTACTTGCAAGCCTTTCACATGTATCTTTAATTCTTCACTCCATCTTCACAGACAATCCTTTTCTATGTAGGCACTAGATCGAGGTGCTGCTCTCCTGAAAGCTGATAAGATTGTAACTGGGCATAATGCAGATGACATTGCAGAAACCGTCTTGCTGAACATTCTGCGTGGTGATATTGCAAGGTATATGTTGCTTGTAGGACATGCTGTTTTCAGAGTTCAGTGTTCATACTTTTGGTTGATTTTGTGATGACGTGTTGCTCCTGCATTATAGGTTAAGTAGATGTACCTTTATAACTACTGGTGAAGATGGGCCAATACCAAGATGCAAGCCCTTCAAGTATACCTATGAGAAGGAGATTGTCATATATCCTGTCTATGAAATATCTTATATTTTCATTTTTTACTATGTTAACTTCATTTAATATATTTTAAATCCTTAACTGTATGACACGTATGCATACTTCAAAAAGCTGGATTACTTTTCCACAGAATGTAATGTCTGGATCTTTATCTGGTTCAGTTCTTTTCATTTTTTTCCCACATTGAAGGAGACCACTTTATTCCAATATCAGAAAATGCTAGGATGGCACTTGAATAAAAAAATAGGTCTCAATCATCACTGTATGATCTACCATATATAGGTTATACTGTGTTCTCTTCCACTAAGACCGTACACTTAAGTGCACTTCTGCTCAACTTCATTCCTCCAAACGTAACATATATCTGAAATCTATTAATTCTATTGACCTGTGCCACGATTCTGTTAGAATTGAGAATGGGTTAATTTGGCTATATCATGATCCAGGCATCTATTCACCAAATGCATACCGTGGTTTTGCTCGTGAATTTATTAAAGATTTAGAAAGAATGAGGTAAATACTGAATTTTCTCCATATATTCAATGGATGTGTGCATGTTCTTTTTCAGCAGCCTTGGCTCAGTAGACGATGAATGTTTCAGGCCTAGAGCTATACTAGATATCATAAAATCCGGTGAAAATTTCAGAATCTCCACAACAACAAGGATGCCAGAGCAAGGAACGTGTGAACGATGTGGCTACATTTCTAGTCAGGTATCGTCATGAAATTAGTTTAATTCTTATTATGCATATGGAACATGAATAGTCGAACACTGCTTTTGCTAAGGCACTTCATAAAGCTGTTAGTATAATTGAACATCAGTCCACACGGTAAGGACTAATTACACATGCCTTAGTGCTTCAAGATGCCGTGTTTACTCCCAAACCTATTTGGGACACGACAATGTGCCGCGGGTCCTTTGCTCTGTATGCACGGCTTATACTAATTCTTTACTCAAGATTTCGAACTGCATGATTTTGCTTTGTTATTTTAAATTCTTAACATTTTCTGTGGAAGTTACTGATCATTTGATGAACCTCTGTTGGGACAGAAATTATGCAAAGCATGCGTCTTGCTGGATGGATTGAATCGAGGCTTGCCGAAACTAGGCATTGGAAGTACCAAAGCAGGTGCTAGAGCTGACAGTGATGGTAAGCAACGCACCAAACGTTCAGAGAGGAATACATCGAGTCTACAAGGGAAACATGGGAACTTCGATTTCTAGATCTCTACTGCTATTTTTCTCCAAAATTGTAATAAATTTTGATAGTCATTGATCATTTAGTGGATTTTCTTCTAAGCCGCTGTTGATTATCTGACTTCATTCTGCAGTCGTGAACCAAAAGAAATTCTGTGGCCACAATTTTGACGCCATCTTTAGTTTGCTTAAATCCCAAAAACTGCCATGCTTTTGGCGATACATAAGAACGTCTTCAACAGATCCCAATAATCCTAATTCTGAATCTTAATTTAAGGAAAAATGAAAAATAACACTCAAACAGATTTCTATCAGCCCTCACTGCCGGCCTGCTCCTTGTTTCCTGTTCGGCGGACGAGCGGTCTCTTAGGAGCGGGTGTTTGGTTTTTAGAAACTAATTTTAATTTCTAAATTACTAAATACGAAAACTAAAATTATATTTTAGTTTCTGTATTTATCAATTTAGAGACTAATAGAATAACATATAGTGACTAAAAATAATCCATAAAACCAAACACACCTGAAGTAGCCTTGCTAACCGGGTGAAACTCACCCAAAACCCATTTGTAAATGAGTTATTTTCTTCAACTCAACCCAACTAATAATTCAACTAAATAACTCACCCTTAGCTTGTGAGTTAAACCCATTACCTAAACCTATGGAAGATTTATGTTCACTAGAGTGAATTTGCTACCATGTTCTACCTTTAAAATTTTCACAAAATTAATTGATTTTTTAAAGAAACGAGTAAGAATGATCATCTGCTAATTTATGTGCAATTCATATGTGGGTATCATCTTAGAAGCTGGACCTTAAAATTAAAAACGTTGCGTTCACATCTCCAAATTTTCATAAAATTAATTATTTTTTAAAATGAGTTAGAACGATGATATGCTAATATATGTGAAACAGTGTAGCTATATTCATGTGTGGGTCCCACCTTAGAATCCGGAAGTTAAAATTAAAACATTGTGTTTGCACCTTAAAATTTTCACAAAACTAATTGATTTTTTTGGAAATGGGTAAGAATGATAATATGTTAATTTTGGTGCAACATAGTAGCTAGATTCATTTGTGGGTCCCACCTTAGTAGCCGGACCTTAAAATTAAAACGTCACGTTCACACATTTGAATTTTCATAAAATTAATTAATGTTTTTTGGAAATGAGTAAGAATGATAATCTGCTAATTTGTGAGCAATGGTTTAGCTAGATTCATCTGTGGGTCCTACCTTAGAAGCTGGACCTTAAAATTAAAACTTTGTGTTCACACGTTAAAATTTTCACAAAATTAATTAATTCTTTGGAAATAAGTTTGAATGATAATCTGCTAATTTATGTGAAACCGTGCAGCTAGATTTATATGTGGATCTCATCTTAAAAGTCGAACCTTCGAATTAAAATGCCGCGTTTACACCTTAAATTTTTCCTAAAATTTATTAATTTTTTTTGTTGAAAACGAGCAAGAATGATAAGCTGCTAATTTGTTCTAACGGTATAGCTAGATCCATGTGTGGATCCCACCTTAGGAACCGGACCTTAAACTTAAAACTTCGAACGAGCCCACTTTATTAAAACCTCGCATTCATATCTTACCTTTTTCATGAAATTTACCATGTTGGTTTAGAATGACTTAGTTTGACAATGATTAAACTGTATGAAAATTTTAAGAAAATTCACACATGTATCGTAACTTAAAAGTCACTCACATATCTAGGGCGTGAAGGTTAGAACCCATTCCAACCCATTTCTCAGCAAACGCGCACCAACCCATCCAATTTGGCTCTAAAACCCATTTCCATCCACCCAAACAACATCCATATTAATACCCTCCCATAAAACCCATTACAACCTAAACTATTATTAGGCCTTCTGGCAATGTCAAAGTCTTTTTAGAGGGTCCTAATTTTTATTGGGAGATATACTTTCAGAAGATGTTAGAAATGTTTTAAGAGCATCTCTAACAACTTCTAAAAATATTTCTCCCATTACATAGATATTGAAATATCCTTAAAGCTTTATTTTTTTAAAAAAATACTACTACAACAATTCCCAATATTTTCTCCATGCTCCATCCTAGCCTAATGGTATCGCACATATATTGAACCACATACACGTAGTAGATGATCTTAGGGATTGTTTGGTTTTCTAAGAACATCTTTTAGAGGTCGCTTAAAATGATATTAGAAACTAAGGTATCACAATCAGTCTAAACTTAGTCACTCGAATTGAAGAACTAAGCTCACGAAAAAAATAGTGGCGGCTTAGGCAAACAGCCCCTAATCTCCTGGATGTTGCGGCAGTTGCCGCTGGGCACCTGGTGCACGGAGCGGCGGCGGCGTGATGGAGACCGGGAGGCGCTGCCGGGGCAGCGCGTTGGGGGCCAGGTAGGGAGACGCCGACGTGGAACTCCACCTGGGCGGCGTCGGGCGCGCGCAAGCGCCCGTCCACCAGCATACCGGGAAGGCGGGAACTCGGTGTAGCTCCACAGGTTCTGCACCGTCACCTTCTTGTTCTTCACGCAGTTGTCGTGCGTCAGGTCCGCGCGCGCCGGCGTCCACAGCTTCGCCGCGAGCGCCAGCACGGCCACCGATGAGGGCTTCTATCATTCTATGGTGCCATCCTCGGCTCGCTCTCTACTGTTCAAGCAAGCTGCTAGTACAGTAGTACTACCGTCATGGTTCGCTGGAGGACAGATGGACGCGATGAGGAACAGGAGGCACGCGCGCGAATGCTCTCGCGTACGGGAAACCGGGAATAGAGGGGATTGGGAGAACAAGTATAGCGGCAAAAATTTACGCACGAGAGAGGACTTTTTTCCACGTGCGGAGGTATAGGGATCGATTATTGGGATCTGTTGGAAGCTTTTTTTTTTCTCACTTTTCTCCTAAAAATTAAAAAGTGGGATAAGATTATCGGAATTTCTTGGAGACGCAAGCTCGGTCACAAGACAACATCTCCATTTCGATAGACCATTACTAGATGTCATTTAGACGTCTCTTGGGCGGTTCACAGGATGACCTCTTGTACAACATTCTAGAGCTGGAAATATTCGAACCATCATTGAGAGGCCTCCCTCCGTGTATGTCCATGGTCGTCCAAGCTTTGATTTTGCATCGCTTCTGCTACTGTTCTGGATTTGTTTGCCTCATCGGGACAGCAGCAAGCACCATTGGTGCCCCCAAATCCTTTGATTCAGCAACCCAAAAACTTGTCACACCAAAATAAAGTAGAAAAGCCATTGCTGACCCCTGATTCCATAGCTTAGCCAGAGCTTTAGAATTAGTAGGGATTTCAAGACCTGAACATGGCCGACCATGAGCGGTTTTCTTGAGCCATAACCAGAGATACATGAATCGGTGTTCAAACTTCAACGGAGCACAACAACAAAAAAGGAAAACAAATTCTTTGGCCCATTGTGATCAAGCTTCAGAGTCCCTGTACCTCACTAGTCACTACAGTCCCAATCGGCATAGTGGGTTGCTCTTGATGAGGTTGAAATCAACCTGGAAAGAACAAAGCATGAATTAGACTCAATATACAAGAGAAATATTTTCATCACAACAGTATAGCACAGGTACCTTTGGTCCAAACAGGTCCCTTATGTTGTCGACACCATAAAGGATCATCGTTGGCCTGGATTCAGAAACAGAATGTTGTAAGTACATATTTACAATTGCAATAGAGTAAGAGCATCTCCAAGAGTACGCAAAACACTCCCAATCCCGGTTTTTTTGGCAAATTGTAAAAAAAACATCTGCAACAACTCCCAAACCCATCTCCCAATCCTTTTGCACTTCAAAAAAAAAATCATGTCCACATGCAGATAAATGCGCACACCCACGTTGTGCTTATCCTAATTCGCGCCTTCTTCGCGTGCGCCAGTGAGGTCTTTGTAGCCGTTTTTTCTTCTTCTATGCAGACCAACCCTGTGCCTGTGGCTCTAGTCGGCTACCGGTGCCCTCGTCCATGCCCCACCCCTCGGCCTCACAAAGCCATGCGCCCTCGTGTGCGTGCAAGGGCAGGCACCACCAACTGTGGTGGCTGATGGCGACCTCACCGTGCCACCCCGATGGGCCCCTGTCCCAGCCCTGCTGCAGACCAGTACCCCTCTGCGCCCCCTAAGTTCAGGGGCCTCGATGATACCCAGGAGAAGTTTAGGGACCATCCATACATTTTACTCTTTGCAATAATAATTAATCACAACCTCAAAGTGAGAAAGCACTGTTCTACCTTTCAAGTGAAAGACCCCATGCAATAACATTAACACCTTCTGGCAATCCCATGGGAAGCAACATCTCTGGCCTGAACATGCCTGAATTACCAACTTCCACCCATTTCTTCAAACCATCATGGTAACTGAAAAAAAGTGCAAAAATGAGTCTAGTTTGATCATAAAATAAAACTACCAGCAGAGCAAGAGTGTATCTGACCTGAAAATTTCCATGCTGGGTTCAGTATATGGATTGTAGGCAGGCTTGAAACGCAGCTTGGACATGCCTAAGAACAAGAAAATGGATAGTAATAATTAAGGTATAATCTTTGCATGATATATTATGAATTGTGATAAAACAGACTAATTAGCACCTAGACTTGAGAAGAAATCCTCCAATACACCAATCAGATCACCAAGTGTCAAACCATAATCACAGATAAGTCCTGAAAAAAAGAAGCATTGTATGGCAAAACGGTTACAGGATACAAGAGATGAAATATCATGTGCACAAGAGTATATTGGTGAAAATATGCACAAACTCAATCTCCTATCCAATCTGAATGGCCCAAGTAAAAAGTGGTATTGTCATATCCCCTTCGTCCACGTTTTAATTGGACAATCCAATTTTGCTTATGTCAGCTTAAGAGGGATGAGTTAATGCCCACCTCCCACATGGGCCACATGATTCAAGAGAGGAGATTGAGTTTGTGCATATGTTCACCAATATAACTTTGTACACCTACAAGATATTCATGAGAAATGCAACATTAGCTACATTCAATAAAAGAAAAATTTACTCCTTTTGTGTTGGGATAACAAATAGACTATTACATATAAGCAAGGAAACAGAAAACTACCCTCTATCTGGTGGAATTCAGCAAGATGAGTCCGGTCAACAGCTTCATTGCGGAAAACACGATCAATGGAGTAATACCTCTTTGGAGTAAAAGGTTTCTGATGAATGGTAACCATAAAAAGATAAATATCATGAAACATTCCATAAGAAACGGAAAAAAATAATGACATTGCCAATAAGTTGGACAAACTAAGATAACCAAACTTCCAAGTATAGTAAACAACATTGACTGAATTACCTCCTGAGCAAGCTTGTATAACATTCTCGTGGAAACAGCAGTTGTATGAGTACGGAGAAGATTCTTCTCCGCTTCATCCCGTTTCCAGTCATAACCATATCTGCAGACAACAATCTTATATAACCAAAACTTTTAAGCTAATGTGACTAAATAATATCTGTCATACCCTTTGGATCCATAACCACCAGACTGATGAACTTGCTTTACTTTCTCAAGATAGTCCTCAGGCAACTGTTTTGTAGTTGCTGGAGCTGCAAAATTTGATGTACATCTAAGATCCACATCCAACTTTGATTATGAGGTGGTATAGTGTCTCAAATATACCTTTCAGGAAAAATGTATCATGTGAATCCCGAGCAGGATGCTGTTGAGGCTGAAACAGTGCATCGAAATTCCAGAAGCTGGCAAAGCAGCAGCAAAAACATGCAAAATTAGGAATACAGGGACTCTTAATCCAGCAAACAGTAATATAATCTATATGTTACATTGACCCAGAAATTCACACCAAAATGTCTAATAGAAGTTTGTTGAAAAAGATATCAAGTGTTAATAATTCTTAAAAAATGTGGCACATAGAATGCTGCATTTCTTGGTGTCTTATCTTAAAGCAGCACATCATCATCATATGGTATCCTATATGTATATGGTTGTTTTCTTTGAATGTTAGAAGAACACACCTGCTTTCGACGAAATTGTTGGTTGGCATCTCAGTGAATCTGCACCGACAATACATGAATTAATATTTTTTTGACACTTCCCTGAATACAAAATATGACAAACAAGTTCTCTATTTACCCCATCATAATAAAGATGTTCTCGATTGCCTCACGAACCTGAAGTAAATCACAAGTAATAGTAAGTGATTTCTCAATTTATCAGAAAAGTAGTATGGAAAATTGCAGAAACTGTAGGAGATACCTCCATCAAAGGCTGAACATAACCTTTGGCTATAGGTTGTCCTTGAGCTCCATAATTATAGTCTTTGAATTCAAGGTCCTTCCAGTCACCACTAAAAGGGCAGAAAGTTGTTCCGAAATAAGAAAATCACAACTTGCCCAGACAATGAAGCAAACATTCCAGATCCAAATAAAAACATTCAGAAACAGATCACGTGGTATGCAACGATTGACAAAAATGCAAATTGAAAATAGCAAATCAACATGATGAACATATACAAGGCAGGAAAACTAAAATGCAACCTGAAATGTTTAATTTTTATATGTAGATACATCAAACTAGTAATTTGATCAAATAGTCACCAAACTAACTTGGGAGAAACGATATAAAATTACCTCCTAAGGTGTTCTGTTGTCACATCAGTAGCCAAAATTTTTCTCTTTACAACAAACTCAGGCCCCTTCTTTAGAGAGTACCAAATTGATTTCCTGTTAAGCATTATATGAACAGATCTGTACTGCCATAATAGTAATAAGTACAAAATGGAACTCATCTCCTCAGATCCAGTGCACTTACTCTTTCGTAATAAGTTTCCTTCTCTTCAAATCATCGATCACTTTATCAGAAACAACCTACATTAAAATGCTTTTCCTTTTTATAAGGGGAAGAACGCAGAGCAAAATGAAGGGATAAAATAGCAAACAGTATGTTTAGTATAATATCTATTTTTCGAGGAATATTTTTAGTACAATATAAACTGCATTTGTACACAATACTTGGAAGTAAATGCTAATGCTCCAATATGCTAAAAAAGGATCACACAGTGCGCTGTATAACAAATATTTGTGTGGTGTCCAAACAGTTCATGAAATGATTCCTATGATCCTATCGACAATGCAGTTGAGAAGGCGGGAATTGGGAGGGGGAGGGGGTCAAATAATGAGCCAGTAGTACACATACCTCCCCATTCTCTAGTCTTCTAAGCTGCTCTTGCAGCTCATCCTTTACGCTCTCAACCTGAAAAAAATGAAGGACGAGTGCTACATGTGAAATCTTATCTTAAGATAGAAGCAGAACCACAGATAAAAGCACAACATACAGAGACAAGCCAACTCGAACCAATATGCTTATTATGTGCTGTAAAACTAAGTACAACAACATTTCAATCGTTTGGGTACAGATAAATTCGAGAAAAATCACTATGGAAAACAATATATCTTATGAAGTTGCTTGCTGCAGCTGTCTACATACCCACATTGCACAATCACAACAAATTCAAATCCATACCTTCCTAAGGACTAAGTCCTTGTTCCCCTTCTCGAACCCTATCCACTTGTTCCTCGCGGCTGCCTTCATGCCAACATCGAAAGCATCTTCCAATATTGCCTAAGCACACCAAATATACACATCAGTACCCTGTACCCCGCAAAAGCAAAAACCTCCAGTCAAGTTTAACAATAAAGCCCCAGAAAAAAAAAACACCTTGAGTGCGTCCTTAGAGGCACCCTCCGGTGGAATTGCGGCGACGAGCTGTGCCTCGGGGGAGCCCTTGGCGGCGTAGCCCTTGGCCTCCTCGGTGAGCACCCATGTCTCCTTGATGATATCCTGCGGGAAGTTACAAGCAAGAGTCCCGCCGTCAAGTCTCGGGGTTGGCGACAAAGCCTGGTGTTCGACAGTGGAAAGAGCGGGAGGAGCGTACGGTGCTGTCGACGATGCGGAAAGCTGAGAGGCTCTTGATGACGCCCTCAAGCTCGAGGTGGGATACGCCGAGGGAGGAAGCGAAAGAGCGTGAGTCGGGGACCTCGCCCGCTGAGTTGAGGTGGGCAAGGAGACCGGCCTCCACGTCGGCCACCGGCGATTTCTCCGCCATGGCGCAAGGAGGTGGTAGCGGCGGCGGCGGCGGCGGCCGAGGCTTCCGAGTCTCAGATGACAGAAGGGAAAGGAGTCGTCGTCTCAGGAAGTCGCGGGTTCGGGCCCCCAAATCAATTTAAAAGTGGGCTAATTTAGCTTCCAAATTTCAACCCAGCCCAGAGTAAATTTTGAGAAGGGGCCTGGCATAATCGGGCTGTTTGTCTTTCCATTCTTCCGGTCTGATTCAGCCAACGGCCTACTACGCAGGTGAGAACAGCGCCCTAGACCTAGAGGCAGGCAGGCCCGCGCGGGAGACGGCAGGGGCCCACCGCCCCACCCCAAACCACACACAATGACACAAGCCGCTCGCCCGCACCGCCGCACGCCAGAAACAGCTCTCGCGTTGCTTCCGCACGCCGCCCATGGCGAGCCTGTCGTCGCCGAGTCTCCTCTCTTCCTTCCTCGGCGACCGCCTCGCACTCTCCACTAGGCCTCTCCTTGTCCGCTCCGCTGTCCCAGGTACCTGCCCGCCCCATCTTCCGCACTGCCATTCCGCGGTTGTGCCCCTGGTTTCATCGCGTCGGCCCAGAGCAGAGTTCGCTGAGATGGCTCTTCCTTGCAGGCAGCAGGCGGCTGGCGTATCAAGCAACGAGAACGCTATGCAACTTGGTGGATATCCTATTTAACAGGAGGTGAGCTTTAACTTCGTCATATTTACTGCTCCTGTTTGTTGCATAACTACTGTAGTACACCATCTAAGCTGCTCTGTGGTGTTCCTCCTCCTGGGCATGTGAAATCGATAATTTTCTCCTAGTTTTACCTGTCACTCAAAGTACATGAATTCTGGTTTAAGACTGAACAGGTGACCAGGTCTAGCCATACCTGACTGATGTAATCTAATGTGATTATGCGACTTAGTGACTTCCTTTCTACAAATATCTTGATCTTGACCTGCAGGTAAGACAACTTCCGGTCATTGTATTAAGAAGGAGACCTTCTCACTTAGATCAAGAAAACCGAGAAGGTTTGTCTCACTCATACAAAGCTGCACCATAGCCCATGTGAACGAACGCGACCAGCTTTAGACATGTGCTTTGTTGTGGGACAGATAAGAGGTCTTTTTAACCTCCTAAAATTTGCTCCTACGGGAAGTCGAACGTTGAACTCATGACCTGTGCCCTTTCACCTTTCTACAAATATCATTGTGTTGTTTCAGTTTACATGTGCAAAAAAGTCTAAGGAGTGATTTAATATCTTACGCAGTTGCTGTAGGATTAGATGTGCAGTACTTGCAGTGATTGAGATTAAGGCCATGTTTGGAAGCAACATAGTTTTTAAGAATCCAGTTTCTATAAACTGGTTTATGAAAAAAAAAAAACTGATTTATGGTGTTTGGAACCACCTCAGTTTTTATAAACTAGTTTCAGCTAGGGGAGGCTAGCTCCTTGGTTTTAAATAACTAGGAATCTAGTTTCTATAAACTGGTATGTTTGGAACCATCTCAGTTTTCATAAACCAGTTTCTTAAAAATTGGGTGCTTCCAAACAGGCCCTAATTAAACACTATGAACTTTCGAAAAAAACTACTGAGTACTGACCTTATGGGATGTGGTGGACCATATCTTAATTCTGCTGCATAATGTATCACTGTGGCAAAAGGGCCTCTAGCTGAGTTGATTAGGTGGTTTGATTAGCACTCCTTATGTCTTGGATTCGACTCCCTGTAAGAGTGGATTTTAGGCTGTGATTAAAAAAATCCCATCGTCTGTCACATGCCAAAGCATAGGTCTAAGGTCCGGTCCCGGTCGTGGTCGGTTCTCATATGGGCCACAGTGCTGCTATGTATGGGTGGTAGGGGTTTAGGGTTTTCTTGACCTGCGTGAGAAGGTATTCTTCTTAATATAATGTACAGGGACTGTCTTACCCCCACAGATCGAGTTTTTTTTATGTATTACTGTGATCTAAGTGTAGAAGTTGTTCTCGTAAAAGTTATGGGTACATTATGGCTTTGACTGCACATGTGGGTCTACAATTAAATGCATTATTGTGACATAACATTCACAGAAATCAGGATGATGCACCAGAAAACAACCCTAGACGCCTGCGTCCTGGGAAAGTATCTCCACGCCTTAGTGTTCCCAATCATATACAACGGCCTCCATATGTCAATTCTCGTCAACAACGACCTGGTATGAATAATGGACCTGAAATACATGATGAGAACGGGATTGAGTGCATGAGAGCTTCTGGAAAGCTTGCTGCACAGGTTTTGAAATTTGCTGGGACTCTTGTAAAGGTAATGTCATGTTGCTACAAAAGCTTGACCTTTTCAATCAGTAAACTGTCTTTTCCACTAGATAAACCTTATTCATTCTACAGTTTTTAAAGTAGTTTACTGCTTGATGTTTCTTCCATAGTGCTAAGGCTTTGGACATAACGAAATTGTGAACAGTAACTCTCATTTTTTCTGGTATGGGCATTAATTAAGTCGTGTTGTGTCATTTGTTTCTTGGTGTCATTTATATCTGGAAATATTGAAATAGAAATCACTATAGGAAGGAGGCAAGACACTTGGTTTTCTTTCCATCTGATGTATGACTCTTTGCTATTCTTCAGCTTAGTATTTACTTGGGGATCTGAGTTTAAATGCCAGAGAATGATTTTATTTTATTGACAGCCAGGCATAACGACTGATGAAATTGATAAAGCAGTGCACCAAATGATAATTGATAATGGAGCATATCCTTCACCTCTTGGTTATTGTGGATACCCAAAGAGTGTCTGCACTTCAGTGAATGAATGCATCTGTCATGGGATTCCGGATTCTCGTCCCCTTGAGGTAAGCCATCCAAAATCCAGAGATAACAACTTTGAATAAATAAGAAAACTTACAATTAATTTTCATGGCAGGATGGAGATATCATCAATATTGATGTTACTGTCTACCTCAATGTGAGTCACTCAAAACTTATGTCTACAAACTTAAACGATTGTTTTTTCTTTGAAACTTCTTTGCTTCCATCTGTTGAAATATAATATAAGTGAATTGTCCACCTCTTTTTATCAACTTAAGCTTTTAGGTTGAATTGGTTGGTGCATGCAACTTAATATGGTATCAAAGCCAGAGGTCTCGAGTTCGAATCCTGGTTAGCACAATTAAATAAAATAATTGTTGCTCACTCCTATATTCCACATCAGAGACCCAAAAGAGGCTCGACGTGTGGGGGAGTGTTGGAATATAATATAAGTGAATTGTCCACCTCTTCCTATCAGTTTAAGCTTTTGGGTTAAATTGGTTGGTGCATGCAACTTAATACCATCAAACAACAGATCAATAACAACAGCAACAAAACCAGCAAAGCCTTAGGGCCTGTTTTCTTTAAAGCTTGGCAATCATTGCCTAGCGCAGGCATCCATCCTAGACATTGGATTTTAGACGCCTAGGTTGAATGGCCTGCCTGACACCAAAGTCCCACATTGGACTTCGGTAGTGAGCTTCTTCTCACTTCTGCGTAGAGATAGATCGGATGTCTATGTATGGGCGAGGACGGAGGACATACGATGAACGTTGGTTCACGTGTGGGCCCTCGTTCATATTTATTTACGTGGTGTGAAGAGGGTGTCGCAACCAAGAAGGTTACACTGATCAGGGCGTGAAAGAGATGTCCGACTCCGTCACTTGACCTAGTTTGAATGAGATCAACCCAACACACACACTAGGGCTAAGTAAACAGCCGTTATTCCTAAGCAAGTTGGGGTTAGCTAAACTTCTGTGGTCCCATCACAAGAAAAAAGAAAGAAAGAAACATCCGTGCTACTTGATTTTTTGGGGGTAACCTTTGTAATGATTTTTGAAGGGCAGGCCTGGTGCTATGGTGAGAGCTATCTCACTGAGTCTCACCAGGTCATGGGCAAGCCTCAGTTAATTCCTTCCCTGGGCCCCACTCGTGTGGGAGCCTCTAACACTGGGTCTCCCCCCCCTAATGATTTTCTTAAGAGATATCTTGTTCTTCTAATTCGTTGTACCACTACCATCTCAGGGCACACAAAATTTCTGCATATGTTCATATCAGTTGAGTTCCATCTGTTTATTGATGTGGATTGCTGCAAGTTTGTTCTTTTAATGCATGTGCACTTACACCAGGCCCATTTGTGAAATGCTTAATTGCAATTTTATGATATTTCATTTTCAACATTCCAGGGCTACCATGGTGATACATCTGCTACATTTCTTTGTGGTGATGTTGATGACGAAGCTAAGAAATTAGTTAAGGTGATTCCAATGGTATCTCGTGATCATTTTTATCTTTTAAGTAATCAGTACCTTCAAATTGAGAATACTGACTGTGAAGAGTGTGAATCTAAATTTAAGAGATCTAACTGAGATAGAATGCTAGACCATGGCAATTCTCGCCGAAGGTTTTCTCAGCAAAAAAACATTGTCTGATATGATGATTCATTCTAAGTTTTATGTGTTTTTTCCCAATCAGGTGACAAGAGAATGTCTCGACAAGGCTATAACGATTTGTTCACCTGGGGTGGAGATCAAACAAATTGGTAGAACTATACAGTATGTAATTTCTGAGTAACCAAGCTTTTAAACAGATGCACATATTTTTTTTATTATCTTTATCTTAAAAAACAACATTCAGTTTATCGATAAGCTGTATTGTCTTAATTTGTATGCGTAACAGATCTGGTAATCAAAACGAACTCTTGTTCCATCTACTATACTTACGACACTTAATCTTTGAAGGGATCATGCAGACAAGTTCAAGTTTGGTGTAGTTAGACAGTTTGTTGGCCATGGGGTTGGCAAAGTTTTTCATGCTGAGCCTGTTGTGCTTCATTTCAGTGAGTTCCCCACTTTAACAAAACATCTTTTTATTAATTGTTGTCTTGCCTCCCGACTATCTCAAGGTTCTAGTTGCACTCTGCACCATATTAGGATGTGATATTTATGCCAATGACTTCGAACTTTGCAGGAAACAGTGAATGGGGACGTATGATGTTGAATCAAACATTTACTATAGGTACACCTTTCAACAGCTTTCTCGTGTACCGTGTTCTATTAACCTGTGATTAAAATTGGTGCCCTTTTTCTATTGACCTGTGATTAAAATTCCACACTGTGAAACCTAGAGATAACATTTAAAAAAACAGGTACATTATTTTGTGGTTCTTTCAGCCATGATCTAATATCATTGCATTTGGTCACTGCCATCTTTCTGCACATAAGTACTAGTTTTTTTTTTTGTCTTGAGCATATTTTTTACACTAATGCCATGGGATGTTTTTTCATTGGTTAGTAAACAAGGTAAAGCATATGAAGCTATCTCACTTCATCACCCTTTTCTATCATTCCATGTCATCAGAGCCCATGCTAACCATAGGGAGCATCAACCCTGTCATGTGGTCCGATGACTGGACTGCAGTGACAGAAGACGGCAGCTTGTCAGCACAGTTCGAGCACACGATACTCATTACCGAAGATGGCCCTGAAATACTGACACAGTGTTAATGGAAGGCCAAATAACAAAGAACAATCGGTAGTCGGCTGGCAAGATCCTGCATTTCTTTTTTGGGACTAATTGGTCCAACCTAAACTCTGATGCAAAATGGCAAACTCACATTGTAATCTCGGTTCATGGGTACAACGATATATGTATAGAAATTGTACTATTTTTGAAGTTATATTTGAGTGTGTTTTGTTGGTGTTCGGTTGACATGTCATCGGTCTGCCGACGCCGAGTGGTTGCAAGTAGGTCTGACAGTTTTGATTTGATGAGTCGGTTGGTCGCCGGGGTTGCCGAAAGGCATATCTCGCCTCATTTGTTGGGCCAAGCACAGGACCTTTGCTTGGCATACACTTTTCCGCGAGTGATTGATCAGGTCAATCACTCAAAATGACCGAGATCGGGCAGGGTGTGCTACAATTAGGTGGTAATAGATCACGATCCAAATAAATATTTATTCACAATAAGTTAAGGTTCTTAATTAATTTTAATTTAAAAATAATATAAATAGAGCGTGATCAAATAAGTTAGAACTATTAATTAATTTTAGTTTAAAAATGAATAGGAATATATTTTAATTATAATCTGATTTGATTTTTAAATTCTCTAGTATAAAATTTAGAGCTTATTGCCATCGTTAGCTACACCCCCAGTATTAACGGGTCTCAGATTCTGTTTACCTTCTGAGGCAAGTTAACCGAAACTTCCAAAGTTAAACAAGTCACCAGTTTGTAATACAGAATACAGGCTCTCACTACTTAATTGATCATGTGTACTAATAACGGTTGCTAATGATTGCACTCAAGTACTTAGCCCTCGTACAGTGAAAAGAAATTCCCTTCGCTGCATTTCCTTCCTCCTGTCACTCTCTGCTTCGACCACCGTCCTGTAAGCCACACAGTATGACGGATTAGCCCTCCATACTGGCCTGTTTGGTTCACAGGCAGCGAACCAAACAGCTAACCTGACAAGTGGGCCACGATGGTTGTATCAACAGAGCCTCCCAACAAAGGGATTTGCTTCGTCCGACGTCCACTACCTTTACCGCCGCGGCGCCGCCCCAGAATTTCCCCCTTCTTCGTTTGCGGAAACGAGAGCGCCCAAAGGAATAGCGAGGTCGGAGGCGCCGTTCGATTCCAGAAGTTTCCATCGCCGCGCCGTGACGATCTTGTGTAGCCTGCGCGTTGGTCTGCTCGTCGGACGTCGGCGTCGGTCGAGTCGTGTGGTGCGCGGTCGTCCGAGATCGAGGCGGGGAGCTCGCGAATCGGAGGCCGCGGGGCGCAATGCCGCGTCGGTAGGGATGGCGGAGGCGGCGCCATGGCGAGGGGCGTAGCGCGGGCGGTGTCTTTCGGGCGCCGTGCCACAACGGGGTGGTGCTCCTACCGGCGCGTCACCGTGGCCGTCTGCATCGGCAACCTTGTCGCCGTGCTGCTCGTGCTCCGCTCCCTCACCACCCCCGCTTCCTTCGCACCCACCGCTCCCAACCGTGAGTGGAATCCTTCGCCATGTTTACGCGTTCGGTTTACTTCCTTTGATCTGACTAGGTTTGTTTCAGGCGGGGAAGTGGTGCAGTACACGGAGGAGCAGATTAGGTGGGTGGAGGAGTCGATCCGGATTCGCCGCGAGGCTGAGCCCGTCGAGCTCGTTCTGGCGGTACTTTCAATAGACAACTCTTTTACTTATTTATTTGGTGTTTATTTTGATAGATTAGTTCCTAGTACTTACGATCTAGTCCACGGAAATTCTGAACGCAAAGGTAAAGAAGCTGCGGAAGAAACTCGCCCAGGAGGTGAAGCGGCGGGAGGAGCTGTCGCTGGTGCTGAAGCAGAAGGTTTATTATGATATTGCGCGGGGGCTGCACGAGTTGGGGGATAACAGCAGCCTCGCGCAGCAAAGAGGTATTCTGTGTAGGCTGCTGTTTTTTTTTTTTGTGCAATGAGATTGCGCCTTTTTTTTACAACCTGTGCATAACTTGGCCCTGTATATTTATCATATCTCATTGTTCGTTGCGCACTTGGCATGCATTTGTGTGGTCTATTTTGACGCATCCACTGGAGACCTGAAGAGATGTTTTTAATTTCTTAGTGCTTATCAGTTCGAGCGCACTTATGACCCATGCTAAATGCTCTTGCCTGAGTGGTTCTTTGAGCATAATTAAATTACGAATTAAGCAAAAAACATGAGATAGGAAGCCCAATGAGCTAATGGTCTTAGTCGTTTGGCACAAGCGTTCCTTCAGTCTCTGTTTAGTTCGTTTCCACTATGTTCTCTATCACTTTCAAAATTTATTCTAAAGTGATCCATCGGGCTCTGTGTTATGCATGCTTCGTTCTTGCTTTTGCAGCATGCAAGATCTAGATTGATTTATTACTAAACCAGTCTTCTAGTATTATACAGAGATTGAAGTATTTATCTCTCTTTTTCCTAATAATATATGTGCATATGGCAGAAGTGGTGGAATCATGGCGTGTTGAGAAGTTAAAAAACATTGCATCCACTCGGAATCAATCAAGTTTGGACTTATCTAGTGAGGAAACCAGTATGTGACCATAACTTCCTGTTTTTTGGTGTCTTTGGTGCTTCTATATATTTTGTTTCCTCAACTGTAAAACTTGAGTTTGGTCTTACCCTATAGGAATGTTAAAACAAGCCCTGGAGTTCAACTGGCATATGCTCCTGGAGGATATTGGCCTTTGGATACCAGATGAAGTCACACATACTGTACATGATGATAAACCTGAAAATGAACCAGAAGGTTTGTTCTTATATGGTCATGCAATGTGTTTGTGCTGGTTTATGATGTTTAGAGCACTTGGTGTCAAGTTGGATCCTTTGTGTACTTTTGAATCGCCCGAAGAAAGATTTGTTTTATGATTTCCAATGTTCTCTACTATTGCAGAAGAAGAGATAGTAGCAGGTCCACCCTTGTCCCCACAATGTAATGCTGAGCTACATACAGATTATGATGGTGCCGCTGTTAGATGGGGTTTAACACACCACAAAGAATCTGCTGCTGATTGTTGTCAAGCTTGCCTTGATCAAGCTAAGAATGCCAAGCCAGGGGAATTGAAGTGCAATATATGGGTTTACTGCCCATCGGAATTTGGATGCTTCTCGCCAGACAAATATGAGCATAAACATCAGGAGTGCTGGTTGAAACAGGTAGTGCATGTCTGTTCTATATGTGTTTTGGTAACCACTGAAGCCCTTTGGTTTTTGGATAATTGTCGGGAATGTTTGATTCTTCATGATTCCTAACTAAAGACCTCAGTATTTTATGAATTTTGTGCGTATCACACGGGTTAATTGTTATTATCAGTATGGAAATGAGGTGATATTGTATATTACTAACATGTTTAAAATTGCTGTACTTTCCTATAACTAAAAGGGATTTGAATGGCAGAAGCAATATAAAAACGTGATGCTGCTGCACATTTACTGTACTGTACTTCCATATAACCATCAGCGTTTTCAGCTATGATTGCGGAGTAATCTTATTTTTCCGCAAGCTGCAACTCGTTGCATCCACTCGAAATCAATCAAGTTTATCTCATTGTCAGCTAAGATATGCATTTTGTAGCAATTTTGACTAATCTGAATAATGGGTTAGGATGGTGCATGGACAAGTTAGTGGCACATTCTTAGATTTATTGAAGCTAGTATTCTTTGTAAAAAAATCATTAGTCCTGGTAGCAATCAATTTTCTTATTATAGTGGATGTAGAAGTGTCTGTTATTCCTTGTAGTGCATAAATTCTGGTTTATGATTGCATGATAATCGGCAAGCTGATTTGTTCCTACATTACTAATAAATAGTTTCACAAAGCTGAAGTTTCTTTCATGTTAGTTTGTTTTCCTATACAAAACTAATATTTGTTCAAACATCTGGTCATTTGTTTTGGAATTTATCATGTGGGAATACATGCAAAAGTTACTCCCGTTTCCCTCACAAATATATCTCACGTATGATGGTTTTTGCTGTTGCTTGCAGGCTGACCACCCCAAACTGAACTTCAAAGACAAGTATTCAGAGCCTTACAGAGACGCTCATCCCACTGCACCTGTTGTCGTGCCGTGGATGTCTGGTGTCATCGGTGCATGAGCTGCCAGTTGAGACTCCTGCTGATCCAACTTCTACAGACAACAATACAGCTTTTCTTTTTCTTTTCGTGACTATACTCTTTTTCCTTTTCTTCTTTCTGCCCTGGCATATACGATGTAACCTGGCAGCGAAAAATTTTGAGGGTTGCTTATTGGGGTACACATTGGATTTGGTGTTGGTTAATTAAATTTAGTGAACAGGGATTCACCTATTGGTGATCTTTTAACTTCCTCTGTTTGGACCGCTCTAGCTTCAAAAAAATTTGGTAGAGTTAGTAAAGCAGGTTTTTAAGAGCTTTAGAAAATCTTAAAGTTAGTTGGGACCCTTTAGAAGATATATTTAGATAAGTTACTTTGTTTCTTTTTTAGATGAAAAATAATTTTAATTTTTTTAAGTTTATATTATAAACTACAGCATGCTGAAGCTGAAGTTGGACCTGGAGAGACCGTATTATTGATGTTATCAGTTCAAGGCGATGCTTAGTTGTGAATCATGATCTCTACGTGACTGCCTCTCCCATGAAGAAGCTACATGCGCCCCTGACACCTGTGTTGGCGATTTGTGTGGTCAATTAGCAGCCCGGTGGTGTGATCGGTTCCCATTCCCAAATATGCAATTGTCTCTGATCAGATGCACTATCGTTCAGGCTAATGCATCCTTTTCCATTTTGAGCCATGTATGTGGCCCATATCATGGAAAGGGAATCCTGTGAAGTGCCACAGCCATCTGCCAATTCGCCGGTATTCCTCCTGAGCAAAATATCAAAATCTCTTCAGTAAGTTCTGTCAGAGTTATATGAATTGTCTGAGTACTGAACCTACATACAAGGGGAAACACAGCGTCATTGCACCAATAGCAATCTTGCATACAATCTCAACGCGATGTAAAGGATGTTAGAATTCAGACACGCAATCGCAATGCGATGCATAGGATGATCCGCCCACGTTCCCGCTGAAGACGTAGACGCCCCTTCTCAGAGTGTGAACACAAAACGAAGGTCGCCGGCCGTAGACGTAGCGTGCTGAACCAGCGTGGCCTCCCCAAACGTTCACCGAGAGTGTTTTATCGACGGTTTGCTATCCTCGCACAGGGTACATCCGTATTCGATATGGAAACCTTTTTTTTTACAGAGGGGAACACCCCCTATTTCATTAAAAAATAGCAACCGGGCCAAGGTTTTTACAATACCACAGTCTTAAACCAACAGCCAAAAGCCGACAAGACTACGACAAATATCAGCTACTTAAGAGTTCAGCCTAACTAAGGGAATGAAGTATTCCAGAAATACTTGAAAGACAACCAACTAGCCAAAGAGACAAACTAGAGTCAAGTCCAAAAGCAGCTTGGACCAGCCACCAACAGCGACAACCAAAGCTAGGTTTTTATCTAACACAGAAGATAAGCTGAATACATCAAAACAGTACAGAACTTGAAAAGATGCATCAGCAGCCAAAATGTCACTGGAGGCGCCTATCGACCGGCTTCCAATCATGGGCTTTGCTGTAGATGTCACTTGTTATCTTTCGGATTCTGCGGCTTCCTTGTTCCACCAGTTTTTTTCCCCTCTTTGTCTGCCGAATAGACCAAGCATCAATCCAGTAGCAACAGGAAAAAATCACATTAGATAGATCATCAATCAGCTTAGCATTGAAGCAACAATCATTACGAGTGCGCCAAATTGCCCAAAGGACAGCACCACACCCAAAGAGAACCAGTTTTTTTCAGTTTTATAAAAACTGTTGATCCAGGGACCGAAAAGGTCGACCGTATCTTTGGGAATAGAGGACAGATTAAAAGCAATTTGGATAATTCTCCAAATGAACCTGGCCACTGGACAGTGAAAAAACAAATGGTCTATGGACTCCAGAAGTCCACAAAAGATACTGAAAGGGAATTAGGCTTACACTTAGTCCATAATTAATTTTGGTGGTTGAATTGCCCAACACAAACAATTGGACTAACTAGTTTGCTCTAGTGTGTAAGTTATACAGGTGCAAAAGGTTCACACTTAGCCAATAAAAAGACCAAGTATTGGGTTCAAATAAAGGAGCAAAGGTCAACCGAAGGCACCTCTGGTCTGGCGCACCGGACGTGTCCGGTGCACCAGGGGAATCCGACTTCAAACTCTTCACTCTCGGGAATTTCCGAAGGCCACTCCGCTATAATTCACCGGACTGTCCGGTGTACACCGGACATGTCCGGTGCTCCAAGGAAGAGCGGCCTCAGGAACTCGCCAGCCTCGGGTTTTCACTTCGGCTGCTCCGCTAAAATTCACCGGACTGTCCGGTGTGCACCGGACTGTCCGGTGTAACAGCGGGGCAACAGCTACTTCGCGCCAACGGTCACCTGCAGGCGCATTCAATGCGCGCCAGAAGCGCGCAGAAGTCAGGCACGCCCATTCTGGTGCACCGGACATTGAACAGTACATGTCCGGTGTGCACCGGACATCCAGGCGGGCCCAGAAGTCAGAACTCCAACGGTCAAATTGCAACGGCTTTGGTGACGTGGCTGTCGCACCGGACATGTCCGGTGTGCACCGGACTGTCCGGTGCGCCATCGAACAGACAGCCTCACCAAACGGCTAGTTTGGTGGTTGGGACTATAAATACCCCCAACCACCCACCATTCATGGCATCCAAGTTTTCCAGCTTCCAACCACTATACAAGAGCTAGCATTCATTACAAAGCACACCAAAAGAAATCAAATCCTCTCCCAACTCCACACAAAGCCTTAGTGACTAGAGAGAGTGATTTGTAGTGTTCATTTGAGCTCTTGCGCTTGGATCACTTCTTTTTCTTTGACATTCTTTCTTGTGATCAAACACTCACTTGTAATTGAGGCAAGAGACACCAATTGTGTGGTGGTCCTTGCGGGAAGTTTGATTCCCAAGTGATTTGAGAAAGAGAAGCTCACTCGGTCCGAGGGACCGTTTGAGAGAGGGAAGGGTTGAAAGAGACCCGGCCTTTGTGGCCTCCTCAACGGGGAGTAGGTTTGAGAGAACCGAACCTCGGTAAAACAAATCCGCGTGTCTCACTTCTTTATTTGCTTGCAATTTGTTTTGCACCCTCTCTCGCGGACTTGATTATATTTCTAACGCTAACTCGGCTTGTAGTTGTGATTATTTTTGAGAATTTCAGTTTCGCCCTATTCACCCCCCTCTAGGCGACTTTCAATTGGTATCGGAGCCCGGTGCTTCATTAGAGTCTAACCGCTCGAAGTGATGTCGGGAGATCACACCAAGAGGGAGATGGAGACCGGCGACAAGCCCACTACAAGCCAAGGGAGCACTTCATCGGAAGAGTCCCGCACCAAGAGGAGGGAGAAGAAGAAGGACTCCTCCAAACGGAAGGAGAAAAGATCTTCCTCTTCTCACCACAAAGAGAAGAAGGAAAAATCTTCTCACAAGTCGCATCAGAAAGGCGACAAGCACAAGAGGATGAGGAAGGTGGTCTACTACGAGACCGACACTTCATCAACATCGACCTTCGACTCCGATGCGCCGTCCGTAACTTCTAAGCGCCAAGAGCGCAAGAAGTTTAGTAAGATCCCCTTACACTATCCTCGTACACCTAGACATACTCCATTACTTTCCGTTCCATTAGGCAAACCGCCAACTTTTGATGGCGAAGATTATGCTAGGTGGAGTGATTTAATGAAATTTCATCTAACCTCACTTCACAAAAGTATATGGAATGTTGTTGAGTTTAGAGCACAGGTACCATCCATAGGGGATGAGGATTATGATACGGACGAGGTGGCCTAAATCGAGCACTTCAACTCTCAAGCTACAATCATACTCCTCGCCTCTCTAAGCAAGGAGGAATACAACAAGGTGCAAGGGTTGAAGAATGCAAAGGAGATTTGGGACCTACTCAAGACCGCGCACGAGGGTGATGAACTCACCAAGATCACAAAGCGGGAAACGATCGAGGGGGAGCTCGGTCGCTTCCGTCTTCGCCAAGGGGAGGAGCCACAAGATATGTACAACCGGCTCAAAACCTTGGTGAACCAAGTGCGCAACCTCGGGAGCAAAAAGTGGGACGACCACGAGGTGGTTAAGGTTATTCTAAGAGCTCTCATTTTTCTTAACCCCACTCAAGTTCAATTAATTCGTGGTAATCCTAGATACCCACTAATGACCCCCGAGGAAGTTATCGGGAATTTTGTGAGCTTTGAATGTATGATTAAGGGCTCAAGGAAGATCAATGAGCTTGACGAACCCTCCACGTCCGAGGCGCAACCGGTGGCGTTTAAGGCGACGGAGGAGAAGAAGGAGGAGTCTACACCAAGTAGACCACCAATTGACGCCTCCAAGCTCGACAATGAGGAGATGGCCTTAATCATCAAAAGCTTTCGGCAAATCCTCAAGCAACGGAAGGGGAAGGATTACAAATCCTGTTCCAAGAAGGTTTGCTACAAGTGTGGTAAGCCCGGTCACTTTATTGCTAAATGTCCATTATCAAGTGACAGTGACAGGGATAACGACAAGAAGGGCAAGAGGAGAGAAAAGAAGAGGTACCACAAGAAGAAGGGCGGCGATGCCCACGTGTGCCGCGAGTGGAACTCTGACGAGAGCTCCACCGACTCCTCCTCTGACGACGAAGACGCCGCCAACATCGCTGTCACCAAGGGACTCCTCTTCCCCAACATCGGCCACAAGTGCCTCATGGCAAAAGATGGCAAAAGGAAGAAGGTTAAATCTAAATCCTCCACAAAATATGAATCCTCTAGTGATGATAATGCTAGTGATGAGGAGGATAACTTGCTTACCCTTTTTGCCAATCTTAACATGGAACAAAAGGAAAAATTAAATGAATTGATTAGTGCTATTCATGAAAAGGATGACCTTTTGGATTCCCAAGAGGATTTTCTAATTAAAGAAAACAAGAAACATGTTAAGGTTAAAAATGCTTATGCTCTAGAAGTAGAAAAATGTCAAAAACTATCTAGTGAGCTAAGCACTTGCCATGACACTATTGCCAACCTTAGAAATGAAAATGCTAATTTAATTGCTAAGGTTGATTCTCATGTTTGTGATGTTTCGATTCCCAATCCTAGAAATAATGATGATGATTTGCTTGCTAGGATTGAAGAATTAAACATTTCTGTTGCTAGCCTTAAGATTGAGAATGAAAAATTGCTTGCTAAGGCTAAGGATTTTGATGTTTGCAAAGCTACTGTTTCCGACCTTAGAACTAAAAATGATTTGTTACATGCTAAGGTTGTAGAATTGAAATCTTGCAAACCCTCTACATCTATTGTTGAGCACACTTCTATTTGCACTAGATGTAGAGATATTGATGTTAATGCTATTCATGATCACATGTCTTTAATTAAACAATAAAATGATCATATAGCAAAACTAGATGCTAAAATTGCCGAGCATAACTTGGAAAATGAAAAGTTTAAATTTGCTAGAAGTATGCTCTATAATGGGAGACGCCCGGGCATCAAGGATGGCATTGGCTTCCAAAGGGGAGACAATGTCAAACTTAATACCCCTCCTAAAAATTTGTCTAACTTTGTTAAGGGCAAGGCTCTCATGCCTCAGGATAACGAGGGTTACATTTTGTACCCTGCCGGTTATCCCGAGAGCAAAATTAGGAGAATTCACTCTAGGAAGTCTCACTCTGGCCCTAATCATGCTTTTATGTATAAGGGTGAGACATCTAGCTCTAGGCAACCAACCCGTGCTAAGTTGCCTAAGAAGAAAACTCCTAATGCATCAAATGATCATGCTATTTCATTCAAAACTTTTGATGCATCATATGTGCTTACTAACAAATCCGGCAAGGTAGTTGCCAAGTTTGTTGGGGGCAAACACAAGGGCTCCGAGACTTGTGTTTGGGTACCCAAAGTTCTTGTTTCTAATGCCAAAGGACCCAAAACCGTTTGGGTACCTAAAGTCAAGAACTAAAATTGTTTTGTAGGTTTATGCATCCGGGGGCTCAAGTTGGATACTAGACAGCGGGTGCACAAACCACATGACAGGGGAGAAGAAGATGTTCTCCTCATATGAGAAAAACCAAGATCCCCAACGAGCTATCACATTCGAGGATGGAAATCAAGGTTTGGTCAAAGGATTGGGTAAAATTGCTATATCACCTGACCATACTATTTCAAATGTTTTTCTTGTAGATTCTTTAGATTACAATTTGCTTTCCGTATCCCAATTATGTCAAATGGGCTACAACTGTCTATTTACTGATGTAGGTGTTACTGTCTTTAGAAGAAGTGATGATTCAATAGCATTTAAGGGAGTGTTAGAGGGTCAGCTATACTTGGTAGATTTTGATAGAGCTGAACTCGACACTTGCTTGGTTGCTAAGACTAACTTGGGTTGGCTCTGGCACCGCCGACTAGCCCATGTTGGAATGAAGAATCTTCATAAGCTTCTAAAGGGGGAACATATTTTAGGACTAACCAATGTTCATTTTGAGAAAGACAGGATTTGTAGCGCATGCCAAGCCGGGAAGCAAGTTGGCACTCATCATCCACACAAGAACATCATGACTAGTGACAGGCCACTGGAGCTCCTACACATGGATTTATTCGGCCCGATTGCTTACATAAGCATCGGCGGGAGTAAGTACTGTCTAGTTATCGTGGATGATTATTCTCGCTTCACTTGGGTGTTCTTTTTGCAGGAAAAATCTCATACCCAAGAGACCTTAAAGGGATTCTTGAGACAGGCTCAAAATGAGTTCGGCTTAAGGATCAAGAAAATTAGAAGCGACAACGGGACGGAGTTCAAAAACTCACAAATAGAAGGCTTCCTTGAGGAGGAGGGCATCAAGCATGAGTTCTCTTCTCCCTACACTCCACAACAAAATGGTGTAGTGGAGAGGAAGAATCAAACTCTATTGGACATGGCAAGAACCATGCTTGATGAGTACAAGACACCGGATCGGTTTTGGGCCAAGGCGGTCAACACCGCCTGCTACGCCATCAACCGGTTATATCTACACCGAATCCTCAAGAAGACATCCTATGAACTCCTAACCGGTAAAAAGCCAAATATTTCATATTTTAGAGTTTTTGGTAGCAAATGTTTTATTCTTGTCAAAAGAGGTAGAAAATCTAAATTTGCTCCTAAAACTGTAGAAGGCTTTTTACTAGGATATGACTCAAACACAAGGGCATATAGAGTCTTTAACAAGTCCTCAGGACTTGTTGAAGTTTCTTGTGACGTTGTGTTTGATGAGACTAACGGCTCTCAAGTAGAGCAAGTTGATCTTGATGAGATAGGTGAAGAACAGGCTCCATGCATAGCGCTAAGGAACATGTCCATTGGGGATGTGTGTCCTAAGGAATCCGAAGAGCCTCCACATGCACAAGATCAACCATCCTCCTCAACGCAAGCATCTCCACCAACCCAAAATGAGGACGAGGCTCAAGTTGATGAAGGTAAAGATCAAAGAGATAAGCCACCTCAAGATGACGGCAATGATCAAGGGGGAGATGCAAATGATGAAGACAAGGAGGATGAACAACCAAGGCCGCCACACCCAAGAGTCCACCAAGCAATCCAACAAGATCACCCCGTCGACACCATCCTCGGCGACATTCATAAGGGGGTAACCACTCGATCTCGTATTGCACATTTTTGTGAGCATTACTCTTTTGTCTCCTCTATTGAGCCACACAGGGTAGAGGAAGCACTACAAGATTCGGATTGGGTGATGGCGATGCAAGAGGAGCTCAACAATTTCACGAGGAACGAGGTATGGCACTTAGTTCCACGTCCTAACCAAAATGTTGTAGGAACCAAGTGGGTCTTCCGCAACAAGCAAGATGAGCATGGTGTGGTGACTAGGAACAAAGCTCGACTCGTGGCCAAGGGGTACTCACAAGTCGAAGGTTTGGATTTCGGTGAAACCTATGCACCCGCAGCTAGGCTTGAGTCAATTCGCATATTATTAGCCTATGCTACTTACCATGGCTTCAAGCTTTATCAAATGGACGTGAAGAGTGCTTTCCTCAATGGACCGATCAAGGAGGAGGTCTATGTTGAGCAACCTCCCGGCTTTGAAGACAGTGAGTACCCTAACCATGTTTATAGGCTCTCTAAGGCGCTTTATGGGCTCAAGCAAGCCCCAAGAGCATGGTATGAATGCCTTAGAGATTCCCTTATTGCTAATGGCTTCAAAGTCGGCAAAGCCGATCCTACTCTATTCACTAAAACTCTTGACAATGATTTGTTCGTATGCCAAATTTATGTTGATGATATCATATTTGAGTCTACTAACGAATCTACATGTGAAGAATTTAGTAGGATCATGACACAGAAATTCGAGATGTCGATGATGGGGGAGTTGAAGTATTTTCTAGGATTCCAAGTTAAGCAACTCCAAGAGGGCACCTTCATTAGCCAAACAAAGTACACTCAAGACATTCTAAGCAAGTTTGGAATGAAGGATGCCAAGCCCATCAAGACTCCCATGGGAACAAATGGGCATCTCGACCTCGACACGGGAGGTAAGTCCGTGGATCAAAAGGTATACCGGTCGATGATTGGTTCATTGCTTTATTTATGTGCATCTCGACCGGACATTATGCTTTCCGTTTGCATGTGTGCAAGATTCCAAGCCGACCCTAAGGAATCACACCTTACGGCCGTAAAACGAATCTTGAGATACTTGGCTTATACTCCTAAATTTGGGCTTTGGTACCCTCGGGGATCCACATTTGATTTGATTGGTTATTCGGATGCCGATTGGGCAGGGTGTAAGATTAATAGGAAGAGCACATCGGGGACTTGCCAGTTCTTGGGAAGATCCTTGGTGTCTTGGGCTTCAAAGAAGCAAAATTCGGTCGCTCTTTCTACCGCCGAAGCCGAGTATATTGCCGCAGGCCATTGTTGCGCGCAATTGCTTTGGATGAGGCAAACCCTGCGGGACTATGTGTAATACCCAATTTGTAATTTGCAAGAACTAATATCAAAGGGAGAAACAAGTTCACTTTATCTATGTGGGAATTTAAACTTTTGTGCCATCACATGTGAACACCATATTTTAAGACCCATAATTATAAAAAAAATATATGTCACTAAATCATTGCATCATGCTGAGATTTTTATTTTGTGTGCATTTTGTGACAATATAAATTCATTTCAAAAAGGAATAATATGGGAATATAGTAATGAGATGAGAATTGGATTTTAACCCAAAGGTACAATGTTGGAATTGGAGAAGGAGAAGGAAAGTACTATACAAAATGAAGAAAATAAATATATAAATAAATAAAATCCTTCCATACTTGTTTTTCCAATTTGTACATTTGAAACTAGGTATAAAGTTCACAATTGGAATGGAATTCAAATTTGAATTCTAGAAATTTAAAAGGAAAAGAAACTAGAAAAAAAAGAAAAACATAAAAGAAAAGAAGAAGCCTGCACTTGGGCCGACTTCTCTCCCTGCGGCCCATTTCCTTTTACACTCGCCTGCCCACCACTGTGGGGGAACCGCGACTGGGCCGTTTCCACGCCTAGGCGGCCCAACCCTCACCTGACGCGCCGGCCTCACTCCTCTCACGCGCGCACCTACCGCTGTACGGTGGGACCCGCACTCCAGCGCTCAGCCATTCACCCACGTCGCTGACTCGCGGGGCCTGCTCGCCAGCCTTGCGCTCGCGTTTGGTTCACTGGTAGTGGGGCCGTCCCGTCAGACGACCTTCTTCCCCGCGTGAACTGGATCTCGCTGACCGGATCCTCCACGATCGCGCGGCTCCGTTGCCAGCTGAAGTTGTTATGGCCTCCACCATTTCCGCACTAACTTCGCCCTGTTATCTAGCCGGGACCTCGCGACCTCCTCTCTTCTCATCCTCGCTCGCATACGCTCAGATCTCCCCGCATCGCCGGACGCCATGACCACCCGCGCGCGGGTCGAGTGTGTGGGGACTGTCCTCCACCGTAACCCAGCACCGCCCCTCTCTGGTTCATAGCTGTCCCACTGCCGCTGTCGCGGGGCTCTGCTGGCGGCCATCGTCACCTATATCCGACCGCCATGGGAGGAAGCTGGGTGTGAAATGTCCGCCGTGGGGTGATTCTGGCTCACCGATGGAGATCCCTCGAGGGTGGGCCAGGCGGATAACTATGGCCACCGGGACGTCAATCATGGCCTCGCCTGGTGGGATTGTGGACCCGAGGCTACGCAATTTCTCACCGGTGGGACTTCGATGCCAGCGTTCCGCCACACACCGTGTCCGGCCTCGTCCCCACCTTTACTCCCGGTGAGACCCTCTCCCCTAGCGTTTCCATGTTCCTCTGGTCGCCTAGTATCGTGCTGCGTAGGGAATAGGGCCCCAGGTAGCCACAGATTACTCGCCGGAGTTGTCCATTGCCGTGGCGCCGCCGGGCATACGCGTGCCGCCACGGTCGTCGATGTCGGTGTTGGGGAGGTATGGGGTGGCCGTGGATCCGGTGTTGGATGGCCCAGATTAGCTGGTGCATACCGGTTCGGCCCCAGTTCATCTCGGCCATAGATTGTGGGTCCGGCGGATAGGGTTCAACCGTGGTGTTTTAGAATCCTGGCCGGAGGATTTGGATCCAACGGTCTTCGCTCCGTACCGGTTCGATGAAATATGAATCTAATCTAGGACGTAGAATTCTGATCGGACGGCCCACATTAAATCGTGCCCCTTTGGCCTGTCAGTTTAGCATAAGAGCCCCTAGCTTATTTGCTATTCAACCCGCAGTACTGGCTACTGGTGTATGAGTCTCAGGAATTTTTATAGGTTAGTCCCTGTATTTCCTGGTTATTGAGGCCCAGTCCAGAGCTGTTTTAAAATCAATAATTGAATTGGAAAATAGATTTTTAATACAAAAATAATGGTAGAAACTTGTATAAATCATAGAGAATTCATATTAAATCCTTTTCAGTCCATTCCAGTTCCTATAATTTTATAATAATATTGTTCATCACATAATAACACTGTTATAACATGGAAATCATACTAGAATTGATTACTCAATTAATCTTGTATCAAATACTTAAAACCTTCGAAAATTCATAACTCCTCCGTTTTAACTCTGATTTGATCCGTTCAAGTTGTGTTAGTCTCGTAGAAACGCGTAGATTATTATTGCTCAGTTTGTACTTATGTTTGGTGTGATGTTAATTTTATCTATACCATGTTTGTTTGTATTGCTACGACTAGCGCGAGGTCACGTGTCATCTGAAAAGCAAGTTGGTACCTGGAATCTCAAGTGCCAGGCAAGTTGTGCCCTTGACCACTTTTTACCCAATAATGTTCTTTAATATCACATACTCATGCATAGGTTAATTTTGATGGGACCCAATAGGTCACCCTAGATTGTTGATCTCATTACCTTGTTTACCCCTGAATCACTTGGGTAGTTTGCTATTGCTTTATATGGTTTTGGGATAATCATTTATTACCTCTATGTTCCAATTCTTGTTGTTATTCTGTTTATGTTCATGATGTATCATTAATGTTAATTGGAACATAGAGCTTAACTTGAGAACCACGTGCCACCACAAGGGAGGAATGGGACCCCTTGGCTGACTAATTAGGAAAGCTAGTGGAAGACTACCTTACCCGAAAGGGGCAAGGGCAGTAAGGGAGAGGTCAGTGCGGGGAGGTCCCTGGTTGATTTTGCTGCGATGGCGGTCAGCCAGGAACCCTGTACTGGATCTTCCTATAAACTGTAGCGGGTTTTCGGAAGCTAGTGGAACTTTGTAAAGGCCTCGTAGTGTTGCCCTGCCGCGCTTCCTAGGTAGAGGTGTATGGGATTCGCGACCCCTTGGCAGATGGGTAACATGACTTGTGGGTAAAGGGTACAACCTCTGCAGAGTGTAAAACTGGTATACTAGCCGAGCTCACGGTCATGAGCGGCTCAGGACTCTCTGATGTTTAAATTATGGAACTTAAATTCAATTTTGTCATTTGCATTGCATGGGTTTATTATTAATTTTGTTCTATTACTTTACTTATGGTTTGGTATTTACTTACACTTAGTAACTGCTAATAAAATTTGACCAACTATTTAAAAGCAATGCTCAGCTTTAACCCCTATCTTTGATTAAGCCTTACACATCACATGAACTCACACCTTTGTGAGTTTATGTCCACTGGTTCCCCACAACTTGTTGAGCTATGATCATGTGTGAGCTCACCCTTGCTGTCTCACACCCCCCCCCCACAGGAGAAGATCAGGTGGTTCAGGAGGAGCTGCCTAACACAGAGGAGTTCGATCTGATCTAGGTGGCGTTTCCCAGTCGACATTGGCGCCGACGATCCTTAGTTCGTTTTATCTTTATTACTTTATTTTGTAATAAGTCTTCCGCTATGTAATAAATACTCTGATGATTTATGACATTTATCTCTATACACTCTGTTATTATATATGTTGTCTTCTTGGCGCATGTATGAGATGCACCCGGCTTTGTTCCTTAAAACCGGGTGTTACAGAAGTGGTATCAGAGGAAATGTTGATTGTAGGACGAAACCTAGATAGAAATGGACAAAACCCTTACCTACTTATCTTATTCTGATTCATTCCATACTTACCTTACTCTGGTTCTTTCTTATCTTGATCCTGTCTCACCTTTTGCTATTCTACCCTGATTATTCTTACCTTTACTACTCTAAGACAAGATGGATTTCAAATCTTGGAATCCCTACCCTTATGACATTTTTAAGAGATAGGAGGCCTAAGACCAAACCAAAACTATGTTCTCTATTAAAAAAAAATGTTGGTTGATTGTTCTGATGATCAATGCCTGATTTGCTTCTTTGATTGATTGAAATATTATATATGGACATTTTAGCATGTACCACTATAAGGTACTGTATTAGCTTTAGTAGGTAACACACTAATCTACTTAGCTAATAAGTCCCCCAAAGTAACATGATTGTAATTACTGCCTTGTCTACTGCTCTTTCTTACCTTATGTATCTAACTCAGATGGTCAATACCAGGAAAGGAAAGATTATCACGCAACAGCAAACAGAAATGAATCCTCCAAATCCCCCACCTGTTGAAACCGAGCAAGTGATCGCAACCCAAAGGCTGGTAATACAACAATTGACAGACATGATGACCGAAATGCAAAGCCAGATAAGACAAGAGCGCGAGGAAATACGTCAGGCCCGTCTGGAGATACAGCAAGAAATAAGGCAATCACGGTTGGAGAGACAACAACAAGAGCAACCACCATCTCCACCACCACCGGCTCCACCAAGCTACATAAACATATATGTAAATTACTACTATTTGTAGGATCTACAGGCTCCTTTAGTTAGTATTCGGTATGATACCATTTTAGGAGGAATAAAAAGGTCTATTTGACCCTATGAGTTGCTAATAAAATTATGCGTCATGCTGAGATTTTGGGTTTGTGCAAATGTGTTGGACAATATGAGAAAACCCATGAGAGTAATTACACCTAAAGGGACTGAAGAATCAGTGAACGGAATTACAAGA
This sequence comes from Zea luxurians, assembly GCA_029449295.1. Taxonomy (NCBI): domain Eukaryota; kingdom Viridiplantae; phylum Streptophyta; class Magnoliopsida; order Poales; family Poaceae; genus Zea; species Zea luxurians. The sequence goes on along the minus strand of JAOPSE010000150.1, from coordinate 858,111 downwards.
GGCTGGGTACATTCGACCAAGTTCTTCACCTTGTGAAGCGCCAGTTCAATTCGTACAGAAGAAAGATGGATCGCAAGAGATGTGCGTGGGTTATAGATCCCTTAATGATGTTACTGTGAGGAACAAGTGTCCATTACCCCGCATTGAGGATTTATTTAATTGGATGAGAAGTGCAAGCGTATTCTCGAAGATTGATCTCCGATCGGGTTACCATCAAATGAAGATTTGGCCATCAGATATTCCCAAGACGGATTTCTCGACTCGATATGGATTATATGAGTTCACCGTTATGTCATTTGGATAACTAATGCACCAGCCTATTTTTTGGATCTGAAGAATAAGGTGTTCATGATTTGGACAGATTCGTTGTGGTTTTCATCGATGATACTCTTATTTATTCTAAGAGTGATAGTGATCACAAGAAGTATCTGAGATTAGTGCTACAGAAGCTTTAAGATAATCAACTCTACGCCAAGTACGGTAAATGCGAGTTCTGAATTGGCGAGGTGCCATTTCTTGGACATATCATTTCCAATGGAGGGATATCAGTGGATCCTGCTAAAGTGAAGGAGATAATGGAGTGGAGAGTGCCCACTACAGTCACTGAGATTCGGAGTTTCTTGGGACTTGCAGGACCTCACTTCTGGAGAAGGAAAGAGAATTTAAGTAGGAACTAAGTGCCAAGTATATACGGATCATAAGAGTTTGAAGTATATATATTCACTCAAAAGGATCTCAACCTTAGGCAACGCCGTTGGTTGGAGCTTATTAAAGATCACGATTTGGAAATTCACTATCACCCGGGCAAGGCGAAATTTGGTTGTAGATGCCTTGAGTCGAAAGGAGCACATTCATTCAGCTGTTGTTGCCCAGCTACCCGATGAGATTGATGAGGATTTTAGGAGACTTAACCTGGGGATAGTTGCTCATACTGAAGGAGTTATTATTGATGCGGAACCTACCTTGGAGCAAGAAATCCGCAAAGGACAAATGGGTGATACTAAGATACAAGAGATGTGTTCCGGAGATTGAAAGCCTTCATGAGACTATATTGAAGAAAGCCCATGACTCGGATTATTCTATTCATCCTGGTAGTACCAAGATGTATCAGGATTTGAAGCGGAAGTATTGGTGGTATGGATTGAAAAGAGATGTGGCTGCACATGTGGCTATGTGCGATGAATGTCAAAGCGTTAAGGCTGAACATCAGAGGCCAGCTGGACTATTGCATCCACTGAAGATACCCGAGTGGAAATGGGAAGAGATTGGTATGGATTTCCTTACTGGATTGCCTCGCACCTCGAAAGGATATGATGCTATATGGGTGATTGTGGATAGATTGACTAAAGTAGCTCACTTTATTCCTGTGAAGACTACTTATAAAGGTTCTCAGCTAGCAGAGTTATATATGGCCCGGATTGTGTGTTTACATGGAGTACCGAAGAAGATCGTTTCGGATAAAGGATCACAGTCTACCTCTAGATTTTGGAAAAGTTTTTCATGAGAATATGGATACAAAGTTGAATTTTAGTTTGACCTACCATCCTCAGACTGATGGACTGACCGAAAGGACTAATCAAGTATTGATAGACATGTTGAGAGCTTGTGCCCTTCAACATGGTAGTAGTTGGGACAAGAGTCTACCTTATGCTGAGTTCTTAGGCTGGTCTGAAGATGTCACCGTTCGAGGCTCTATATGGTAGGAAGTGCAGGACTCCTCTATATTGGATCAGACTAGAGGAAGACAGTTCTTTGGACCTGAACTGATTCAAGAAGTAGAAGAACAAGTCCGTATAATTCGAGAGAATTTGAGGGTAACTCAAACCAGGCAAAAGAGCTATGCTGATAATAGAAGAAGACCACTGGAATTTGAGGAAGGTGATTATGTGTACGTCAAGGTGTCACCACTTCGTGGCATGAGGAGATTTAAAGACAAGGGCAAGTTGTCCCCTCGCTATATTGGACCATTCTTGATCTTTAGGAGAGTTGGGGAGATGGCATACCAACTCGAGTTACCTGCTAGTCTATCAGTTGTGCATAATGTGTTCCATGTATCTCAACTGAAGAAATATCTCCGTGTCCCTGAGGAACAGTCACCGATGGAAGAGCTCAGTGGTCAAGGTGATTTGACTTACACGGAGTACCCGATCAAGATTTTGGATACCTTGACTCGAGTTACAAGAAATAAGGTGATAAAGATGTGCAAAGTTCAATGGAGTCACCACCGTGAAGATGAAGCAACTTGGGAAGAGAAGAAGAGCTTCGCATGAATTTTCCCCACCTTTTCCCTCGTTCTTCTTAAATCTCGAGGACGAGATTCTTTTTAAGGGGGGTAGGATTTGTAATACCCAATTTGTAATTTGCAAGAACTAATATCAAAGGGAGAAACAAGTTCACTTTATCTATGTGGGAATTTAAACTTTTGTGCCATCACATGTGAACACCATATTTTAAGACCCATAATTATAAAAAAATATATGTCACTAAATCATTGCATCATGCTGAGATTTTTATTTTGTGTGCATTTTGTGACAATATAAATTCATTTCAAAAAGGAATAATATGGGAATATAGTAATGAGATGAGAATTGGATTTTAACCCAAAGGTACAATGTTGGAATTGGAGAAGGAGAAGGAAAGTACTATACAAAATGAAGAAAATAAATATATAAATAAATAAAATCCTTCCATACTTGTTTTTCCAATTTGTACATTTGAAACTAGGTATAAAGTTCACAATTGGAATGGAATTCAAATTTGAATTCTAGAAATTTAAAAGGAAAAGAAACTAGAAAAAAAAGAAAAACATAAAAGAAAAGAAGAAGCCTGCACTTGGGCCGACTTCTCTCCCTGCGGCCCATTTCCTTTTACACTCGCCTGCCCACCACTGTGGGGGAACCGCGACTGGGCCGTTTCCACGCCTAGGCGGCCCAACCCTCACCTGACGCGCCGGCCTCACTCCTCTCACGCGCGCACCTACCGCTGTACGGTGGGACCCGCACTCCAGCGCTCAGCCATTCACCCACGTCGCTGACTCGCGGGGCCTGCTCGCCAGCCTTGCGCTCGCGTTTGGTTCACTGGTAGTGGGGCCGTCCCGTCAGACGACCTTCTTCCCCGCGTGAACCGGATCTCGCTGACCGGATCCTCCACGATCGCGCGGCTCCGTTGCCAGCTGAAGTTGTTATGGCCTCCACCATTTCCGCACTAACTTCGCCCTGTTATCTAGCCGGGACCTCGCGACCTCCTCTCTTCTCATCCTCGCTCGCATACGCTCAGATCTCCCCGCATCGCCGGACGCCATGACCACCCGCGCGCGGGTCGAGTGTGTGGGGACTGTCCTCCACCGTAACCCAGCACCGCCCCTCTCTGGTTCATAGCTGTCCCACTGCCGCTGTCGCGGGGCTCTGCTGGCGGCCATCGTCACCTATATCCGACCGCCATGGGAGGAAGCTGGGTGTGAAATGTCCGCCGTGGGGTGATTCTGGCTCACCGATGGAGATCCCTCGAGGGCGGGCCAGGCGGATAACTATGGCCACCGGGACGTCAATCATGGCCTCGCCTGGTGGGATTGTGGACCCGAGGCTACGCAATTTCTCACCGGTGGGACTTCGATGCCAGCGTTCCGCCACACACCGTGTCCGGCCTCGTCCCCACCTTTACTCCCGGTGAGACCCTCTCCCCTAGCGTTGCCATGTTCCTCTGGTCGCCTAGTATCGTGCTGCGTAGGGAATAGGGCCCCAGGTAGCCACAGATTACTCGCCGGAGTTGTCCATTGCCGTGGCGCCGCCGGGCATACGCGTGCCGCCACGGTCGTCGGTGTCGGTGTTGGGGAGGTATGGGGTGGCCGTGGATCCGGTGTTGGATGGCCCAGATTAGCTGGTGCATACCGGTTCGGCCCCAGTTCATCTCGGCCATAGATTGTGGGTCCGGCGGATAGGGTTCAACCGTGGTGTTTTAGAATCCTGGCCGGAGGATTTGGATCCAACGGTCTTCGCTCCGTACCGGTTCGATGAAATATGAATCTAATCTAGGACGTAGAATTCCGATCGGACGGCCCACATTAAATCGTGCCCCTTTGGCCTGTCAGTTTAGCATAAGAGCCCCTAGCTTATTTGCTATTCAACCCGCAGTACTGGCTACTGGTGTATGAGTCTCAGGAATTTTTATAGGTTAGTCCCTGTATTTCCTGGTTATTGAGGCCCAGTCCAGAGCTGTTTTAAAATCAATAATTGAATTGGAAAATAGATTTTTAATACAAAAATAATGGTAGAAACTTGTATAAATCATAGAGAATTCATATTAAATCCTTTTCAGTCCATTCCAGTTCCTATAATTTTATAATAATATTGTTCATCACATAATAACACTGTTATAACATGGAAATCATACTAGAATTGATTACTCAATTAATCTTGTATCAAATACTTAAAACCTTCGAAAATTCATAACTCCTCCGTTTTAACTCTGATTTGATCCGTTCAAGTTGCGTTAGTCTCGTAGAAACGCGTAGATTATTATTGCTCAGTTTGTACTTATGTTTGGTGTGATGTTAATTTTATCTATACCATGTTTGTTTGTATTGCTACGACTAGCGCGAGGTCACGTGTCATCTGAAAAGCAAGTTGGTACCTGGAATCTCAAGTGCCAGGCAAGTTGTGCCCTTGACCACTTTTTACCCAATAATGTTCTTTAATATCACATACTCATGCATAGGTTAATTTTGATGGGACCCAATAGGTCACCCTAGATTGTTGATCTCATTACCTTGTTTACCCCTGAATCACTTGGGTAGTTTGCTATTGCTTTATATGGTTTTGGGATAATCATTTATTACCTCTATGTTCCAATTCTTGTTGTTATTCTGTTTATGTTCATGATGTATCATTAATGTTAATTGGAACATAGAGCTTAACTTGAGAACCACGTGCCACCACAAGGGAGGAATGGGACCCCTTGGCTGACTAATTAGGAAAGCTAGTGGAAGACTACCTTACCCGAAAGGGGCAAGGGCAGTAAGGGAGAGGTCAGTGCGGGGAGGTCCCTGGTTGATTTTGCTGCGATGGCGGTCAGCCAGGAACCCTGTACTGGATCTTCCTATAAACTGTAGCGGGTTTTCGGAAGCTAGTGGAACTTTGTAAAGGCCTCGTAGTGTTGCCCTACCGCGCTTCCTAGGTAGAGGTGTATGGGATTCGCGACCCCTTGGCAGATGGGTAACATGACTTGTGGGTAAAGGGTACAACCTCTGCAGAGTGTAAAACTGGTATACTAGCCGAGCTCACGGTCATGAGCGGCTCAGGACTCTCTGATGTTTAAATTATGGAACTTAAATTCAATTTTGTCATTTGCATTGCATGGGTTTATTATTAATTTTGTTCTATTACTTTACTTATGGTTTGGTATTTACTTACACTTAGTAACTGCTAATAAAATTTGACCAACTATTTAAAAGCAATGCTCAGCTTTAACCCCTATCTTTGATTAAGCCTTACACATCACATGAACTCACACCTTTGTGAGTTTATGTCCACTGGTTCCCCACAACTTGTTGAGCTATGATCATGTGTGAGCTCACCCTTGCTGTCTCACACCCCCCCACAGGAGAAGATCAGGTGGTTCAGGAGGAGCTGCCTAACACAGAGGAGTTCGATCTGATCTAGGTGGCGTTTCCCAGTCGACATTGGCGCCGACGATCCTTAGTTCGTTTTATCTTTATTACTTTATTTTGTAATAAGTCTTCCGCTATGTAATAAATACTCTGATGATTTATGACATTTATCTCTATACACTCTGTTATTATATATGTTGTCTTCTTGGCGCATGTATGAGATGCACCCGGCTTTGTTCCTTAAAACCGGGTGTTACACTATGGTTACAAACTAACCAAAGTTCCTCTTCTATGTGATAATGAGAGTGCAATCCGCATGGCGGATAATCCCGTTGAACATAGCCGCACTAAACACATAGCCATTCGGTATCATTTTCTTCGGGATCACCAACAAAAGGGGGATATCGAGATTTCATACATTAACACTAAAGATCAATTAGCCGATATCTTTACCAAGCCTCTTGATGAACAAACTTTTACCAAACTTAGGCATGAGCTCAATATTCTTGATTCTAGGAATTTCTTTTGCTAATTTGCACACATAGCTCATAAATATACCTTTGATCATGTCTCTTTTATATATGCTATGCCTAATGTGTTTTCAAGTACATTTCAAACCAAGTCATAGGTATATTGAAAGGGAATTGGAGTCTTCGGCAAAGACAAAGGCTTCCACTCCACTCTACTACTCATCCTTCGCCGTCACTCCGAGCATCTCTCCGACTTTGGTATAATCTTCACTCGTTTATTTTATGACCAAAGGCGGAGAAAGTACTTCGTTGGGCTCTAATGATTCTGTTTTTGGTGATTCATGCCAAAGGGGGAGAAAATATGAGCCCAAAGCAAAAGGACCGCACCACGCACCACCACCTAACTTTAAAAATTTGGAGATTTTCAATTAGTCAATTTCAAATTAATATCTTACTATGTTCAAAAGGGGGAGGAAGTAGTATTTCAAAAATGGTATATCAAAACCCTCTTGAACACTAAGAGGAGGATCTCATTTAGGGGGAGTTTTGTTTAGTCAAAGGAAAAGCATTTCAAATAAAAGGAGAAAATTTCAAATCTTGAAAATGCTTCTCAAAATTCTTATTCATTTACCTTTGACTATCTTGCAAAAGGACTTTGAAAAGAATTTACAAAAAGATTTGCAAAAACAAAACATGTGGTGCAAATGTGGTCCAATATGTTAAAAACAAAGAAACAATCCATGCACATCATGTAAGTATTTATATTGGCTCAATTCCAAGCAACCTTTGCACTTACATTATGCAAACTAGTTCAATTTATGCACATTTATATTTGCTTTGGTTGTGTTGGCATCAATCACCAAAAAGGGGGAGATTGAAAGGGAATTAGGCTTACACCTAGTCCCTAATTAATTTTGGTGGTTGAATTGCCCAACACAAACAATTGGACTAACTAGTTTGCTCTAGTGTGTAAGTTATACAGGTGCAAAAAGTTCACACTTAGCCAATAAAAAGACCAAGTATTGGGTTCAAATAAAGGAGCAAAGGTCAACCGAAGGCACCTCTGGTCTGGCGCACCGGACTGTCCGGTGTGCCATCGGACATGTCCGGTGCACCAGGGGAATCCGACTTCAAACTCTTCACTCTCGGGAATTTCCGAAGGCCACTCCGCTATAATTCACCGGACTGTCCGGTGTACACCGGACATGTCCGGTGCTCCAAGGAAGAGCGGCCTCAGGAACTCGCCAGCCTCGGGTTTTCACTTCGGCTGCTCCGCTAAAATTCACCGGACTGTCCGGTGTGCACCGGACTGTCCGGTGTAACAGCGGGGCTGTAATACTCAAAAGTGTATAAAAGGATTATATGGTGTTATCCTTATTTTATGTGTCATTCGCATCATAAAAAGAGCACCTATGTAAAGGAGAGTGATTAAATAAAACAATTATTCTAAAATAAAGAAAAAGTGCATTTGTTGGAGTTTCTATGTTTGTGCATTAAATAAAATAATAATAGTAATAATAATAATAAGGATAAATTTGCCTCCAAAACTGAATTCAAATTAGAAGTAAATTTGAATTGGGAATTTAAGAGAGAAATACTATAAGAAGACAAGATAAAATTTATAAGTAAATAAACCCATCCCACACTAGTATGTTTATTTGGTACACTTAACATGACTACCAATTCACCTCCATATTTGAATTCAAATTGTGAATTCAAAGTTCACACAAGAATTTGAATTTAGTTTTGAAATGTGAAAATAAGAGAAAATAGGAAAAAGAAATGAAAACAGAAATAAATAAAAAAAGGGAAGAACTCCATTCCTGCGCATGGGCCGAATTGGCTTCCCAACCGGCCCAACTAACCAACACGCGCGCGGCGGGGGGGGGAAACATCTCGCTGACAGTTGGGCCCCAACCGTCGGCTTCCCCTACCTGTGTGAGCCATACTCGCTCGCTTACTCTCTGGTGTGTGGGCCCTGTGGTCAGCGACTAGCACGGATTGGCGCCTCTGCCGCGTGGGACCCATTTGTCAGATCAATCTTCCAGGATCGCAACAAATCCCGTCCTCCGCTGCGCGAACTCCGCGCTTGCCGCGACAAATCGATCGCGAGTTTGGGCATGAGTTCATCTTTTCTCGTGCCTATATATCGTGATCCCTCCTTTCCCCTCCGCCAATGCATCCTGATATTCCCTCAACCTCGGACCGTGAGCGAGAACCTGAGTGAGCGCAACGAAGAAAGAGATTGGGAGAGAGAGAAAGCCGTGCCGCCGTTGGGACATCCACCAAGCATGCGCGATTAGCAATCGAGAACTGGGCTGGGTCTTCCACCAGGGTGCGCTGTGGCTTGTCAGGGCAGTGCCGGCGCGAAATTTCACCCTTGGCCACCGGAATTGTTGGCCGCAGTTCCATGGCCGCCGTGGGTCACGCGTCTTCGTGGGCAGGCTTCGTTCATGCCCCGAATCCCGGTAAGTCGCACTAGTGCTATTCACTAGGACGTCCGCGTCGTGTAGCTGTTTTTGGTGGGTGATTTGGGGTGTTTGGGTGCCGTTTGGCCATGCTCGCCGGTGAGCTCCGCCGCGGTATGCTTCGTGGCTAACATCGTCGTTGATCCGATTCAAGGTAAACAACCACACGTCGTGTTCGCTTGGTTGTCCGCATTGAGAAGGACCCTTCTCCTGTGTAGTCTAGCTCACCATGGGCCTGGTAGCCATCGCCGGCTATGGCCTCCGCCATGCGACGCGGCGCCACCGGTTCTGTGTTAGCTGAGAGGGAGGAGAGATTGGGTGTTTGGCTGGGCCGTTGGATGTGAGCTGATGGCTGGGATCAAGGGGGGTTGAAGGAGAGTGCGAACCGTTGGATCCACACGGACGGTTCAGATTAACACACAGATATGTTTTCGCTTCAGTAAATCATGACCGTAGATCAGTGGATGTGCGGGCAGGGTTTGGCGATGAGATTTTAAAATCACAACCATTGATCCTCGATCTGGCGGTCACCACTCCTCACTGGTTCGAAGTAGTTTCGATTTAATCTGGACCGTGCGCACTTGATCGGGTGGCCGGGATTTAACCATACCCCTTCGCCGTGCATATCTTTCAAAAGAGACCCTGTGTTTTGGTTTAATCAACCCGCCGTCCCCTCGGGTGGGTTTACTGAGTCATAAGGAATCTTACACAATAAACCCTGACCTTTTGCGAAATTGAGGCCCAGTCCAGAACTCGTTTAAATTGAATAAATAAAATAGAAAATAGATTTTTAATATGAAAATAATTGCTAGAACTTAGATAATTCATAGAAAATTCATTTTAACTCCAAATTGAACCATTCCAATTCCTAAAATTTTGTAATAATATTCTCTATCATTTAGAATCACTGTTTTGACATGAACTCTGTTAGGAAATTAATTTATCATCTAATCCTATTATAATCACCTTAAATCTTTGGAAATCCATAACTTAAAATCTATAACTCCAAAATTAATAATTCTTTTTCCTGTGGTCTTATTTTAATATGTAGATTATTAATATGTATTTTGCATATATGTTTGGTGTAATGTTAATTTTGCCTATACCATGTATGTTTGTATTGCTACGACTAGCAGTGAGGTCACGAGTCATCTGAAGATCATCCTGGTACCTGGATTCTCAAGGCCCAGGCAAGTTGTGCCCTTGATCACTTCTTTTCACCCAACCATGTTCTAATTAATCATAATGATCTGCATAGGTTAATTTTGATGGGACCCAATAGGTTACCCTAGTTTGATTATCTTTATACCTTGTTTACCACTGAACTTTCTGGGTAGTACTTGCTAGTGCTATATGTGGTTTTGGGTATGAAGATTACACTATTCATGATTATACTTTTGTTATCAGTTGTTATTTATGGTTCATGTTAAGATCATTATGTTAATTGGAACATGGAGAACCACCCGGGAAAACAGTGCTACCACAAGGGTGGAATGGGACGCCCTTGGCTGATTAATTAGGAAAGCTAGTGGAAGACTACCTTACCCGAAAGGGGCAAGGGCAGTAGGGGAGAGGTCAGTGTAGGGAGGCCCTCGGGAGGATTTTGCTGCGATGGCGGTCCTGCAAGGGATTCCTGCACTGGATCTTCCTATAAACTGTAGCGGGTTTTCGGAAGCTAGTGGAACTTTGTAAAGGCCTCGTAGTGGATCCCCAGCCATTCACCTCGGAAGTGTCTAAGGGCCTTGCAAACCCTGGCGACATGGGATACACGACTTGTGGGTAAAGATGCGCAACCTCTGCAGAGTGTAAAACTGGTATACTAGCCGTGCTCACGGTCATGAGCAGCTCGGACACTCACATGATTAAATTATGGAACTTAAACTCAATTTGTCATATGCATTGCATCGCAGGTGAAGTTGTTACTTTTGTTCTACTATTTAATTGGGTTGGTATTTACTTATACTTAGTAACTGCTAATAAAATTTTGACCAACTTTAAAAGCAATGCTCAGCTCTAACCATCTTCTTTGGTAAGCCTTACACTTCACGTGAGCTCCCACCTTTGGCGAGTTCATGCACATTATTCCCCACAACTTGTTGAGCGATGAACGTATGTGAGCTCACTCTTGCTGTCTCACATACACCACAGGTCAAGATCAGGTACCGCAGGATGATGCTCATGGAGGATGCTGCGATGAGTTCGTGAGAGGTCTAGGTCGTCGTCTCCCAGTCAACTTTGGGTTGCTGGACCGTTGTCTCCTTATAATGTAATCATTTATTTTGTATAGAACTCCTGTTATATATAAAGATGTGACATTCGATCCTGTGCCACTATACATCATATGTATGAGACTTGGTCCCAGCATACCTGGTGTTTATGTTAACCCCGGGTTTTGGATCCCTAAAATCCGGGTGTTACAGAAGTGGTATCAGAGCAATGTTGACTGTAGGACGAAACCTAGATAGAAATGGACATAACCATTATCTACTTACCTTACTCTGATTCTTTCTATACTTTCCTTGATCCTGTCTCACCTTCTACTGTTCTACTCTGATTAACCTTACCTTTGCTACTCTGATCTTTTCTAAACTTTTCTTAATCTTTTCTCATCTATTTCCGCTTTACTCTGATTATTCTTACCTTTATCTTTTCTAAAGACAAATGTGGATTTCACACTTTGAAATCCTGTGCCTAAAGTGACCTTTAGGAATAAGGAGACCTAATCCTAGGAACAAAAAAACAAAACTATTTTTGTAAGTGTCTATGTATTTGAATGTTTGTTCTTATGATATCTGTCTGATTTGGATTTTTGATTGAGTGTGATGGGTTGTGGAGTAATGTCCACAATTGCATCTGCATATATATACATAGGTATAAAAATATATTTATAAAATAACTAGACAACCTAGATTATCCCCATTGGAACATATCTAGCTTAAGAGATTTAACTTATCCTAAAAGATCTCATTCTAACCAATTCATCTTATCTTATAAGATTCTCTCTTATCTTACTAGATCCATCTTATCTTAAAAGATACTCATCCTATCTTGAAAAGATTGTATCTCATCCTAATAGGTCTAACTGGTCTCAAAAGATTCTATCTTATCTTTATGGATCCATCTTGTCCTAATAAGCATACTTATCCACCCTAGTTTAACAACCATGATCTAATGCAAATTAACTAGATCTTATCTAGTCAAACAAGTCACACCAATCTAACCTAGATCTGATCGAATCTAAAGTGACTTATCAAACATGTTAGATAATAATGATGAAATAGTCTAGACTCTACCCCTATAGAATAGGTCTTAACTTAGTTCACCCTGCACTAAATTAAGAATGACAGATTGACTTGGCCATATGCAACTACCTTAACCATCTGATAGTTGCATAACCTCTCAATTATAAACTAGCAAGAGACTCTATCTTATCATAACTAATCTCAAAAACATTCTAACATATTCTACCCTATTGGACCTATCTAACCTAAACTAGTCCAATCTAGTCATATCCAATTTAATCTAGATCTTATCTTACCTAATGTGATCTGATCTAGTGTGGTCTAATGTTATCTAACTTAATGTGGTCCACTTAAACAGATTAATGACACTAGTAGAAGAGATTAGACCCCACTAGCCATGTATTAACTTAACTTAGCACATTGGATTGATTTAACCATGAGCTAACCCAACCCATAGAGCCATGATGAATGGTATAACCTTTCTATTCCCACCTAATAACAAACAAACTTTTAACCTACACATAATCCATCCTACTCACATATATCTTAACCATATGTCCTTAACTCGGATGGCAACTCCAAGAAGAAAGGCCAAAGGAGACCAACCACATCAAAGAAGGATAAGCATTAACTCAAGACTTCAAAGATCAAGTTGAATCGCCAATGGAGTCAAGATCCACAAATCTTGGATGGAGTCTTTCCCTACCCTACACTTTCTTACCTAAAACCATCTATGCTTTAAAGACATCTTCTATCCTACATAATTATGTGGACATACATATATATACCTATGCTCTCCTAATAACTAACTAATAAAAAAAAAGAGAGACTCTTGATTTTGAACTAATTAGAAACTAAAAGCTAGATTTTAAATCACTCTTCCTATATCCTCTTTCTTACAAATCTCGAGGACGAGATTATTTTTAAGGGGGGTAGGATTTGTAATACTCAAAAGTGTATAAAAGGATTATATGGTGTTATCCTTATTTTATGTGTCATTCGCATCATAAAAAGAGCACCTATGTAAAGGAGAGTGATTAAATAAAACAATTATTCTAAAATAAAGAAAAAGTGCATTTGTTGGAGTTTCTATGTTTGTGCATTAAATAAAATAATAATAGTAATAATAATAATAAGGATAAATTTGCCTCCAAAACTGAATTCAAATTAGAAGTAAATTTGAATTGGGAATTTAAGAGAGAAATACTATAAGAAGACAAGATAAAATTTATAAGTAAATAAACCCATCCCACACTAGTATGTTTATTTGGTACACTTAACATGACTACCAATTCACCTCCATATTTGAATTCAAATTGTGAATTCAAAGTTCACACAAGAATTTGAATTTAGTTTTGAAATGTGAAAATAAGAGAAAATAGGAAAAAGAAATGAAAACAGAAATAAATAAAAAAAAGGAAGAACTCCATTCCTGCGCATGGGCCGAATTGGCTTCCCAACCGGCCCAACTAACCAACACGCGCGCGGCGGGGGGGGGAAACATCTCGCTGACAGTTGGGCCCCAACCGTCGGCTTCCCCTACCTGTGTGAGCCATACTCGCTCGCTTACTCTCTGGTGTGTGGGCCCTGTGGTCAGCGACTAGCACGGATTGGCGCCTCTGCCGCGTGGGACCCATTTGTCAGATCAATCTTCCAGGATCGCAACAAATCCCGTCCTCCGCTGCGCGAACTCCGCGCTTGCCGCGACAAATCGATCGCGAGTTTGGGCATGAGTTCATCTTTTCTCGTGCCTATATATCGTGATCCCTCCTTTCCCCTCCGCCAATGCATCCTGATATTCCCTCAACCTCGGACCGTGAGCGAGAACCTGAGTGAGCGCAACGAAGAAAGAGATTGGGAGAGAGAGAAAGCCGTGCCGCCGTTGGGACATCCACCAAGCATGCGCGATTAGCAATCGAGAACTGGGCTGGGTCTTCCACCAGGGTGCGCTGTGGCTTGTCAGGGCAGTGCCGGCGCGAAATTTCACCCTTGGCCACCGGAATTGTTGGCCGCAGTTCCATGGCCGCCGTGGGTCACGCGTCTTCGTGGGCAGGCTTCGTTCATGCCCCGAATCCCGGTAAGTCGCACTAGTGCTATTCACTAGGACGTCCGCGTCGTGTAGCTGTTTTTGGTGGGTGATTTGGGGTGTTTGGGTGCCGTTTGGCCATGCTCGCCGGTGAGCTCCGCCGCGGTATGCTTCGTGGCTAACATCGTCGTTGATCCGATTCAAGGTAAACAACCACACGTCGTGTTCGCTTGGTTGTCCGCATTGAGAAGGACCCTTCTCCTGTGTAGTCTAGCTCACCATGGGCCTGGTAGCCATCGCCGGCTATGGCCTCCGCCATGCGACGCGGCGCCACCGGTTCTGTGTTAGCTGAGAGGGAGGAGAGATTGGGTGTTTGGCTGGGCCGTTGGATGTGAGCTGATGGCTGGGATCAAGGGGGGTTGAAGGAGAGTGCGAACCGTTGGATCCACACGGACGGTTCAGATTAACACACAGATATGTTTTCGCTTCAGTAAATCATGACCGTAGATCAGTGGATGTGCGGGCAGGGTTTGGCGATGAGATTTTAAAATCACAACCATTGATCCTCGATCTGGCGGTCACCACTCCTCACTGGTTCGAAGTAGTTTCGATTTAATCTGGACCGTGCGCACTTGATCGGGTGGCCGGGATTTAACCATACCCCTTCGCCGTGCATATCTTTCAAAAGAGACCCTGTGTTTTGGTTTAATCAACCCGCCGTCCCCTCGGGTGGGTTTACTGAGTCATAAGGAATCTTACACAATAAACCCTGACCTTTTGCGAAATTGAGGCCCAGTCCAGAACTCGTTTAAATTGAATAAATAAAATAGAAAATAGATTTTTAATATGAAAATAATTGCTAGAACTTAGATAATTCATAGAAAATTCATTTTAACTCCAAATTGAACCATTCCAATTCCTAAAATTTTGTAATAATATTCTCTATCATTTAGAATCACTGTTTTGACATGAACTCTGTTAGGAAATTAATTTATCATCTAATCCTATTATAATCACCTTAAATCTTTGGAAATCCATAACTTAAAATCTATAACTCCAAAATTAATAATTCTTTTTCCTGTGGTCTTATTTTAATATGTAGATTATTAATATGTATTTTGCATATATGTTTGGTGTAATGTTAATTTTGCCTATACCATGTATGTTTGTATTGCTACGACTAGCAGTGAGGTCACGAGTCATCTGAAGATCATCCTGGTACCTGGATTCTCAAGGCCCAGGCAAGTTGTGCCCTTGATCACTTCTTTTCACCCAACCATGTTCTAATTAATCATAATGATCTGCATAGGTTAATTTTGATGGGACCCAATAGGTTACCCTAATTTGATTATCTTTATACCTTGTTTACCACTGAACTTTCTGGGTAGTACTTGCTAGTGCTATATGTGGTTTTGGGTATGAAGATTACACTATTCATGATTATACTTTTGTTATCAGTTGTTATTTATGGTTCATGTTAAGATCATTATGTTAATTGGAACATGGAGAACCACCCGGGAAAACAGTGCTACCACAAGGGTGGAATGGGACGCCCTTGGCTGATTAATTAGGAAAGCTAGTGGAAGACTACCTTACCCGAAAGGGGCAAGGGCAGTAGGGGAGAGGTCAGTGTAGGGAGGCCCTCGGGAGGATTTTGCTGCGATGGCGGTCCTGCAAGGGATTCCTGCACTGGATCTTCCTATAAACTGTAGCGGGTTTTCGGAAGCTAGTGGAACTTTGTAAAGGCCTCGTAGTGGATCCCCAGCCATTCACCTCGGAAGTGTCTAAGGGCCTTGCAAACCCTGGCGACATGGGATACACGACTTGTGGGTAAAGATGCGCAACCTCTGCAGAGTGTAAAACTGGTATACTAGCCGTGCTCACGGTCATGAGCAGCTCGGACACTCACATGATTAAATTATGGAACTTAAACTCAATTTGTCATATGCATTGCATCGCAGGTGAAGTTGTTACTTTTGTTCTACTATTTAATTGGGTTGGTATTTACTTATACTTAGTAACTGCTAATAAAATTTTGACCAACTTTAAAAGCAATGCTCAGCTCTAACCATCTTCTTTGGTAAGCCTTACACTTCACGTGAGCTCCCACCTTTGGCGAGTTCATGCACATTATTCCCCACAACTTGTTGAGCGATGAACGTATGTGAGCTCACTCTTGCTGTCTCACATACACCACAGGTCAAGATCAGGTACCGCAGGATGATGCTCATGGAGGATGCTGCGATGAGTTCGTGAGAGGTCTAGGTCGTCGTCTCCCAGTCAACTTTGGGTTGCTGGACCGTTGTCTCCTTATAATGTAATCATTTATTTTGTATAGAACTCCTGTTATATATAAAGATGTGACATTCGATCATGTGCCACTATACATCATATGTATGAGACTTGGTCCCAGCATACCTGGTGTTTATGTTAACCCCGGGTTTTGGATCCCTAAAATCCGGGTGTTACAGGGGCAACGGCTACTTCGCGCCAACGGTCACCTGCAGGCGCATTCAATGCGCGCCAGAAGCGCGTAGAAGTCAGGCACGCCCATTCTGGTGCACCGGACATTGAACAGTACATGTCCGGTGTGCACCGGACATCCAGGCGGGCCCAGAAGTCAGAACTCCAACGGTCAAATTGCAACGGCTTTGGTGACGTGGCTGTCGCACCGGACATGTCCGGTGTGCACCGGACTGTCCGGTGCGCCATCGAACAGACAGCCTCACCAAACGGCTAGTTTGGTGGTTGGGGCTATAAATACCCCCAACCACCCACCATTCATGGCATCCAAGTTTTCCAGCTTCCAACCACTATACAAGAGCTAGCATTCATTACAAAGCACACCAAAAGAAATCAAATCCTCTCCCAACTCCACACAAAGCCTTAGTGACTAGAGAGAGTGATTTGTAGTGTTCATTTGAGCTCTTGCGCTTGGATCACTTCTTTTTCTTTGACATTCTTTCTTGTGATCAAACACTCACTTGTAATTGAGGCAAGAGACACCAATTGTGTGGTGGTCCTTGCGGGAAGTTTGATTCCCAAGTGATTTGAGAAAGAGAAGCTCACTCGGTCCGAGGGACCGTTTGAGAGAGGGAAGGGTTGAAAGAGACCCGGCCTTTGTGGCCTCCTCAACGGGGAGTAGGTTTGAGAGAACCGAACCTCGGTAAAACAAATCCGCGTGTCTCACTTCTTTATTTGCTTGCGATTTGTTTTGCACCCTCTCTCGCGGACTTGATTATATTTCTAACGCTAACTCGGCTTGTAGTTGTGATTATTTTTGAGAATTTCAGTTTCGCCCTATTCACCCCCCCTCTAGGCGACTTTCAGATACAATCAAGGTTCCCTTGCCAGTGCCTTTTAAACAAATTATCTTTTGTAAGAATCTTCTTATTTATGACCAGCCACAAAAACACCTTAATTTTCTGGGGAAGCCTGGTTTTCCACAAAAAATTCAAAGGAACCTCAATCAGAGAATTCTTCATCATTTTGTAAAAGGAGTTCACTGAAAAACCTTTGCAACCCAACAACCACTTCGAAGAATCCTCATCCCCGGAAAGCAAGACATCACTACAACGGGTAATAAGGTCATTATAAGCATCCCCTAAATCACCAATAAGTCTTCTTCTGAACGTAAGCGACTGAAAGTTGGAGGAGATGACATTATGAACTGTGATATCCTTGTCATAAGCGAATTCAAACAAGTTAGGATACTTGTCAGCCAACTTTTCATTGCCACACCAGATGTTTTTCTAGAAACTGGAGCTCTTCCCATTACCAATAATTTTTTTGCAATAATTATAATATTTGTCTCGAACAGAGAGGATACCTTTCCAGAAGTGAGAATTAGAAGGTCTCTTCTTCACAGAAATGATAGGTCTGTTTTTAACATATTTGTTATGAACAATGGATTGCCACAAGCCACTAGAATTTTCTAGTCTCTAAAACCACTTTGCCAGTAAAGCTTCATTCATTTTTTGCAAATCCAGAACACCAAGACCACCCATATTTTTGGGAGAACAGATTAAATTCCACTTCGCCAAATGGTATTTTTTCTGATTGTGGCCACCCTGCCATAATAACCTTTTTCTAAAAATATCAATTTTTTCTAAAACACCTTTGGGACATTTGTACAACGAAAGCATGTACAGGGGGACATTGGTGAGACTGTTGTTGATCAAAACTAATCGACCACCCAGACTAAGGAACCGGCCTTGCCAGGAGCCCAATTTGCTCTCAATTTTTTCTACTATGGGATCCCATAGAGATTTGCATAGTTTTTTATTGTCAATTGGGACTCCTAAGTATTTCATAGGGAGGCTACTTGGAGGACAAGTAAAAATGTCAGCATATAAATGCTCTCTATTAATAGAATTTCCCAGGCAAATAATTTCACTTTTATGAAAGTTAATCTTAAGGCTAGACATCTGTTCAAAAATACAGAGAATAAACTTCAGGTTTCTAGCATTTTCAAGATCATCTTGCAGCAAAAAATAGTGTCATCAGCATATTGCAAGCAGCAACAACCACCAGAAATAATATGTGGGATGAGACCTTTGATAATACCTTCCTCTTTAGCTTTTTGAATTAAGCAAGCAAGACCATCAGCAGCCACATTAAAGAGGAGAGGGGGAAAAGGACCACCTTGGCGAACACCCTTATGAGTTTTAAAATAGGGGCCAACCACATCATTAGTTCTGATAGCAACTTTACCACCTTTCACAGTCTTCAGCATCCAATCACTCCATTTATCACCAAATCCTTTCTTAATCACCATATTATGAAGAAATTTCCAATTAACCTTGTCATAGGCTTTTTCAAAATCAACTTTAAAAATCACGCCATTTTGCTTCTTCCGTTTTACTTCATGGATAATCTCATGAAGAGAAAGGACACCATCCATGATATATCTACCTTTGATAAATCCATATTGAAGGTCACTAATCATAGAGGTAATACATCGAGCCAACCTATTAGTCAAAACTTTGGTAATAATTTTGTAACAGACGTTAAGCAAACAGATAGGGCGAAAGGCTTTAATATCAGTCGCATCAGGGACTTTTGGGATAAGAGTGACTATCCCAAAATTAAGTCTCTCAATATTAAGAGAACCGTCATGAAAGGACTTAAAGAGATTAAACAAATCACTTTTAATGACTTCTCAAAACTCCTAAAAAAATTCAGCAGGGAAACCATCAGGACCCGGGGCACTGTTGTGTTTCAGAGCAAACACCACTTCTTTGATCTCCTCCAAAGAGAAAGGACTAATAAGAAGGTTTCTGTCTCCCTCCTCAAGCTGTTTCATGTCCAAGTTAGCCAAAGAAATACTTGAGTCTTGAGAAGGGCCAAAGAACTCTTTATAGAAAGAAGTCGCCAGGTGGTTAATGCCATGATCATCATGAGCCAAAATATCACCATGAGAAAGAGTTAAGATCTTCAGTTTTCTTTTTTTATGCTTGGCAAGCAAATGAAAGTACTTAGAGTTCTCATCACCATCTAAAACAAACTTATCTCTGGCTTTCTGTCTGAGGCTAATATTTTCCTCATCAACAATCTTCTTGAGGTTAGATTCCAGGTCAAGTTTCACAAATCTATCCGCATCTGATAAACCTGAGGTCTCACTGATTTTATCAAGGATATCAATTTTTTCAATCAGATCTTTTTTCAGCTTCTTGTAGTGGCCTACAATATTATTATTCCAGCCTTTAAGCTTTTGTCTCAGACGCTTCATTTTCAGCTTCCACACATCAAGGCTATGGGTCACACCAACTGGGAGAGACCAATTACTTTTCACTAAGTTGTGAAAGTCCGATCTAAGCTTCCAACACAGCTCGTATCTAAAGTCCTTACGCACAATGGGGAAAGCATCAGTTTGAAGACAAAGAGGAGCATGATCCGAGAAGGATCTATTCAAACCTCGAACACAGATATTGTTATAAGCAAGATCCCAATCAGGACTGGCCAAAAACCTATCTAACTTTTCAAACGTAGGATCACTACGATTGTTAGACCACGTATACAATCTATTTTTCAGTTCAAATTCCATTAGACCATGATGATCTATGATACTATTAAACAAGGAGCTCCACTTGCTAAGGCCGTCCGGTTTATTTTTTTCCTCAGCTTTTCTGAGGATGTTAAAGTCACCACCAATAAGCAGGGGGACCTGACTTCTCGAGCAAACTGCAGACAATTCACTGAGAAATCGGCTTTTATGATCCTTTTGAGCAGCCCCATAAACATTGACAAAATTCCAAATAAGATTCTTTTCTCTGTGGAGAACAAGAGTGCGAGTCAAAAATTCACCAGCTTCAAATTCTCTGACATCAAACACCTCAGAGTTAAAGCCCACTAAAAGGCCACCCGATCTCCCATTAGGAGGAGAGGAAAACCAGGCAAAAATTTTGTTGCCAGCAAGCGAGGACAAAAGAGAATCACTGAAATGATTTTTTTTAGTTTCCTGTAAACCAATAAAATCAACTCTTTCCTCCCTAATGATTTCTCTCAAGAAATCAAACTTAGTACTCCGACCCAACCCTTGATAGTTCCAGATAAGGCCTATCATTATTAAAATGGATCTGGGGGGAGGTCAGGAAGGTCAGACACCCAGTTTTTAGTAGATGAATGTCTACTTTTTGGGGAAGCTTTTTTCCTGATTGTCTTTTTCCAATGTTTTATTTTCCTTCCTTTTCTTAAAATCATCACATCAAGGAAGTCATGCTCATTGTTCATATCTGAATCATTATGGACACTGCTATCCACATCTTTGTGATCATCGAGGGGGGGACTTCCAAATTTGAAGTATTATTGTTTTTTTACAAGCTTGAATTGCCAGGATTTTTCTGGAAAGTTCCATATCTTTGATCAATTCAAGATTATCTATTACAGCAGATTCAGAAGGACCCAAAGAAACTCCTAATTTATTAGCTATATTTATCAAGTCAACATTATTAGAATCAAGCAGAGAAAAAGAGTTAGTATACATACCTTTGTTGAGGAATGCATCCTTGGCTTCAGCTCTGGAGATAGCTTTGTCGGCCACCTTCACATCATCATTCTTCTCCAGCCTAGAACTTTTTCTGACGCCATCTGAGATGTTAATGGGCATGTCCAGAGATTTTTTCCCTTTCACATCTTGTAACACCTCATCATTAGGGGGGATCGAGATCATAGCACCAATTTTGGTCTGAAAGTCAGTTTGATCCTCCTCCATATCTTTAGTAAATTCTTCAAGTTCCTGAGAGCTCAATAGGTCATCTTCATTTGGATCAAAATCCACTTTCTCATCACTGAGGTTATCAAGTTTCAGATCCTCATCAGGAATATCTTCGGAAATCCCAAGGTTGAGTTCAGAAAGTTAGGCAAACTCTTTGCCTTGGGAAGAAGACTCCCCAATTTTGGGATTGGGAGTAAGATCAGCAACAAGGGTTTCTTCTTCCACATTTTTAGGTTTTTTCCCAGATTTGTCAAATAATGGGTCATTGGACCCATGAATTTGAACAGAAGCTCTCTTGCCCAGATTCACTGAATCATCATTCCAACCCTCATCACAGATAGATTCAATTCTAAAGAAGATATCATACAGGAAGGGTTTGACTGCCACTTCCACCACTAGGGGAATCATAGCCACACTTTTTATGTGGATTTTAAATCTCACAATATCATTAGAGTCCAAGGACATGAGGTCAACTTCCTCAACAACCCCAATCATTGAGCCAATTTCGCAAATCGACTGATAATTTTGCAGTTCCTCACGGACATTCTCAGCAATGACCCACACAGTATGGAGTCTAGATTTGGGCTTGGCCCGAGAACTCCAAGGCACAACAACAATCTTGGCACCAAACATCTTCATCTTAAGCTCAGGAAAACTTATCATTTCGTCAAGGCGTTCTTGGGAGGGAAATTGCATCAAAAATCCAGAATGACATTTAGTGGCCTTCCACATCTTACCCCAAGGGAAATGGAACCCAAAATCTCTTTCAAGATCTTCAGCCGAAACTAGCCCCTCAATCACTTTAACCAGACCGATGAAAACCCTTTTTGGTTTTTTGGTCAATGGTTTAGCGAAATGAGACAAGTAAAACCCTAATCCATCTGCAGCCATACCAACTATGGGCACAGTGGGTTTGTTTTGCTTAGGCAGAACACAGCGAGATGTAACATGAGTCTCCTTACGGCATATATCACACCACAATGCGTTAAAGCAATTTCGAGCATGATGCCCTTCAACACCACATTTCTGACAGAAAGCAGGACGAACAAGATCAACATCTTTCTTCAGAGGTAAAGGGGAAACGATAGGGTTACCTGTTTGAGTTCCCTCGCCAGGGGAAGGGGACAACAGACCCTCATGTTGCTCAGCTTTACCGGGTGTAGGCTTCAACTTCCAGCTGAGGTTTCTTGTCCTGTTCCAAGATTGAGGCCCCTGCGGATTCTCTTTAGGACCCCATCGATCCCACTGAGGGCTTGTTCGGTTCTACCCCAATCCATATGGATTGAGGGAGATTGAGGGGGGTTTTAATCCCTAGTAAGTCAAAATCCCCTTCAATCCGTATCAATCCCCTCCAATCCATATGGATTGAAAATAACCGAACAAGCCCTGAGGGTTCTGAGGGTTCTTGCCCTTCGGATCCATCGCAGAGTTTTTCGAAGGGCTTCAAAAACCACCGGAACCTAGACGAGGCCACTCCTCTTCAACCACCGGTGGGCGAAAGGACGAAACACACCACCCTCCGCTAAAACTAGACCTCGTCGAGACCGGGAGCGACCAGAGATGCGAGAGGAAAGCAGCGCAATGGGGGAAACGAGTGCGATCTAATGAAATCCAAGGGAAACCCTAACCTGGAAGAAGGGTTTTCAGGCGGAGGAGACAGCGAGGGAGATGACTCGCGCGTAGAGAAATGAGACCGAGCAGGGAGCGGCGATACCCCCGGGCTCCATCCGACCCAAGACAATTGCGTAACCGAGGGCCGATCCACCGCGCGAGACGGGGCACTGTAGCCCTAGGCAAGGAGACGTCGAGGGGAAACCGGCCCAGCATCGGTTTCCCACGCAGCAACACACCAAACGCTATCGAAGGGAGGAATGTCACAGGAGGAAGAAGGGTCGGCCCAGGGGACCGAGCGCCAAGGGAAATGGAAACCCTGAACATATTGTAAAAATCTCACCATCCGTTTCTATTTTTTATGAATCATTGTGTACATCCGACGTTTGAGCCAACATGGGAAGACGCTAGCCATCTACCAGCATGCACCTATGTCTACATCTGAACTATTTATTGACTGCCAAATTTAAAATCGCATGGAAGAGAAGCCAAGATTCGGCTAGCTATAACCGTGGTCGGAGATGGTGCTCTTGCAATATGTTACGTACATTGTCTGACTCCGCATTCACTGGTAAAAAACACCTCCCGGCTAGAATCCTTATCAAGAAGTGGTGGTGGACCTCACAGGCACTTCTTTACTTCAGGGAATACCGGGTTTTCCTTATTCGCAGCTTCAACATCATCTATCGAGGCAACGGCAACCACGACCCCATTGTCCTTGATGGTTTCAACAGCATCAGCGAACTCCTTGAAATCCTTCGGGCTGTCACATGAAAAGAAAAGCAATACAGTTTGAATCCAGCGTGGCAATCCAATAACCCAAAAAAGAAAAAGGTACGCCAATTTGGTTATGAATTTGCCTACCTTGTTGATAGTATCTCTTCACGTCTTTGCTGGCGTTCCTCATCCGTGATGCCCAGCAAATATCTCATTAGGCTGAAAGAAAAGGCAGTATGCATGTTTATCGCAGCCACATAATATTTATGTGCTATGACACCACACTAAAGAAAGAGCTAGTATAATAAATTTCAACCCAACCAATATGACAACCAGCAGCAAAATGTGTTCAGCGGCTAGGGCGCACAAGCCACAGGACCCATTTCCCCAAACCAAATTACCAATTTACTAAATTTTAGTTATTTTAATAATCATTTTAAAGTTTCGGCCTACTGCACTGTCCATGAACAGGCCTCTACTTGTGACAAGATGCCAGCTTACAGTACATCACTATCATCTCTGATCAGAGTAGATGTTTCGATCAAAACCACCAATGGTAAGGCATATCATCAATTGTTGGTTAATTTGTACCATCAGTTGTTGGTTAATTTGTGCTGCACAAGAGCACCAGCATAAACAGAGGCTTACATACCTGCTGTAACCTTTAGCATCTGGTAGCTGGTAGGCGTCAACATCGCCTATGGTTCCAATAATAGCTTTTGTGAGTGCATCATCGTCCAATTCTAGCTCTCTGAGGAATCTTGCTGTCTCATCATAGACCTCTAGTGTTTTCAGTAAGTTTGGATCACGATATGATAAATATGAGAACACTCCTGAAACAGTAAACAATATTTAGCACTATGTGGATAGTTTACCACGCAGAAACCGTGACACATAACTAATAACAATAAATATGAATGAGCAACGGGACATTTTTCTTATTGCTTTACCAGTTATAAGAAAGTGTTGAAATAACAAGTCAGCAAACAGAGCTAGAATAGAACCTGAATGGGTGTCAAAATCACAAAATCCTCCATATGCACCACCGCTAACTCGAACACGATCCCATAACCATGTATTGCTTATGTGCTTTGAGATGACATAGGCGCTTCCATTGAGCTGGTATCCACTTTGGTAAAGGTTTCCAGCTTTTCCAACATAATTAACCTTAAACAACAGATAAAATGATATCAAAAATTTTCACTATGCCAAATTGCCAATGAGTAGTAATCTCTCCATGATTTCTGAAAGTATTCAGACAACTAGTCGTTACCTGAGTTGGGACAACAATGGCTTCATTCACAGAAGGTAGCCGAGAAAGCCATGGATCACTTCCAATGGATGGGCTACTTGGGAGTGAATCAAGAAATTTGGCAATATGTTGCCTTGATTTTTCAAGATTTTTCCCGTCACTAGTAAGGTTGATCAAGCAACCATTCTTGGAAAAGAGTGATTTTCTCATTTCCTCGAGTGAAGATGATATGCTGTCCCAATCTTGATCAATCTTAGTTTCCAGGTCCCGCAGATACTCAAGATAACTGCCAACAGCAACATATAAATAAATGAATATCTCACGCGGCAGCATGTTGATAAGAATTATGGCTACTTCTGCGAAAGACAACTGCACTTCTTACAAATGGGTTCTAAAAGCACTGAAAGCAAAATCCATCACATAAAAGAAAGGAAAAAAGAAACCAAAGAAGAAGAATAAACTAACAAACCAAATCATAGATGTAAGCTACAGTAGTCTAGCACAGAGCACACCAGGTATATACATATAGGGCTGTAATGATAAATTCCATTATGGGAACCAGCCGACCTGACAATCCACATATGTGAATATAACACAGAATCTTACCTAACACCACCCATTTGTTCCGAAATCCATCCAGCTGCATTTAACTTAGCATCCATTCTAGCTGCCGCTATGCCATGGCCACTGCCCCTCAATCGATTCTGTATTGGACAAAGCATTAAATAACCAGATCAAAGCCATGCTTATGACAATATATAGCAGAAAGATGCCAGTTCAGTACCTCCATTCTTGCTTTACTCTGAGAAACAAACTGCTTGAATCTCTGCTGTTCTGTGAATTGAACATCTTGAAGAATGATGTACATCTGAAATAACAGAAAAATCATTTATTTTCATTATATACAAATGAAAGCAGCAATTATCTGATAAGATCAGTTCTCATGCAAGTTAACAAATTAACCAGCAAGCATGTCTCCTACACCTGGCATTTCCTTTGCCAAGATGGTCTGCGTACAACATTATGAAAAACATACCAGATTAAACAAATCTTCTACTCGTGGTGCCATTGCCTTTCCCCGAACGATTATGCGAGTAAGAGGATCTTCTTTTCCCCTAACTGATGATGTGAATGGGTATACTGATATGCCTCCAGTTTTTCTACCAATTAATTGATTAAGTTGCACAAAGTCCATATCTTTTGTGCCCATCTCCAGTAAGGATTGGCTGGTACACATGCTCATAATAATTAGTTCAAAAGCCATATAATATGCAGGAATATCTTCATGATAGATCAACAGCAATGCATCAGTCAACCAGCTCACCAGAACAATGGCAACAATTGCAAATGTTCTTTTTTCATCGAACCCATATCAAATACAACCTCAGAGTAGATGACATCATTGGTGAAGAGATCATGTTGCAAAACCTTGACACCGTTTATCTCTCCAACCTACATGTGTTGGTCATTTACCGTCAATTTGTAGTCTACATACAAAATAGTAAAAATAAGAAAGATAAAGAAATATAACCTACTCAGAAAAAGAAGGTAACACTACTTGTTATTTTAAAATTTTAAAAGATTATAATTCAAAAACTAGCAAATGCCCAATACACATCCTGGGAAAAATATTTACGATATACTCGATTGGTAACTTTTGCTGATACATAGAGAAGCATTCAGCCTGCATCAATATGTGACACGAATTTGCTTCCTGTCCAGGGTAAGGAGACATGGTACACAAAAGTCAGATTTGGCTGGTAAGTGTTAAATGTTCCTATACATTTTGGGCTATTAGCTCCTAAATAACTTTTCTCGTTAGCAAGTTGTAGTAATAACTTCTGACCAGTATCCCAATACATGTAACTCCCATCAAGGCTAGATTTTTTTCATAACAAGTTTATATTTAGCTCAGCAGTCAGCACTAAGCTGGGCGGACTGCTTTCCTTCAGAGACCACCTGGAGAACTAAGAACTAGGAACAGTTCAAATAGAACACTAGGCTAGGCTTCATGATTTTTTTTAAAAAATAAAACAGAATATTGACCAAATATGTCCCAATAGAGACCCAAAGAACTACCTCAACTGGTACATGAATAGGCTTTTTTGGGATATCTTGCAATGACAGACTAGGGACAGCCTTGAGAGCTTCTGGAGGATCTGGTGTTTCTTGTTTTTCCTTTAGCTCCTTTGTAGAACGTGCCAACTCTGCAAGATCCTCCTGAGTCATGCTAGCTTTGACTTGTTTTAGGATCTCTTTCTCAGCTGCTTCATCACGTGATGCTTTCTCTGGATCAGGCTGCACTTTGAAGGTTTAAATTTGAAGTATATCTGAGCCACAAAAAATATTAGCTCGGTGTACACAATATGAAGCGAGAAGTTCTCAACTGACCTGCATTTCAACTGTGACACGATGTGAATTCTTCAAAATAAATTTTTCAATGAGCGGTGAGAACACAGCTTTTGATCCCTCCTCTGCAATTCGTGCTTTCAATTGTTGCAGTGGTTGTTCATATTTCAGAGGCTCAAAAGGGTCCATATCATATATCCATTTCCCCTGCGGTTGTTTTGTGAAGTCGAAGACATTACATGAATATCTTCAAACATATGGATTTTCTTAAAATGAAAATCATGAGATAGTTATTCATACAATTGAACGAAGCATCAGTGACAAGCCACGAGGGAATGACCCTGTGTTGTTCTCCCTAAGACTAAATTCGATCGTGTTCATGGAAGCCTCCACCGCTTCTGTTGCAAATCCTTCCTCTGCTAAAGTATTCAAAGTTTGCATAACCAACTCTTCAACTTTTTCAATATTATCCTCTGATACACCTTTCAGGCCTATGCTAAATTGTGGTTGAAGGAGCTCATCCTCAACACCACCTCCCACAATAGCTTCTCCTAAACCACTTTCAAGAAGAATCCTTCTAAGTGGTGAAGCTGGAGTCCCCAGCAATAGATGATCCAGGAAACCAAGTGCAAGCTCAGTTTCTACATCTAATGGCTCTTCTGACAAAAGCCAATTGATGCACACCATATATTTCTTTGTCAAATCACCTTCTTGACCAGCAGGGTACTTCTCTACGATCCTCACAGGTTCCTTGAATAGCCTCTGTGGCCAAACCTTCGATTCATTAGGAGCAGGGTTGGCTTCAAACTGGTCAAGGTATTCTAGAGAAGGGGAAAGAAAAGGATAGACATTATAAGAGGGACAAGAAACAGGAAATTTGGAGGATCATGAAAAAGGTAGTTAAAAAACAGCAACCATGCGAATACAATCAGTATTTGCTTTTAGATTTGCATCTTACCACTTAGAATGCGCAGCCGCTCTTTTGGATCATCATCACCATAGAACCAGATCCTAGCATTGCTTGGATGATAATACTTACTATGGAACTCCTGCAAACGAGCAAGACATACAAGCTCAGAATGAAAAACTAAATTAAGTAATTAACAGCTAACTAAGCAACCAATATTAGCTTAGTGCTACTCCAAAATATATAGATAGTTTTTGGTGGTGCTAGAATGAAATCTGGTCAGGTGATCTAGCACTTATTTTTTATACATCACAATGGAAACCACCAACTATTTAAATTAACTCTAGAAGAGTTAAGGGCACAAGCAATACCTAAAATCTCAAAGCAAAAGACATCATGAAGCACTGCATTGCTGGTACATAGTATATACCAGCAAATGGCTCAGTATGTCTCAATAAATGAGAATCCAAAATTTGGATCCAGATTGATAACAAACCTTGAATTCTTCAAAAGTAAGTTTTGGGATTTCATTTGGGTCCCCACCACTATCAACACCATATGTGTTATCAGGGGAAAGTGCCTGCAGAATGTTCTGAAAAGTTAATCCTTGTGCTTGTACCAACTGGACAAATAAGATCATGAAAAGAGAGGCCATAAAAAATGACTACGAACAGAAGAAAAGGAGCACCCAGGTATATTAGCACAAACAGACAAATTGGGAAGAATCTAACAAGGAAGAATATACTAATAAAGTTACTGCAACCTACTGTACTAAAGCCTAGAATAAACCCAGTTTAAACAAGAAAGCAGAATGAATACAGGGGAAACGCAACATCTCTGGACCCAGGTTCATTGCAATGCTTAGTCAAGCAACTCATCAGGCAAAAAATGAGAGCAATGTACCAACCTATAGGTCTGGACCTGATCTCAGCTGGCAATTATAGTACATAAATTAACCAAAATTTAACTAAATATATGGTCAAACCATCAAAGTTCAATCTCAGCAATAGATTAAGGTAGTAGAACGGCCTGATCATGTTATGCCCTTTGACAAGGAGATCTCAGGACGATATCATGTAAAGGATAATAAGAGATGTAATTGCATCACATTCTCCTAAAGGCTAGTGAGATCGAACAAGATGCCAAGAAATTGAACATCTGAAACAGAACACCCATTTACCTGTTGGGATACACGTCCCATTATGTTATCAGGTTGAGAGTAAACTCCTTTCATCTCATTGAAGACGACACCTAAAATTGTTAAAGGATTGCATTTTGAATGACAAGTAATGTCACATGTAAATTTTGCTTACTATATTTATTTAGATTGAGCAAACAAACCTTTGTATGTTATCTCTTCTTCAGGGTTGTCAAGCTCATAGTGCCAACCTTCTTGTTGAAATGTTTGGAAGTCGTCAACACATTTAGGGAAAAAGACGGCATCAAGATATACATCTACCAAGTTGTAGAAATCCTGGAAAGCAACCAAGTATACAATGATAATGTTAAACAAAGAGTTTCTGAACAAATGATGCAAGCACATTTGTGGCCATTAGGTCTTACCTTAGTGTTTGTTGATGCAACCGGATAACATGTCCGATCGGGATATGTGAATGCATTCAGGAATGTATGCAAACTACCCTTTAGGAGCTCCACAAACGGTTCTTTTAAAGGATATTTTCTTGATCCACAGAGAACACTATGTTCAAGGATGTGGGGTATGCCAGTCGAATTTTTCCTGGTAATAAACAAAATCTTCTTTAAAACACGAAAATAAGCTTACATGCAATGATTCATTCTTTCACTATATGTGCCTAGGGCTGGCCAGCTCATTTTTTGTACAGCAAATCCTATGTCTAATGGAGATCGGAATACTGATTTACCATAGACAAAACAAAGAAACAAGGATTAACAGCACTTACGGAGGGGTACGGAAAACAATGCCAAACACTTTATTCTCATCATCATTTGACACAGACATTACTTCAGCACCCGTCTTCTTGTGCTTGTAAAGAACAGCAATTGATTTGCACTCATCTATAGTCTGTTCAGAGACCTTTTCAAATCCGAGCTTTGTGGCATACTCATGTACGTCATCTGTATCTGATTATGTCAGAAGAAAGAGGTCACACATTTGATAAGCATATGACCTTGATTTTTTTCAAATAGCAAAAGGATGTGGTTTGAATGATGGTTGCTTTTCAAATAGCATATTATCAGCTCCATTAGCCTCATGTCGACACTTTGAGCAAAAATCACAGAGAAAATGTGTGATTTATGAGCGAAAAAAATATCAATCATGAGACCAAAAACAGTACAGTAGTACACAAAAGGAAACCCCACAATAAAAAAAAAACTCGGCCGGTATTTCATATAAGAAGAGACCGAAACAATGGTCCCGGGCGAGAAAATCCTCGAACCCTGGCCCCCTCACTAACGGGCCGGCGTCAACTGTCCACTCTACAACGGCCCAACCGGAGGGTAGCGCACAGGACATCGCAACCCGAGAGCGGATGGGGCATAGGTGCTACTCGGAAGTCTTTAACCGCTAGGCTAGAGGCCCTTTCGCAACCCCACAATAGACTAACCATTATTTTCATTCCAAACCAGCTATGCAGTTCGAAGTGATTCAACACATTGCATCCATTTGCTTCCGCAATTGCAAGTAAAATAGCACACTTCACAGCCATTTCCGCTACAGATAGGTTCAAGCAGAAGCAGTTCTGTTCTCACCATAGGGCACGGGAGAGGGCGAGGTAGATACAGCGGAGGCGGACAGCCTCCGCGCGAGCTGGGGCGCAGCGGCCGGCCAGTACCGGCCGGAGCAGTGCAGCGGCGCCGCAGCGACCAGGAATCGCGCGCCGCCGCGGGGCAGAGCCGAGTAGCCGCGCGCCGGGAGTGAGAACGAGGACGCCCGGCGTGCCAAGGATGAGGCCGCGGCAGCGGGCACGACGACGGGCCTGCCCCTGCGGCAGCGGTGTAGGAGGCGGCGGCCTGAGGTGCGGAGCAGCGCCACCCGCTCCATGCCGCAGGTGTCCAGCTTGCCGGTCTGCCTCTGGACTCTGGGGTTCTGGATTGGAGTTAGGGGCGGCGCGTAGGTCGTTGCTGCGAGTGGGATTGCGATTAGGCTTTCGGTTCCTGGGCTCTCCGTCCGCACTATGGCGAGGTTTTGCTTGGGCTTAAACAAGATGAGGTGGACTGAGGAGAGGTGAAAAATCTTCGATTTTTGTCTAGCTCCTTTTTATGGCTGGGATTGTTCAATGGAATTTCGTGTGGCTGATGGTGAGTTGGCGTGGATTGTGGTACACGCAAAGTGTTCGCGAAATTTGGCGTCGTTTAGACGTGTCTTCACCGTGGACATTGGAGGGACATATAGAGTTTTGCAAGTTTGTCTTGGGTGTTTTGAATTCTACCCACATAATACAAGGCTCACATAGAATTCCAAATACTACCTACCTCTATTCTTAAATATCTATCGTTTCCTAATTTATTTTTATATTAAAACACGATAAAATATTTGATGGTCACTGAACGCGCTAACGAAAGGGCTCCTAGTCGCGGGGCGCGTTAATTAGTCCGAAGAGGCAGGTGCGCCCCTAGAAGAACCCGCCCCAATTGAACCATGTGGCAACGAGCCTGTGGTCGAGTTTGGTGGAGCCTGACAAGAGAGAACGGGCATGTCAAGAGGGAACCACTTGAGTGGATCCCGCGTCGGGCCCTGAATTGACCCGCCATAATGACTGACCGCATTAACCACGCCTGACACCTCCCCACAGCGTGGGCGTCGATCCACTTTCCACTCATGACCTACGTACCTATCGGGCCGCATAGCACTCATGACCTACATGCCCCCGGACTGCGACGCATTAATAGCCCACGCACCCCTCGTACTGTGCCGCACTTATGCCTATCGAACTAGGCCTGAGTGCACAAACCTCCCGCAGGGTACTACACGACGGACTGTGTCGAGTCCCAAGCTACGGAAGCCAAGGGTCAGCATAGACAAAATGATGGCGCCTGAGACCATCACCGCCCCCCGTGATAAATTCGTGGCAACCAGGCAGCCTCAGGACCTGCGAGTACGCATGGACTCATCCGGAGTAAAACACTGATTTTACCGTTCCCTTATGGCTCCTTCACGGGAAAGCCATAGCTGACCAACCCTTATCTCCAATCTATAAAAGTGAGAGGCTGACCTCTAGGCAGGAAGAGGGACGGAGAGATCAGCATACGGTGATGAGCCCACAAGAACGAGCAGGAGGAGCGCCGACGAGGACTAGAAGGCTAGAGCCCCTGCCAAGCGAGGACTTATATAGGACTCCACCTTACAGCTTCTAAGCTTTACTTTCACCCCGATAAGAGATCTAGGAGCCTCTCCTCACTCTATAGATTGCTTGTAACCCCTACTACAAGTTTGATCATCAATTGTATCAGTAGTGCAAGGCGTTGATAATTGGATGTAGGGATGTTCTGCCCAAACCAGTATAAATTGTGCACCCTTCGCTTACGTCCTTCAGAGCCCGGAAAACGCACAATAAATTTACTTGTCGGAGCGAGATACGAAACACCGACAACCCTAAACTAGTGTCATATCCTTATTCTCTACATCATTCTCATCATTTTCTTTATAATAATATAATTTACTTCCTAAAATATATGTTTTATGACTTAATTGTTGGAGTATATTTTTTCTAGATGTTTTAAACAATTTAAATATATAGTATTTTAATTTTTAAGGTATTATTTTGAGTTACCTTGTTAGAGATTCTCTGAGGTAAAGAAAGCAAAAGACAGAAACCATTCTGAAAGTCGCCTAGAGAGGGGATGAATAGGCGGAAACTGAAATTTACAACTTTAAACATAACTACAAGCCGGGGTTAGCGTTAGAAATAAATGTGAGCCCGAAAGAGAGGGCGAAAACAATTCACAAGCAAATGAAGAGAGTGACACGGTGATTTGTTTTACTGAGGTTTGGTTCTTGCAAACCTAGTCCCGGTTGAGGTGGTCACAAAGACCGGGTCTCTTTCAACCCTTTCCCTCTCTCAAACGGTCACCTAGACCGAGTGAGCTTTCTTCTCAATCAAATGGGTCACTTAGACCCCTACAAGGACCACCACAACTTGGTGTCTCTTGCTTTGATTACAAATGTCTTGAGAACAAGAATGGAGGAAGAAGAAAGCGATCCAAGAATAAGAGCTCAAAGAACACGAGCAAAACTCTCTCTCTAGTCACTATTTGTTTAGAGTGGATTTGGGACTTGGAGAGGTTTTGATTCTTTTGAATTGTGTCTTGTATTGATTGCACTAGCTCTTGTATTGAATGAGATGTCTGAAAACTTGGATGTCTTGAAGTGCTGGTGGTTGGGGGGTATTTATAGCCCCAACCACCAAACCAACTGTTGGGGAGGCTGTCTGTCAATGGGCGCACCGGACAATCCGGTGCGCCACCGGACACTGTCCGGTGCGCCAGCCACGTCACCCAACTGTTAGGGTTCTGACGGTTTCGACCGTTGGAGCTCTATCTTCATGGGGCACCGGACAGTCCGGTGTCGCACCGGACAGGCACTGTTCATTGTTCGGTGCGCCTTCTGGCGCTGCTCTGACTCTGCGTGAACTGTTCACGCACTGTTCCCTTTTGCAGATGACCGTTGGCGCAGTAGCCGTTGCTCCGCTTGGCGCACCGGACAGTCCGGTGAATTATAGCGGAGCGGCCTTCGAGAAACCCGAAGCTGAGGAGTTCAGAGTGTACGGTCCCTGGTGCACTGGACACTGTCTGGTGCGCCAGACCAGGGCACACTTCGGTTTTCTTTTGTTCCTTTCTTTTGAACCCTAACTTGTTCTTTTATTGGTTTGTGTTGAATCTTTGGCACCTGTAGAACATATAATCTAGAGCAAACTAGTTAGTTTAATTATTTGTGTTGGGCAATTCAACCACCAAAATCATTTAGGAAAAGGTTTGATCCTATTTCCCTTTCAATCTCCCCCTTTTTGGTGATTGATGCCAACACAAACCAAAGCAAATTTATAAGTATAGAATTGAACTAGTTTGCATAAGGTAAGTGCAAAGGTTGCTTGGAATTAAACCAATTTATATTTTCACTAGATATGCATGGATTGCTTTATTTCTTTTAACATTTTGGACCACATTTGCACCACTTGTTTTGTTTTTGCAAATTCTTTTGGAAAATCTTTTCAACCCCTTTTTGCAAATAGTCAAAGGTAAATGAATAAGATTTCGAGAAGCATTTTCAAGATTTTGAAATTTCTCTTCCTTTGACTTAAACAAAACTCCCCCTGGTTGAAATTCTCCTCTTAGTGTTCAAGCGGGTTTTACCAATATGAAAAAGATTTAGATACCAATTGAAAAATCCTTCTTTATAGATACCAATCGAGATATAAATTCTAGGGAATACCAATTTTGAAAGATATTAACAAGATACCAAATGAAAACTTTTTTTGAAAATTTTGAAATTGGTGGTGGTACGATCCTTTTGCTTTGGGCTATTATTCTCTCCCCTTTGGCATTAATCGCCAAAAACGGAGACGTTTGAGAGCCCTTTTATATTATCTCCCCCTTTGGCAAACAATATATGAGTGAAAGATTATACCAATGTGGAGAGTGGTGTGGAGTGACAGCGAAGGGTAAATAATAGCGATAGAGTGAAGTGGAAGCCTTGTCTTCGTCGAGTACTCCATTTCCCTTTCAAACTATGACTTAGAATAAAATACACTTGGAAACACATTAGTCGTAGCAAATGAAAGAGACAAGATCAAAGGTATGTAGATGAGCTATGTGTGCAAGGTGGTAATCAAAGTTCCGAGAATCAAGAATATTTAGCTCATTCCTAAGTTTGGTAAAGGTTTTCTCATCTAATGGTTTGGTAAAGATATTGGCTAATTGTTCTTTGGTGCTAATATAGGCTATCTCGATATCCCCCTTTGTTGGTGATCCCTCAAAAAGTGATGCCGAATGTCTATGTGCTTAGTGCGGCTGTGTTCAATGGGATTCTCCGCAATGCGGATAGCACTCTCATTGTCACATAGAAGAGGGACTTTGCTCAATTTGTAGCCATAGTCCCTGAGGGTTTGCCTCATCCAATGCAATTACGCGCAACAATGGCCTGCAGCAATGTGCTCGGCTTTGGCGGTAGAAAGATCTACTGAATTTTGTTTCTTTGAAGCCCAAGACACCAGGGATCTCCCTAGAAACTGATAAGTCCCTGATGTGCTCTTCCTATCAATTTTACACC
Source organism: Zea luxurians (assembly GCA_029449295.1). NCBI lineage: Eukaryota > Viridiplantae > Streptophyta > Magnoliopsida > Poales > Poaceae > Zea > Zea luxurians. The sequence continues at coordinate 822,999 of JAOPSE010000150.1, read as the reverse complement.
CTGCCCAATCAGCATCGGAATATCCTATTAAATCAAAGGTGGATCCCCTGGGGGTACCAAAGCCCAAACTTAGGTGTATGAACTAAATATCTCATGATTCGCTTCACGGCCCTAAGATGAACTTCTTTAGGGTCGGCTTGGAACCTTGCACACATGCATACGGAAAGCATAATATCCGGTCGAGATGCACATAAATAGTGTAAAGATCCTATCATCGACCGGTATACCTTTTGATCTATGGATTTACCTTCCATGTCGAGGTCGAGATGCCCATTAGTTTCCATGGGTGTCTTGATGGGTTTGGCATCCTTCATTCCAAACTTGTTAAGAATGTCTTGAATATACTTTGTTTGGCTGATGAGGGTGCCCTCTTGGAGTTGCTTGACTTGAAATCCTAGGAAATACTTCAACTCCCCCATCATAGACATCTCGAATTTTTGAATCATTATCCTACTAAACTCTTCACAAGTAGATTTGTTAGTAGACCCAAATATGATATCATCAACATAAATTTGGCATACAAACAAATCTTTTGCAATGGTTTTAGTAAAGATAGTAGGATCGACTTTGCTGACTTTGAAGCCATTAGTGATAAGAAAATATCACAGGCATTCATACCATGCTCTTGGGGCTTGCTTGAGCCCATAAAGCGCCTTTGAGAGTTTATAGACATGGTTAGGGTACTCACTATCTTCAAAGCCGGGAGGTTGCTCAACATAGATCTCTTCCTTTATTGGTCCATTGAGAAAGGCACTCTTCACGTCCATTTGATAAAGCTTGAAGCCATGGTAAGTAGCATAGGCAAGTAATATGCGAATTGACTCAAGCCTAGCTATGGGTGCATAGGTTTCACCGAAATCCAAACCTTCGACTTGTGAATAACCCTTGGCCACAAGTCGGGCTTTGTTCCTTATCACCACACCATGCTCATCTTGCTTGTTGCAGAATACCCATTTGGTACCTACAACATTTTGATTAGGACGTGGAACTAAATGACATACCTCATTTCTTGTGAAGTTGTTGAGTTCCTCTTGCATTGCCAACATCCAATCCGAATCTCTTAGTGCATCCTCCACCCTGTATGGCTCAATAGAGGACACAAAAGAGTAATGTTCACAGAAATGAGCAACTCGAGATCGAGTTGTTACCCCCTTATGAATATCGCTGAGGATGGAGTTCATGGGGTGATCTCTTTGAATTGCTTGATGGACTCTTGGGTGTGGCGGTCTTTGGCCCTGTATTTCTTGATCATCTTCCTTGTCTTGATCAACTTCATCTCCCCCTTGATCCTTGTCCTCCTCTTGAGGTGACTCATCTTCTTGATCTTCTTCTTCATTATCTTGAGCCTCTTCCTCATCTTAAGTTGGTGGAGATGCTTGATTTGAAGATGATGGTTGATCTTGTGCTTGTGGAGGCTCTTCGGATTTCTTAGGACACACATCCCCAATGGACATGTTCCTTAGCGCGACGCACGGAGCCTTTTCATCATCTAGCTAATCAAGATCAACTTGCTCCACTTAGGAGCCATTAGTTTCATCAACCAGAATGTCACAAGAAACCTCAACTAATACAATGGATTTGTTGAAGACTCTATATGCCCTTGTGTTTGAATCATATCCTAGTAAAAAGCCTTCTACAGCCTTAGGAGCAAATTTAGATTTTCTACCTCTTTTAACAAGAAGAAAACATTTGCTACCAAAGACTGTAAAATATGAAACATTGGGCTTTTTACCGGTGAGGAGTTCATAAGATGTCTTCTTGAGGATTAAGTGAAGGTAGAGCCGGTTGATGGAGTAGCAGGCGGTGTTAATCGCCTCGGCCCAAAACCGGTCCAGAGTCTTGTATTCATCAAGCATGGCCCTTGCCATGTCCAGTAGAGTTCTATTCTTCCTCTCCACTACACTATTTTGTTGTGGCGTGTAGGGAGAAGAGAACTCATGCTTGATGCCCTCCTCCTCAAGAAAGCCTTTAATTTAAGAGTTCTTGAACTCCGTTCCGTTGTCGCTTCTTATTTTCTTGATCCTTAATCCGAACTCATTTTGAGTCCGTCTCAAGAATCCCTTTAAGGTCTCTTGGGTTTGTGATTTTTCCTGCAAAAAGAATACCCAAGTGAAGCGAGAATAATCATCCACAATTACAAGACAATACCTACTGCTGCCGATGCTTATGTAAGCGATCGGGCTGAATAAATCCATGTGGAGTAGCTCAAGCGGCCTGTCGGTCGTCATGATGTTCTTATGTGGATGATGGGCACCAACTTTCTTCCTTGCTTGCCATGCGCTACAAACCCAGTCTTTCTCAAAATGAACATTTGTTAGTCCCAAAATGTGTTCTCCCTTTAGAAGTTTGTGAAGATTCTTCATCCTAACATGGGCTAGTCGGCGATGCCAGAGCCAACCCATATTAATCTTAGCAATTAAGCAAGTGTCGAGTTCAGCTCTTTTAAAATCAACTAAGTATAGCTGACCCTCTAACACTCTCTTAAATGCTACTGAATCATCACTTCTTCTAAAGACAGTAACACCTACATCTGTAAATAGATAGTTGTAGCCCATATTTCATAATTGAGAAACAGAAAGCAAATTGTAATGTAAAGAATCTACAAGAAAAACATTGGAAATAGAATGGTCAAGTGATATTGCAATTTTACCAAGTCCTTTGACCAAACCTTGATTTCCATCCCCGAATGTGATAGCTCTTTGGGGATCTTGGTTTTTCTCATAGGAGGAGAACGTCCTTTTCTCCCCAGTCATATGGTTTGTGCATCCGCTATCAATGATCCAACTTGAGCCCCCGGATGCATAAACCTGCAAAACAGTTTTAGGCCTTGTTCTTAGGTACCCAAACAGTCTTGGGTCCTTTCATGTTAGAAACAAGCACCTTGGGTACCCAAACACAAGTCTTTGATTCCTTGTATTTAAATTTTAGTAGTAAATTTAATTTTTTTCATTTTCTAATTCATGCTCATTAATTTTAGTAGTAAGTTGAGCTATGTGATCGTTTTGTTGTTTAATTAAAGCTAGGTGATCATGGATGGCATCAATATTAATATCTCTACATCTAGTACAAATAGAAACATGATCGATAGTAGATGTAGAGGGTTTGCAAGTATTTAATTCATCAATCTTAGCATGTAACATGGCATTCTTATTTCTAAGATTGGAAATAGAGTCATTGCAAACATTTAAATCTTTAGCCTTGGAAATTAAAATATCATTCTCAGTTCTAAGGCTAGAAAGAGATTCATTCAATTTATCAATCTTAGCAATTAATCTATCATTTTCATTCTTAAGATTGACAATTGAATCATCACAAACATTTAACTTCTCAACCTTAGCAATAAAACTAGCATTCTCGGCTCTAAGGTTGGAGATGGTGTCATAGCAAATGCTAAGCTCACTAGTTAATTTTTCACATTTTTCTATCTCCTGAGCATAAGCATTCTTTACCTTAACATGCTTTTTATTTTCTTTAATAAGGAATTCCTCTTGGCTATCCAAGAGTTCATCCTTCTCATGAATAACACCTATCAATTCATTTAATTTTTCTTTTTGTTGCATGTTAAGATTGGCAAAAAGACTAAGCAAATCATCTTCATTATCACTAAAGCTACACTCATCACTAGATGTTGTATATTTAGTGGAGGCTCTAGATTTTACCTTCTTTTTATCGTCTTTTGCCATGAAGCATTTGTGGCCGACGTTGGGGAAGAGGAGGCCCTTGTTGATGGCGATGTTGGTGGCGTCCTCGTCGGAGGAGGAGTCGGTGGAGCTCTCATCGGAGTCCCATTCCCGACACACATGGGCATTGCCGCCCTTCTTCTTGTAGTATCTTTTCTTTTCCTTCCTCTTTCCCTTCTTGTCGTTGTCTCCGTCACTATCACTAGACATAGGGCATTTAGCGATAAAATGACCGGGCTTACCACATTTGTAGCACACCCTTTTGGAACAGGGCTTGTAGTCCTTCCCCTTCCTTTGTTTGAGGATTTGACGGAAGCTCTTGATGATGAGCGCCATCTCCTCATTGTCAAGCTTGGAGGTGTCGATGGGGATCCTACTTGGTGTAGAATCCTTCTTTTCTTCTTCCGTCGCCTTGAATGCGACGGGGTGCACCTCGGGTGTGGAGGTGCCACCTTGCTCCAAGTTGATGATTTGTTTGGAGATCATTAATTCAAAGCTCACAAACTTTCCTATAACCTACTCAGTAGACATTAGCTTATATCTAGGATCACCACGAATTAATTGAACTTGCGTAGGATTACGAAAAACGAGTGATCTTAGAATAACCTTGACCATTTCATGGTCATCCCATTTAGTGCTCCCGAGGTTGCGCACTTGGTTCACCAAGGTATTGAGCCGGTTGTACATGGCTTGAGGCTCCTCTCCTTGGTTGAGGACAAACCGACCGAGCTCACCCTCGATCGTTTCCCTCTTGGTGATCTTGGTCACCTCATCTCCTTCGTGCGCGGTCTTTAGTACGTCACAAATCTCCTTGGCACTTTTCAACCCTTGCACCTTATTATACTCCTCTCAACATAGAGAGGCGAGGAGTATAGTAGTTGCTTGGGAATCAAAGTGCTTGATTTGAGCGACCTCGTCCGAATCATAGCCTTCATCCCCCACGGATGGTACCTGCGCTCCAAACTCAACAATATCCCATGTGCTAGCGTGGAGTGAGGTTAGGTGATGCCTTATTTTATCACTCCACATACAATAATCCTCACCATAAAAAACCGGTGGTTTGCCTAGTGGAACGGAAAGTAAAGGAGTGCGTTTAGAAATGTGTGGATAGTGTAGGGGGATCTTACTAAACTTCTTGCGCTCATGACCCTTAGAAGTGACGGACAGCGTGTCGGAGCCGGATGTAGAAGGCGATGAAGAATCGGTCTCGTAGTAGACCACCTTCTTCATTTTTTTTCACCGCTCCGATGCGACTTGACGTGTGAAGGGGATCCCTTTACCTTGTTGTCGCACTCTCCCGATGGAGCCTTCCCGTAGCTTGTGACTTGTCACCGCCGGTCACGATCTCCTTCTTGGCGTGATCTCCCGACATCACTTCGAGCGGTTAGGCTCTAATGAAGTAACGGGCTCTGATACCAATTGAAAGTCGCCTAGAGGGGGTGAATAGGCGGAAACTGAAATTTACAACTTTAAACACAACTACAAGCCGGGGTTAGCGTTAGAAATAAATGCGAGTCTGAAAGAGAGGGCAAAAACAAATCACAAACAAATGAAGAGAGTGACACGGTGATTTGTTTTACCGAGGTTCGGTTCTTGCAAACCTAGTCCCTGTTGAGGTGGTCACAAAGACTGGGTCTCTTTCAACCCTTTCCGTCTCTCAAACGATCACCTAGACCGAGTGAGCTTTCTTCTCAATCAAATGGGTCACTTAGACCCTTACAAGGACCACCACAACTTGGTGTCTCTTGCTTTGATTACAAATATCTTGAGAACAAGAATGGAGGAAGAAGAAAGCGATCCAAGAACAAGAGCTCAAAGAATACGAGCAAAACTCTCTCTCTCTCTCTCTAGTCACTATTTGTTTGGAGTGGATTTAGTACTTGGAGAGGTTTTGATTGCTTTGAATTGTGTCTTGTATTGATTGTACTAGCTCTTGTATTGAATGAGATGTCTGAAAACTTGGATGCCTTGAAGTGGTGGTGGTTGGGGATATTTATAGCCCCAACCACCAAACCAACCGTTAGGGAGGCTGACTGTCGATGGGCGCACCAGACAGTCTGGTGCGCCAGCCACGTCACCCAACCGTTAGGGTTCTGACGGTTTTGACCATTGGAGTTTTGTCTTCATGGGGCACCGGACAGTCCGGTGCCGCACCAGACAAGCACTGTTCACTGTTTGGTGCGCCTTCTAGCGCTGCTCTGACTCTGCGCGAACTATCCGCGCACTGTTCCCTTTGGCAGACGACCGTTGGCGCAGTAGCCATTTGAAAGGGAAATAGGGTCAAACCTTTTCCAATAAGAATTTTGGTGGTTGAATTGCCCAACACAAATTATTGGACTAACTAGTTTGCTCTAGAAAATATGTTCTACAGGTGCCAAAGGTTCACAACAAACCAATACAAGTCAAAAGAAAGGGTTCAAACAAAGGGAGCAAAGCTAAACCGAAGGTAGCCCTAGTCTAGCGCACCGGACTGTCCGGTGTGCCACCGGACAGTGTCCGGTGCACCAGGGAATCCAACTCCAAACTTGCCAGTCTCGGGAATTCTGGGAGCCGCTCCGCTATAATTCACCGGACTGTCCAGTGCACCACCGGACTGTCCGGTGTACCAGCGGAGCAACAGCTACTTCGCACCAACGGTCGTCTGTAGAACGCATTCAATGCGCTACAGTGCGCGCCAGAGTCAGAGCAGCGCCAGAAGGCGCACCGAACAGTGTACAGTGACTGTCCGGTGCAACACCGGACTGTCCGGTGACCTAGAAGACAAAAGCTCCAACGGTCGATCCCTAACGGTCGGGTGACGTGGCTGGCGCCCCGGACAGTGTCCGGTGGCGCACCGGACTGTCCAGTGCGCCATTCGACAGCAGCCTCCACCAAACGGCTAGTTTGGTGGTTGGGGCTATAAATACCCTAACCACCCCACCATTCATTGCATCCAAGTTTTCAGACTTCCTACACCTTACAAGAGCTATAGCATTCAATACAAGACACACCAAAGAGATCAAATCCTCTCCCAAGTCCAAAGATCATTCCAAATCAATTAGTGACTAGTGTGAGAGTGACTTGTGTTCATTTGAGCTCTTGTGCTTGGATTGCTTATTTTCTTTCTCATTCTTTCTTGTGATCAACTCAATTGTAACCGAGGCAAGAGACACCAATTGTGTGGTGGTCCTTGCGGGGACTTAGTGTCGGTGTTTTGGGTCCGACCGCACACTTGGGGTTGCCCCTCGAGGTGTCTTTTAGGAGCAGGGTGGTGTCGCCGACTGTAGCAAAATGGTTCGTGCCAGATGCACGAGAGGCTAGAGACAATGTTTACAGGTTCGGGCCGCTTAGAGTTGCGTAACACCCTACGTCCCGGCGAAGATGCTTTGTGTAATGGATTACAAGGTGATTCTCTAGAGCGAGGATGTGGAAAGTTTAGGTAGATGGCTGGATAGTGTGTTCCATCGTTCTGAAGGGGTGCCCCCTGGGCCTTATATATTCGGCCGTGGGGCGATACAGGTGGATATGATAACAACGTACGCCTAAAAGATAGTGAACTGTTCGAGTCTATCTCCCTATGATTCAGCCGACTTATCCTCGCCTGGTTCTACTGCATGATGCTCCAGCGCGGGGAAGTCGAATCTTCTGTTGTGATTTCTCGCTCAACGCTATGGGGCCTATCTGGACTTGCGTCGATCCAGCTTTACATCAGTTTGCCTTGCTGATTGTCCTCTCCTCCGGGCCCATGAAGAAATGACCTTACGATTTATCGGGCCCTTGGGCCTTTCGTGAGGTCTTTTACTCTGCTAGTGGACCCGGGGGATATCTGTCCCCCACAAGCCCCCGATCTTTGGGTTGATTTTGAGATAATCGGCCCAAAGATCCTAGGCCCAACTTGCAGGTTATCCTTACAACAAGAAATGCTTCTCGGTCAGTCTGGTGAAGATGATTTCTTACTGTCTTCTTCTACTTTTCTTCACTCGAAATCTGTGGTTCTGCCTCACATCTGTGCCTTAGAAGTCGGCTTATCATTTCGCAAGACCTTGAATTTCATTGGGTGCACCAGGGGTGCACCCAATGGGTGTAGCCTCCGAGCTTCGAGTAGATTTTAGAAGATAATCTACTCGAAGGTCTTCATCAGAAATCATTTTTGTTTTCTTCTCGTGTTCTGATTGAGGTCCAGCCTTGTCTTTTAATCTCGTCTTATGCCTTAGAAGTCGGCACTACCTTGGCTTGAGATGGTGATCCATGGGGTGCACCGAAGGTGCACCCAATGGGTGTAGCCCCCGAGCTTTGAGTGGATTTTTGAAAACAATCCTCTCAAAGGTCTTTCCCTCATGTCCTTTTACCGAGAGCCATACTTTCTCTCCTTTTTCGTTTTTTGGATGCCTTAGAAATCGGCATTATGTTATCCATATTATGCTTTAGAGGTCAGCATTATGTCATCACTATTTTGCATCTGAGGTCAGCATGTATTTTGTCTTTCGCAGCCGAGTTCGAGATCTGCTCACATCTCGCTAAGTGGTGCAATTTATTTGCTCTGTGACTGATTGGACATTTGATGGACGTTCCCTGGCTAGTCTTCACGTCGCTTCTATCAGTCCGATTTTGTACTTCACCGGCTATATTTGGCTTTCCTCTGATCCTTACTGATATCTCATTTTTGTCTTGGGGTGTTCATTGCACGCCCTGCACGGATGTGACAGTTTTTTGAAAAATATACTGATAATTCCTGGGCGTCCCCCCCAATGGGTGTGGGTAAGAGACAGCTTGGTACGCTAAGTGTTTTAACCGGCTGCTTCTGAGTAGTAATGTGATGTGACGGCGGGTGTAATCATATCTTCTGTGCTGTCTGACTGGAGTCCCAATGGGTGTTGCATTGCGTGAAATGGCGTCACCCGCACGTCTTCAGACGGGTTGAAGTGTGTATTGAATGCTTCGCGACTGTTCAGTGACCACGGTTGGAGGTGAGCGGTTGCCTTCTTTTCCTATAAATAGTGCCTTTGCCTGCCTGGTTTTTTCACATCTCTCGCTGTTCTCCACTGCCTGCTTTCTTTCTTCTACCTGCATTTCCACCATGGGCAAGAAACGCAAGCGCGAGCCAACTCCTCCGTCTGAGGATTTTGGTGACTCGGAGTATTCAGAGGAGGAGTTCTCCTCTGAATCCGAGGGGTCTCTGGCTCCCATCCCTCTGGGTGAGTCGTCTGATGATTCGGACGACTCTCAGGGGCTCGCGGCGGAGGTCTGGACTTACATCCGGGCCGTCAAGCGTTCCGGGCTCGCGGGCTCGGATGAGTCGGAGGACTCCTCGGATGAGGAGGACTCGTCCGAGGAGGACGGCGACGACGGTGGCGAGGGCGACGACGACGACGACGACGACGACGGAGGCGGTGGCGGCGACGACGACGGTGACTGCGGCGGTGGGGGCGGCAGCAGCGGCAGGGGCAGCAACAGCGGCGGGGGCGGCAGCAGCGGCGGCAGGGGCAGCGGTGGCAGCAGCAGGGGCGGCAACAAGGCCAGTGGCTAGATGCCACTGGTTTTTAAATATTAGTATAGATTAGAAGTAGTATAATGTAGTAATATTAGTAATGTAAAGTAGTATAGTGTAGCGTAGTTGTAGTAGTAGCAGTAGCAGTAGTAGTTGTAGCAATAGGGAAGTTATCAACTCATAATGAGTTGATTTGTAAGTATGAAAACTCCCTTAATGAAGAACAGTTTCGTCCTTTCTATGCAGATTTGGAGCCCTTAATCAACTAAATTGTCAATTATGATCAACGCCGAGTTTTTGAGTCCTTCCTCCTTTGGGATAGTAACTAAATAACTCGGGCATCACGCCGACGTTTTGTGATGGCCGAGTTATTATTGTCACCATTTGCACTTTTAAGACAGCGTCCGAGTGATTACGAAACTGTGTCAGTGACGGAATGACTGAAGGCTGCATCGGCGTTTTAGAGGTAACCGCCGAGCGAATGAAGACATCATCGGCACTTTAGAGATAGCTGCCGAGTGACCGAAGACATTATCGGCGCTTTAGAGATAGCTGCCGAGTGACCGAAGACATTATCGGCGCTTTAGAGGTAAATGCCGAGCGAATGAAGACATCATCGGTGCTTTAGAGATAGCCATCGAGCAACTGAAAACATTGGTGATAACGTCAGCGTCTTAGAAATGACAGCCGAGTTAAAACGGGCCGCGTCGGCCACCTTTGAGGATAATGGCCGAGTGATGATGTGGCACAACGGTGTTTTAGAAGTATCCGCCGGGTGCTGACTGGGCGCTTTTGGAAACGGCATCCAGCTCAGGAATATCCTGTTTATACAGCGCTTTCAGCCGCCTCTGCTTTCCGTGCCCTAGTTCTTGTTTTCCTGCCTCCAAATTCTCTCTGCAATTCAGCTCTTGCTCTGTTCGCCAGTAGATTCGAGATGGCGCCCAAGAGAAAAGCTTCGAGTTCATCTGCTGCAGTAATTCCCCCTATCGACCCCAACAGCCAATTGCCTTTCGCGGGTAATCACATGTTCGTTGTCTCCGAGTCTGATCTCCTCCACCTCGTGTCCATCGGGGTTCTTCCCCCGAGGGAGCTTTGTTCTTGGCAAATTTGTCATGGGGTCACTATCCAGACAGAGGATACTCATGAATCCGTGATTTACGTTCCCTTTCTTCTCCGCGGTCTCGCTCTCCCCGTTTCACCTTTCTTCCGCGGCCTCCTTGATTTTTATCACCTTAACTTGACCCACCTGAATCCCAATTCTATTCTTCAAATTTCTATTTATGTTCATTTGTGCGAAGCTTTCCTGGGTGTGCTGCCACATTTTGGGTTGTGGAAGTATTTGTATCACTGCCGTCCTGGAATGGCCGGGGGTCAACATCAGCTGGTCGGGGGTGCTAGTTTGGAGATGCGCCGTGGGAGAAAGACTGAGTATCTTGAAATTCCACTTAAAGACAACATCAAGGGATGGCGCTTGGAATGGTTTATTGTTGAGAACCATGGAAATTCCCTCCCTACACGGTCGGGAAGACAGCCGGACGTTCGCACTCCGAGCTGGACTGAGTCTCCCACAGATCAGGAGGTAGCTGAAGCAAAGGCTTTGCTAGCTGAAGTTGGTCTGCTGAAAGAAAAGGGCCTGACTGTTGAAGCTGTGGTTGCTGATTTTGTTTTCAAGAATGTTCAGCCGTTGAAGGACAGAGCATACCCAGCTTATCTGTACAGAGGCTTGGCTGATCCGACTCGGGTTACGAACAGGAGAATTCCCTCTGTAGACTTAGTGAACCGACTTGAGACGATCCTTAGAGGCAAAGTATCAAATATTGGCGCCCCAGTGGCATATTTAGCATGGAACCTGCCTTCTCCCAAGACCTTCACTTTTTTCGTGTCGAATCTACCTGTTACTGATGACGGTTTGGGCCTTAGAGTGCGACCCTCTGCCGAAGAGGTTAACACATTGGTTGCTTCGCTCGGGGAAATTCCTAACGACGAACGGCAAGTCCACTTTGAGGTGCCCTTGGATCCTAGTGATGCAGAAATAAGTGCTATGCTTGATTTTCTGGCTGAGGACTCCCCTGATGCTGCTCCTGCTGGGACATTGGTGGTGGCGCCTCTTTTAGAAGCTAGTATAACTTTGGATGTTCAGAAGCCTGCCAATGCTCGCTCAAGACGCCCTTGCTGAGCCAATGAACCTGGTTCTTCTGCGGATGAGCAGAGAAAGAAAAAGAGACGTCTCCGGCAAGTGTCTGGTTTAGATCGGGGTGTTGGTCCCTCGGCTCCTGCTGCTGAGGAGGTTCCCGTGCCTGATTTCACTGACGCTGACCCCAATGGATGTGCTTCAACTGCTGCTGAACCCAATGGGTGTGACGCTTACGTTGTTGATGAAAATGACAGGGAGGAAGAAGACGAAGTCCCTCTGACCCAGAAGAACAGTCGACAGTATACTGCCAGTGGGGAGAGCAGTGGAGTCCCTTCTCCTGCTTTGTCAGCCCTCGTTGGCCTACAAGAGTTATCTCTGGCAAACTTTGATCAGACTCTGGAGGATATGGTTCCAGAGGACCTTTTGTTAGAGTCAGTGGATGACGGTATGATGGAGGTTTGTGCTGATGTGCTTGATGCTGGGTTGAGGTCATCCCGCGCCTCATCGACCTTAGAGCGTGGTCCTGAAGGCCAGGAGACTAAATTGAATCATCTCGGTCCCATGGAAGCAACTGAGGGGCCTTTATCCTTAGAAGTGGCCACTGCAGAGAACTCGGCTCTCAAGGATGGTGTTGACGCTTACCCAGCCCCGAGGGTGTTGCCGAGGGTGACTCGGCTCGGTTGGAAAGTGCCAGCCACTGTCCAGCCCTCGAGGGTACTGCCGGGGATGATCCGGCTCGTGTGGGTAGTGAAAACTATGACCCAACCCCCGTGGGTGTCCCAGCAAGGTCCCCCTCTTGTACTTTTATGGACGTTCATGCGGGATCGCCCCCGCACTCCGGCTGTATGGTGGTTGCCCAAGCTTCAAACCAGGGAGTCGCTTTGGAGGGCAGCGTCCCCGCTGGCCAAGTCTTGAGCCCTGTTGATGGCACTGAGTTGGTTTCTGCTGGTTTGTTGCCAACTGCTTCGGGTGGTGACCTTACGCCAGGCCATCAATTGATCCCTCATGATCTGGGAGCCCCTTCGTTCTTTTCCAATCTTCAGGTATTGTAATATATCTTGTCTTAACTTTCGCGCTGTGTGAACTGCTGTCACTACACTCATCTGTTCTTCTTATCAGGCTTTGGTAGACGGAATGGCTAGTCAGCTGAGGTTGCGGGGTGCTTCTGTTCCAGAAGGAGCTTTGTCTCTTGCATGTTGGAATCCGATGATACTTCAACAACGTGTTTCTGACTTGGAGGTGACCAATGCTGGTTAGTGCCTTTTTGCTTCTCTTTGTCCTGAATTACTGAACTGCTTTATATCCTGATCCTTTTTGCTTGATTATTTCCTACTAGTTGTGACTCGGCAAATTACCACTCTTGAAGAAAAACATTCTCGGGATCAAGCTGAGCTGGTCCAGCGGTGCTCTGACTTTGAAGAAAAGTATTCTCAAAGCCAGACTGAACTAGCTCGGGTTTCTGCTGCCTTAGATGATGCCAATGCCCTGAGCTCTTCTCTGCGCATTCAGCTTGATTTTGAAAAGGTGACTTGTGAAACTGTACTTTTGTGTTGCTGTGTTCCTATTGTTTGTTTGATATTTGAAAGGAGTTGATTCTTGATTGCAGGAAGAAAAAAGCGCCCTTGCTGCATCTCGCGACAATCTCGATAGACTATATCGCGATTCTAGCAACTCGCTGACCATCCTGGAGAGGAGTCATCGCTTTTCCATGGAGGAGTTAGACAATCTTCGCTATAAGCTGCAGGAGTCCTTGGATGATGTGATTCGTCTTAGGGAGTTGATATCGGCTAAAGACGTTGTCATCAAGAATCTGCGTGCTTCCAAGAAATCTGTTACCCAGGAGCTAGAGGCTGCCCAGTTGGCTGTCAAGGTTGCTGAAGAGACTTCCAGTACTCTAAGAGCCCAGCGCGACAGGGCCATGGATAAGGCCATTCGAGCGGGACGAATCTTGATGAGGAGACCTGGTGTGGTCGTTCCTGAAGATATAAGGGCTGATGTGAATGCTGCGCTTGATTCCTCAAGTCGCCCCTCCTCGTCGGTTGCTCCTGAGAAAGACATCACGAAATAGAGGGATATTTTGCGTGCTTTGAGCACGCGGTTAGCACGATCATATATTTGTTTAGAGGACGCCAGTTTAGCTTTTGAATGATATTGCTATTCTCCTACTGTTTTAGAGTTCAACAGTGCATAAATTTGTAGCAGTAGAAAGGCTGTGTAATGGTTTTTGAGACTTGTTTGCGGGATATAGAAGTCATCCCTCGAGTTTCGTATGCGCGAATATGTCGCATTGCCTTAAGTCGTTGTCAACTTAAGCCGATTGTTTCGTCAGTAGGGCATAGTGGTCACCCCGAGCCATGTAAGCGTGAGCATGTCGCACTGTCTTAAGTCTTTGCCGACTTAAGCCGATTGCTCTGTTAGCAGGGCATAGTGGTCACCCCGAGTTATGTAAGCGTGAGCATGTTGCACCGTCTTAAGTCTTTGCCGACTTAAGCCGATTGCTCCGTTAGCAGGGCATAGTGGTCACCCCGAGTTATGTAAGCGTGAGCATGTTGCACCGTCTTAAGTCTTTGCCGACTTAAGCCGATTGCTCTGTTAGCAGGGCATAGTGGTCACCCCGAGTTATGTAAGCGTGAGCATGTTGCACCGTCTTAAGTCTTTGTCGACTTAAGCCGATTGCTCCGTTAGCAGGGCATAGTGGTCACCCCGAGTTATGTAAGAGTGCTAGTCAACCATGAATAAATTGAGTATCTTTGAAGTCTTCTTTATTGATGACATATCTCCCGTTTTACAGAGTACATTGTCGTCCCGATAGCTTTTGAAATTCAGCTAGGGGTAAAACTTTCTGAGGTGTTCTATATTCCAGGAGTTCCCAACTTCTGTGCCGTCTATCTGAGTTAGACGATATGATCTCGGCCAAGTTACTGGTATGGTCTGCAATTTTTGTGCTGGTAAATGTTGTTGCTTTGACAAGTACTGGCAGGTTTCGCACCTCTGAACTAACTCGGCTGCATCGTTTTTCGCTGTTGGCCAATAAAATCCTGACCTGAAGACCTTCCCGACTAGTGTCTTGGATGCCGCGTGTATTCCACATTGCCCGACATGGACCTCATCTAGAAGTTGCTTCCCAGTGGATGAGAGAATGCACTTCATGAAGACGCCCGATGCACCCCTTCTGTATAATGTTTCTCCAATGAGTGTGTAGTGGGCTGACTGTCTGGCGATGCGTTCGGCTGTATTTTTGTCATCTGGTTCCTCTTCATTCTTTATATATCTGATGATTGGCCTTCTCCAGTCATCAGGGTCTGACCCGGATTGACCCACGGTATTACATTCTTCTGCTTGATCTGTTGAGATGCTCGGTCGTGGTATTTCTTGCACGAAGGCTCCGGGTGGGACCTGAGTTTGGCTGGATCCTAACTTGGACAATACATCGGCTGCCGTGTTTCGATCTCTCTCCACATGATGAAATTCTAGACCTTCAAACTTATCTTCTAGTTTCCGGACGGTGGTGCAGTATTTTCCCATCGAATCATTCGAACAGTCCCATTCTTTGTTTATTTGACTTATGACCACCAGAGAATCTCCGTATACCATTAATCTGTTGATGCCCAATGATATGGCGATGTTTAGTCCATGGACCAGGGCTTCATACTCGGCTGCATTGTTAGAGGCTGGAAATAACAGTTGGAGGGCATATTTGAGGTGTTCGCCTCCGGGCGCGATGAAGAGAATTCCTGCACCTGCTCCCTGCAGCTTCAGCGAGCCATCAAAATACATCTTCCATACTTCTGCAGTTTCCGGGCTCTCTGGTATTTGTTGTTCAGTCCATTCTGAGACGAAGTCTACCAATGCTTGAGACTTAATGGCAGTACGAGGTCGAAATTCGATGTCATGAGACCCCAGTTCACAGGCCCACTTGGCTATTCGGCCAATGGCTTCCTTGTTGTGGAGGATATCCCCTATCGGAAAACTGGTGACTACTATGACTTTGTGGTCATCAAAGTAGTGACGCAGCTTGCGGGCAGTTAGAAGTACTGCGTATAATAGCTTCTGCACTTGAGGATACTTTTTCTTCGAGGGTCCCAGAACTTCACTGATGAAGTAAACGGGGTGTTGCACAGGGTAGGCATGTCCTTCTTCCGCTCGCTCGACTACCAACGCGGTGCTTACCACGTGAGTCGTGCAAGAGATATATAGCAACAGATCTTCAGCCGGTTGAGTCGACGTGGCTTGCCGTGGTGGTTTCAGTACTGGTGGGGTTGTCAAGAATTTTTTCAGTGTGTCCAAGGCTTCCTGCGCTTCTGAAGTCCACTGAAACTTGTCCACCTTCTTGAGCAGCTTGTAGAACAGTAAACCTTTTTCTCCTAGCCTGGATATAAATCTGCTCAGAGCGGCCATACATCCGGTAAGTCGTTGAACATTCTTTTGTGATCGTGGAGCTTCCATTTTCATGATAGCTTCAATCTTTTCTGGGTTAGCTTCAATTCCCCGGTGGCTAACAATAAATCCGAGTAGCTTCCCCGCTGGTACCCCGAAGACACATTTTTCAGGATTAAGCTTCCACCGATACCGTCGTAGACTGTTGAAAACCAGCTGCAAGTCTTCGATGAAGTTTTCCGAGTTTTTCGTTTTGATTACCACGTCGTCTACGTAGGCTTCCACACGCTTGCCCCAGTGATCGGCTAAGCATGTTTGAATGGCTCTCTGATAAGTCGCTCCAGCATTTTTGAGGCCGAACGGCATGGAGGTATAACAGAAAGCACCAAACGGAGTGATGAACGCCGTTTTTTCCTCGTCCTCTTTTGCCAAGCTGATCTGATGGTATCCCGAATAGCAATCCAAGAAAGACAGCACCGAACATCCGGCGGTGGAGTCTACCACCTGATCTATCCTAGGGAGCCCGAAGGGATCCTTTGGACAATGTTTGTTGAGATCAGTATAGTCGACACACATGCGCCAATCCACTTTATTCTTTTTGAGTACAAGAACAGGGTTGGCTAACCACTCGGGATGTAACACTTCTCTAATGAACCCGGCCGCGACCAAGCGGGCCAGCTCAGCGTGAATGGCCTCTCTCTTGTCGGGCGTGAAACGACGTAGCTTTTGTCGGATCGGTCTTGCTTGGGGATAAACCTTCAGTTTGTGCTCGGCTAGTTCTCTCGGGACTCCCGGCATATCCGCAGGTTGCCATGCGAATACGTCTCGGTTGTCTTGCAGAAACTGGACGAGCGCGCCTTCCTATTTATCATCCAGGCTAGAGCTGATGATGGCAGTTTTGCGTTCATCAGCAAACCCCAGATTGATCCTTTTAGTTTCTTCAGTCAGCCGCGTAGAGGTCGCAGCTCGAGCTTCATTTTTGCCGGTGCTGTATGGTCTTCCTCAGGCTTAGAGTTTGTCTGGATCGAAGAAATTGCTGACGGTTTAGTAGCGAGGGCTGCCTGGATGGCCACTCGGAAACATTCTGCGGCGCCTTGGAGGTCAGCACGCACAGTTATGATTCCTTGCGGTCCCGGCATCTTCAATATCATATACGTGTAATGTGGAATGGCCATGAATTTTGCCAGTCCCGGCCTCCCAACGATGGCGTTGTACCCGCAGTCGAAGTTTGCCACTTCAAACCTCAGGAACTCGGTTCTGTAGTTTTCCGGAGTCCCAAAGGTGACGGGCATGTAGATGTGGCCTAGCGGGTATTCTCCCTCAGTTGGCACGATGCCAAAGAAGGGAGTGTCTGACTCGTGGAGTTCTTTGAGGTGAACTCCCAAGCCTCGGAGTGTCCGGGGGAAGGTGACGTTGATGCTGCTCCCCCCGTCCACTAACACCTTCTTCACCCTGCTCTCTCGGATCACCGGATCGACGAGGAGCGGGTATTTGCCCGGATGGTCGAAGTTGAGCCATTGATCCGCCCGAGTGAAGGTGACCGGGTGCTTCGACCACCGGTATGGGGCGGGAGGGCCGGTGGTCGCCACCAATATCTGGCGATCGTTGAGCTTTTGTTGTCTTCTGTTCTCCTGCAATCTGTGTCCGCCGAAGATGACATTGACCTCCCTGTCAACGCGCGGGAAGGCTTCTCCTCCTCCCTCCTCCTGCTGCTGGGGTTGTCGTGGTTCTTCTGGTCCTCCCCGTGGCGGAGGAGGAGGTAAAGGTTGGAAGGGTCGGCCGTGCCCAACAGAATGCTTGAAATCCCGGCAGTTCTGAAGAGTGTGGCGCATGTCCTTGTAGTATGGGCACTGGGCGTCGAGGATGTCGTCCAGCGTGCGCTCGCCTCCGCGAGGTCCTCCTCGGGCGCGAGAGGCAGGTGGTCCGGCGACGTGTACCTCTTCGCGCGGTCTCTTCTCCCAGCGTTTGTCAGGTTGCTGGTTCGCGTCGCATCATGGTGCTGCTGGTGCGGGCTTTGCTCCTCCGATGAGGTCCTGGGCTCGCTCGTCGGCGGTGATGTAGAGGTCGACTTCCCGGAACAGCTCCTCGGAGGTAGTTGGTGCCTTCTGTAATATGGCTCGGACGAAGGCCGAGTCATTGGATCCTCTGTAGAAGTCCTCGATCACGGCCGCCTCCGTGACCTCAGGGATACGATTTCTCATGGTCTGGAACCTTTTGAGGTACGATCAGAGAGTTTCATCCCCCGGCGCTTGATGGATTTGAGGTCCCATGGTTACGCCGGTTTGTCGGAGAGGGACTGAAAATTGGCAGTGAAACGCCGGCTGAAGTCGCTCCAGTCGTCGATGCAGTGTCGAGGTAGATGTCGTAGCCATTGCAGTGCGTCTTGCCCGAGGACAATGGGTAAGTACGCAGTCATCACGTCCTCGGACGCTCCGGCGGCTCGAGTGGCGGTGGTGTAGACGGCCAGCCAACCTCCTGGGTCCTGCTTAGGTTCATATTTATCGACATTGGATACCTTGAAGTTAGGGGGCCATTGAATGGCCCTAAGGCGTGGAGTAAGGGCAGACACTCCACATGTGTCCTCCTGTCGTCGGGGATGATGTCTGTCCCGGGGAGGGGAGTTGTTGTTGTGGTTCCTCGACCGTCCCCGGGCAGTTCCGCCAGTCAAGGCCGTCGTTGATTCGGCTCTGGTGGCTTGACTCTGAGTGGGGATGCCATGATCCCTGTCGTATTCCTCCCGGCGGCGTATCTCGTTCTCATGCCGTCATTCGCGCGAAGCGTTGATAGAACTCCGCGTGTCTCGGTGACTGTTGATGGCGTGTCGCAAGTCGTTCGGCGGGTGAGCGAGAGGTAGAAGATGGTTGGCTGCCTGGGTGAGCAGGCGTCGATAGCCCTCGGCGTCTGGAGTCCGAGGGAGTCCGTCAGCTATCCGAGCTAGCACTCCTCCGACTTCGCTCGGCGTGTTTATGGCTCGGGCGAAGTCGGGGTTCAGGTTACGGCCGAATAGTGGATTTTCTCGGCGCTGCCTCGCGTCTTGCTCGGCTTGTTCCTGAGCTCGTCGACGATCACGTCGTCGGGAGTTCCTTCGTTCCCTGAAGACGCGTTCTTCCGGAGTTTCTCCCATCTCTGAGACCTCGTCTCGCGAGACAGGCTGCTCCGGATCCCGTTCTCCGGCTTGGTGATGTCTCCGGATGTTTCGGCGCCGATTTCTTCGTCGACGGGATTCCCGCTGAGGTGGTTCCTCCCTAGGCGCGGTCGGCTCGTCGTCAGAGACGGGAGGCGACTCCACTCTTCCGATGAAGAGAACGTCGGGATAGAATGGCGTGGCTGTCGTGGCGATCTTCTTTCGGAGAGCTGAGGGTAATGCTTCCTCGGTATTTTTGGAGTTCGTTGGAGGAGGCTTCCTTCCCGGCGGATCTGCAACGCGGTGCAGAATTCCCTTTTTGTCGGCTATGGATGAGATCGTTCCAAAGCAGAACATGGATCCAGGACGGAAGGTGATCCTGCTGTTGATGGTGACGGCCATTGAGCTAGCTTAGATCGTTGACACCCCCCTACCTGGCGCGCCAGCTGTCGGTGTTTTGGTCCGACCGCACACCTGGGGTTGCCCCTCGAGGTGTCTTTTAGGAGCAGGGTGGTGTCGCCGACTGTAGCAAAATGGTTCGTGCCAGATGCACGAGAGGCTAGAGACAATGTTTACAGGTTCGGGCCGCTTAGAGTTGCGTAACACCCTACGTCCCGGCGAAGATGCTTTGTGTAATGGATTACAAGGTGATTCTCTAGAGCGAGGATGTGGAAAGTTTAGGTAGATGGCTGGATAGTGTGTTCCATCGTTCTGAAGGGGTGCCCCCTGGGCCTTATATATTCGGCCGTGGGGCGATACAGGTGGATATGATAACAACGTACGCCTAAAAGATAGTGAACTGTTCGAGTCTATCTCCCTATGATTCAGCCGACTTATCCTTGCCTGGTTCTACTGCATGATGCTCTAGCGCGGGGAAGTCGGATCTTCTGTTGTGATTTCTCGCTCAACGCTATGGGGCCTATCTGGACTTGCGTCAATCCGGCTTTACATCGGTTTGCCTTGCTGATTGTCCTCTCCTCCGGGCCCATGAAGAAATGACCTTACGATTTATCGGGCCCTTGGGCCTTTCGTGAGGTCTTTTACTCTGCTAGTGGACCCGGGGGATATCTGTCCCCCACACTTAGTGTCCCGTTTGATGGAGAAGAGAAGCTCACTCGGTCTAAGTGACCGTTTGAGAGAGGGAAAGGGTTGAAAGAGACCCGGTCTTTGTGACCACCTCAACGGGGAGTAGGTTTGCAAGAACCGAACCTCGGTAAAACAAATCACCGTGTTACACTCTTTATTTGCTTGTGATTTGTTTTTGCCCTCTCTCTTGGACCCGATTTTAATTCTAACGCTAACCCCGGCTTGTAGTTGTGCTTAAACTTTGTAAATTTCAGATTCGCCCTATTCACCCCCCCTCTAGGTGACTTTCAATTGGTATCAGAGCCCGGTGCTTCATTAGAGCCTAACCGCTCGAAGTGATGTCGGGAGAACACGCCAAGAAGGAGATGGTGACCGGCGACAAGCCCGCTACAAGCCACGGGAAGGCTCCATCGGGAGAGTCCCGCAACAAGGGGAAGGAGAAGGAATCCCCTTCACACAAGTCACATCGGAGTGGCTAAAAGAAAAAGAAGATGAGGAAGGTGGTCTACTACGAGACCGACTCTTCATCGCCATCGACCTCTGGCTCTGACGCGCCATCCGTAACTTCTAAGCGCCATGAGCGCAAGAAGTTTAGTAAGATTCCCCTACACTACCCTCGAATTTCTAAACGTACTCCATTACTTTCTGTTCCATTAGGCAAACCACCGATTTTTGACGGTTAAGATTATAACATGTGGAGTGATAAAATGAGGCATCACCTAACCTCACTCCACACTAGCATTTGGAACGTTGTTGAGTTTGGTGTGCAGGTACCATCCGTAGGGGATGAGGACTACGATTCGGACGAAGTTGCCCAAATCCGGCACTTCAACTCCCAAGCCACCACTATACTCCTCGCCTCTCTAAGTCGAGAGGAGTATAACAAGGTGCAAGGGTTGAAGAGCGCTAAAGAGATTTGGGATGTACTCAAAACGGCGCACGAAGGAGATGAGGTGACCAAGATCACTAAAAGGGAGACGATCGAGGGGGAGCTCGGTCGATTCATGCTTCACCAAGGGGAGGAGCCACAAGCAATGTACAACCGGCTCAAGACCTTGGTGAACCAAGTGCGCAACCTCGGGAGCACCAAATGGGATGACCATGAGATGGTCAAGGTTATTCTAAGATCACTAGTTTTTCTTAATCCTACTCAAGTACAATTAATTCGTGGTGATCCTAGATACAAAATAATGTCTCCCGAGGAAGTGATAGGTAAATTTGTGAGCTTTGAGCTAATGATCAAAGGCTCCAAAAAGATCATCGAGCAAGGCACATCCTCCTCCGTACCCGAAGCACAACCCGTTGCATTCAAAGCAACGGAGGAGAAGAAAGAAGATTCTACTCCAAGTAGAATCCCCATCGACGCCTCCAAGCTCGACAATGAGGAGATGGCGCTTATTATCAAAAGCTTTCGTCAAATCCTCAAACAAAGGAAGGGGAAGGATTACAAGCCCCGTTCCAAGAAAGTGTGCTACAAATGTGGTAAGCCCGGTCATTTCATTGCTAAATGTCCATTATCTAGTGATAGTGACAGGGGCGACGACAAGAAAGGAAAGAGGAGAGAAAAGAAGAGATACTACAAGAAGAAGGGCGGCGATGCTCATGTGTGCCGGGAGTGGGACTCCGGCGAGAGCTCCACCGACTCCTCCTCCGACGAGGACGCCGCCAACATCGCCGTCAACAAAGGGCTCCTCTTCCCCAACGTCGGCCACAAGTGTCTCATGGCAAAGGACGGCAAAAAGAAGAAGGTGAAATCAAAATCCTCAACTAAATATGCAACATCTAGCGATGAGGCTAATTCTAGTGATAATGAGGATGACTTATTTACTCTTTTTGCCAACTTAAACATGCAACAAAAGGAAAAATTAAATGAACTAATTAGTGCTATTCATGATAAGGATGAACTCTTGGATAGCCAAGAGGACTTCCTAATTAAAAAAACAAGAAGCATGTTAAGGTAAAAAATGCTTATGCTCTAGAAGTTGAAAAATGTGAAAATTAACTAGTGAGCTAAGCACTTGCCATGATATTATTTCCAACCTTAGAAATGAGAATGCCAATTTAATTACTAAGGTTGGGAAGCTTGATGATTGTGATGATTCAATTGTTAGTCTTAGAAATGATAATGCAAATTTAATTGCTAAGATTGATCAATTGAATGCTTCTCTCTCTAGCCTTAAAATTGAAAATGAAAAATTAATTGTTAAGGCTAAAGAACTAGATGTTTGCAATGCTTCTATTTCCAATCTTAGAGACGAAAATGATATTTTGCATGCTAAGATTGTTGAATTAAATACTTGCAAACCCTCTACATCTTCCGTTGAGCATGTTACTATTTGCACTAGATGTAGAGATATTAATGTTGATGCTATTCATGATCACCTAGCTTTAATTAAACAACAAAATGATCACATAGCTCAATTTAATGCCAAAATCAATGAGCATGACTTAGAAAATGAAAAATTTAAATTTGCTAGAAGCATGCTCTATAGTGGGAGACGCCCTGGCATTAAGGATGACATTGGCTTCCAACAGGGAGACAATGTCAAGCTTAATGCCCCACCTAAAAGATTGTCCAATTTTGTTAAGAGCAAGGCTCCCATGGTTCAGGATAATGAGGGTTATATTTTATACCCTGCCGGTTATCCCGAACACAAAATTAGGAGAATTCACTCTAGGAAGTCTCACTCTGGTCCTAATCATGCTTTTATGTATAAGAGTGAGGCATCTAGTTCTAGGCAATCAACCCATGCTAAATTGCCTAAGAAGAAAACTCCTAAAGCATCAAATGATCATAATGTTTCATTTAGAACCTTTGATGCTTCTTATGTGCTAACCAACAAATCAGGCAAGGTTGTTGCCAAGTATGTTGGGGGCAAACCAAGGGATCAAAAACTTGTGTTTGGGTACCCAAAGTTCTTGTATCTAATGTCAAAGGACCCAAAACTGTTTGGGTACCTAAAATCAAGAACTAAATCTGTTTTGTAGGTTTATGCATCCGGGGGCTCAAGTTGGATTATCGACAGCGGGTGCACAAACCATATGACTAGGGAGAAAAAGGTGTTCTCCTCCTACGAGAAAAACCAAGATCCCCAACGAGCTATCACATTCAGGGATGGAAATCAAGGTTTGGTCAAAGGATTGGGTAAAATTGCTATATCACCTGACCATTCTATTTCCAATGTTTTTCTTGTAGATTCTTTAGATTACAACTTGCTTTCTGTTTCTCAATTATGTAAAATGGGCTACAACTGTCTTTTTACGGATACATGTGTCACTGTCTTTAGAAGAAGCGATGATTCAGTAGCTTTTAAGGGAGTATTAGAGGGTCAGCTATACTTAGTTGATTTTAATAGAGCTGAACTCGATACTTGCTTAATCGCTAAGACTAACATGGGTTGGCTCTAGCATCGCCGACTAGCCCATGTTGGGATGAAGAATCTTCATAAGCTTCTAAACGGAGAACACATTTTGGGACTAACAAATGTGCATTTTAAGAAAGACAGGATTTGTAGCGCATGCCAAGCAGGGAAGCAAGTTGGTGTTCATCATCCACACAAGAACATCATGACGACTGACAGGCCACTAGAGTTACTTCACATGGATTTATTCGGCCCGATAGCTTACATAAGCATCGGCGGGAGTAAGTACTGTCTAGTTATTGTGGATGACTATTCTCGCTTCACTTGGGTATTCTTTTTACAGGAAAAATCTCAAAACCAAGAGACATTAAAGGGATTCTTGAGACGGGCTCAAAATGAGTTCGGCTTGAGGATCAAGAAGATTAGAAGCGACAATGGGACGGAGTTCAAGAACTCACAAATAGAAGGTTTTCTTGAGGAGGAAGGGATCAAGCATGAGTTCTCTTCTCCCTACACGCCACAACAAAATGGTGTAGTGGAGAGGAAGAATAGAACTCTATTGGACATGACAAGGACCATGCTTGATGAGTACAAGACTTCGGATCGGTTTTGGGCCGAGGCGGTCAACACCGCTTGCTACGCCATCAACCGGTTGTATCTACACCGAATCCTCAAGAAGACATCCTACGAACTCCTCACAGGTAAAAACCCCAATGTTTCATATTTTAGAGTCTTTGGTAGCAAATGCTTCATTCTTGTTAAAAGAGGTAGAAAATCCAAATTTGCTCCTAAGGCTATAGAAGGCTTTTTACTAGGATATGATTCAAACACAAGGGCATATAGAGTCTTTAACAAGTCCACTGTACTAGTTGAAGTTTCTTGTGACATTGTGTTTGATGAGACTAACGGCTCTCAAGTAGAGCAAGTTGATCTTGATGAACTAGATGATGAAGAGGCTCCGTGCGTCGCGCTAAGGAACATGTCCATTGGGGACGTGTGTCCTAAGGAATCCGAAGAGCCCATTCAAGCACAAGATCAACCATCTTCCTCCATGCAAGCATCTCCACCAACTCAAGATGAGGATGAGGCTCAAGATGATGAAGGAGAAGATCAAGAAGAGCCACCTCAAGACGACGGCAATGATCAAGGGGGAGATGCAAATGATCAAGACAAGGGGGATGAGCAAAATCCAAGGCCACCACACCCAAGAGTCCACCAAGCAACCCAACGAGATCACCCCGTGAACACCATCCTAGGAGATATTCATAAGGGGGTAACTACTCGATCTCGTGTTGCTCATTTTTGTGAACACTACTCGTTTGTTTCCTCTATTGAGCCACACAGGGTAGAGGAAGCACTTCAAGATTCAGATTGGGTGTTGGCGATGCAAGAGGAGCTCAACAACTTCAAGAGGAATGAGGTATGGTATTTAGTTCCACGTCCTAACCAAAATGTTGTAGGAATCAAGTGGGTCTTCCACAACAAACAAGTAGCATGGTGTGGTGACAAGGAACAAGGCAAGACTTGTGGCCAAAGGGTATTCACAAGTCGAAGGTTTGAATTTTGGAGAAACCTATGCACCCGTAGCTAGGCTTGAGTCAATTCGAATATTACTTGCCTATGCTACTCACCATGACTTTAAGCTCTACCAAATGGACGTGAAGAGTGCCTTCCTCAATGAACCTATTAAGGAAGAGGTCTATGTTGAGCAACCTCTCGGCTTTGAAGATAGTGAGTATCCTAACCATGTTTACAAACTCTCTAAGGCGCTTTATGGGCTCAAGCAAGCCCCAAGAGCATGGTATGAATGCCTAAGAGATTTTCTTATCACTAATGGCTTCAAAGTCGGAAAATCCGATCCTACTTTATTCACTAAACCATTGAGAATGATTTGTTTGTATGCCAAATTTATGTTGATGATATCATATTTGGGTCTACTAACAAATCTATCTGTGAAGAGTTTAGTAGGATCATGATTCAAAAATTCGAGATGTCTATGATGGGGGAGTTAAAGTATTTCTTAGGATTTCAAGTGAAGCAACTCCAAGAGGGCACCTTCATTAGCCAAACGAAGTATATTCAAGACATTCTAACCAAGTTTGGGATGAAGGATGCCAAGCCCATCAAGACACCCATGGGAACAAATGGGCATCTCGACCTCGACATGGGAGGTAAATCCGTAGATCAAAAGGTATACCGGTGTCGGGGACCATAATTAGGGGTACCCTCAAGACGCCTAATTCTCAGCTGGTAACCCCCATCAGCATAAAGCTGCAGAGGCCTGATGGGTTTGATTAAGTCAGGGATCAGTCCATACGAGTGACTTGACCACGCCACGCCCGAGCCTAGCCTCGGGCGAGGGCAGCCGACCCTAAGATGACTCCGTCTCGCCTGAGGCCTCCTCTTTCACGGCAGACGCATCTCCGGCTCGCCCTAGGCCCCGCCTTCGATAAGAAGAAACTCTGACTAAATCACCGCGCCAACCGACCGAGTCACCGGGGCGTTTAACGCAAAAGGTAAGACCAACGGGCGACCAGACTTCGCCAGAGGTGCCATAGGAGGCTCCGCCCGACCCAGGGCTCGGACTCGGGCTAAGGCCCCGGAAGACGGCGAACTCCGCTCCGCCCGACCCAGGGCTCGGACTCGGGCTAAGGCCCCGGAAGACGGCGAACTCCGCTCCGCCCGACCCAGGGCTCGGACTAGGGCTAAGGCCCCGGAAGACGGCGAACTCCGCTCCGCCCGACCCAGGGCTCGGACTCGGGCTAAGGCCCCGGAAGACGGCGAACTCCGCTCCGCCCGACCCCAGGGCTCGGACTCGGGCTAAGGCCCCGGAAGACGACGAACTCCGCCTCGCCCGACCCAGGGCTCGGACTCCGCCTCGGCCTCTGCCGAACGATCTCCGCCTCGCCCGACCCAGGGCTTGGACTCTGCCTCTGTCTTGCAGGACGGACTCGACCTCGGCTTCGGAGGAGCCTCCACGACGCCCGACCTAGGACACGAGACCGCCACGTCAACAGGAAGCGTCATCATCACCCTGCCCTGAGCCGACTTGGGTCGCAGAGAACAAGACCGGCGTCCCATCTGACCAGCTACGCCAGATAGGCAATGATGGCGCCCCGCTAGATCATGACGACGGCGGCTCTCAGCTCCCTTACGAAAGCAGGAGAACGTCAGCAAGGGCCCAGCCACTTCGACAGCTGTCCCCCCGTCCGGCTCCGTTACTCCTCCAACAGCCACGACGCCACACCAACAGGGTGCCAAGATCTCTCCGGCTGCCACCTTGGCATGTACATAGGGCGCTAGCTCTCCCTCGCTAGACACGTAGCACCTTGCTACACCCCCATCTTGTACACCTGGATCCTCTCCTTACGACTATAAAAGGAAGGACCAGGGCCTTCTTAGAGAAGGTTGGCCTCGCGGGGACGAAGGGCAGGGGCAGGCGCTCTCTCGGGGCCGCTCGCTCCCCTCACCTCGCGCGGACGCTTGTAACCCCCTACTGCAAGCGCACCCGACCTGGGCGCGGGACGAACACGAAGGCCGCGGGAATTCTCCGACTCCCTCACGACCCGGCTCCAGCCACCGACCTCTCTCTCTCTGTTCCCCCCTTCGCGCTCGCCCACGCGCTTGACCCATCTGGGCTGGGGCACGCGGCACTCTCACTCGTCGGCTCGGGGACCCCCCGGTCTCGGAACGCCGACAGTTGGCGCGCCAGGTAGGGGCCTGCTGCGTGTTGACGAGCAGTTTCCCGTCAAGCTCCAGATGGGCAGTCTCCAACGACCTCTTCAACCCGGGACGGTGCTCCGTTTCGGGAACCTCGAGTTCATGTCTCTCGACGGCAACTACGACATGATACTCCTTCCACCGCCGCGCGACAGCGACATTGGTGGCGGACAGCCCGCCCGCCGGCGGCGGAATCGACGGCGTCTTTCCCGCGTGGGGGAAGGACAACTTTCGAGCTCGCCCCATCCTCTCCCTCGCCATCGGAGGAGGAGGAGGCGGGGCAACCAGGGCCGAGCGGGAGGCCGCGCTCCGACGGCTGTCGAGTAAATCGACATCCCCGGCGCCCCAACGGAGGACACGCCAAGCGTCGCCCTCGCGTTCGAGGCAAACGCGAGCGCCATCCCCCCGCAACACGTCGACCCCGAGCAAGTGGACGACGCCAGCACGCTCACGGAAGGCCTGCAGGACGTCGCCCTCGTACCCAAGACGACGGCGCGGTCAGCCCCCGACTTGACTTCATCGCCCCTCGTCGACAAAAAGGTACCGACTGCTACCCATCTTTCGTCATTTCGACTCGGCCTCAGCCCGCCTGGCGACCTCGCTTTGGCGGGCGCTCACATTGAGGCGAGTGCAACCTCTCTGGGGTTTTGTGTGCGGTCGCCTTGGGACCGATTGACGGGTGTCTCGACCTACGGACCCTCTGGGTCCGAGGAAGATGACGACCCCAACATCTGCTGGGATTTCTCCGGAGCTGGCAACCCTAGTGCCATGCGGGACTTCATGACCGCATGTGACTACTGCCTCTCCGACTGTTCCGACGGCAGCCGCAGCCTTGGCGACAAGGACTGCGGCCCGAGTCGCGAATGTTTCCACATCGAGCTAGGGGATCCCTCCGGAGGCGGCTGTCTCGGCATGCCGGAGGATGGTGATCCCCCTAGGCCAGCGCCTCGCGCCGACATCCTGCGGGAGCTAGCTGTGGTCCCCGTTCCGGCGGGGGGTCATGACCCACAGCTCGAGCAAGTCAGCGGGGCGCAGGCCGGGCTCGATGAGGGAGCAGGAGCGCTCGAGGCAATCCGCCAGAACATCGGGCAGGTATGGGCGAGCCAGCCCCCGGCCGGAGGAATACGTCACCTGCCCCAAGGTCTCCAGCACCGCATCGCCAACGATGCCAGGAACAGACCGCCACCCGCATCCGGCGGAACCGGTCAGGACCTAGCCGTTGCAGCGATGCTCCTCCGCGCGATGCCGGAGTCATCAACCACCGAGGGTCGGCGAATCCAGGGAGAACTCAAGCATCTCCTGGAAGGCGCTGCGGCCCGGCGGGCCGAGAGCTCTGCCTCCCGAAGGCAGGGGTACCCCTCGGAACCTCGTGCCGCGACTTCCCGACTCACGCGGGAAGCCTCGGTCTTCACCGGACGCACGCGCAACACCGCGCCTGCGGCCCCGGGCCACCTCGGCGACGAGCACCCTCATCGTGACCGTCGGGCACGCCTCGACGAAAGGGTGCGCCGAGGCTACCACCCCAGGCGTGGGGGACGCTACGACAGCGGGGAGGATCGGAGTCCCTCGCCCGAACCACCCGGTCCGCAGGTCTTTAGCCGAGCCATTCGGCGGGCGCCGTTTCCGCCCCGATTCCGACCCCCGACTACTATCACGAAGTACTCGGGGGAGACGAGACCGGAATTGTGGCTTGCGGACTACCGCCTGGCCTGTCAACTGGGTGGGACGGACGATGATAACCTCATCATCCGAAACCTCCCCCTGTTTCTCTCCGACACCGCTCGTGCCTGGTTGGAGCACCTGCCTCCGGGGCAGATTTCCAACTGGGAAGATTTGGTCCAGGCTTTCGCCGGAAACTTCCAGGGCACGTACGTGCGCCCCGGGAATTCCTGGGACCTCCGAAGCTGTCGGCAACTGCCGGGAGAGTCTCTCCGAGACTACATCCGGTGGTTCTCGAAGCAGCGCACCGAGCTGCCCAACATCACCGACTCCGATGTCATCGGCGCGTTCCTCGCCGGCACCACCTGCCGCGACCTGGTGAGCAAGCTGGGTCGCAAGACCCCCACCAGGGCGAGCGAGCTGATGGACATCGCCACCAAGTTCGCCTCCGGCCAGGAGGCGGTAGAGGCCATCTTCCGAAAGGACAAGCAGCCCCAGGGCCGCCCGTCGGAAGATGCTCCCGAGGTGTCTACTCCGCGCGGCGCCAAGAAGAAAGGCAGGAGGAAGTCGCAAGCGAAACGCGACGTTCTCGATGCGGACCTTGTCGCCGCCGCCGAGCACAAGAACCCTCGGAAGCCCCCCGGAGGTGCTAACCTCTTCGACAAGGCACTCAAGGAGACGTGTCCCTACCATCAGGGGCCCGTCAAGCATACACTCGAAGAGTGCGTCATGCTTCGGCGCCACTTCCACAGGGCCGGGCCACCCGCAGAGGGTGGCAGGGCTCACGACGACGACAAAAGGGAGGATCGCCAAGCAGGAGAGTTCCCAGAGGTCCGCGATTGCTTCATGATCTACGGAGGGCACGCGGCAAACGCCTCGGCTCGGCATCGTAAGCAAGAGCGTCGGGAGGTCTGCTCGGTGAAGGTGGCGGCGCCAGTCTACCTAGACTGGTCCGACAAGCCCATCACCTTCGACCGGGACGACCACCCCGACCACGTGCCGAGCCCGGGGAAGTACCCGCTCGTCGTCGACCCCGTCATCGGCGACGTCAGGCTCACCAAGGTCCTGATGGATGGAGGCAGCTGCCTCAACATCATCTACGCCGAGACCCTCAGGCTCCTGCGCGTCGACCTGTCATCCGTCCGAGCAGGCGCTGCGCCCTTCCACGGGATCATTCCCGGGAAGCGCGTCCAGCCCCTCGGACAGCTCGACCTCCCTGTCTGCTTCGGAACACCCTCCAACTTCCGAAGGGAGACTTTGACGTTCGAGGTGGTCGGGTTTCGAGGAACCTACCACGCAGTGTTGGGAAGGCCATGCTACGCGAAGTTCATGGCCATCCCCAACTACACCTACCTGAAGCTCAAGATGCCGGGCCCCAACGGGGTCATCACCGTCGACCCCACGTACAAACACGCATTCGAATGCGATGTGGACTGCGTGGAGTACGCCGAGGCCCTCGCCGAGTCCGAGGCCCTCATTGCCGACCTGGAAAGCCTCTCCCGAGAGGTGCCGGACGTGAAGCGGCATGCCGGCAACTTCGAGCCAGCGGAGACGGTTAAGGCCGTCCCTCTCGACCCCAGTGGCGACACCTCCAAGCAGATCCGGATCGGTTCCGGGCTCGACCCCAAATAGGAAGCAGTGCTCGTCGACTTTCTCCGCGCAAACGCCGACGTTTTTGCGTGGAGTCCCTCGGACATGCCCGGCATACCGAGGGATGTCGCCGAGCACTCGCTGGATATTCGGGCCGGAGCCCGGCCGGTCAGACAGCCTCTGCGCCGATTCGACGAGGAAAGGCGCAGGGTGATAGGCGAGGAGGTCCACAAGCTGATGGCAGCAGGGTTCATTAAAGAGGTATTCCATCCCGAATGGCTTGCCAACCCTGTACTTGTGAGGAAAAAGGGGGGAAGTGGCGGATGTGCGTAGACTACACTGGTCTCAACAAAGCATGTCCGAAGGTCCCCTACCCTCTACCTCGCATCGACCAAATTGTGGACTCCACTGCAGGGTGCGAAACCCTGTCTTTCCTCGATGCCTACTCAGGGTATCATCAAATCAAGATGAAAGAGTCCGACCAGCTCGCGACTTCTTTCATCACGCCCTTCGGCATGTACTGTTATGTCACAATGCCGTTCGGGTTGAGAAACGCGGGTGCAACGTACCAGCGGTGCATGAACCATGTGTTCGACGAACACATTGGTCGCACGGTCGAGGCCTACGTCGATGACATCGTAGTCAAGACGAGGAAAGCCTCCGACCTTCTCTCCGACCTCGAACTGACATTCCGGTGTCTCAAGGCGAAGGGCGTCAAGCTCAATCCCGAGAAGTGCGTCTTCGGGGTGCCCCGAGGCATGCTCTTGGGATTCATCGTCTCCGAGCGGGGCATCGAAGCCAACCCGGAGAAGATCGCAGCGATCACAAACATGGGGCCCATCGAGGACTTAAAAGGCGTACAGAGGGTCTGGGATGCCTCGCGGCCTTGAGCCGTTTCATCTCGCGCCTCGGCGAAAGAGGCCTGCCCCTGTACCGCCTCTTAAGGAAGGCCGAGTGCTTCACTTGGATTCCCGAGGCCGAGGAAGCCCTCGGGAACCTGAAGGCGCTCCTCACCCAGGCGCCCATCTTGGTACCCCCAGCTGATGGAGAAACCCTCCTGGTCTACGTCGCCGCAACCACTCAGGTGGTCAGCGCCGCAATCGTAGTCGAAAGGCAGGAAGAGGGGCATGCTTTGCCCATTCAGAGGCCAGTTTACTTCGTCAGCGAAGTGCTGTCCGAGACCAAGATCCGCTACCCACAAGTCCAGAAGCTGCTATATGCAGTGATCCTGACGAGGCGAAAGCTGCGACATTACTTCGAGTCCCATCCGGTGACTGTGGTGTCGTCCTTCCCCCTGGGGGAGATCATCCAGTGCCGAGAAGCCTCGGGGCGGATCGCGAAGTGGGCGGTGGAAATCATGGGCGAGGCAATCTCGTTCGCCCCTCGGAAGGCCATCAAGTCCCAGGTACTGGCGGATTTCGTAGCCGAATGGGTCGATACCCAGTTGCCAACGGCTCCGATCCAACCAGAGCTCTGGACCATGTTTTTCGACGGGTTGCCGATGAAGACGGGAGCTGGCGCGGGCCTGCTTTTCGTCTCGCCCCTCGGGAAACACCTGCGCTACGTGCTTCGCCTCCATTTCCCGGCGTCCAACAATGTGGCTGAGTACGAGGCTCTGATCAACGGATTGCGAATCGCCATCGAGCTAGGGGTCCGACGCCTCGATGTGCGCGGCGACTCGCAGCTCGTCATCGACCAAGTCATGAAGAACTCCCTCTGCCGCGACCCAAAGATGGAGGCCTACTGTGAGGAGGTTCGACGCCTGGAAGACAAGTTCTACGGGCTCGAGCTTAACCACATCGCCCGGCGCTACAACGAGACTGCGGACGAGCTGGCGAAGATAGCCTCGGGGCGAACGACGGTTCCCCCGGACGTCTTCTCCCGAGATCTGCACCAACCCGCCGTCAAGATAGGCGACGCGCCCGAGCCCGAAGCACCCTCGGCCTCGTCCGAGGTGACCTCGGCCCAGCCCGAGCCATCCTCGGCTCACCCCGAGGAACCCTCGGAGCCCGAGGGCGAAGCGCTGCGCATCGAGGAGGAGCAGAACGGGGTCGTGCCAGATCAAGATTGGCAAACCCCGTACCTGCAATATCTCCGCCAAGGAGAACTGCCCCTCGACCGAGCCGAGGCTCGGCGGGTAGCGCGACGCGCCAAATCGTTCGTCTTGCTGGGCGATGAGAAGGAACTCTACCACCGAAGCCCCTCGGGCATCCTCCAGCGATGCATCCCCATCGCCGAGGGTCAGGAACTCCTGCAGGAAATACACTCGGGGGCTTGCGGTCATCATGCAGCACCTCGAACCCTCGTCGGGAACGCTTTTCGCCAAGGCTTCTACTGGCCAACGGCGGTGGCTGACGCCACTAGAATTGTCCGCGCCTGCGAAGGGTGCCAATTCTATGCGAAGCAGACCCACCTGCCCGCTCAGGCTCTGCAGACGATACCCATCACCTGGCCCTTCGCTGTGTGGGGTCTAGACCTCGTCGGCCCTCTGCAGAAGGCGCCCGGGGGCTACACGCACCTGCTGGTCGCCATCGACAAATTCTCCAAGTGGATCGAGGTCCGACCCCTGAACAGCATCAGGTCCGAGCAGGCGGTGGCGTTCTTCACCAGTATCATCCATCGCTTCGGGGTCCCGAACTCCATCATCACCGACAATGGCACCCAGTTCACCGGCAAAAAATTTTTGGATTTTTGCGATGATCACAACATCCTGGTAGACTGGGCCGCCGTAGCTCACCCCATGTCGAATGGGCAAGTGGAACGTGCCAACGGCATGATCCTACAAGGGCTCAAGCCTCGGATTTACAACGGTCTCAACAAGTTCGGCAAGCGATGGATGAAGGAACTCCCCTCGGTGGTCTGGAGCCTGAGGACGACGCCAAGCCGGGCCACGGGTTTCACGCCGTTCTTCCTGGTCTACGGGGCCGAGGCCATCCTGCCCACGGACCTGGAACACGGCTCCCCGAGGACGAGGGCCTACAATGAAGAAAGCAACCAAGCTAGCCGAGAAGACTCGCTGGACCAGCTGGATGAGGCTCGGGACAGGGCCTTACTACACTCGGCGCGGTATCAGCAGTCCCTGCGACGCTACCACGCCCGAGGGGTCCGACCCCGAGATCTCCAGGTGGGCGACCTGGTGCTTCGGCTGCGGCAAGACGCCCGAGGGAGGCACAAGCTCACGCCCCCCTGGGAGGGGCCGTTCATCATCGCCAAAGTACTGAAGCCCGGAACGTACAAGCTGGCCAACAGTCAAGGCGAAGTCTACGGCAACGCTTGGAACATCCAACAGCTACGTCGCTTCTACCCTTAAGCTGTTTCCAAGTTGTTCATATACCTCGCACCCACGCAAAGTTTAGTCAACAAGGAAGGGTCAGCCTCGCCTCGGCAGAGCCCGACCCTCCCTCGGGGGCTAAAAGGGGGGAAACCCCCTCTGCGTCAAAATTTTCCTCGAACAAAAAATCTCTTTCACCAGAACATCTTTCGTGCTTTTTGATTACTTCGAAAAGTGGGTCCTGGAAACGACGGAGTACACGTAAGCAGTCAAGGCTGACCGAGCCGAGGGACTCCTACGCCTCCGGGATACGGATACCTCACTCATCACCTTCTGCGATAAGTAACTCGCGCTCGGATAAGGCGAATCCGCGGATCAAACGAGTCTTTACGTACGGAAGCTCTTCTGTCGAAGCGATTCTTCGAGCCTTCTCGACCAAGTCGGTGACAGGGCTTCATGGGCGGGTAAAAGTACGCGTAAGCGGCAAGGCCGACCGAGCCGAGGGACTCCCACGCCTCCGGGATACGGATACCTCACTCATCACCTTCCGCGAGAAGCAACTCTTGCTCGCACTAACATCCCTGCTACCGATAAAAAGTCCAGATACTCGAAACAAGAGGAAAAGAGACGCAGCTTTATAACGCAACAGGGGTATGTGTTCTGGCCTCAACGGCCGCGCAAGGCCCACGCTACAAGACGATTTGACCCTGCAGGCTCGGATCTTGACGTTGGAAGAGGGTGACGACACCTTCGGCATCGACAGCACCTTCGGCAAGGCCCGACCTAGCCTCGGGCGGCGACGCGGTCCGAGGGCCTCCGCTCCGAAGGGCGACGTCATCACCACGCTCGAGCAATCTCTGCCAGGGACTTCTCCGAGAACCCGGCCCGAGCGGACGGCTCGGCCGGCCACCTCCGGGGCCTCGGCCGACCACCTTCCGAGGGCGCCAGCTCGGTCCGAAGCCTCGGCTGATCAGCTCCGACGTCGATCCTGCCAACAGACAACCCGGCTAGGCTCCGGCCAACCGGGTTTCATTTCCGAGCCAACTCCGCCTCTGCTCATGCTGATATCGCTACCCCTGGCCTCGGCTCGACGAAGAGCGACCGAGGGGTTTCTTTAACTAAGCTAGAGGAGCCTCGGACAACAAGTCCGACCGAGCCGAGGGATTCCTACGCCTCCGGGATACGGATACCTCACTCGTCACCTTGACACGGGGCAACTCACGCTTGGTGAAGCGGTTCAGACAATCAGCAGGCGAGTCTTAGTGCTCGGAAATGAGAAAAAAAACACGGCTCCGTGCCGTGGCTACATACATGTTCAGGCCCCGAAAGCCGAAATGAACAAAAAACCCGGCACTCGAAGTGCCATTACAAGCGGAACTCCGGTTCCTCCCTCTGCGGCGGCGCAGGCCTCAGGAGAAGGCACAGCTGCTGTCTTGCCCTCGCCCATAACGCCGCCCGAGGGGCGAGGACAAGTACAAAGAGCCGAAGGCCCGAAGCGCCGATGGTGGCGGTGATCCCGTCGCTGACGGGGACTTCTCGAGCCGCGCTCCACCTCGGCACCGACGCCAGGAGCCATCGGCCTACCGGCAGATCCCCACTCAAATCCTCCCCGATGAGTGGGGCACCGGCCTCCACGCGGAGGCGCCGCCCTGGTGCAAAGGCAGGGCCACCCCAGAACACGAGCGCCGCCCTAGCGGCGTGCGGCGTCTAGGGTGGACCTCCCGTGTACACGGCGCGGCAGCCGCCCCCCGACAAAAGGGGCCGCCGGAGCCGAGCTAGCGGACCCGACACGCTGGAGGTGACGGCGTTCGCCGCCGATCCATCCCACGTTGTCGAAGTCCGCGCCGCCCGCAGGGCCAGTGAGCGCCTTCTCCCTCGAATATCGTGGGAGAGGATGACCCACGAACCCGTGCGGGAGGTGGAGTGCCGGCTCAGTCCGGCACCCACCCCAGCGAGGATGATGAACATCCTTGAAGCTGAGGGTGGGACCCAGATCGCAGTCCGGTTTGCTCCTCCCCACTCAGGAGCTGGTGGTCACCGTCTCGGGTGACCCCCAGCCGAGGGGGGCAACCGGGCTGCACGATGAAAATCCTTGAAGCCGAACGATGGCTGAAAGGTACCAACTCCCACGGAGTTGCGTTCCTCCGGCGATGGAGCGAAAAGACGGCGGTTTCCCCCCATCCGGGGGCTCGGAAGATGGAGAGACACAATGCATAGGGGAGGAAGGAGACATGGTTACCTCACGAAGGGGGTCGCCCTCCTTTTAAAGGCAACTCCCCCTGCTTGCGCCCTCAACCGTCACGGGCTGAGTCTTCTCCAACACGCCTCCAAAGCCCTTCCCTGCGGCGCGGGGGCTGGGGCCCGCCTGTCATGCAGACCGGCCCTAAGCAGAAGAAGCCGAACCGCCGCGCACGACGCACGCAACCACCCAGCGGTTACAAGTAACCCTCCACTTTTGCCCAGACCAGCGGGCGAAAGGGGCAGGCGGCCATGCAGGCGGCATGCAACCGCGCCAAGTGGACGCGCCTCTCCGATTCCTGACAGGCCAGCGCGACGACTCAAGCCCACGCGTCATGCAACTGGCGCGCCGGGCGCTGCATGCGAACCGCTATGCCACTCGCTCCACCACCGCACCTCCTCGATTGCGGAACCGATACCGCGATTCGAGGCGACCCAGCCCGCGACCCGGCAGCGCCAGCCTGGCGCAGCGGTCAAAAGCGGTCAAAAATGGGCCGGCAGTAATGACGGTGGCAGGCGCGCGAGAGCGGCGGTCACGCCATCTGCCAAGCTCATGTCCCATCCGGAGGCAGCAAGAGAACCCCCTCTCACGGCGTGAAGATGACGCGCCCGTGACCCGTACCTCGAACGGCTCGCGCACGCAACGGCAGCCTCGCCGACCGCTTACCCCGGCACATTAACTCCGCGGCGGAACAGGTGACGTTACTGGCAGGGGCAGCTGGCGACGCTTCGCCTCCGCCAAAACGACCACGCCGAAAAAGGTATGCCACGACGTTCAATTTCGAATCCTTTTTCCCTTTTCCTTCTTTCTCTATCTCTTGCAACAGGGACCGAGAAGGGGGATAACCCCAAAGGGATCCTTCCCCGTGAAGGAACTAGGCTCCGAGCCTCCCTACTGATCAGGGTTCGAAGGCTGGCCCCCCAAAGGGTTCAACAGCCGCCTCAGATCGCGTGGGCCCGACACCCACTACTGGTCAAGGGTTCGAAGGTCGGCCCCCGAAAGGTTCCATGACCGCCTCAGGCTACTAGGGCTCCGTGCCCCTACTGATCAGGGGTTCGAAGGCTGGCCTGTCGAAGGGTTCACAGTCGCCTCAGACGCCGAGCGAGGGATGACCAGGGGTACGTTCGATACATAACCAAGGCTCGGGCTGCGCTCCCGAGGTACCCTAGGACATTTCCGAGACCAGCGGGAACGACTCTGTAACGGAATCCCATCGGAGGGAGGCAACGAGCCCTCGGACCCCGTCGCTAGGGGACCGGGTCCGGCAGATCACCCGCAGGTACTTTTGGGCGTGCCTCCGGGCCCCTAGCCGACCCCCAACGAACGGGGCACGGACGTCCACTCGGATTACCCGATTGCAGCTCACCGGAGACACCATGTTCGGTGCCCATCGAGGGTAACATGGCGCACTCCCCCCCTCCTCCTTGCGGAAAGGCGACGTAGGGGCGTATATAAAAAGTCGAGTCTGTCCCTGATCGTCCTCTCGCTCCGTGCGAAGGCTCGGGGGCTGCTCTCGCAAACCCGGCTCCGGCCGAACCGTTGACAGCGTCAACATACCAGCCCGAGAACTTGGGCCCCGACAGTGCACCTGGGTTACGCCCTGCTCGCATGAGGGAACCGCCAGACCAGCCGAGGCATTACGCAAGGCATTAAGACCTCGAAGGAGTGAAACCACTCCTCCGAGGCCTCGGGGGCTACACCCGGCGGGTGCGCTCGCGCGCACCCACCGGAACAAAGTACCACCGAGAAAGGCTGGTCCCCTTGCAAAAAAGTGCGACGCAAGCCTCCAAGCGAGTGTTAACACTCTCTTCGAGGCTCGGGGGCTACTGTCGGGGACCATAATTAGGGGTACCCTCAAGACGCCTAATTCTCAGCTGGTAACCCCCATCAGCATAAAGCTGCAGAGGCCTGATGGGTTTGATTAAGTCAGGGATCAGTCCATACGAGTGACTTGACCATGCCACGCCCGAGCCTAGCCTCGGGCGAGGGCAGCCGACCCTAAGATGACTCCGTCTCGCCTGAGGCCTCCTCTTTCACGGCAGACGCATCTCCGGCTCGCCCTAGGCCCCGCCTTCGATAAGAAGAAACTCTGACTAAATCACCGCGCCAACCGACCGAGTCACCAGGGCGTTTAATGCAAAAGGTAAGACCAACGGGCGACCAGACTTCGCCAGAGGTGCCATAGGAGGCTCCGCCCGACCCAGGGCTCGGACTCGGGCTAAGGCCCCAGAAGACGGCGAACTCCGCTCCGCCTGACCCAGGGCTCGGACTCGGGCTAAGGCCCCGGAAGACGGCGAACTCCGCTCCGCCCGACCCAGGGCTCGGACTAGGGCTAAGGCCCCGGAAGACGGCGAACTCCGCTCCGCCCGACCCAGGGCTCGGACTCGGGCTAAGGCCCCGGAAGACGGCGAACTCCGCTCCGCCCGACCCTAGGGCTCGGACTCGGGCTAAGGCCCCGGAAGACGACGAACTCCGCCTCGCCCGACCCAGGGCTCGGACTCCGCCTCGGCCTCTACCGAACGATCTCCGCCTCGCCCGACCCAGGGCTCGGACTCTGCCTCTGTCTTGCAGGACGGACTCGACCTCGGCTTCGGAGGAGCCTCCACGACGCCCGACCTAGGACACGAGACCGCCACGTCAACAGGAAGCGTCATCATCACCCTGCCCTGAGCCGACTTGGGTCGCAGAGAACAAGACCGGCGTCCCATCTGACCAGCTACGCCAGATAGGCAATGATGGCACCCCGCTAGATCATGACGACGGCGGCTCTCAGCTCCCTTACGAAAGCAGGAGAACGTCAGCAAGGGCCCAGCCACTTCGACAGCTGTCCCCCCGTCCGGCTCCGTTACTCCTCCAACAGCCACGACGCCACACCAACAGGGTGCCAAGATCTCTCCGGCTGCCACCTTGGCATGTACATAGGGCGCTAGCTCTCCCTCGCTAGACACGTAGCACCTTGCTACACCCTCATCTTGTACACCTGGATCCTCTCCTTACGACTATAAAAGGAAGGACCAGGGCCTTCTTAGAGAAGGTTGGCCTCGCGGGGACGAAGGGCAGGGGCAGGCGCTCTCTCGGGGCCGCTCGCTCCCCTCACCTCGCGCGGACGCTTGTAACCCCCTACTGCAAGCGCACCCGACCTGGGCGCGGGACGAACACGAAGGCCGCGGGAATTCTCCGACTCCCTCACGACCCGGCTCCAGCCACCGACCTCTCTCTCTCTGTTCCCCCCTTCGCGCTCGCCCACGCGCTCGACCCATCTGGGCTGGGGCACGCGGCACTCTCACTCGTCGGCTCGGGGACCCCCCCGGTCTCGAAACGCCGACAACCGGTCTATGATAGGTTCTTTACTCTATTTGTGTGCATCTCGACCGGACATTATGCTTTCTGTATGCATGTGTGCAAGGTTCCAAGCCGACCCTAAGGAAGTTCACCTTAGGGCCGTGAAACGAATCTTGAGATATTTAGTTCAAACACCTAAGTTTGGTCTTTGGTACCTCAAGGGATCCTCATTTGATTTATTAGGATATTCCGATGCTGATTGGGCAGGGTGTAAGATTAATAGGAAGAGCACATCAGGGACTTGTCAGTTTCTGGGAAGATCCCTGGTGTCTTGGGCTTCAAAGAAATAAAACTCAGTAGCTCTTTCTACCGCCAAAGCCGAGTACATTGCTGCAGGCCATTGTTGCGTGCAATTGCTTTGGATGAGGCAAACCCTTAGGGACTATGGCTACAAGTTTAGCAAAGTCCCTCTCCTATGTGACAATGAGAGTGCAATCCCCATGGTGGATAATCCCGTTGAACACAGCCGCACTAAGCACATAGCCATTCGGTATCACTTTCTAAGAGATCACCAACAAAAGGGGGATATCGAGATAGCCTATATAAATACTAAAGATCAATTGGTCGATATCTTTACCAGGCCTTTAGATGAGCAATCCTTTACCAAACTTAGGAATGAGCTAAATATTCTTGATTCTAGGAATTTTGATTGATTCCGTGCACACATAGCTCATTTATATACCTTTGATCATATCTCTTTTTATGTCTATGACTAATGTGTTTTCAAGTATCATCTTATGCTTAGTCATAGGTATTGAAAGGGAAATGGGGTAGTCGGCAAAGAAGGCGCTTCCACTCAACTCCGATTGTATTTGCCGGTACTCTGTATCGTCCTCCACTTTGGTATAATCTTCACTCATATTTTTATGTTCGCCAAAGGGGGAGAAAGTTTGAACAAGGGCTTATATTTCACTCACAAGTATCCGTTTTTGGCGATTCATGCCAAAGGGGGAGAAAGTATGAGCCCAAAGCAAAAGGACCGCACCACCACCAAATTTAAAAATGAAGTTTTCAATTTGATATCTTATTGTGTTCAAAAGGGGGAGAAAGTAGTATCTTCAAAAATTGCAAAACCCTCTTGAACACTAAGAGGAGAATTTTATTTAGGGGGAGTTTTGTTTTAGTCAAAGGAAAAGCATTTTGAGACAGGGGAAGAAAATTTCAAATCTTGAAAATGCTTTCTTCAATCTTATTCATATACCTTTGACTATTTGCAAAATGATTTTGAAAAGAATTTCACAAAGGATTTGCAAAAACAAAACTCGTGGTGCAAATGTGGTCCAAAATTTTAATAAAGAAGAAAAACCATCCAAGCACATCTATTGAGATAAGTATTGTCGGTGTTTCGAAACCCGGGGGGTCCCTGGACCGACGAGTGAATTGTCGCCGCGTGCCCCAGCCCAGATGGGTCGACGTGAGGCGGAACGCGAAGGGGGGAAGACAGGCGTGGGAGACTGGAACCCGCGACCTTCGTGTTAGCCCCGCGCCTAGGTCGGGTGCGCTTGCAGTAGGGGGATACAAGCGTCCACGCGGGAGGGAGCGAGCGGCCTTGCGCGAGCGCCGTCTCGTCCTTCCCCGCGTGGCCAACCCTCTGTAAGAGGGCCCTGGTCCTCCCTTTTATAGGCGTAAGGAGAGGATCTAGGTGTACAATGGGGAGTGTAGCAATGTGCTAACGTGTCTAGCGGTGGAGAGCTAGCGCCCTAAGTACATGCCATCGTGGCAGCCGGAGAGGTCTTGGCACCCAGATCGTGTGGTGTCGTGGCCGTCGGAGGGGCGCTGGAGCCTGGCGGAAGGACAGCTGTCGGGGCTGTCGAGTCCTTGCTGATGTCCTCTTGCTTCCGTAAGGGGGCTGAGAGCCGCCGTCGTCACAGGGCATGCGGGGCGCCATCATTACTCGTATGGT
This sequence comes from Zea luxurians, assembly GCA_029449295.1. Taxonomy (NCBI): domain Eukaryota; kingdom Viridiplantae; phylum Streptophyta; class Magnoliopsida; order Poales; family Poaceae; genus Zea; species Zea luxurians. The sequence goes on along the minus strand of JAOPSE010000150.1, from coordinate 782,045 downwards.
GGAGCGAGCCAGATGGGACGCTGGTCTTGTTCCCCGTAGCCTGAGTCAGCTCGGGGTAGGGTAATGATGGCGCTTCCTGTTGACGTGGTCGGTCCGTGCCCTAGGTTGGGCGAGGTGGAGGCTCCTCCGAGGTCGAGGTCGAGTCTGTCTTCTGAGGTCGGGGTCGAGTCCGAGCCCCCGGGTCGGACGAGGCGGAGACCGTCGGCTCGGGCCATGGTTGAATCCGAGCCCTGGGGTCGAGTGAAGCAGAGTTCGTCGTCCTTCGGGGCTGAGCCTAAGTCCGAGCCCTGGGGTCGGGCGAGGCGGAGTTCGCCGTCTTCTGGGGATGAGCCCGAGTCCGAGCCCTGGGGTCGAGCGGAGCGGAGTTCGCCGTCTTCCGGGGCTGAGCCCGAGTCCGAGCAATGGGGTCGGGCGGAGCAGAGTTCGCTGTCTTCTGGGGCTGAGCCCGAGTCCGAGCCCTGGGGTCGGGCGGAGCGGAGATCACCGTCTTCCTGGACTGAGCCCGAGTCCGAGCCCTGGGGTCGGGCGGAGCGGAGTTTGCCGTCTTCCGGGGCTGAGCCCGAGTTCGAGCCCTGGGTCGGGCGAGGCGGAGTTTCCTATGATGCCTGAGGCCGGACTTGGCCGCTGTCAGCCTCGCTCTATCGAGTGGCTCAGCAGTCGGAGCGGCGCAGGCGACGCTGTCTTCCTGTCAGACTGGTCAGTGGAGCGGCGAAGTGACGGCGGTCACTTCGGCTCTGTCGACTGGAGGGCGCGCGTCAGGATAAAGGTGTCAGGCCACCTTTGCATTAAATGCCCCTGCGATTTGGTCGGTCGGTGTGGCGATTTGGCCAAGGTTGCTTCTTGGTGAAGACTAGGCCTCGGGCGAGCCGAAGGTGTGTCCGTTGCTGGAGGGGGCCTCGGGCGAGACGTAGGTCCTCCGGGGTCGGCTGCCCTTGCCCGAGGCAGGGCTCGGGCGAGGCTTGATCGCGTCCCTCGAATGGACCGATCATTGACTTAATCGCACCCATCAGGCCTTTGCAGCTTTGTGCTGATGGGGGTTACCAGCTGAGATTTAGGAGCCTTGAGGGTACCCCTAATATGGTCCCCGACAGTAGCCCCCGAGCCTCGAAGGGAGTGTTAACACTCGCTTGGAGGCTTTTGCCGCACTTTTTTGCAAGGGGACCAGCCTTTCTTGGTTGCATTTTGTTCCGGTGGGTGCGCGTGAGCGCACCCGCCGGGTGTAGCCCCCGAGGCCTCGGAGGAGTAGTTTTACTCCTTCGAGGTCTTAGTGTGTTTCGCAATACTTTGGCTGGTCTAGTCGTTCCCTCATGCGAGCTGGCCGTAGCCCGAGTGCACGGTCGGGTCCCAAGTTCTCGGGCTGGTATGTTGACGCTGTCAATGGTGTGGCCGGAGCCGGGTTTGCGAGAGCAGCCCCCGAGCCTCTGCACAGGGCGAGAGGATGGTCAAGGACAGACTCGACTTCCTTATATACGCCCCTGCGTCGCCTTTCCGCAAGGAGGAGGGGGAAAGCGCCATGTTGCCCTCGGAGGGCGCCGAACATGGTGTTTCCGATGAGCTGCTGGCGGGTAATCCGAGCGGACGCCCGTGCCCCATTTGCTAGGGGTCGGCTAGAGGCCCGGAGGCACGCTCCAAAAGTACCTGCGGGTGATCTGCCGGACCCGGTCCCCTTTGACGGGGTCCAAGGGCTCGATGCCTCCCTCTGATGGGACTCCATTACAAGATCGCTCCCGCTGGTCTCGGAAATGTCCTAGGGTACCTCAGGAGTGTAGCCCGAGCCTTGGTTATGTATCGAACGTACCCAGGGTCATCCCTCGCTCTGTGTCTGAGGCGACTGTGAACTCTTCGAGGGCTAGCCTGCGAACCCCTGATCAGTAGTGGGCGTGGAGCCCGAGTGGCCTGAGGCGGCCGTTGAACCCTTCCGAGGGGCCGGCCAACGAACCTCTGACCAGTAGTGGGCGCAGAACCCAATCGCTCTGAGGCGGCCGTTGAACCTCTTCGAGGGGCCAGCCTTTGAACCTCTGATCAGTAGGGAGGCTCGGGGCCTGTTTCCTTCACGGAGAAGGATCCTTTTCGGGGTATCCCCCTTTCCCGGTCCCTGTTGTAAGAGAGAGAAAGAGGAAAAAGGAAAAGGATACGAAATCGAATGACGTGGCGTACCTCTTTCGACGCGGTCATTATGGCGAAGGCGAAGTGTCGCTTGCTTCTCCCGCCTGAGGCGCCACCTGTCCCGCTGCGAAGTTAACGCGACGGGGCGAGTGGTTCACGAGGAGACTGTTGCGCGTGCGCGGGCTGTTCGAGGAACGGATCACGAGCGCGCCGTCTTCACGCCGTGGGAGAGGGTTCTCTCGCTGCCCCTGGATGGGACGTAAGTTTGGCTGACGATGTGACCGCTGCTCATGCCCGCCTGCCACTGCCATTACTGCCGGCCCATTTTTGACTGTATTTGACCGTCGCGCCTGGCTGGCACTGCTGGGTCACGCGCAGGGTTGCCTCGAGTCGCGGTATTGGCTCCGCAGTCGAGGAGGCGCGGTAGTGGCGCGAGTGGCGGTGCAGTTGCTCGCACGTAGCAACCGGCGTGCCGGTTGCATGACGTGTGGGCCTGGGCCTCCATGCTGGGTGCGTTGGAGTCGAAGGGGTGCGCCCACTTGGCGCGGTCGCATGCTGACTGCATGGCTGCCCGCCCTTTCACCCGCTGGTCTAGGCGAAAGTGGAGGAATGCTTGTAACCGCCGGGCGGTTGCATGCATTGCGCGCGGCGGTTTGGCTTCTTCTACCCTGGACCGGCTTGCATGACGCGTGGGACCCAGCCCCCGCGCCGTAAGGGGGAGGACCTTGGAGCGTGTTGGAGAAGGCTCAGCCCGCAACGGCTGAGGACGCAAGTGGGGAGAGTTGCCTTTAAAAGGAGGGTGACCCCCATTGGAGGGCAACCATGTCCTTTGCGCTCCCCTCATGCATCGTGTCTCTCCACCTTCTGAGCCCCCGGGTGGGGGGACGCCCGCAATCCTTCCGTCTTGTCGTCGGAGAGACGCAACTTCGAGGAAGTTGGTACCTTTCAGCCATCGTCCGGCTTCAAGGATTTTCATCATGCAGCCCGGCTGCATCCCCTCGCCGGTGGTCACCCAAGACGGTGACCACCAGCCTCTGGGTGGGGAGAAGCGAATCGGGCTGCGGCCTCCGCCCTGCCCTCAGCTTCAAGGATCTTCATCATCCTTGATGGGGCGGAGGGTGAGGCGAGTCAGGAGGCTGCCTCCGTGTGGGTCGGTAACCCTTTTCTTCCCCCGGCGTCTGGGGGAGAAAGGCATCTTCCAGCTCCGCGGAGGCTTCCCTCTGCCGCGCCGGGGAGGGCGGACCGCCGCTGCTCAGCCAGGGTGCAGCATTCCGTCCTCCATCCGGACGATGGTCGTGCCGCGTACGGGCCGGTCACGTCCAGGCCTTCCTCGCGCTGACAGCCGCGTCAGGGGGTCGCCCAGCACGTCGCGCGCCGTGAGGGCGGCGCTCATGTTCTAGGTGGCTCCGGCAAGGGCGAGGACCTGCTGGTGCGCTTTGAGGCGCCCGGCGCCCGCTGGCGCAGTGTTGAGGTGGTGGCAGCCGGAGCAGGCTTCTTTGCCGACGAGATTGCCAACTCCGCCTGCACCCCCGGATCTCCATCTCCCGGCTTGAATGGCTGGTTCTCGTCCTCGTGAGCGAGAGCCCTCCTGTAGTAGCACCCGCCCGGAAACCGTTGCTGAAGCTGCTTCGCTGCCCGGGGCGGAGGTCGTCGTCGCCGCTGCCGGAACGGGCGACAGCGAGCCACCCGTCGGCCTTCTGCTGCTCCGCAGGCCCCCTAATCGCGTGGGGTTGTTCGTACCTGCGGAGGTGGAACCGGAGTTCCGTTTGTAATGGCACTTTGAATGTCGGCCGGTGTTTTGTTCATTGTGGCTGTCGAGGCCTGAACATGTATGTATCTTCGGCGCGGAGCCGTGTTTTTTCTTCATTTCGAGCATTAAGACTCGCCTGTCGACTATCCAAACCGCTTCACCGAGCGTGAGTCGCCTCGTGCAAAGGTGACGAGTGAGGTATCCGTATCCCGGAGGCGTAGGAGTCCCTCGGCTCGGTCGGCCTTGCTGTCCGAGGCTTCTCTTGCTCAGTTAAAGGAACCCCTCGGCCGCTCTTCGATGAGCCGAAGCCGGAGGTAGCGGTGTCAGCACGGGCAGAGGCAGAGTTGGATTCAAAAAGAAGATATGGTCGGCCGGAGCCTGGCCGGGTCGTCCGCTGGCGGAACCGACGCCGGAGTTGAGCTGCCGAGGCCTCAAGCCGGGCTGATGTCTTCGGGGGACAGCTGGCCGAGGCCTCGGGTTGGCCGGCCGAGCCGTCTGCTCGAGCCGGATTCCTGGAGAAGACCTTGGCGGCGATGGCCCGGGTGTGGTGCTGATGTCGTCCTTCAGAGTGGGGATCCTCCGACCGCGTCGCCGTCCGAGGCTAGGTCAGACCCCGCCGAAGGTGTAGTTGACGCCGAGGGTGCTGCTGCCCCCTTCAACTGTCGACGTCCGAGCCTGCAGGATCGGGTTGTCTTGTAGTGTGTGTATGCTTTCTGCGGCCGCCGAGGCCCAATCATACCGTCGTCGTGTTGTAAAGCTGTGTCCCTTTTTCTCTTGTTTCGAGTATCCGGACTTATTTGTCGGTAACAGAATTGTTTGTGCGGGCGAGAGTTGCTTTTCACGGAAGGTGATGAGTGAGGTATCCGTATCCCGGAGGTGTAGGAATCCCTCGGCTCGGTCGGCCTTGCTGCTTACGCGCACTCTTACTCGTGCATAGGATTCTGTCACCGACGCAGTCGAGAAGGCCCGAAAAATCGTTCCGGCAGAGGAGCTTTCGAGCGTGAAGACTTGTTCGGTCCGCAGAATCACTTATCCGAGCGCGAGTTACTTATCGCAGAAGGTGATGAGTGAGGTATTCGTATCCCGGAGGCGTAGGAGTCCCTCGGCTCGGTCAGCCTTGGCTGCTTACGTGTACTCTGTCGTTTTTAGGATCCACTTTCGAAGTAGTCGAAAAGCACGAAAGGCATTCTGGCAGAAGAGATTTTTTCTTTTTTCGAGGAAAATTTTGACACAGAGGGGGTTCCCCCCTTCTAGCCCCCGAGGGAGGGTCGAGCTTTGCCGAGGCAAGGCTGACCCTTCCTTGACGACCAGACTTTGTGTGTGAACGTGGTGTACGAATAACTTGAAAGCATCTTAAGGGTAGAAGCGACGTAGCTGTTGGATGTTCCAAGCGTTGCTGTAGACCTCGCCTTGGCTGTTGGCTAGCTTGTATGTTCCAGGCTTCAGAACTTTGGCGATGACGAACGGCCCTTCCCAGGGAGGCGTAAGGTTATGCCGCCCTCGGGCGTCTTGTCGCAGCCGAAGCACCAGATTGCCCACCTGGAGGTCTCGGGACCGAACCCCTCGGGCGTGGTAGCGTCGCAGGGACTGCTGGTACCGCGCCGAGTGTAGTAAGGCCATATCCCGAGCCTCCTCCAGCTGGTCTAGTGAGTCTTCTCGATTAGCTCGATTGCTTTGGTCGGCGTAGGCCCTCGTCCTCGGGGAACCGTACTCTAAGTCTGTGGGCAAGATGGCCTCGGCCCCTTAGACTAGAAAGAACGGTGTGAAGCCCGTGGCTCGGCTCGGCGTTGTCCTCAGACTCCAGACCACCGAGGGGAGCTCCTTCATCCACCGCTTGCCGAACTTGTTGAGGTCGTTGTAGATCCGAGGCTTGAGTCCTTGCAGAATCATGCCGTTGGCACGTTCTACCTGCCCATTCGTCATGGGGTGAGCCACGACGGCCCAGTCCACCCGGATGTGGTGATCCTCGCAGAAGTCCAGGAACTTTCTGCCGGTGAACTGGGTGCCGTTGTCGGTGATGATGGAGTTCGGGACCCCAAAGCGATGGATGATGTTGGTGAAGAACGCCACCGCCTGTTCGGACCTGATGCTGTTTAGGGGTCGGACCTCGATCCACTTGGAGAATTTGTCGATGGCGACCAGCAGGTGCGTGTAGCCCCCGGGTGCCTTCTGCAAGGGGCCAACGAGGTCCAGACCCCACACAACAAACGACCAGGTGATGGGTATGGTCTGCAGAGCCTGAGCGGGCAGGTGGGTCTGCCTTGCGTAGAACTGACACCCTTCGCAGGTGCGGACAATTCTAGTGGCATCAGCCACCGCCGTCGGCTAGTAGAAACCTTGTCGGAAGGTGTTTCCAACAAGGGTTCGGGGTGCTGCGTGATGGCCGCAAGCCCCCGAGCGTATCTCTTGTAAGAGCTCCTGACCTTCGGTGATGGAAATGCATCGCTGGAGGATGCCAGAGGGGCTGTGGTGGTAGAGCTCCTTCCCATCCCCCAGCAAAACGAAAGACTTGGCGCGCCGCGCCAACCGCCGAGCCTCGGCTTGGTCGAGGGGCAGCTCTCCTCGGTGGAGATATTGCAGGTACGGGGTCTGCCAGTTTTGATTAGGCGTGACCTCACTCTGCTCCCCCTCGACGCGCAGTGCCTCACCCTCGGGGGCCGAGGGTACCTCGGGCCGAGCCGAGGGTACCTCGGACTGAGCCGAGGGTACCTCGGACTGAGCCGAGGGTGCCTCGGGCTGGGCCGAGGCCTTCTCGGGCTCGGGCGTGTCGTCGGTCTTGACGGAGGGTTGATGCAGGTCTCGGGAGAATACGTCCGGGGGAACCATTGTTCGCCCCAAGGCTATTTTAGCCAGCTCGTCCGCAGTCTCGTTGTAGCGTCAGGCGATGTGGTTGAGCTCGAGCCCGTAGAACTTGTCTTCCAGGCGCCGAACCTCATCGCAGTAAGCTTCCATCTTCGGGTCACGGCAGTGGGAGTTCTTCATGACTTGGTCGATGACGAGCTGCGAGTCACCGCGAGCGTCGAGGTGTCGGACCCCTAGCTCGATGGCGATTCACAACCCGTTTACCAGAGCCTCGTACTCAGCCACGTTGTTGGACGCCGGGAAGTGGAGGCATAGCACGTAGCGTAGGTGCTTCCCGAGGGGCGAGACGAAGAGCAAGCCCGTGCTGGCCCCCGTCTTCATCAGCGACCCGTCGAAAAACATGGTCCAGAGCTCCGGTTGGATCGGAGCTGTCGGGAGCTGGGTGTCGACCCATTCAGCCACGAAGTCCGCCAAGACCTAGGACTTGATGGCCTTCTGAGGGGCGAACGAGATTGTCTCACCCATGATCTCCACAGCCCACTTTGCAATTCTACCCGAGGCCTCTCGGGACTGGATGATCTCCCCCAGGGGGAAGGATGACACCACAGTCACCGGATGAGACTCGAAGTAGTGTCGCAACTTCCGCCGCGTCAGGATCACTGCGTACAGCAGCTTCTGAATTTGTGGGTAGCGGATCTTGGTTTCGGACAGTACCTCACTGATGAAGTAGACTGGCCTCTGGACGGGCAATGCATGCCCCTCTTCTCGTCTCTCGACCACATTCGCAGCGCTAACCACCTGAGTGGTCGCGGCGACGTAGACCAAGAGGACTTCTCCGGCAGCGGGAGGCAACAAGATGGGCGCGTTCGTGAGGAGCGCCTTCAAGTTCCCGAGGGCTTCCTCGGCCTCAGGAGTCCAAGTGAAGCACTCGGCCTTCCTTAAGAGGCGGTATAGAGGCAGGCCTCTTTCACCGAGGCGTGAGATGAAACGGCTTAGAGCCGCGAGGCATCCCATGACCCTGTGTACGCCTTTCAAGTCCTTGATGGGCCCCATGCTGGTGATGGCAGCGATTTTCTCCGGGTTGGCCTCGATGCCCCGCTCGGAGACGATGAACCCCAAGAGCATGCCTCGGGGGACCCCGAAGACACACTTTTCGGGATTGAGCTTCACGCTTTTCGCCTTGAGACATCGGAATGTCACTTCAAGGTCGGAGGCCTTCCTCGTCTTGACTACGATGTCATCGACGTAGGCCTCGACCGTTCGGCCAATGTGTTCGCCGAACACATGGTTCATGCATCGCTGGTACGTTGCACCCGCATTCCTCAAACTGAACGGCATGGTAACGTAGCAGTACATGCCGAAGGGTGTGATGAAAGAAGTCGCGAGCTGGTCGGACTCTTTCATCTTGATCTGGTGATACCCTGAGTAGGCATCGAGGAAAGACAGGGTTTCGCACCCAGCAGTGGAATCCACGATTTGATCGATGCGAGGCAGGGGGTAAGGAACTTTCGGACATGCTTTGTTTAGACCAGTGTAGTCTACACACATCTGCCATTTCCCCCCTTTCTTTCTCACAAGCACAGGGTTGGCAAGCCATTCGGGATGAAATACCTCTTTGATGAACCCTGCCGCCATTAGCTTGTGGATCTCCTCGCCAATGGCTCTGCGCTTTCCTTCGTCGAATCGGCGCAGAGGCTGCTTCACGGGTCGGGCTCCAGCTCGGATATCTAGCGAGTGCTCGGCGACTTCCCTCGGTATGCCGGGCATGTCCGAGGGACTCCACGTGAAAACGTCGGCGTTTGCGTGGAGAAAGTCGACGAGCACTGCTTCCTATTTGGGGTCGAGCTCGGAGCCGATCCGGATCTGCTTGGAGGCGTCGTTGCAGGGGTCGAGAGGGACGGACTTAACCGTTTCCGCTGGCTCGAAGTTGCCGGCGTGGCGCTTCACGTCGGGCGCCTCCCTAGAGAGGCTCTCCAGGTCGGTGATGAGAGTCTCGGACTCGGCGAGGGCCTCGGCGTACTCCACGCACTCCACGTCGCATTCGTATGTGTGTCAGTACGTGGGCCCGACGGTGATGACCCCGTTGGGGCCCGGCATCTTGAGCTTAAGGTAGGTGTAGTTGGGGACGACCATGAACTTGGCGTAGCACGGCCTCCCCAGCACTGCGTGGTAGGTTCCTCGAAACCCGACCACTTCGAATGTGAGGATTTCCCTTCGAAAGTTGGAGGGCGTCCCGAAGCAGACGGGTAGATCGAGTTGCCCGATGGGTTGGACGCGCTTCCCGGGGATGATCCCGTGGAAAGGCGCAGCGCCCGTCCGGACCGAGGATAGATCGATCCATTGGAGCCCGAGGGTCTCGGCGTAGATGATGTTGAGGCTGCTGCCTCCGTCCATGAGGACCTTGGTGAGCCTGACGTTGCCAATGATGGGGTCAACAACGAGCGGGTATCTCCCCGGGCTCGGCACATGGTCTGGATGGTCGGCCTGGTCAAAGGTGATGGGCTTGTCGGACCAGTCTAGGTAGACTGGCGCCGCCACCTTTACCGAGCAGACCTCCCGAAGCTCTTGCTTGCAGTGCCGAGCCGAGGCGTTCGCCACTTGCCCGCCGTAGATCATGAAGCAGTCGCGGACCTCGGGGAACTCTCCTGTCTTGTGATCTTCCTTCTTTGCGTCGTCGAGGGCCTTGCCACCCTCCGCGGGCGGCCCGGCCTTGTGGAAGTGTCGTCGAAGCATGGCACACTCCTCAAGGGTGTGCTTGACGGGCCCCTGATGATAAGGGCACGGTTCCTTGAGCATCTTATCGAAGAGGTTGGCACCTCCCAGAGGTTTCCGAGGGTTCTTGTACTCAGCGGCGGCGACAAGGTCCGCGTCGGCGGCGTCGCGTTTCGTTTGCGACTTCTTCTTGCCCTTCTTCTTGGTGCCGCGCTGAGTTGATGCCTCGGGAGCATCTTCCGGTGGGCGGCCCTGGGGCTGCTTGTCCTTCTGGAAGATGGCCTCAACCGCCTCCTGGCCAGAGGCGAACTTGGTGGCGATGTCCATTAGCTCGCTCGCCCTGGTGGAGGTCTTGCGACCCAGCTTGCTCACCAGGTCGCGGCAGGTGGTGCCGGCGAGGAACGCGCCGATGACATCCGAATCGGTGACGTTGGGCAGCTCGGTGCGCTGCTTCGAGAATCGCCGGATGTAGTCCCAGAGAGACTCCCGGCAGCTGGCGGCAGCTTCGGAGATCCCAGGAGTTTCCAGGGCGCACGTACGTGCCTTGGAAATTACCGGCGAAGGCTTGGACCAGGTCGTCCCAGTTGGAGATCTGCCCCGGGGGCAGGTGCTCCAGCCAGGCTCGAGCGGTGTCAGAGAGGAACAGGGGGAGGTTGCGGATGACGAGATTATCATCGTCCATTCCACCCAGTTGGCAGGCCAGCCGATAGTCCGCGAGCCATAGTTCCGGTCTCGTCTCCCTCGAGTACTTCGTGATAGTAGTCGGGGTTCGGAACCGGGTCGGGAACAGCACCCGTCGTATGGCGCGGCTGAAAGCCTGCGGACCGGGTGGTTCGGGCGAAGGACTCTGATCCTCCCCGCTGTCGTAGCGTCCTCCACGCCTGGGGTGGTAGCCCCGACGCACCCTGTCGTCGAAGTGGGCCCGACGGCTGTGATGACGGTGCTCGTTGCCGAGGCGACCCGGGGCCGCAGGCGCTGTGTTGCGTGTGCGCCCGGTATGGACCGAGGCTTCCCGCATGAATCGGGAAGTCACGGCGCGATGTTCCGAGGGGTACCCCTGCCTTCGGGAGGTAGAGCTTTCGGCCCGTCGGACCGCGGCGTCCTCCAGGAGATTCTTGAGCTCTCCCTGGATACGCCGCCCCTCGGTGGTTGATGGCTCCGGCATCGCGCGGAGAAGTATCGCCGTTGCAGCCAGGTTCTGACCGACTCCACCGGAATCCGGTGGCGGCCTTACCCTGACGTCGTCGGCGATGCGGTGCTGGATGCCCTAGGGGAGATGACGTGCTTCTCCGGCCAGAGGTTGGCCCGCCCATTCCTGCCCGATGTCCCGGCGGACCGGCACAAGCGTTCCTGCTCCCTCGTCGAGCCTGGCCTGCCTCTCGCGGAGTTGCTCGAGCTATGGGTCAGGAACCCCCGCCGGGACGGGGACCACAGCTAGCTCCCGAAGGATGTCAACGCGAGGCACGGGCCTAGGGAGATCACCGTTCTCCGGCATACCAAGATGGTTGCCTTCGCCGGGACCCCCAAGATCGACGCGGAAACATTCACGACTTGGGCCGCAGCCCTCGTCGTCGAGGCTGCGGCTACCGTCGGAACAGTCGGAAAGGCAGTAGTCGCATGCGGTCATGAAGTCCCGCATGGCACTGGGGTTACCAAGTCCGGAAAAATCCCAACAGAGGTCGGGCTCACCATCTTCCTCGGACCCCGAGGGCCCATAGGACGAGACGGCCGTCAGCCGGTCCCAGGGTGACCGCACACGATACCCCGGAGGGCTTGGACTCGCCTCTATGAGAGTGTCCACCGAAGCGGAGTCACTTGGCGGGTCGAGGCCGAATCCAAAAGACGCGAGATGGGAATCGGTCGGTACCTTTTGGTCGACGGGCGGTGACGAAGTCACATCAGGGACTGACTACACCGTCGTCTCAGGTACTAGGGTGACGCCCAGCAAGTCCTTCGCGAGCGTGCCGGTGTCGTCTGTTTGCTCGAGGTTGATGTGTTGCGGGGAGATGGTGCTCGTCTTCGTCTCAGACGCGAGGACGACGTCCGACGCGCCCTCCGTTGGGGTGCCGGCGCCGTCGACTCGCTCGACAGCCAATGAGGTGCCGCCTCCCGCTTGGCCTTGGTTGCCCCGCCTCCTCCTCCGTCGGCGGGGGAGAGGACGGGACAAGCTCGAATGTCGTCCTTCCACCATGTGGGGAAGGCGTCGTCGATTTCCCCGCCGACGAGCGGGTTGTTGACCGCCATTGTCGCTGTCGCGCGGCAGGGGAAGGAGTATCATGTCGTAGCTGCCGTCGAGTGACATGAACTCAAGACTCCCGAAACGGAGCACCGTCCCGAGCTAGAGAGGTTGTTGGAGACTGCCCATCTGGAGCTTGACGGGAAGCTGTTCGTCAACACGCAGCAGGCCCCTACCTAGCGCGCCAACTATCGGTGTTTCGAAACCCGGGGGGTCCTTGGACCGACGAGTGAATTGTCGCCGCGTGCCCCAGCCCAGATGGGTCGACGTGAGGCAGAACGCGAAGGGGGGAAGACAGGCGTGGGAGAGTGGAACCCGCGGCCTTCGTGTTAGCCCCGCGCCCAGGTCGGGTGCGCTTGCAGTAGGGGGATACAAGCGTCCACGCGGGAAAGAGCGAGCGGCCTTGCGCGAGCGCCGTCCCGTCCTTCCCCGCGCGACCAACCCTCTGTAAGAGGGCCCTGGTCCTCCCTTTTATAGGCGTAAGAAGAGGATCCAGGTGTACAATGGGGAGTGTAGCAATGTGCTAACGTGTCTAGCGGTGGAGAGCTAGCGCCCTATGTACATGCCATCGTGGCAGCCGGAGAGGTCTTGGCACCCAGATCGCGTGGTGTCGTGGCCGTCGGAGGAGCGCTGGAGCCTGGCAGAATGACAGCTGTCGGGACCGTCGAGTCCTTGCTGACGTCCTCTTGCTTCCGTAAGGGGGCTAAGAGCCGCCGTCGTCACAGGGCATGCGGGGCGCCATCATTACTCGTATGGTGGAGCGAGCTAGATGGGACGCCGGTCTTATTCCCCGTAGCCTGAGTCAGCTCGGGGTAGGGTAATGATGGCGCTTCCTGTTGACGTGGTCGGTCCGTGCCCTAGGTTGGGCGAGGTGGAGGCTCCTCCGAGGTCGAGGTCGAGTCTGTCTTCTGAGGTCGGGGTCAAGTCCGAGCCCCCGGGTCGGACGAGGCGGAGACCGTCGGCTCGGGCCATGGTTGAATCCGAGCCCTAGGGTCGGGCGAAGCGGAGCTCGTTGTCCTTCGGGGCTGAGCCTGAGTCCGAGCCCTGGGGTCAGGCGAGGCGGAGTTTGCCGTCTTCTAGGGATGAGCCCGAGTCTGAGCCCTGGGGTCGGGCGGAGCGGAGTTCACCGTCTTCCAGGCTGAGCCCGAGTTCGAGCCCTGGGGTCGGGCAGAGCGGAGTTCGCCGTCTTCTGGGGCTGAGCCCGAGTCCGAGCCCTGGGGTCGGGCGGAGCGGAGATCGTCGTCTTCCGGGACTGAGCCCGAGTCTGAGCCCTGGGGTCGGGCGGAGCGGAGTTCACCGTCTTCTGGGGCTGAGCCCGAGTTCGAGCCCTGGGTCGGGCGAGGCGGAGTTTCCTATGACGCCTGAGGCCGGACTTGGCCGCTGTCAGCCTTGCTCTGTCGAGTGGCTCAGCAGTCGGAGCGGCACAGGCGGCGCTGTCTTCCTGTCAGACTGGTCAGTGGAGCGGCGAAGTGACGACGGTCACTTCGGCTCTGTCGACTGGAGGGCATGCGTCAGGATAAAGGTGTCAGGCCACCTTTGCATTAAATGCCCTTGCGATTTGGTCGGTCGGTGTGGCGATTTGGCCAAGGTTGCTTCTTGGTGAAGACTGGGCCTCGGGCGAGCCGAAGGTGTGTCCGTTGCTGGAGGGGGCCTCGGGCGAGACGTAGGTCCTCCGGGGTCGGCTGCCCTTGCCCAAGGCAGGGCTCAAGCGAGGCGTGATCACGTCCCTCGAATGGACCGATCCTTGACTTAATCGCACCCATCAGGCCTTTGCAGCTTTGTGCTGATGGGGGTTACCAGCTGAGATTTAGGAGCCTTGAGGGTACCCCTAATTATGGTCCCCGACAAGTATATTGGTTTCAACTCCAAGCAACATTTGCACTTACATTATGCAAACTAGTTCAATTCTGCACTTTTATATTTGCTTTGGTTTGTGTTGGCATCAATCACCAAAAAGGGGGAGATTGAAAGGGAAATAGGGTCAAACCTTTTCCAATAAGAATTTTGGTGGTTGAATTGCCCAACACAAATTATTGGACTAACTAGTTTGCTCTAGAAAATATGTTCTACAGGTGCCAAAGGTTCACCAAACCAACCGTTAGGGAGGCTGACTGTCGATGGGCGCACTAGACAGTCTGGTGCGCCAGCCACGTCACCCAACCGTTAGGGTTCTGACGGTTTTGACCGTTGGAGTTTTGTCTTCATGGGGCACCGGACAGTCCGGTGCCGCACCAGACAAGCACTGTTCACTGTTCGGTGCGCCTTCTAGCGCTACCCTGACTCTGCGCGAACTGTCTGCGCACTGTTCCCTTTGGCAGACGACCGTTGGCGCAGTAGCCGTTTGAAAGGGAAATAGGGTCAAACCTTTTCCAATAAGAATTTTGGTGGTTGAATTGCCCAACACAAATTATTGGACTAACTAGTTTGCTCTAGAAAATATGTTCTACAGGTGCCAAAGGTTCACAACAAACCAATACAAGTCAAAAGAAAGGGTTCAAACAAAGGGAGCAAAGCTAAACCGAAGGCAGCCCTAGTCTGGCGCAACGGACTGTCCGGTGTGCCACCGGACAGTGTCTGGTGCACCAGGGAATCCAACTCCAAACTTGCCAGTCTCGGGAATTCTGGGAGCCGCTCCGCTATAATTCACCGGACTGTCCGGTGCACCACCTGACTGTCCGGTGCACCAGCGGAGCAACAGCTACTTCGCGCCAACGGTCGTCTGCAGAACGCATTCAATGCGCTACAGTGCGCGCTAGAGTCAGAGCAGCGCCAGAAGGCGCACCGAACAGTGTACAGTGACTGTCCGGTGCAACACCGGACTGTCCGGTGACCCAGAAGACAGAAGCTCCAACGGTCGATCCCTAACGGTCGGGTGACGTGGCTGGCGCACCAGACAGTGTCCGGTGGCGCACCGGACTGTCCGGTGCGCCATTCGACAGCAGCCTCCACCAAACAGCTAGTTTGGTGGTTGGGGCTATAAATACCCCAACCACCCCACCATTCATTGCATCCAAGTTTTCAGACTTCCTACACCTTACAAGAGCTATAGCATTCAATACAAGACACACCAAAGAGATCAAATCCTCTCCCAAGTCCAAAGATCATTCCAAATCAATTAGTGACTAGTGTGAGAGTGACTTGTGTTCATTTGAGCTCTTGCGCTTGGATTGCTTCTTTTCTTTCTCATTCTTTCTTATGATCAACTCAATTGTAACCGAGGCAAGAGACACCAATTGTGTGGTGGTCCTTGCGGCGACTTAGTGTGTGGCGGAACCGCCCGAATTATTCTAGCTTAAGTGCCCAAGTCGCACCCTTAAGGACAGCAACACACTTAAACAGGAATAACCCGTCAGTCCCTCGGATCTAGTCCGATAAAGCCACTTATCCAGGATCGAATACCACTAGCTCACACGAAGGTGAGGTACAGAGAAATACAATAAAACATAATACCACAAATTTAATAAGTATCATTAGTGATTATATTATCGGAGTTTCAGAAATAATAACCATAAGTTTTAATGCAGCAGAAATAACTAACGGAGAAAACCGAGTAACATGGCGAAGCCTGGCCACGCTACTCCTCCTGGTCCTCTCCTGCGGAAGTAGTAACCCACTCGACCGTCTATCCCGGTGGCAGGGATGGAGGCCAAGTCACACCAGCAACCAATCAAGGAGGTACCTGCAAAAATTATGCCACAAGCAAGGCTGAGTATACTAATACTCAGCTAGACTTACCCGGTGTGAGGAGTCTACTCCTCTACCTCTAGACATGCAGCTGTTTGGCTAAGGGGTTTGGTTTGCCAAAAGCACTAGCTGAGGCTAAAAACAAGTTTTAGCTTTTCAAGTTGTAGAATAGTAATTTAGACTAGATGAAAACCTATCTACTCATACATGGTATCAAACATTATATCAATCAATATCTTTTCCAGTCATCTCATTTCCATTTATTACTCAATGCAGTACAATGGATCAAGCAGTCTCATTAGCTGCCAGAAGCAGACGATTCGAATCGAGTTTTAACCTTGCAAGGTAAACCTAAACACACGACATGTAGGGGCACTGTGACACCCCAGGTGTCTATTTCGTGTTATGTCGGAAGATTAATCCTAATCTCGGATGCTCAGTAAAAATTTCTATTTCTCGATCGTGCCTATCTCTATTTATCAGGCTTTCTCTCGGAAGTTCACCGAATTCAGAGTTAATCGATCGCGAGAAACAGCCAATTTCGGAGCATGTTAAAACTTTTAATTCTCGGAACTCATGCAGACTCGAAGATCGTTCTCGAATTTTAAATCTCATCTGATGCTCTTTAAATCAAACTCTCGACGACTATTATCTGATTTGAGCCCGAGTCTAATTCCTCGAACCCCGATCGATGTCCGACTATTTTATCCCAGTCCGTACTCTCACACGGAATACTCAGTACGTCGTCCTCTGATTATTTCTCACTTGACTCGGCCAAATATCTCATGTCCGAACCGAATTCACAACCCCGTATCGACGGCGATTTTAAAATGTCACGATTCGCTTTCTTCGACTAAAAATCCAAAGCCGATCAGAAATCTGAGAGAAACATTTATTTCTAAAATAGTGCGCGAGGAATTATTTCCGAGCAAAATCAAATCCAACTCTCGACCGAGTTAATCGCTCACCCGTCTGTTCGTCCGAACTCTCGTTCACTCTGTTTTGCGTACTGGCGAAATCCGCGGGAGCATTTTTATTCCGAGAATAATTAGCGTTCCGATAATCCGTGTTTAATCAAAATGCCATAAAATAAAATGGAAATAAATTATCACGGTCCAGTTTAGTGTTTGGGCCAGCCCAACCCAGCCCAATAGGCCCACTAAGGAAACCCTAACCCTAGCACGTGTCTATAAATAGGAGCCCTCTCTCCTTGCACTTGGCTATTTTGCACTCCCACCCCTCAGAAATGTTTCAGCCGCCAGCAGCCTTTCTTCCTCCCACGCGCAGCAGCAGGCGCCCTTCTTCCTCCCTGGATTCCCTTGCGCAGTGGCTGAGGCTTCCATGGACGTCGCCCTCGCCATGCTCCTGAGCGCGCAGGGCCGAGCAATCACAGTCTCCCTGTATCCATGGCGCTTGGCAGAAGCTTTTCCTCCATGGCAGCGAGCACCTCTCCATGGCGTCGTCCCCAACCTTCCAGCCGTGGTACAGGTCTCATCCTCGGCTCCCTCACCTTCCACATGCAGCAGCAGACCTCCTCCTTGGCTCGTCCTCCCCCTGTTCCCCAAACAGCAAGAAGCCAGCGGCCTCCCCTTCCCTGCTCTTGCCATGGCCGAGCCCCTAGACTGAACTCCATCTCCGGCCAGCAGTCACGGCGCCCAGCGCAGCAGCTCCTCCTCTCCCATGGCGCTTGCAGCAGGAGCTTTCTCCCAGCCAGCGCCCAGCTCTTCCTCAATCCAGCGCCCAAGCCCTGCTCCCTCCCCTGCCCTTCTTCGCCCATGGGAGCGAGCTCCCCCTGGTCGCCACCTCTCCAGTGCCTCCCCTGCTATTTCCTCCCTGACGCCCCTTCGAGATGGCACCCAACAGCCCCGGCACCTTCCCTGCTTCGTCTCGCTGCCACCGCTGCGCGCGTGCCAAATGTTCGGTAAAATGTCATGGGAGACGTGTTGTTGCAGCGCCGTCGATGCCCGCCGTGTGCTCGCTGTTTTGCGCAGCCCCCAATCGCGCCGTCGAAACCCGTGGTGAGAAACCCCAGCTGTCCTTGGTGCTATTATATTTTTATTTTTTGGGCTCGGTGAAATTGTTGAACGGTTGTGTGTGTCTAATCGCAGCTAGCCGTCAATTGCCATTCGTCGCGCACGCGTGTTCGACACAAGACCGGTCGGGTGAACCACGTGCTTGCACAACTCACATCCGATCCTGTTCAGGTTGATTGATTTATAGTTTACATTATGTATGATTTGGTTGATGTCGGGCAGTGCATGTATATATGTGGATGTGTGTAATATGTTTCGGTTATGCGCGTGGGTAGGATCACGTTTACGGTTGGAGAACAAAAGGTTATGTGATGTATGCGATTTGTAGTTGTCTAATTATATTTTAGTCGATGTGGTGTGTATTGGTGTTTGAATATATGTGGCTGCGATGATTCATCTAGGTGTCACGAGGATGGTTCGTGGGTGGTATTAATCGCTTGTTATACTTCGTCATAAAACAGTGTGTTAGTCGCGGTAAATCTAATAAAGCGTAAAGCGTGTTTGGTGGTTTCCATAGTCGGCTAATGAGTTAGTCTATGTTAAATATATCTTATGTATTCATCGTGGCGTAGGAAGCGTGGGTTGGCAATATAAATTGTGTGACAGGGGATTCGTGTTTTAAAGGCGAGATGTGCGAATGATCAGTTGGTGTTTCGCTCGTCTAGTCGCTAAGTGTTGTCATAAATAATTGTGCAAAAATTGGTTATGAGAATGCAGTGGTCACGTGGTGTGGTTGGATGCGATAAGTAGACTAGAAGTGTGGGTTTGCCTAAGCACGATGTCGTCGAATGTGTGTATCGGAATGCGATGTAGTAGTGGTTGCGTTAAATTAAATGGTAATGTCTCGGGTGCACGCCGCAATATGGTTGTATGCGAGATAGGGTAAAATAAAGTGTGCTCAACATAAATGTTTGGTCGTGGTAGGTAGAAATTGTCTCGGCTTAAGTAGAGAGGTGAGGACATGCCGTAAGTAGTCATCACTCCCTCTATAATTAAGTCGAGTCTATATGTGTTAGGCGTTCCTCGAATTATGCTCCACATATAGTGTATGATTGTGCTCACGATTTTGAGTAGACACTTCAAATAAGTCAAGTAGGTTCGTAATGAAAGATGTGTGATGAAGTTAGTTGTTTTAGGATATTGTTGAAATGCTCCATTCATGTGATAGACCTGTGTGGATAATTTAAATCGAGTCGATGTGTGTGACGATGATATTCATGAATTAAGTAGATGTCCTAAAATTGTGTAGTGAAGCTTAGGTTAAGTTGCAAGCGATGTGGAAATGTTTTGGTAAATATGTATGTGAATTGTGAACGAGTCATTCGATGTATTAGACATGTCGTGTCGTGGTGGTATGAAAAATGGGTTAGGAATCGATCGGCTAAATACCCAGTTCGGTTAGAATTATTTTGTTACTTGGGATTGTGGGGGGAAGTGATGGTGTGACTACGTAGCCGTCACGTCATCTATTGTGCGACTATGCTTAAGTGTGCCTTGCTATAAGTTAGAATAAATCGAGTCCCTAGAACGCGACAATTTTAGAAGTAAATAGAAGCTGAATTTTGAGGATTGCTGTTTTGGGCTGCACGTACTGTTTTCGGTGTGCTGTATGTTTGATGAACTAAATTGTGTTTTCTGTGGATATGTGCTATAGAAAAGTTGTAGATAACATGATTATCTTGCCCGTACAAAAATTTGACAGCCATAAACCTGGTCGTTTAGGAGTTGTGTTTTTCGCAAGCCCAGCATCTGAATATGTCGAATTTCAGAACAGATTTCAGAAATTGCAATGGTTGCTTAAGTTAATATTGAAATCAGTTATTGGTGTTCACAATAAAGTTGTAGACAACTCTATTATCTTACTTGTGTTAAAATTTGACAGCCATAGGTCTGACAGTTTAGGAGTTATGTATTTTACAAATTCAGTGACTGAATCTGTCCAAATTCTGTACAGATTTCAGAAACTGCATTGTTTGCTCAATTTAATGTTGCAATCTGTTCATGGTCGTTATAAGAAAGTGGTAGATGCTTTTCTGATCTTACTTGTGTTAAAATTTCATAACTAAAGTCCTGACGGTTTAAGAGTTATGAATTTACAACTTGGTTGCTGTGTTCTGTCCACTGACAGAACAGATTTCGAAAACTGAATTGTTTGATTCAGTTCGACATAGAATCAATTCTTGGTGATTATAAAAGTTGTGTAGTACTTTTGCTAAGCTTTCCAAAAAGTCTTAGATCACTCTTTTTGGTGGTCTGAAGATTAAGTTACATGTGTTTAAAGTGGGAAGACTGAATCTGTCCAGTTTTGGACAGCACAACCTTCATAGTATATTTTACCCTTGATACATGTTAAACCAGCCAGTGATGTTTATAAATAAATTGTAGACAATTTTATTACCTTTCCAGAAAGTCTAAAATCACTTTGTTTGGATGTCTGAATCTTCAGTTGCAAATTTTTGAAGTTGCAAGTCTGAATCTGTCCAAATCTGGACAGAGCTGCTGTGATTGCACTTTTTGACCTTGCTATGTATTGAATCAGGTTGAGGTGAAAATACCAAAGTTATAGTTCACTTTTTAAGCTTTCCAGAAAATCCTAGTTTGCTATTTTTGGATTAATATTTGAAGAGATATGATTAAAACTAGTAAGTGCTGTATTGCTGTCTAGAAATCTGCACGTGCTCAAATGAATGTTTAGTTCACCATTTTGGCTAAAAATGCTTAGTTAGCACTTAACGGACCTAGACTTGTAATGTCTAAACTTATGTTAACATGTGTCCATGATTATTGTGCTTGCTTACTGTGGTTGGCTATGGATAGGAGTTTCGTAGTTATTGATGCCTAGATACTCTATGAAACTTGTGTTGTTTGAGATGATTTTGTATGATCACGAGAACTAATAAAAAGTCGTATCCAAATAAATAAAAAGTGCGTGCTTGTGATGTTGTAATTGTGTTGCGTAAATAAATAACATGTTGTCGTCTTTTTAATGGTGTTAAGGTTGAACGTCGATAATGTGTAGATAACTAAAGCGAACATGTGGTTGTTACGGTGTCTTCCATTTTAATGTTTAGTTCGCCACTGTGTCTTTGTATATCTTGTGTTACTTTCATTATATTCATACATATGCATCTTGCATCTCATTTAGGACCGCGAGATGATAATCGAGCAAGTGATGTGGTGCCAACCACAAGATGCAGTTGGCGGGTGACCTGAAGAATGGACTTAACCAATGGATGCTCGCCAAGCTAGTACCTCCCCCAGCAAACACTACCTAAGTGTTAAATTAAAGGCAAGCCCCGGTTTTATGCATAACCGTTATATATGCTATTTTACTGCACTTAATGTTTGTAGGCTTGTACTGTGCACTTAAGTGTAGGAGTTATCTGAAACCCTAGTTGCATTAACTCAGGATTTCCTTTTGAGATGGATACTAGTATGCTAGGTCGAGTAGCTGCTTTACTAATTAGGGATCTCGGTAGAAGTCGAGTGATTTTTCTAGCACTCGCGCGAGGTCAGGAAATTGGTTGTATCCACTTTCATATCATACTGATGTTGGGCTGTGGACACGGATCCATGGGGATGCATGGTCTACGAGATGAAATTGGAATAAGGATTAACGTGCGGATACCTGTGTCAAGCGTTTGAACGTACTAAGCACATGCCGAGAAATATGGTAAATCGGTAAGCCTAGTACCTGAGTGAACCTGGCAGTGGACATATTCCCTCACGCGACCTGAGACGTGGTCTCCCATTTCGGTTATGGTGGGTACAAGTGCGGTCACTGCACGACGGCAGTCGGGGTCAGTGAGGCATTGTACGCCAAGGCGGTGAGCCCTGATCTGCTGACGGGGAATCGATGGGGACGGTTGATGTGTGTGGGGACGGAGTGCCCCTGCATGTCGTGTGTTTAGGTTTACCTTGCAAGGATAAAAACTCGATTCGAATCGTCTGCTTCTCGCAGCTAATGAGACTGCTTGATCCATTGTACTGCATTGAGTAACAAGTGGAACTGTGATGAGATGATACAAGATGTTGATTGCTAAAAATGCTTGCTACTATGTATGAGTAGATAGTACACTTTTAGCCTTAAGAGAGTCACACTTAATTTTGACAAAGTTAAAATCTTGATTTAGAAACTCAGCTAGTGCTTTTGGCAACCAAACCCCACAGCCAAACAGCTGCATGTCTAGAGGTAGAGGAGTAGACTCCTCACACCGGGTAAGTCTAGCTGAGTATTAGTATACTCAGCCTTGCTTGTGGCATAATTTTTGCAGGTACTCCTTAGGATGATTTGTTGATTGTGTGACTTGGCCTTCATCCCTACCACCGGGATAGACGGTCGAGTGGGTTACTGCTTCCGCAGGAGAGGACCAGGAGGAGTAGTGTGGCCAGGCTTCGCCATGTTACTCGGTTCTTCTCCGTTAGTTATTTCCGCTGCATTAAAATTTATGGTTATTATTTCTGAAACTCCGATAATGTAATCACTAATGATACTTATTAAATTTGTGGTATTATGTTTTATTGTATTTCTCTGTGCCTCACCTTCGAGTGAGCTAGTGGTATTCGATCCTGGATAAGTGGCCTCGTCGGACTAGATCCGAGGGACTGACGATTTATTCCTATTTAAGTGTGGTCTAGCCTTTAAGGTGGGACTTAGGCACTTAAGTTGGAATAATTCGGGCGGTTCCGCCACAGCTGGTATCAGAGCGAATACCATCACAGAGAAGTCAATAAGTCATGATTACCAACCTTTTCTAAAGTAAAACTTGCTTAGAAACCAAAGTTGGATAGATATCAGGACGATAAGGATAGACCTAGGACGTGAAGCCTTAGGAAATAGATGGGTAGCTAGGTGGCTAGTTATTTAGGCCATAAAGGCTACTACTACTATTAGTAAGGATGCTATAGCAAGCATCCGAAAAATTAGTTAGGTCTGAGAAGACGACTAGAATGAGCATGCATCATGATTGTCGCATAATTGTTTCTTGTGCATCAACATGCTTCTCTCACCTCTATTCCAATAATATGAACTTGTGAATAATGTGATGTAATGCTATGAACTGCAAAAAAAAATATTGTCTTATCCTATGTGCCATGATAGTCTTGACTAGGTTGTGTTATGTGCTTCTCTTGTCTTGATATCTAGGGAATGTTGTAGTTGTTCAACCTTTTTTGTCCATAACTAGCCAATAGGACCCCCACTCCAAACAACCTTGTGGTTAGCAAGTAAAACCTTTTAAAAAAAATTTCATGTGCTTGTTTTGGTGTTTCTAGCCCTTGTGTGTTTTACACTTGAATTTACACCTACACAACTTGTAGATTCCCATAGCTTGACCCCTAAATCGGCTAAAGCTTCCTTGTACACTTGTAGTGTCAAAAAAAATTGCTGCGGGTGTCTAGTTGCGCAAACCCTATCAAGGCCCTGTTTCTTTCCATAAATCCTTGCCCCTGAAACTTCATAGCATTCCTGTTGATCATCCAGCTGATCTTGTTGCCTACCTCTCCTTTCGCATGGATCTGGTGATCTCTTTCCTTGTGAATCATGTTGTGGCTTTATCATCCGAATCCCTGGATCCTTTATCGATCCTGCCCCGTTATCTGGTTATCGGCTATAACCTATTCTCAAGTATCAGATGTTGATCTCGCCTAAATCTCTCATTTCTGATCGTTCTCATACCCCCTTCTCTGAGGATCATGACGTTGTTTTATCAATTTTATCTTTAAACGGCACATCCATGTGGATTAATGGATGTTGCTGTTACCTTTGGATCTCTCATGTCTCTAAAAGCTTATCAGTCTCGATATCATGGTTGGTTCCTCCTCATATCAAATATCGTATCGATCTTTGGCTGATAATCCCCGTGATGATCAAGAAATAGTTCTCTGAGTTGAAGAAAATTCTCATGTGATGCTCTTTTTGCCAGCAATCTCTACTTCAACTTCAGTCACATTTTCTGAGCCATACTCTCATGGGCTCCATCTATCTGTGCAATGTAAATTTCTTATTGGTTGCGTTTGGTAATGATGTCATGACTAACGACTGATGGTGTCGCGACGAAACCGAGAGCCTACTATGGTGCACACATGGTTGAGCTGCTCGGCACGCGCAGGTATCACGGTTAATAGTCGTGATCCATTACGAGACTATACCGATGCGCTATCTTTTGTGGATATTCTCTCAAGTGATCGCTGCATTTTGTCTCAATATGTCGCGATGTTCTACCCAAATCTATCTTCAATATCTTGTCAGATCTCATCTCATGGATTTACATCTATCTCTAGCCTGGGAGTTACATGCTTCTCCACCCTTGAAGGTCCTCATTCGAATCTCGGGACGAGATTCTGTTTAAGGGGGGAAGGCTGTGACACCCCAGGTGTCTATTTCGTGTTATGTCGGAAGATTAATCCTAATCTCGGATGCTCAGTAAAAATTTCTATTTCTCGATCGTGCCTATCTCTATTTATCAGGCTTTCTCTCGGAAGTTCACCGAATTCAGAGTTAATCGATCGCGAGAAACAGCCAATTTCGGAGCATGTTAAAACTTTTAATTCTCGGAACTCATGCAGACTCGAAGATCGTTCTCGAATTTTAAATCTCATCTGATGCTCTTTAAATCAAACTCTCGACGACTATTATCTGATTTGAGCCCGAGTCTAATTCCTCGAACCCCGATCGATGTCCGACTATTTTATCCCAGTCCGTACTCTCACACGGAATACTCAGTACGTCGTCCTCTGATTATTTCTCACTTGACTCGGCCAAATATCTCATGTCCGAACCGAATTCACAACCCCGTATCGACGGCGATTTTAAAATGTCACGATTCGCTTTCTTCGACTAAAAATCCAAAGCCGATCAGAAATCTGAGAGAAACATTTATTTCTAAAATAGTGCGCGAGGAATTATTTCCGAGCAAAATCAAATCCAACTCTCGACCGAGTTAATCGCTCACCCGTCTGTTCGTCCGAACTCTCGTTCACTCTGTTTTGCGTACTGGCGAAATCCGCGGGAGCATTTTTATTCCGAGAATAATTAGCGTTCCGATAATCCGTGTTTAATCAAAATGCCATAAAATAAAATGGAAATAAATTATCACGGTCTAGTTTAGTGTTTGGGCCAGCCCAACCCAGCCCAATAGGCCCACTAAGGAAACCCTAACCCTAGCACGTGTCTATAAATAGGAGCCCTCTCTCCTTGCACTTGGCTATTTTGCACTCCCACCCCTCAGAAATGTTTCAGCCGCCAGCAGCCTTTCTTCCTCCCACGCGCAGCAGCAGGCGCCCTTCTTCCTCCCTGGATTCCCTTGCGCAGTGGCTGAGGCTTCCATGGACGTCGCCCTCGCCATGCTCCTGAGCGCGCAGGGCCGAGCAATCACAGTCTCCCTGTATCCATGGCGCTTGGCAGAAGCTTTTCCTCCATGGCAGCGAGCACCTCTCCATGGCGTCGTCCCCAACCTTCCAGCCGTGGTACAGGTCTCATCCTCGGCTCCCTCACCTTCCACATGCAGCAGCGGACCTCCTCCTTGGCTCGTCCTCCCCCTGTTCCCCAAACAGCAAGAAGCCAGCGGCCTCCCCTTCCCTGCTCTTGCCATGGCCGAGCCCCTAGACTGAACTCCATCTCCGGCCAGCAGTCACGGCGCCCAGCGCAGCAGCTCCTCCTCTCCCATGGCGCTTGCAGCAGGAGCTTTCTCCCAGCCAGCGCCCAGCTCTTCCTCAATCCAGCGCCCAAGCCCTGCTTCCTCCCCTGCCCTTCTTCGCCCATGGGAGCGAGCTCCCCCTGGTTTCCACCTCTCCAGTGCCTCCCCTGCTATTTCCTCCCCGACGCCCCTTC
Organism: Zea luxurians; assembly: GCA_029449295.1. Taxonomy (NCBI): domain Eukaryota; kingdom Viridiplantae; phylum Streptophyta; class Magnoliopsida; order Poales; family Poaceae; genus Zea; species Zea luxurians. The sequence goes on along the minus strand of JAOPSE010000150.1, from coordinate 756,891 downwards.
GAGATGGCACCCAACAGCCCCGGCACCTTCCCTGCTTCGTCTCGCTGCCACCGCTGCGCGCGTGCCAAATGTTCGATAAAATGTCATGGGAGACGTGTTGTTGCAGCGCCGTCGATGCCCGCCGTGTGCTCGCTGTTTTGCGCAGCCCCCAATCGCGCCGTCGAAACCCGTGGTGAGAAACCCCAGCTGTCCTTGGTGCTATTATATTTTTATTTTTTGGGCTCGGTGAAATTGTTGAACAGTTGTGTGTGTCTAATCGCAGCTAGCCGTCAATTGCCATTCGTCGCGCACGCGTGTTCGACACAAGACCGGTCGGGTGAACCACGTGCTTGCACAACTCACATCCGATCCTGTTCAGGTTGATTGATTTATAGTTTACATTATGTATGATTTGGTTGATGTCGGGCAGTGCATGTATATATGTGGATGTGTGTAATATGTTTCGGTTATGCGCGTGGGTAGGATCACGTTTACGGTTGGAGAACAAAAGGTTATGTGATGTATGCGATTTGTAGTTGTCTAATTATATTTTAGTCGATGTGGTGTGTATTGGTGTTTGAATATATGTGGCTGCGATGATTCATCTAGGTGTCACGAGGATGGTTCGTGGGTGGTATTAATCGCTTGTTATACTTCGTCATAAAACAGTGTGTTAGTCGCGGTAAATCTAATAAAGCGTAAAGCGTGTTTGGTGGTTTCCATAGTCGGCTAATGAGTTAGTCTATGTTAAATATATCTTATGTATTCATCGTGGCGTAGGATAGCGTGGGTTGGCAATATAAATTGTGTGACAGGGGATTCGTGTTTTAAAGGCGAGATGTGCGAATGATCAGTTGGTGTTTCGCTCGTCTAGTCGCTAAGTGTTGTCATAAATAATTGTGCAAAAATTGGTTATGAGAATGCAGTGGTCACGTGGTGTGGTTGGATGCGATAAGTAGACTAGAAGTGTGGGTTTGCCTAAGCACGATGTCGTCGAATGTGTGTATCGGAATGCGATGTAGTAGTGGTTGCGTTAAATTAAACGGTAATGTCTCGGGTGCACGCCGCAATATGGTTGTATGCGAGACAGGGTAAAATAAAGTGTGCTCAACATAAATGTTTGGTCGTGGTAGGTAGAAATTGTCTCGGCTTAAGTAGAGAGGTGAGGACATGCCGTAAGTAGTCATCACTCCCTCTATAATTAAGTCGAGTCTATATGTGTTAGGCGTTCCTCGAATTATGCTCCACATATAGTGTATGATTGTGCTCACGATTTTGAGTAGACACTTCAAATAAGTCAAGTAGGTTCGTAATGAAACATGTGTGATGAAGTTAGTTGTTTTAGGATATTGTTGAAATGCTCCATTCATGTGATAGACCTGTGTGGATAATTTAAATCGAGTCGATGTGTGTGACGATGATATTCATGAATTAAGTAGATGTCCTAAAATTGTGTAGTGAAGCTTAGGTTAAGTTGCAAGCGATGTGGAAATGTTTTGGTAAATATGTATGTGAATTGTGAACGAGTCATTCGATGTATTAGACATGTCGTGTCGTGGTGGTATGAAAAATGGGTTAGGAATCGATCGGCTAAATACCCAGTTCGGTTAGAATTATTTTGTTACTTGGGATTGTGGGGGGAAGTGATGGTGTGACTACGTAGCCGTCACATCATCTATTGTGCGACTATGCTTAAGTGTGCCTTGCTATAAGTTAGAATAAATCGAGTCCCTAGAACGCGACAATTTTAGAAGTAAATAGAAGCTGAATTTTGAGGATTGCTGTTTTGGGCTGCACGTACTGTTTTCGGTGTGCTGTATGTTTGATGAACTAAATTATGTTTTCTGTGGATATGTGCTATAGAAAAGTTGTAGATAACATGATTATCTTGCCCGTACAAAAATTTGACAGCCATAAACCTGGTCGTTTAGGAGTTGTGTTTTTCGCAAGCCCAGCATCTGAATCTGTCGAATTTCAGAACAGATTTCAGAAATTGCAATGGTTGCTTAAGTTAATGTTGAAATCAGTTATTAGTGTTCACAATAAAGTTGTAGACAACTTTATTATCTTACTTGTGTTAAAATTTGACAGCCATAGGTCTGACAGTTTAGGAGTTATGTATTTTACAAATTCAGTGACTGAATCTGTCCAAATTCTGTACAGATTTCAGAAACTGCATTGTTTGCTCAATTTAATGTTGCAATCTGTTCATGGTCGTTATAAGAAAGTGGTAGATGCTTTTCTGATCTTACTTGTGTTAAAATTTCATAACTAAAGTCCTGACGGTTTAAGAGTTATGAATTTACAACTTGGTTGCTGTGTTCTGTCCACTGACAGAACAGATTTCGAAAACTGAATTGTTTGATTCAGTTCGACATAGAATCAATTCTTGGTGATTATAAAAGTTGTGTAGTACTTTTGCTAAGCTTTCCAAAAAGTCTTAGATCACTCTTTTTGGTGGTCTGAAGATTAAGTTACATGTGTTTAAAGTGGGAAGACTGAATCTGTCCAGTTTTGGACAGCACAACCTTCATAGTATATTTTACCCTTGATACATGTTAAACCAGCCAGTGATGTTTATAAATAAATTGTAGACAATTTTATTACCTTTCCAGAAAGTCTAAAATCACTTTGTTTGGATGTCTGAATCTTCAGTTGCGAATTTTTGAAGTTGCAAGTCTGAATCTGTCCAAATCTGGACAGAGCTGCTGTGATTGCACTTTTTGACCTTGCTATGTATTGAATCAGGTTGAGGTGAAAATACCAAAGTTATAGTTCACTTTTTAAGCTTTCCAGAAAATCCTAGTTTGCTATTTTTGGATTAATATTTGAAGAGATATGATTAAAACTAGTAAGTGCTGTATTGCTGTCTAGAAATCTGCACGTGCTCAAATGAATGTTTAGTTCACTATTTTGGCTAAAAATGCTTAGTTAGCACTTAACGGACCTAGACTTGTAATGTCTAAACTTATGTTAACATGTGTCCATGATTATTGTGCTTGCTTACTGTGGTTGGCTATGGATAGGAGTTTCGTAGTTATTGATGCCTAGATACTCTATGAAACTTGTGTTGTTTGAGATGATTTTGTATGATCACGAGAACTAATAAAAAGTCGTATCCAAATAAATAAAAAGTGCGTGCTTGTGATGTTGTAATTGTGTTGCGTAAATAAATAACATGTTGTCGTCTTTTTAATGGTGTTAAGGTTGAACGTCGATAATGTGTAGATAACTAAAGCGAACATGTGGTTGTTACGGTGTCTTCCATTTTAATGTTTAGTTCGCCACTGTGTCTTTGTATATCTTGTGTTACTTTCATTATATTCATACATATGCATCTTGCATCTCATTTAGGACCGCGAGATGATAATCGAGCAAGTGATGTGGTGCCAACCACAAGATGCAGTTGGCGGGTGACCTGAAGAATGGACTTAACCAATGGATGCTCGCCAAGCTAGTACCTCCCCCAGCAAACACTACCTAAGTGTTAAATTAAAGGCAAGCACCGGTTTTATGCATAACCGTTATATATGCTATTTTACTGCACTTAATGTTTGTAGGCTTGTACTGTGCACTTAAGTGTAGGAGTTGTCTGAAACCCTAGTTGCATTAACTCAGGATTTCCTTTTGAGATGGATACTAGTATGCTAGGTCGAGTAGCTGCTTTACTAATTAGGGATCTCGGTAGAAGTCGAGTGATTTTTCTAGCACTCGCGCGAGGTCAGGAAATTGGTTGTATCCACTTTCATATCATACTGATGTTGGGCTGTGGACACGGATCCATGGGGATGCGTGGTCTACGAGATGAAATTGGAATAAGGATTAACGTGCGGATACCTGTGTCAAGCGTTTGAACGTACTAAGCACATGCCGAGAAATATGGTAAATCGGTAAGCCTAGTACCTGAGTGAACCTGGCAGTGGACATATCCCCTCACGCGACCTGAGACGTGGTCTCCCATTCCGGTTATGGTGGGTACAAGTGCGGTCACTGCACGACGGCAGTCGGGGTCAGTGAGGCATTGTACGCCAAGGCGGTGAGCCCTGATCTGCTGACGGGGAATCGATGGGGACGGTTGATGTGTGTGGGGACGGAGTGCCCCTGCATGTCGTGTGTTTAGGTTTACCTTGCAAGGATAAAAACTCGATTCGAATCGTCTGCTTCTCGCAGCTAATGAGACTGCTTGATCCATTGTACTGCATTGAGTAACAAGTGGAACTGTGATGAGATGATACAAGACGTTGATTGCTAAAAATGCTTGCTACTATGTATGAGTAGATAGTACACTTTTAGCCTTAAGAGAGTCACACTTAATTTTGACAAAGTTAAAATCTTGATTTAGAAACTCAGCTAGTGCTTTTGGCAACCAAACCCCACAGCCAAACAGCTGCATGTCTAGAGGTAGAGGAGTAGACTCCTCACACCGGGTAAGTCTAGCTGAGTATTAGTATACTCAGCCTTGCTTGTGGCATAATTTTTGCAGGTACTCCTTAGGATGATTTGTTGATGGTGTGACTTGGCCTTCATCCCTACCACCGGGATAGACGGTCGAGTGGGTTACTGCTTCCGCAGGAGAGGACCAGGAGGAGTAGTGTGGCCAGGCTTCGCCATGTTACTCGGTTCTTCTCCGTTAGTTATTTCCACTGCATTAAAATTTATGGTTATTATTTCTGAAACTCCGATAATGTAATCACTAATGATACTTATTAAATTTGTGGTATTATGTTTTATTGTATTTCTCTGTGCCTCACCTTCGAGTGAGCTAGTGGTATTCGATCCTGGATAAGTGGCCTCGTCGGACTAGATCCGAGGGACTGACGATTTATTCCTATTTAAGTGTGGTCTAGCCTTTAAGGTGGGACTTAGGAACTTAAGTTGGAATAATTCGGGCGATTCCGCCATAGACACTCCGTCCCCACACACGTCAACCGTCCCCATCGATTCCCCGTTCGCGGCCAGGCCTCACCGCCTTGGCATACAATGCTCCACTGACCCCGGCTGCCGCCGTGCAGTGGCCGCACTTGTACCCACCATATCTAGAATGGGAGACCCAGTCTCAGGTCGCGTGAGGGATAAAGTCCGCGCCCGGCTTCACTCAGGTACTAGGTTTACCGGTTACCATATTTCCCGACATGTGTTTAGTACGTTCAAACGCTTGACACAGGTATCTGCACGTTAATCCTTATTCCAATTTCATCTCATAGACAACGCATCCCCATGGATCCGTGTCCACAGACCATCATCATTCTGTTATCAAAATGGATACAACCAATTCCTGACCTCGCGCGAGTGCTAGAAAAATCACTCGACTTCTACCGAGATCCTAATTTAGCATAGCAGCTACTCGACCTAGCATACTAGTATCCATCTCAAAAAGGAATCCTGAGTTCATGCAACTAGGGTTTCAAGCAACTCCTACACTTAAGTGCACGGTACAAGCCTACAAACATTAAGTGTAGTAAAATAGCATATATAACGGTTATACATAAAACCGGGGCTTGCCTTTAATTTAACACTTAGGTAGTGTTTGCTGGGGGAGGTACTCGCTTGGCGAGCATCCACTGGTTATGTCCATCCTTCCTTGGGTCGTCCACCGACTGCATCTTGTGGGTGGCACCACATCACTTGCACGATCATTCTCTCTCGATCCTAAATGAGATGCAAGATGCATATGCATGAATATGATGAAAAATACCACAAGATATATAAAGACAAGTAGCGAACTAACATTAATTTAGAAGACACCGTAAACCACCACACGTTAGCATTAGTTATCTACACGTCATCAGGCATACGTAGTCGCTACCACTAGAAAGATGACGACACTTACTTAACCAATACAAACATGACCACACAAGCATGAGTACAAGTGTCTACCACGTTCACTTTAATCATCCATTAGTTACCTAACATTAAATTAGTTAAGTACACAAGTTCGCTATGACTTATATATAGATATACTTAGTTAAAAAAAGGAATAGTTGCTTAATCGGGTTTTATAATCATTCATAACCTTCTACTGCAAGCATACACCCCAAAGAACACACATGAGGAGATAGTTTAATCACAATTACATATTATACTACTTTAATGATGTTGGTGACTTAGTAGTATTAGCAGAAAGCCAAAGACATGACATTATTCATTTTGTTTCCCTAATATATAACTGCACTTGCTAACTGTTGATTAAGCTAAGCTACTTATTAGACCTTAATCAATTTAGTTCACTAACTTAGTGAGATGTGTACTACTTACTTATATATAACCCCAATTATACTAGTCACTTATTATTATTACTCATGTTCACTTAAAACCAAAACAAGCAAGCAATTACTCAAGTCAAACACAATAGAGTAGAGCAATCAATCACTTCTAACACATTTAGGACAACAACACAGTAGTTTTTGTTTTAATCATATCTCTTCAAATATTAGTTCAAAATTATCAAACTAGCATTTTCTGGAAAGTTTAAAAAGTGTTCTACAACTTTGATATTTTTACCTCAGCATGATTAGACACTTAATAAGGTTAAATAATGATAAACGACAGCTTTATTCAGATTTAGGCAGATTCAGACTTATGCCTTCAAAAATTCACAACTATAGGTTCAGACATCCAAACAAATTGATCCTGGACTTTCTGGAAAGGTAATAAAATTGTCTACATATCATTTATAAACATTTCAAGGTGATTCAATATTTATTTAAGGACAAAAGACACTAGAAGGCTTTGCTGTCCAGAATTGGACAGATTCAGTCTTCAGACTTTAAACATCCATAACTTAATCTTTAGATCATCAAAAAGAGTGATCCAAGACTTTTTGGAAAGCTTGGCAAAAGCACTACATACTTTTATAATCACCAAGAATTGATTCTATGCTTAACTGAATCAAACAATTCAGTTTTCGAAATCTATTCTGTCAGTGGACAGAATACAGCAACCAGTTTGTAAAATTCATAACTTCTAATCTGTCAGGCCTATGGTTATGAAATTTTAACACAAGCAAGATAAGAAAAGCATCTACAACTTTCTTATAACGACCATTAACAGATTGTAACATTAAATTAGGCAAACAATACAGTTTCTGAAATCTGTACAGAATTTGGACAGATTCAGTTACTGAATTTGTAAAAAGCATAACTCCTAAACGATCAAACGTATAGCTGTCAAATTTTAACACAAGTAAGATAATAGAGTTATCTACAACTCTTCTATATGACTTTTCTACAGAAAACATGATTTAGTTCATGAAACATACAACACGAGGAAATCACTGCGTGCAGTCCAAAACAGCAACTAATAATTTTCAGCTCCTATATAATTCAAGAATTTACCGCGTTTTAGAGACTTGAATTATTCTAACACTTTACCATTCGTTAGAGTTAAATTAATTAAATGAGGACTAACAAGTAGACTTACTAAATTTTTATCCGTGTCATTTCGAGCATTAGAAGTACCATAATTAATTAACAACGCATTCTCTACGATAATCAATATCAAAGCGCTTTTCACCCAATAATTTGCATTTCAACTTAGACATCACATGAGCACTAATAATTTTTATCCGCGACCATAACCATACGCATTTAGACTACAACAGGCAAATCATCATGATTACGAGCCTAACTAAGGCCATCTAACAATTCGGCTAACTAGAGCAACGACCTAGCCCGCTATGCAACCTGCTTGTCGGCTAGCCTATTTTTATCGAAATCTGAGACACAACATATACCACAACATTTTTATAAACATACATATTCACATGTATTTTCACACATCGACCAATTCATACGACTCGTAAACCACTAATCTCTAACTCGAAACCATCATGCGCTTACTTCCCAATTCATGAACACATAACGCGTATTGATCCGACTCAAGATATAGAGGAAGTGATGATTACTTCAGCATGTCACCACCTCTCTATATAAGCCAAAACAATTTTTACTATCGACTAAGAGTTCTAAGTATTAATCACATTATTACTTTCCACGCGCAAATAAACCTCTACCTAACACCAGTGACTTCGATGGATTTTTACTAAACCCATCATGCACATAACCATTTAATCTCTAATTGGTACTAAAGTATAATTCAACATTCCAAGAGACATGCAAGCTTTTGTTTACTTCTAATTTTCACTAACTCTTCTTATAATTATAAAATGGGTGTTATTTTAGCACCATATGAAAGTACCTAATTTGAGGCTGGAATTTTTATGAGGCAAAGATAATAACAATTTATGACTAATGTATAAATTTCACATGTCCAGGTTTTATATTTTATTTACTACAAAAATAATAAATTGTTAATGCAATAAAGCTTGTGAGAGCAAGTTAATTCTAAAATTAATTATTTTCTGTGGATGCATGACTATATTAAGTTTTCTCAGGCCAATATAATATCATGCAAGGACAGTGGAACACCATTTTCCATTTTTACACTCATACATTATTTATAAACCTTTTAAAGCTACCTAATATGCATCAAAAAAGTTAAACCACTAACTTAATCATACATGCACCACAATTCATGAAATTTTTACCAGTCACCAAGCATCACACCAAGAGTCGACTATAAAAATTTCAACCCATTTGGAGCAATAGAGCTACAGATCCAAAAATAACAATCAAAACAATCATCTTTTTCCTATTTAACATGTTTTAATTAACACACCAAGGAAACAGTAAACAACCTGTAAGTTTTATATTTTTCTTAGATGGAGTATGACAACATCTAACTAATAACACAAGTTTTATCATTTTTGGATTTTTATAATTAAAACTATGGAGAGATGCAAGTTCATTCACTTTCTAAACCAGCTTTTAAATACGAATTTCTACAGAAAAACTTTTCCACTAAAACATGCCAACCTATAGATCTACTAGACAGAGAATTTCATAAGGAAGGCAACAAAACAAGTTTCGTGATTTTTGGAGCTACCAAACTCAAGATATGAATTTTAGAAGATATTACGAAATCTGGAATTTAAAGCACCATTACCCTTGGTCTTGGGCCCACTTGTCATAGACACAGGGTTCTTCTTCCTTGAACTCATGCACGCATACAGGGAGAAGGTCGAACGTGAGGGAGGTGGAGCTCTAGAGATCGCAGCTTGGGCGCCGATGCGCAGCATGATAGAGAGTGTAGTGGGTGGCTATGAAGCCGGGGAAGACGAGGGGTGCTCATAGGCGACGGTGTTTGACGTTGCTGTGCACGGTGGCCGGCTATGGCCGAGCTGCAGGCGATGCTGGTCGGCTGGCTCGATGTGAACAGGAGCGTGACTGGCTGTGATGTGGGGGAGCTAGGGCACGGTCGGCTGGTGGCCATGGCCTCTGTCTGCGTCGACTTTGGCCAGCTGCAGCTCCTGCTATGTGTGAGCTCAGGAAGGAATGTTAAGGAAGCTGAAAGCTGGACGCTGGTGCATCGCTTTAAAGGCGTAGGTCGCTGCGGCCATTGGCCGGTCATGGGCGGCAGCCCGCCAGTAGCCGACGTTGGTCGGCGCCCTGGACAGGGACTCCACGCGGCTGTGCCGCTCTGCCCATGGCAGAAGGTGGCGTGATGAGCTTGCTTGCTGACGTGCGTTTGATTTTCTCTTTTTTTTCGTTTTTTTACTAATCATGACACAGATACAAAGCAAAAAAATTGAATAAGCTTAGTTTTAAACTCTCTACGATAGGAATTATCGACGTGTTCGGCATTAAACAGCTCGCGACGACGAACAAGAAACACGGCTAATTTGTTAGCGATCTGAGTCGGCGTTGCCTAAAAATTCATCACGCGCTATTTTAAAATGTTTTGACTTAATTTTACCATGCTTTCGAATTAGAACCTCGTAGTTCGAATTAAAACTTAATAATGTGAGTTGTTCCATTTTAGAATTATTGCTGCTTTTGCTCGTGCTGAAGATACAATTTTTACTCCGGTACAAGTCTACGCTCGTGGCTGTGATTATAAAAATCAAGGTCTTTCTAAACGTAACGTTATATTTTAGTTATTAAATCAGAAACCAATTTAGCAGGGAAGTAATCAGATAGAATATGGATAATACTAGTTCAGGTCGGATAAGAATTCATTAGAAGTCGACACATTAGAGATCCCGCTTGAGAGTACAGATTTGGGCAAAACATTTGGATATATAGATCGAATGTCGAGAAATTGGATTCGGAGCAACTGTCGCGCGCTTGATTAAATGATATTTAGACGAGATTTAAAAATCAAGATTGATTTTCGAGTTTGCATTTGCGTCGAGAATAAAAGTTTTAACAGGCTCCAAATTCGGCCTTCTATGAGACTGAATAACTCCGAATTCAGTGAAATGTGTATGATCAGTCTGGATAATCAGAGACATACGCGAGCGAAAAATAGAAGTTTTCACTGAGCATCAGAGATTAGGGTAAATCTCCCGACGTAACGTGTAATAGACACCTGGGGTGTCAGATAGTGTCCCGTTTGATTGAGAAGAGAAGCTCACTCGGTCTAAGTGACCGTTTGAGAGAGGGAAAGGGTTGAAAGAGATCCGGTCTTTGTGACCACCTCAACGGGGAGTAGGTTTGCAAGAACCGAACCTCGGTAAAACAAATCACCGTGTTACACTCTTTATTTGCTTGTGATTGGTTTTTGCCCTCTCTCTTGGACTCGATTTTAATTCTAACGCTAACCCCGGCTTGTAGTTGTGCTTAAACTTTGTAAATTTCAGATTCGCCCTATTCACCCCCCTCTAGGCGACTTTCACCGTTGCTCCGCTTGGCGCACCGGACAGTCCGGTGAATTATAGCGGAGCGGCCTCTGAGAAACCAGAAGCTGAGGAGTTTAAAGTGTGAAAGGGAAATAGGCTTACACCTTTTCCTAATTGATTTTGGTGGTTGAATTGTCCACACAAATAATTGGACTAACTAGTTTGCTCTAGATTATAAGTTTTACAGGTGCCAAAGGTTCACAATAGACCAATAAAATGACCAAGGAAGGGTTCAAACAAAGAGAGCAAAAGACAGCCGAAGTGTGCCCTGGTCTGGCGCACCGGACTATCCGGTGCACCACCGGACAGTGTCCGGTGTACCAGGGAACTCAGCTCTAAACTCGTCACCTTCGGGAAAATCAGAGGGCGCTCCGCTATAATTCACCGGACTGTCCGGTGTGCCAGTGGAGCAACGGCTACTTCAGCGCCAACGGTCGACTGCAACCGCATTCAATGCGCTACAGTGCGCGCCAGAGTCAGAGCAGCGTCAGAAGGCGCACCGGACAGTCTACAGTACTTGTCCGGTGCACCACCGGACAACCAGAAGACCCCACCTGTCAGAGCTCCAACGGTCAAACCCTAACGGCCGGGTGACGTGGCTGGCGCACCGGATAGTGTCCGGTGGCGCACCGGACTGTCCGGTGCGCCCGTCGACAGCAGCCTCCACCAAACGACTAGTTTGGTGGTTGGGGCTATAAATACCCCAACCACCCCTCCATTCATTGCATCCAAGTTTTCCACCTTCCAACACCTTACAAGAGCTATAACATTCAATTCTAGACACAACCAAAGAGATCAAATCCTCTCCCAAGTCCGGAATCACTCCAAATCAAATAGTGACTAGAGAGAGTGACACTTGTGTTCATTTGAGCTCTTGCGCTTGGATTGCTTCTTTTCTTTCTCATTCTTTCTTGTGATCAACTCAATTAACCAAGGCAAGAGACACCAATTGTGTGGTGGTCCTTGCGGGGACTTAGTGTCCCGTGTGATTGAGAAGAGAAGCTCACTCGGTCTAAGTGACCGTTTGAGAGAGGGAAAGGGTTGAAAGAGACCCGGTCTTTGTGACCACCTCAACGGGGAGTAGGTTTGCAAGAACCGAACCTCGGTAAAACAAATCCTTGTGTCTCACTCTTTATTTGCTTGTGATTTGTTTTTCACCCTCTCTCTCGGACTCGCTTATATTTCTAACGCTAACCCGGCTTGCAGTTGTGATTAACTTTGTAAATTTCAGTTTCGCCCTATTCACCCCCCTCTAGGCGTCTTTCAATTGGTATCAGAGCCCGGTGCTTCATTAGAGCCTAACCGCTCGAAGTGATGTCAGGAGATCACGCCAAAAAGGAGATGGTGACCGGCGACAAGCCCGCTACAAGCCACGGGAAGGCTCCATCGGGAGAGTCCCGCAACAAAGGGAAGGAGAAGGAATCCTCTTCCCTCAAGTCGCATCGGAGTGGCGACAAGAAAAAGAAGATGAGGAAAGTGGTCTACTACGAGGTTGATTCTTCATCGCCATCCACCTCTGGCTCCGACGCGCCGTCCATAACTTCTAAGCGCCATGAGCGCAAGAAGTATAGTAAGATTCCCCTACGCTACCCTCGTATTTCAAAGCGTACTCCTTTACTTTCCGTTCCACTAGGCAAACCACCGGTTTTTGACGGTGAAGATTATAATATGTGGAGTGACAAAATGAGGCATCATCTAACCTCACTCCACACTAGCATTTGGAACGTTGTTGAGTTTGGTGTACAGGTACCATCCGTAGGGGATGAGGACTACGATTCGGACGAAGTGGCCCAAATTCAACACTTCAACTCCCAAGCCACTACTATACTCCTCGCCTCTCTAAGTCGAGAGGAGTATAATAAGTTGCAAGGGTTGAAGAGTGCAAAGGAAATTTGGGACGTGCTCAAGACCGCGCACGAAGGAGACGAGGTGACCAAGATCACCAAGCGGGAGACGATCGAGGGGGAGCTCGGTCGCTTCATGCTTCACCAAGGAGAGGATCTGCAAGCCATGTACAACCGCTTGAAGACCATGGTGAACCAAGTGCGCAACCTTGGGAGCACCAAATGGGATGACCATGAGATGGTCAAGGTTATTCTAAGATCCCTCGTTTTTCTTAATCCTACGCAAGTTCAATTAATTCGAGGTGATCCTAGATACACGCTAATGTCTCCCAAGGAGGTTATAGGGAAGTTTGTGAGCTTTGAGCTAATGATTAAAGGCTCAAAGAAAATCATCGAGCAAGGCACCTCCTCCACGCCCGAGGCACAACCCGTCGCATTCAAGGCAACGGAGGAGAAAAAGGAAGAGTCTACATCAAGTGGGCTCCCCATCGATGCCTCAAAGCTCGACAATGAGGAGATGGCTTTAATCATCAAAAGCTTTCGGCAAATCCTCAAGCAAAGGAGGGGGAAGGACTACAAGCCCCGCTCCAAGAAGGTTTGCTACAAGTGTGGTAAGCCCGGTCACTTTATAACAAAATGTCTTATTTCTAGTGACAGTGACAGGGGCGACGACAAGAAGGGGAGAAGAAAGGAGAAGAAGAGATACTACAAGAAGAAGGGCGGCGATGCCCATGTTTGCGGGGAGTGGGACTCCGACGAGAGCTCCACCGACTCCTCCTCCGACGAGGACGCCGCCAACATCGCCGTCAACAAGGGACTCCTCTTCCCCAACGTCGGCCACAAGTGCCTCATGGCAAAGGACAGCAAAAAGAAGAAGGTTAAATCTAAATCCTCCACTAAATATGCCACCTCTAGTGATGTGGCTAACTCTAGTGATGATGAGGATGATTTATTTACTCTTTTTGCCAATCTTAACATGCAACAAAAGGAGAAATTAAATGAATTGATTAGCACCATTCATGATAAGGATGAACTCTTGGATAGCCAAGAGGACTTCATAATTAAGGAAAATAAGAAGCATGTTAAGGTTAAAAATGCTTATGCTCTAGAGGTAGAAAAATGTGAAAAATTATCTAATGAGCTAAGCACTTGCCATGATGTCATTGCCAACCTTAGGAATGAGAATGCTAGATTAATTGCTAAGGTTGATTCAAATGTTTGTGATGATTCAAATGCCAATCTTAGAAATGATCATGCTATTTCTATTGCTAAGATTGAAAAATTTAATGCTTCTCTTGCTAGCCTTAGGATTGAAAAAGAGAAATTGATTGCTAAGGCTAAAGACTTAGATGTTTGCAATGCTTCCATTTCCGATCTTAGAAGTGAAAATGACATTTTACATGCTAAGATTGTTGAACTAAAAACTTGCAAACCCTCTACATCTACCATTGAGCATGTTTCTATTTGTACTAGATGTAGAGATGTTGACATTGATGCTATTCATGATCACATGGCTTTAATTAAACAACAAAATGATCATATAGCAAAATTAGATGCTAAAATTGCCGAGCATGAGCTAGATAATGAAAAATTTAAATTTGCTCGTAGTATGCTTTATAGTGGGAGACGCCCTGGCATCAAGGATGGCATTGGCTTCCAAAAGGGGGACAATGTCAAACTTAATGCCCCTCCTAAAAGATTATCTAACTTTGTTAAGGGCAAGGCTCCCATGCCTTAGGATAATGAGGGTTACATTTTGTACCCTGTCGGTTATCCCGAGCACAAGATTAGGAGGATTCATTCTAGGAAGTCTCACTCTGGCCCCAATCATGCTTTTATATATAAGAGTGAGACATCTAGTTCTAGGCAATCAACCCATGCTAAATTGCCTAAGAAGAAAACTCCTAGTGCATCAAATGAACCTAGCATTTCATTTAAAACTTTTGATACATCTTATGTTTTGACTAACAAATCCGACAAGGTAGTTGCCAAGTATGTTGGGGACAAACACAAGGGATCAAAGACTTGTGTTTGGGTACCCAAAGTTCTTGTATCTAATGTCAAAGGACCCAAAACTGTTTGGGTACCTAAAATCAAGAACTAAACTTGTTTTGTAGGTTTATGCATCCGGGGGCTCAAGTTGGATCATCGATAGCGGGTGCACAAACCACATGACAGGGGAGAAAAAGATGTTCTCCTCCTATGAGAAAAACCAAGATCCCCAATGAGCTATCACATTCGGGGATGGACATCAAGGTTTGGTCAAAGGATTGAGTAAAATTGCTATATCACCTGACCATTCTATTTCCAATGTTTTTCTTGTAGACTCTTTAGATTACAACTTGCTTTCTGTTTCCCAATTGTGTAAAATGGGCTACAACTGTCTTTTTACGGATACAGGTGTTACTGTCTTTAGAAGAAGTGATGATTCAGTAGCTTTTAAGGGAGTATTAGAGGGTCAGCTATACCTAGTTGATTTCAATAGAGCTAAACTCGATACTTGCTTAATCGCTAAGACTAACATGGGTTGGCTCTGGCATCGCCGACTAGCCCATGTTGGGATGAAGAATCTTCACAAGCTTCTAAAGGGAGAGCACATTTTGGGACTAACAAATGTGCATTTTGAGAAAGACAGGATTTGCAGCGCATGCCAAGCAGGGAAGCAAGTTGGTGCTCATCATCCACATAAGAACATCTTAACGACTGACAGGCCACTCGAGCTCCTCCACATGGACCTATTCGGCCCGATCGCTTACATAAGCATCGACGGGAGTAAGTACTGTCTTGTTATTGTGGATGACTATTCTCGCTTCACTTGGGTATTCTTTTTACACGAAAAATCTCAAACCCAAGTGTCGGGTACCATAATTAGGGGTACCCCCAACGCTCCTAATCATGGCTGGTAAACACCCTCAGACCAACTGACGGGTGCGGTTCAAGCCAAGACTTCGTCTACCCGAGGGACGCGATCTCACCCGAGCCCAGCCTCGGGTTGGAACAGTAGTCCCAGACGAGTTCACGCCTCGCTCGAGGGCCTCCTCAGGCAGCGGGCGCCCCCTTGGCTCTCCCGAGGCCCGGCTCGGGAGGCTTCGTTGTGAAGCAACCTTGGCCAGACCGCCTCACCAACCGACCGCTTCGCAGGCGCATTAAATGCAGGGGACGCCTGACGCCGTATCCTGACACACGCGCCTCAGACGGGTAGGCCGAAGTGACTGCAATCACTTCGCCCCTCTTCTTTACTGTCTGATATGACAGGAAAACAGCGCCGCTCGCTCCGCTCCGACTGCCGTGTCAGCCACCCCGGCAACGACTGACAACAAGTCACGATCAACCACCGAGTTCAGCCTCGGGCGCAACAGGAAGCTCCGCCTCGCCCGACCTCATGCTCCGGCCTTGGGAGGAGGTTTCCGCCTCGCCCGACCTCAGGCTCCGGCCTTAGGAGGAGGTCTCCGCCTCGCCCGACCCCCAGACTCAGCCTCGACCCCGGTCTCGGGAGGAATCGCGTCCTCGCTCGACCCCGACCTTGGCCTCAAGAGAAGTCTCCGCCTCGACCGACCCTGGGCTCGGACCGACCGCGCTAACAGGGGATACATCATTTCCCTATTCCTAGCCTGCTCAGGCTACAAGGAACAAGACCAACGTCCCATCTGACTTACCCCGGCGACGGGTAATGACGGTGCCCCGCGTGCACCATGACGCTGGTGGCTCTCAGCCCCTTACGACAGCAAGGAGACGTCAGCAGGATCCTCGCCGCGCTGCCAGCTGTGCTCCTACAGGACCCAGGCGCTCCTCCGACGGCCACACCATCACATGTACAGGGCCCAAGCTCTCCCCCAACGCCACGTTGGCATGTACACAGGGCTTAGGCACTCCACTACCGGACACGTTAGCGCATAGCTACCCCCCCGTTGTACGTCTGGACTCTCTCCTTGCCTCTATAAAAGGGACGTCCAGGGCCACCCTGAGGGGGGTTCACGCGAGGGAAGCGGCGGACGAACTCTGTGTCTCTCTCTCACGCGACGCGCTTGTAACCCCTACTACGAGCGGCACCCCTGGTGCAGGATAATACAAGGCTTGTCCCACCTCTTGTGTTCCATCCCACGCCAACCCATCTGGGCAGGGGCACACAGAAATTTCACTGGTCGGTCCAAGGGACCCCTCGGGTCCGAGACGCCGACAGTTGGCGCGCCAGGTAGGGGCCTGCTGCGTGTTAACGAACACCTTCCCGTTGAGATCCAGATGGGGAGTCTTCAGCAACCTCTCCAGCCCGGGATGGTGCTCCGCTTTGGGAGTCTCGAGTTCATGTCCCTCGATGGCAGCTACGACATGGTACTCCTCCCTCCGCGGCGTGACGACAACGACAGTCTCCGACTCGCCCGGCGGTGGCGAGCTCTACGACAGCATCTCCTCGCAGCAGAAGAGGAGCACTCCGGTCGTCCCCGCCACCCTCCTCGTCGGAGGAGGCGGAGACGAGGCAACCATGGCCACGCAGGAGGCGGCACCTTGTCGGCTGTCGCACTAGAGCGAGTCAACGACGCCGGCACTCCCCCGGGGGACATGTCGGACATTGTCCTCACACCTGAGACGACGACGGGTGTCACTTCCCCACGACGTGTCAGCCCCAAGCGTACTGATGACGCCAGCACCCTCGCAAAGGACCTGCTGGGCGTTACCCTCGTACCTGAGATGACGGTGTGCTCCGCCCCCGACACGACTTCACCACCGTCCAACGACCAAGAGGTACCGTCCGTTTTCCATCCCGTACCTTTTTGGTTCAGCTTCGATCCACCTAGCGACCCCGCTATGGTGAGCGCCTTCATAAAGGCGTATCCAAACCTTCCGGGGTACCACATGTGGTCGACCTGGGACCGACTGACAGCCGTCTCAACCTTCGGACCGGCGGGTTCTGAGGAAGAGGACGACCCCGACTCCGGTTGGGATTTCTCTGCCCTCAATGA
Organism: Zea luxurians; assembly: GCA_029449295.1. Classification (NCBI taxonomy): domain Eukaryota; kingdom Viridiplantae; phylum Streptophyta; class Magnoliopsida; order Poales; family Poaceae; genus Zea; species Zea luxurians. The sequence continues at coordinate 739,372 of JAOPSE010000150.1, read as the reverse complement.
CCTCGGTGCCATGCGGGGCTTCATGTCCGCATGTGACCACTGCCTCTCCAATTGTTCTGACGATGGCCATGACCTTGACGACGAGGGTTACAGCCCAAGTCGCGAATGTTTCCACGTCGATCTGGGAGATCATAACGAAGGCAACCACTTCGGTATGCTAGAGGTTGACGATCCCCCTGGGCCCGCATCTCGCGTTGACATCCCACGGGAGCTAACTGTGGTCCCAGTCCCTGGGGGGGTCAGGACATACAGCTCGAGCAAATCCGTGAGATGCAGGCCCGGGTCGACAGGGAAGCAGGCCGGCTTGTACAGCTCCGATAGAACATCGAACAGGAGTGGGCAGGTCGGACACTCGCCAGAGAAGCCTATCACCGGGCCCAAGACATCCGGCACCGCATCGTCGACAATGCCGGACAGCGCTGCCCCCGGCCGTCAGCGGGTCCGGCCAGGACCTAGCTGCAGCGGCAATGCTGCTTTGAGCCATGCCGGAGCCATCCACCACCGAGGGATGGCGTATCCAGGGCGAACTCAAGAATCTCCTAGAAGGCGCCGCGGTTCGACGAGCCGAGAGCTCCGCCTCCCGCAGGCGAGCTGACCCCTCGGAACATCACGCGGTGTCCTCCCGGCGCATTCGGGAAGCCTCGATGCATCTCGAGCGTATGCGGATGAGGCGCCCGCCTCTCGGGAACGCCTCGGCAACGAGCACCACCATCTCGACCATCGAGCCCGCCTCGACAAGAAGGTGCGCCGAGGCTACCATCCCAGGCGTGGGGGACGCTGCAACAGTGAGGAGGATCGCAATCCTTCGCCCGAACCACCCGGGCCGCGAGTCTTCAGCCGGGCCATACGACGAGCGCCGTTCCCTGCCCGTTTCCGAGCCCCGACTACCATCACCAAGTACTCAGGGGAGACGAGGCCGGAGCTGTGGCTCGCGGATCACCGATTGGCATGCTAGTTCGGAGGGGCGGATGATGACAACCTCATCATCCGTAATCTACCCCTTTTCCTCTCCGACACCGCTCGAGCCTGGCTGGAGCATCTGCCTCCTGCGCAGATCTCCGACTGGGACGATCTGGTCAAAGCTTTCGCGGGAAACTTCCAAGGCACGTACGTGCGCCCTAGGAACTCGTGGGACCTCTGAAGCTGCCGCCAGCAGCCAGGGGAGTCCCTCCGAGAGTACATTCGGTGGTTTTCAAAGCAGCGCACCGAGCTGCCCAACATTACCGACTCGGATGTCATCGGGGCTTTCCTTGCCGGCACCACTTGCCGAGACCTGGTGAGCAAACTGGGGCGCAAGACTCCCACCCGTGCGAGCGAACTGATGGACGTCGCCACCAAGTTCGCCTCAGGTCAAGAGGCGGTCGAAGCCATCTTCCGAAAGGACAAGCAGCCTCAGGGAGAGTCGAAGACAGACGCCCCTGAGGCGTCTGCCCAGCGGGGCATGAAGAAGAAGGCTAAAAACAAGTCGCGAGCGAAGCGTGATGCCACAGACGCGAATCTTGTCGCTGCGGCCGAGCACAGGAACCCTCGGAAACCTCCTGGAGGGGCCGGTGCGTTCGACAAGATGCTCAAAGAGCCGTGCCCCTATCACCAGGGGCCCGTCAAGCACACCCTCGAAGAATGTGTCATGCTCCAGCGCTACTTCCATAAGACCAGGCCCCCAGCGGAGGATGGCAAGGGCCATGACAACGACAAGAAGGAGGGCGGCAAGGAAGAGGGATTCCCGGAAGTCCATAACTGCTTCATGATCTACGGCGGGCAGGCGGTGAACGCCTAGGCTCAGCACCGCAAGCAGGAGCGCCGGGAAGTCTGCTTGGTGAAGGTGGCGGCGCCAGTCTACCTAGACTGGTCTGACAAGCCTATCACCTTCGACCAAGGCGACCACCCTGACTTCGTGCCAAGCCCAGGAAGGTACCCGCTCGTCGTCGATTCGATCATCGGCAACGTTAGGCTCTCCAAGGTCCTCATGGATAGAGGCAGCAGCCTTAACATTATCTACGTCGAGACCCTGGAACTCTAAGGGGTTGATCGGTCTGATGTCCGGGCCGGTGCGACACCCTTCCATGGGATCGCGCCCGGGAAGCGAAGCCTACCCCTCGGACGGATCGACTTACCCGTCTTCTTCGGAACTCCCTCTAACTTCCGAAAGGAAGCTCTCACCTTTGAGGTCGTCGGGTTCCGAGGAACCTACCATGCGGTGTTGGGAAGACCATGCTACGCCAAGTTCATGGCCGTCCCTAACTACACCTACCTCAAGCTCAAGATGTCGGGCCCGAATGGGATCATCACCGTCAGATCCACGTACCGCCACGCGTACGAATGCGACGTGGAGTGCGTGGAGTACGCCGAGGCTCTCGCCGAGTCCGAGGCCCTCATCGCCGACCTGGAACGCCTCTCCAAGGAGGCGCCCGACGCGAAGCAGCACACCGACAACTTCGAACCAGTTGAGGCGGTCAAGTTCGTCTCTCTCGACCCCAGCAACGACGCCAGCAAGAAAGTTCGGATTGGCTCCGAGCTTGATCCCAAATAGGAAGCAGTGCTCGTCGACTTTCTCCACGCAAACGCCGAAGTCTTTGCGTGGAGTCCCTCGGACATGCCCGGCATACCGAGGGATGTCGCCGAGCACTCACTGGACATCAGAGCTGGAGCCCGACCCGTGAAGCAAACCCTACGCTGTTTTGATGAAGAAAAGCGCAGGGCCATAGGCGAGGAGATCCACAAGCTACTCGCGGTAGGGTTTATCAAAGAGGTATTCCATCCCAAATGGTTAGCTAACCCTGTTCTTGTGAGGAAGAAGGATGGGAAATGGAGGATGTGTGTAGACTACACTGGTCTAAACAAAGCATGTCCGAAAGTTCCCTACCCTCTACCTCGCATCAATCAAATCGTGGACTCCACTGCTGGGTGCGAAACCCTGTCATTCCTCGATGCCTACTCAGGTTATCACCAAATCAAGATGAAAGAGTCCGACCAGCTCGCGACTTCTTTCATCACACCTTTTGGCATGTACTGTTACACTACAATGCCATTTGGGTTGAGGAATGCAGGCGCCACTTACCAGAGGTGCATGAACCACGTGTTCGGAGAACCCATCGGCAGAACGGTCGAGGCTTACATCGACGACATCGTTGTCAAGACGAAGAGAGCCTCCGACCTCCTCTCTGACCTTGAAACGACATTCAAGTGTCTGAGAGCGAAAGGCGTGAAACTCAATCCCGAGAGGTGTGTCTTTGGAGTCCCCCAAGGCATGCTCCTTGGATTCATCGTCTCCGAGCGGGGCATCGAGGCCAACCCAGAGAAAATCGTGGCCATCACCAACATGGGACCGATCAAAGATTTGAAAGGAGTACAGAGGGTCATGGGATGCCTTGCGGCTCTAAGCCGCTTCATCTCACGCCTTGGCGAGAAAGGCTTGCCTCTGTACCGCCTCTTAAGGAAGGCTGAGTGCTTCACTTGGACCCCCGAGGCCGAGGAAGCCCTCGGAAACCTTAAGGCGCTCCTTACGAACACACCCATCCTGGTGCCCCCGCCGCAGGAGAAGCCCTCTTGATCTACGTAGCCGCGACTACTCAGGTGGTCAGCGCCGCGATCGTAGTCGAGAGACGAGAAGAAGGGCATGCACTGCCCGTCCAGAGGCCAGTCTACTTCATCAGCGAAGTGCTTTCCGAGACCAAAGTCCGCTACCCACAGATCCAGAAGCTGCTCTACGCAGTGATCCTGACACGACGAAAGTTGCGACACTACTTCGAGTCTCATCTGGTGACTGTGGTGTCATCCTTCCCTCTGGGGGAGATCATCCGGTGCCGCAAGGCCTCGGGTAGGATAGCAAAGTGGGCGATGGAGCTTATGGGTGAAACGCTATCATTCGCTCCTCGGAAGGCCATAAAATCCCAGGTCTTGGCAGACTTCCTGGCTGAGTGAACTGACACCCAGTTACCGACAACTCCAATCCAGCCCGAGCTCTGGACCATGTACTTCGATGGGTCACTCATGAAAATAGGAGCAGGCGCTGGCCTGCTCTTCGTTTCACCCCTCGGAAAGCATCTCCGCTATGTCATTCGCCTGCATTTTCCGGCATCAAACAGCATGGTCGAGTACGAGGCACTGGTTAACGGGCTACGCATCGCCATCAAGCTAGGGGTCCGGCGCCTCGACGCTCGAGGCGACTTGCAGCTTGTCATCGACCAAGTCATGAAGAACTCCCACTGCCGTGAGTGAAGGATGGAAGCCTACTGCGACGAAGTCTGGCGCCTGGAAAACAAGTTCTACGGGTTGGAGCTCAACCACATCGCCCGACGGTACAACGAGACTGCAGACGAGCTGGCGAAAATAGCCTCGAGGCGAACGACGGTTCCCCCGGACGTCTTCTCCTGAGACCTACATCAACCATCCGTCAAGATCAACGACACGCCCGAGCCTGAGGAAGCCTCGGCCCAGCCCGAGGTACCCTCGGCCGAGCCCGAGGTACCCTCGGCCGGACCCGAGGCACCCTCGGCCATCGAGGAAGAGGCCATGCCCGTTGAGGAGGAACAGAATGGGGTCACGCCAGATCCGAACTGGCAGACCCCGTACCTGCAATATCTCCTCCGAGGAGAGCTTCCCATCGACAAGACCAAAGCTCGACAGCTGGCTCGGCGCGCCAAGTCATTCGTCTTGCTAGGTGATGAAAAAGAGCTCTATCACCGCAGCCCCTCGGGCATCCTCCAACGATGCATATCTATCGCCCAAGGACAAGAGCTGTTGCAAGAAATACACTCGGGGTCTTGCGGCCACCATGCAGCACCTCGAGCCCTCGTGGGGAATGCCTTCTGACAAGGTTTCTACTGGCCAACCGCGGTGGCCGACGCCACTAGGATTGTGCGCTCCTGCCGGGGGTGTCAATTCTACGCAAAGCAGGCGCATCTGCCCGCTCAGGCCTTGCAGACGATACCCATCACCTGGCCATTTGCTATGTGGGGTCTAGACCTCGTTGGTCCCTTGCAGAAGGCACCCGGGGGCTTCTCGTACCTTCTGGTTGCCATCGACAAATTCTCCAAGTGGATCGAGGTCCGACCCTTGACCAGCATCAGGTCCGAGCAGGCGGTGGCGTTTTTTACCAACATCATCCATCGATTCGGGGTCCCAAACTCAATCATCACCGACAATGGCACGCAGTTCACCGGAAAAAAGTTCCTGGACTTCTGCGACGACCACCACATCCGTGTGGACTGGGCCGCCGTAGCTCATCCCATGACGAATGGGCAGGTGGAGCATGCCAACGGTATGATTTTGCAGGGGCTCAAACCAAGGATCTATAATGACCTCAACAAGTTCGGCAAGCGGTGGATGAAAGAGCTACCCTCGGTAGTCTGGAGTCTGAGGACGACGCCGAGCTGCGCCACGGGTTTTACGCCATTCTTTCTAGTCTACGGGGCTGAGGCCGTCCTCCCCACGGACTTAGAATACGGGTCCCCGAGGACCAAGGCGTACGATGACCGAAGCAACCAGACCAGCTGAGAAGACTCACTGGACCAACTCGAGGAGGCACGTGACGTTGCCTTACTACATTCGGCACGGTACCAGCAGTCGCTGCGGCGCTACCACGCCCGAAGCGTTCGGTCCTGAGGCTTCCAAGTGGGAGACTTGGTGCTTCGCCTGCGACAGGACGCCCGAGGGCGCCACAAGCTCACTCCTCCTTGGGAAGGGCCCTTCGTCATCGCCAAGATCTTGAAGCCCGAAACATACAAGCTGGCCAACAACCAAGGCGAGGTCTACAACAACGCTTGGAACATCCAACAGCTACGTCGCTTCTACCCTTAAGATGTTTTAAGTCGTTCATGTACCTCGTTTACATACACAAAGTCTGACCGTCAAGGAAGGGTCGGCCTTGCCTCAGCAAAGCCCAACCCTCCCTCAGGGGCTAGAAGGGGGGAACCCCCTCTGCGTCAAAATTTTCCTCGAAAAAATTTTCTACCAAAACAACCTTTGTGCTTTCGACTTCCGTATCGATAGCGGGATCCTGAGAACGACGAGAGTACACGTAAGCGGCAAGGCCGACCGAGTCGAGGAACTCCTATGCCTCCGGGATACGGATACCTCACTCATCACCTTCCGCGAGAAGTAACTCACGCTCGGATAAGCGATCCTGCTACCGAACAAGTCCTAACACTCGGGTAGAAAACGACTTTCACGCCTTCTCGACTGTACCAATAATGGAATCCTTCGACCAAATGAGAGCGCACGTAAGCGGCAAGGCCGACCGAGCCGAGGGACTCCTACGCCTCCAGGATACGGATACCTCACTCATCACCTTCCGCGAAAAGTAACTCTCGTTCAGATAAATGATTCTGCTATTGACAGACAAGTTGTGATGCTCGAAACAAGAGGAGAGAAGACACAGCTTTTTAAACACGACGATAAAGTGTTTAGGCCTCGGCGGCCGCGAAAAAGCATGCGCATGCTACAGACAAACTGTTCCTGCAGGTTCGGGCATCGGCAGGGGGAGCAGCAGCACCCTCGGCGTTGTTTCCACCCTCGGCGGAACCAGGCCCGGCCTCGAACGGCGACCCGGGCAAAAGGACCTCCACCTAAGGGAGGACGCCAGCACCGCGCCAGCAGATGTCTTGGCCAAGCCCCAGCGGCTGCTACCACATCTTCCTCGGCCTAGGAAACCGCCATCTCCCGGGCTGACGAAGTCTCTTTCTGAGCCGACCCCGCGTCTGTCCGCGCTAACACCGCTGCCTCCAGCTCCGGCTCATCGCAGAGCAGCCGAGGGTTCCAAAAACTGAGCAAGAGAAGCCTAGAGCGGCAAGGCCGACAGAGCCGAGGGACTCCTACGCCTCTGGGATACGGACACCTCACTCGTCACCTTCCGCGAAAGGCAACCGACGCTCGGTTAAGTGGTTCGGCTAGCCAACAGGCAAGTCCCAGCGCTCAGAATGAGGAAGACACACAGCTTCATTCTCGAATACTGTTGGGGCGAAGGCAAAGGCGCCACCCTTCGCTCGAAGCCTTCGCTGCAGCAGCTGAACTAACAGAAACAAAACAGGCAGGGACACCCTTCGCTTCTTCCGCACCAGACAAAGACTGGCGACGAAGGGCAGTCCACGGTGCGGCCTCGTCCAGCTTGGAGGCCCACGTGCAATCCGGCCCGTTGTAACGGGCCCCGCTTGGCCGCCGTGCGTTACGGGCCTAATTTGTAAAAGCATTCCTGTAATTATGGTCTGTAACCCCGCTTTATGGGAATATTCTAGGGATAACCTAGGTAGCCGAGGGCACATGCGTCCTTAGCTCGAGGTGCTGTGCACTCAGGTACCTATAAATACCCCTGCACAGTGCCCGTGAGAGGCCAGATTAATAGAGCTTTTGCCATCTAGCGCGAGTGCCTTGTTGACATCACTGTTCACCCTTGTTGGATCCCCTTGCAACTGAGAGCAAGTTCCAACATTTGGCGCCCACCGTTCGTGCTACGAGAAAACCACCCACGATGGCACCCAAGAGAGCTAACCCGAAGGCTGACGAGGCTGCGAAGGCAGCACTGCTCGCCGCAAGAAAGGGCAAGGCCCTCGCCCTCACCCAATCCACCCACCAAGAGGCCACTGAAGACGATGTCCCTCGCGCATGCGAAGACGACACCCTCCGCACCTGCGACCCCGAGGGACAACCGCAGCCACCCTCAGGCTTCGCACCACCGGAGGGCGCGGACCTCGCCGAGGATGGTGAAATCCTCGGCGTCTCAGCAGAAGAACAGCTACAGCTGCGCGCCCTGCGCCTCAAGAACCGCAATCTCCAGAGGCAGAAGGAGATACTGGAGGCCAAGCGCCAGCGTGTGTCCGCACTAACCAAAGTGCGGCAAATGATACGCGACGAAGAGCACAAGGCTCAGGAACTCGAGCGGGAGATTGCGCTGATGCAGCGCGAAGGCCACCTCGGCCTGCAGCACGAGTCACCCCTCCAGCAGCGCGCACAACTCGAAGCACGCGCGAAGGCCACCCTGGCCTGCACCATGGGCCACCCCTGCAACACTGCGCGCAACCGGAGGACCCGCGTTTCCCCCAACGCGACCACACCTTCCCGCACGCCGCGCCATTCCAAGGGGTCAACTATCTCGATGAGCGAAGTCCCCTGGCGCCACACCTGCAAGTGACGCCGTGGTCGGCTAACTTCCGGGCAGGGACCTATCCCAAGTACAACGGCAGCACCGACCCGGCTCAATACATAATGAGTTATCAGGTCGCCGTTGCATCGTCCGGGGGGGACGACGCCACAATGGCGAAGTCTTTCATCATCGCCCTCGAGGGCCCCGCACTCACCTGGTTCACCAGGTTGCCTCCGCTGTCCATTGATTCCTGGAGAAGTCTCCGGGACAAGTTCCTGCTCAACTTCCAAGGGTACCGCCCAGATACCGACGCCCTGGCCGAACTTTCGCTCTGCAAGCAGCTAGAAAAGGAGACCCTGAGGGAGTATTACCGCAAATTTCTAACACTCAAGTCACAGCTGCCCTCAGTCGATGACCAGATTGCCATCCACTATGCTATCAGTGGCCTTCACGCCGGCGTCCTTTACAGCCACTGCATCAGAGATTCGCCAAAGAACCTCCAAGAGTTATATCAGCTGTTTGAAAAGTACGCCAGATCCGAAGAGCTCCACCAGCGCAAGATTGAGTCTCAAAGGAAGCCAAAAGATGCTCCACAGTCCAGCCGCACGTGGACAAGGACTCCGCAGCCAGACTCCGGTCGAGACGGCCGCAATCAGCAGCAAGTGCACAACATCGCCAACCAGCATCCCACTGCTGACCCCCCTCGTCGCCAGGAATATCCCCCCTAGGGCCGCGGAAACGGCACTCGTGGCAGGGGCCGAGGGCGTGCGCAGCCGCCGTGCCGATTCTACTGCCTCTTCCATGGCGAAGACTGCGCCCACCAAACCAAAGACTGCCCCGAAACGAAGGCTACCAGAGACAGAATGGCACGGGCGCAGCCAGCCGACAACCCCAGAATTGTCGCGCACAATTACCAGCAACCCCCTCCACCATATATCCACGCTCCCGCCCCGCATCCACCGCACCACGCTTACCAACACCATCAGGAAGTACAAATTGTACCTCCTCCACCCCCACCACCACACCAGCAACATCAAAACATCCCCCATGCCCCAAAGCAGGAAGACTTCGCCGATCAACCATATCGTGGAGTCATCCACATGATAACTGGGGGGTCCAGCACCGACTTCGACACCAAGCGGCAGAAGCGGGACCACTACCGCAGCATCAACCATGTCGCCGTCATGGGCCCAGTCGTGCAGACAAAGTGGTCCCACATACCGCTAACCTTCGACGCACGGGACATCGACTTGCGCAGCGCCCCCCACTGCGACGCCATGGTTATCAATTGCAGCGTGGCAGGCTGGGACCTGCACAAGGTCCTCGTTGACAACGGCAGTCAGGCGGACATCATCTTCCTCCACGCCTTCGATCGCATGGGCATAAGCCACAGCCTGCTTAAGCCTTCGGACAACCCGTTGTATGGCTTCGGCGGCAAGGGCACCTTCCCCGTCGGCAAAATAGAGCTGCCTCTCTCCTTCGGTGTAGCACCCAATGCCCGAAGCGAGCAAATAACCTTTGACATTGTGGACATGGTATATCCTTACAATGCCATCATGGGCCGGGGCTCCATCAATAAGTTCGAAGCAGCCATTCATGGACTGTACCTATGTATGAAGATACCAGGTCCGTTAGGCGTCATCACAGTCTTCGGCAATCAACAGACTGCGCGTAACATAGAGCGGGACTTCGTGCCCGGTCAAAGAAACGTGCACTGCCTCACGGCCCAACGCGAGGACCCCGCGCCTGCCAGCCCAACCAATAAGCAACACGACAAGGCGCAGCTGCAGAGCAACGACGGGACCAAGACTGTCCCCCTCGACCATGCCACGCCCAGGCAGACAGTCATTATCAGCGAAGACCTTACTTCGCATGAAGAAGAAAAGCTCCTCTGCTGCCTGTCCAAGAACAAAGATGTCTTCGCCTGGTCGGCCCTCGATCTGGTCGGGGTCAGCCGTTCAGTAATTGAGCACAGTCTGGGAATCGACCCTTCGGTACGGCCGAAAAAGCAGCGGCTTCGCAAGATGTCCGATGAAAAGATGGAGGCCGCCAAGGCAGAGGTGCACCGCCTCCTGGAGGCCAAATTCATCGAGCGGTGGCTTACCTGAAAGTTCCCTTTGGCCCGGGAACAGGATCTAGATGTCGCCTAGAGGGGGGGGGGGTGAATAGGCGAATAAAAATTATCACTTTAAAACTTAAATCTTACTCTACTCGAAGACAGGATCGCAGTGGAGTGAAGAATCCTTCGAGTAGGTTGCAGTGGAATTGAAGTTCCTGTCTTACGAATATCCTGCACTTCAAGGAAAGCTAGTACCACAAGTAAGTAGTGAAGTGCAGATATATAAGCGAGTAAGACAGAGAGTCAGAGTACAATACAAAACAGAGCACACAGACACAAGGATTTATCCCGAGGTTCGGCCAAGCCTGAAATGCTTGCCTAGTCCTCGTTGGAGTTAGCCACACCTAGGCTTGGAGTCTATTTCAACTCCTTCCTCCGTTTGCTCAGATCTGTCAGTATGACAGATAGAGCCTTTTACTATTGAGTGGGGTTACAACAGAACCGCGGCTGCTTACAAACTTCTTGGCAGCACCCCGGCAGAGTAACGATACGCTCAAGACCTTGCTCTAGCTCTTAGCAACACTACTCCTCTCTCTAAAGGCTTATAGCTGTGCCTTCTACACAAACTATAGAGTTACACACAAGAGGGAGAGCGAGAATTGATTCCAATGAAGTCTACACTTGTTGGCTGCTCTTGTATTTTGCTTGAGGCGCCTAGGGGTCCCTTTTATAGGCACAAGGGGCCTAGGAGCCGTTGGAAGCAAATCTGGAAGGCCAATCTTGCCTTCTGTCGTCGGGGGCACCGGACAGTCCGGTGCACACCGGACACTGTCCGGTGCCCGATTTCTTTCCTTAAACAGCGCTGCCGACCGTTGCAGATCTGGGAGCCGTTGGCGCACCGGACATGTCCGGTGCACACCGGACAGTCCGGTGCCGTCTTCTAGCCGTTGGCTCCGCCACGTGTCCCGCGCAGATTGCGCGGCCGACCGTTGGCCCGGCCGACCGTTGGCTCACCGGACAGTCCGGTGAATTTTAGCCGTACGCCGTCGGCGAATTCCCGAGAGCGGCCTCTTCACGCCGAGTCAGCCTGGCGCACCGGACACTGTCCGGTGCACCATCGGACAGTCCGGTGTGCCAGACTGAGATGAGTCTTGGCTGCACTCAGCCAAGTCTTTTTCTCCTCTTTTCTTTTCTTCTTCTTTCTGTTTCTAACACTTAGACAAGTATATTAGTACACAAAACCAATGTACTAAGGCCTAGAAACATACCTTCTTTTAATCATTAAATCTATGGCATTTCACATGCTTGAGCTTTGATGTTGGACACATAAATCATCAAGTCGGCTTGACTTGATCTAGATTGACATTACTTGGCTCCAACATCCTGTAAAGGTCACATAGAACATTTCCAAACATAGGAACAACTCAAACTAAATATCAAGGTGAACTTAGCTCTTTTGGGCTGCTTCCAGTTCTGGTTTTGACACTTGTTCACCTTCTAGTGACCTTGATCTCCTCCTTAGAGCTTGATCTTGAGCCTTATGACTTACACCACATAACTGCAGCTGTTACCTCATTGGCTGTAAGTCACGTCCTTATGTAGTGATCCTTGATGTGCCATAGCTGTTCTCAACTCGATCACCCTTGACTTTGCAAGCCTCCTTCTTCACCCTTGGCTTTGGGTTCCTCAGCCTCCTTGACCTTCTCCCGTGCACTTGGTACCTCGAAGCTCTTCTTGCCTCCGTCCTTGGCTTGATCAGTTGTCTCCGAGCTACGCACCCGAGTCTCACTTTATGCAATGTCCATCTTTACTTGTGATGTCCATTATGTATCCATAATCTAGTTCTTGGACCATCACATTTGTTCACTTGTGTTGAACCTTGTAGACTTTATCTTAAGCACCTGTTCAACACTTAGTACACTTGTTAGTCCTTTAATTGAGTTGTCATCCAAAACACCAAAACTCACAAGAGAGCTTTCAATCTCCCCCTTTTTGGTGATTGATGGCAACACAATTAAAGCTTACATAAGAATAAGATTTGAAGCACAAATTTTGAATTCTAAGTTTATAGAATGCTCCCCCTAAATAAGTGCTTACTTCAAAAACATAATCTTGACCTCAGACGCCAATTTGCACATACTTAGGCAATTCGAAACATTTCTACATCTTAGCACTTTTTAGGATGCATTGTGTCAAGAATCAAACCATGATACTATAACTCACAAATGCACATAATCAAAGTTAAACACCATTCAAAAATAGTGGATATATCACAGGAATATCAACCTACCACTATTCATCATTAAGATACCAATTCAAACTAATACCAATTTAAAACAACCTTAAAGCACCATTAACCACATGGCTATCTATTACACTATAGAAGCCAAATAATTCATCGCAGCAGAAACACTAGTCCATATGAGCAACATTGGAATAAACATATGAATATCACACTTCGCAAAGCTCAAACTAACACGAGCAACATTGGAATAAGCTTTCCTCTCAGGTTGAGATAAGCTTTAATACACAAATTCTCCCCCTTTGACATCAAACACCAAAAACCATACTCAAACAAGAACATATGATGATGTCAAGGGACAGCAGGGTGTTAAGGAGGAACACGACTATCAAAACTCCCCCTTACTTATTGAGCATATGCCTGATCAACAATTAGGCAAGATACATATATGCAAAAAGATTAATACTCCCTTTGTACCTTTACCATGTTGTAGTGTACTTCCCATCTTGAAAGTATCTAATCTCTCAAGAGCTTCTTCATACTTGCCTGATTCTTTATCCTTACTTTTTCTTATTGCTAAGACGTCAAACTTAGAACAAGTTATAGTATTGGGCACAAGAAGAAACTTCTATTCTCACGATTATCAAAAGATGTCAATTGAAGCGAACTATTACGGCTACCAATTGAAAGATACCAATTGCAAAGTTCATTTATTATCATGGCTCCATGATATTTAAGCATCTATTATCACCAGATATTATAGAGCATGAGCAATCTAAAGATATGCACTTACTCACAACTTGAGATACCAATTTCTTGACTTACAGAGATACCCAAGTCCAGATTGCTCCATTTCTTGCTTATCTTCTCTTTTCCACCTAGAGACTATACAAGATCACTCAAGAAACAATTAGTCTCAAGAGACACAAGTTATGTGTGCTCCCCCTCAAGTTGTGCATCAAGTATTTGAATAACTTGCACTTTGCACATTCTAGCTTCCTTAGAACTAGAGGATCACAACATACCTTGGTCAAGGCATACTCTACCACTTTCATCACCCAAAGATGCCACTTTGAATATCAAATGAACGCCACTTAACACCAATTGAAGGCTAAATGATAGGTTGACTAAATACAGCAATGCAGGCTTCAGTGACACCTAAGCCAATTGAATACTCACGGAAGTCTAACATTTACTCAACCTGTACATGCTTCATATTTAACTATCATTGCATATACCAATTGAAGATCAACACAATCATGTATATAGGGCGAAATATCTAAGCATGTCATGATTAAGAAGGTTTCTTAGATGCACAGAAGAAACAACATTTTAAGGGCATAAATTACCTAAACCAAGATATTACCAATTGAAAGACAAGAACATAGCTATGATCACAATGAATGGAATTTCAAGAATATTTAATGAAATTGCATAGCTTCATTTTCCATACCTTTGCCTTTATGAGAGCACTTGTTATCACCAATTCAGGACTCCTTTTGCTCACACACCTCATAGCTCAAAGGGGCATGACATGGATTTGACATTCACACAATACTAAACTAGGGTAATCATGTGAACATGCACTAAACATAATGTCATATTTGCACATAGCATGACTTACAAAAAGTTACAGATTTATCCATATACACCAAGAGAGTTAATCGTTGTGGATATAACAAATGAAATAGCTACCCATGAATGATTCAAAAGATATATCCTATATAGCACCAGTCATGATTAAGCCAACATCATTATGATTCATTTAACACAGACAATCATAAAGTATAGCTACTCCAAAGATAGGTAGCACAACAAGCCAACTTAAGAGCAATACTAAATTGTAATTATGTACTTAAAATACACGGGGTACCGTCCTTTGGAGAGCATGTTGTAGATTCTCATCAAAGTCCTTTACTTGATTCACCAATAATGATTCAGGACCTATATACCTTATTTCACTTGAGATGAACATGGGATTAGTGTTTTACAATAATTCAACCTTGGGTCAATAAACACCAAAACAATTGACAGCTTAAGCATAGAGTTTTAGATAACCGTCTTAAGCTCTCCCATGGTCTCCAGTCCATCTCAAGGCACCTGCATGGTCTAGTTAGCACAATTTGGTACCCATCTCGAGATGGGTCCATAACGTTCATCTAAAAGGGCCTTTGGTACCCAAATAGCAGTTGTACTAGTTCTAGGTGATCTCATTACTGATCTAGCACAAGTGTATGATTTGGGTCTCCTAAGCGAATAAGATTGAGATAAATTTACTTGTTTAGGAATCTTACCTTTATAACATACCTTGGATAGATGACCCTGCTCACCACACTTGTAGCAGAAGTGTCGCTCAACTTGACACGACGCTTGCTGTGTGTCATTTTCCTTGGTGAGGGTTACCTTGGAGGATGCACATCCTTGATTCTTCATGACCGGACATGAAGTGATCGTGTGGTCCCTTTTGTTGCATCCAAAACAACTCCTTGTCCCTTCATTCTTGTCTTTGTACGGACAAGACGCGATGAGGTGGCCTAACTTCTTGCACTTGAAACACCACCTTTTTCCTTTTCCCTTTTTGTACTTGAATGACATGGAGAGAAGGTCAGTGCAAACAACATGATTAATTGAATCTTTACCTTTATCCTTTTTCATGTTGATTTCTTCATTTATAGCTTTGGGAACATTCTTCTTGTTGAGCTTTACACTTGCTGCAGTTTTTCCTTTCTCAAGCTTCTTCACCACGTGCCCGTGGATATCTTGAGAGAGTTGAGCAATGTGTCTTCTCCTTAGCTGTCTTTGCTTCTTGTTCCCACGCAATTTTCTTTTTGATCCTGCAACTTGTTTCTCAAACAAAGATTGGCCTTTCTTGGGGCGGTGGAGGTCAGCACATGATAATATTTTGACCAATTGATTATTAGTGCAAGTATGAGGTTCATATGAGTTTAAACTAGTAATTACTACCTCATGAGCAGTATCGAGCATGATATGATCATCAACTAGTTTACTATGAGAGTATGACAACATATCATACTTTTCACTAAGAGCAAGCTTTTCTAAATTCATTGTTTCTACTTGACTCTTAAGCATAGAATTCTCAGTTTTAAGTTGAGCAACGTCAGATAATACATCATGATTATTTCTTTGCTCAAATAAAATAGATTCATACCGTTGGACCAAATTATCATGAGAGCACTTTAGCTCCTCATGTTCTTTGGTCTTCTTCTCCAGGCTATCGTTGGTTTTGATGAGAGTCTCCTCTAGCCTGAGAAGCGTCTCGCCTTGTTCCTTGTTCCTTCTCAACAACTTAACCAAAAGAGCTTTGTCCGCTTTGTTGAGATGGTTGTAGAAACGGCGAATCTCCTTTTCTTCCACATCATCGGTCTCATTTTCCCTGTCATTAATGTCAGTGAAAGCAATATAGGAAAATGTACCTTGTGGTGATGAAGACTCATCCTCGCTATCATCCTCATATTCCTCCTCATCATCGCTTTCGTCTCCATCATCATTGTTAGAAATAAGACACTTATAACTAGTGGAAGACAAACCTGTCGACGAGGTGGATTCATCGTTGGGTGCCCATCGTTCTTGATCTTCTCCTTTTGAAAGGTTAGTATCACAAGCAATATGGGGAGTAGAAGCAGTACAATTTGCCACACAATATTTTACTTTAATTCTATTCCATAAATCATGAGCATCAACAATTAAATCATTACCACTACTCATGATGGCAAAATAAGCACCTCTAGAAAGAGAATCAACTAAGATGCTGCAAGCACGGTGATTGAGAGAAAAACATCTTAGTTCATCATTAGAGGGATTTTTACTAATATCAGATGGAAAAATACTTCTACTAAAGATCCATCTCAAATCAGGATCAACACTCATGAAAGCATTATAAATAGAAACAGACCAAGATTTGTAATTAGAGCCATCGCCTAAAAGAAGTTCCACAGTTACCTCTTGTGACGACATCGTTATCTCCGGACGGCTAAGCCCACACTGGAGAGGCCTAGTTCTGATACCAATTGAAAGTTCCCTTTGGCCCGGGAACAGGATCTAGATGTCGCCTAGAGGGGGGGGGTGAATAGGCGAATAAAAATTATCACTTTAAAACTTAAATCTTACTCTACTCGAAGACAGGATCGCAGTGGAGTGAAGAATCCTTCGAGTAGGTTGCAGTGGAATTGAAGTTCCTGTCTTACGAATATCCTGCACTTCAAGGAAAGCTAGTACCACAAGTAAGTAGTGAAGTGCAGATATATAAGCGAGTAAGACAGAGAGTCAGAGTACAATACAAAACAGAGCACACAGACACAAGGATTTATCCCGAGGTTCGGCCAAGCCTGAAATGCTTGCCTAGTCCTCGTTGGAGTTAGCCACACCTAGGCTTGGAGTCTATTTCAACTCCTTCCTCCGTTTGCTCAGATCTGTCAGTATGACAGATAGAGCCTTTTACTATTGAGTGGGGTTACAACAGAACCGCGGCTGCTTACAAACTTCTTGGCAGCACCCCAGCAGAGTAACGATACGCTCAAGACCTTGCTCTAGCTCTTAGCAACACTACTCCTCTCTCTAAAGGCTTATAGCTGTGCCTTCTACACAAACTATAGAGTTACACACAAGAGGGAGAGCGAGAATTGATTCCAATGAAGTCTACACTTGTTGGCTGCTCTTGTATTTTGCTTGAGGCGCCTAGGGGTCCCTTTTATAGGCACAAGGGGCCTAGGAGCCGTTGGAAGCAAATCTGGAAGGCCAATCTTGCCTTCTGTCGTCGGGGGCACCGGACAGTCCGGTGCACACCGGACACTGTCCGGTGCCCGATTTCTTTCCTTAAACAGCGCTGCCGACCGTTGCAGATCTGGGAGCCGTTGGCGCACCGGACATGTCCGGTGCACACCGGACAGTCCGGTGCCGTCTTCTAGCCGTTGGCTCCGCCACGTGTCCCGCGCAGATTGCGCGGCCGACCGTTGGCCCGGCCGACCGTTGGCTCACCGGACAGTCCGGTGCACACCGGACAGTCCGGTGAATTTTAGCCGTACGCCGTCGGCGAATTTCCGAGAGCGGCCTCTTCACGCCGAGTCAGCCTGGCGCACCGGACACTGTCCGGTGTACCACCGGACAGTCCGGTGTGCCAGACTGAGATGAGTCTTGGCTGCACTCAGCCAAGTCTTTTTCTCCTCTTTTCTTTTCTTCTTCTTTCTGTTTCTAACACTTAGACAAGTATATTAGTACACAAAACCAATGTACTAAGGCCTAGAAACATACCTTCTTTTAATCATTAAATCTATGGCATTTCACATGCTTGAGCTTTGATGTTGGACACATAAATCATCAAGTCGGCTTGACTTGATCTAGATTGACATTACTTGGCTCCAACATCCTGTAAAGGTCACATAGAACATTTCCAAACATAGGAACAACCCAAACTAAAGATCAAGGTGAACTTAGCTCTTTTGGGCTGCTTCCAGTTCTGGTTTTGACACTTGTTCACCTTCTAGTGACCTTGATCTCCTCCTTAGAGCTTGATCTTGAGCCTTATGACTTACACCACATAACTGCAGCTGTTACCTCATTGGCTGTAAGTCACGTCCTTATGTAGTGATCCTTGATGTGCCATAGCTGTTCTCAACTCGATCACCCTTGACTTTGCAAGCCTCCTTCTTCACCCTTGGCTTTGGGTTCCTCAGCCTCCTTGACCTTCTCCCGTGCACTTGGTACCTCGAAGCTCTTCTTGCCTCCGTCCTTGGCTTGATCAGTTGTCTCCGAGCTACGCACCCGAGTCTCACTTTATGCAATGTCCATCTTTACTTGTGATGTCCATTATGTATCCATAATCTAGTTCTTGGACCATCACATTTGTTCACTTGTGTTGAACCTTGTAGACTTTATCTTAAGCACCTGTTCAACACTTAGTACACTTGTTAGTCCTTTAATTGAGTTGTCATCCAAAACACCAAAACTCACAAGAGAGCTTTCATTACCCCACATGGCTCTCCAATGTCGTGATGGTGCAGAAAAAGAGCGGGAAGTGGCGAATGTGCATCGACTTCACCAGTCTCAATAAAGCCTGCCCAAAGGACAATTTCCTGTTGCCTTGGATCGACAAAATAGTCGATAGCGCGGCCGGATGCGAGGTCATGTCCCTCCTCGATTGCTTCTCCGGTTACCACCAGATATACATGAAGGAAGAAGACAAGGCCAGCACCAGCTTTATAACACCCTTCGGCACATATTGCTTCATCAGAATGCCGGAGGGACTCAAGAACGCCGGGTCCACCTTCTCCAGGCTTACCAAAACAGTGCTCGAAGGGCAGGTTGGCAGAAACATATTCACATATGTAGACGACATTGTCGTCGCCAGCAAGAGCAAGGAGGACCACCTCGCCGACCTCACCGAAACATTCGCGAACATGCGAGACGCACAACTCCGCCTAAACCCGGAAAAGTGCGTCTTCGGCGTTCGCCAAGGCAAAATATTGGGCTACCTGGTATCACACCACGGCATCGAGGCCAACCCAACCAAGATTCAGGCCATCTTGGACATGACGCCTTCGCAGTCCGTCAGGGACGTCCAGCGCCTGACAGGCAGATTGGCCGCTCTCAACAGATTCATCTCCAGGTCCGCCGAGCGAAGTCTCCCCTTCCTCAAGACACTCCGTGGTGCAAAAGACTTCGCCTGGGGACCAGAGCAGGCGGCGGCCTTCGCCTCATTAAAACAGTACCTGACAGAGTTGGCCGTCCTTACCAGCCCCGACCCCTCGCTCCCCCTGCTGCTCTACGTCGCGACTTCGCCACATGCGGTCAGCGCGGCTCTAGTGCAGGAGCAGACTGTCGAGGGCGTGGTCTGGCAGTGCCCCGTGTATTATGTCTCCGAAGTGCTGACACCGTCCAAGTGCAACATGACAGAGCTGGAGAAGATTGCCTACGCAGTCGTCATGTCGTTGCGCAAACTGCGCCATTACTTCGAAGCATTCAAGGTCTGAGTCACCTCAAACAGGGGGCTCGGCGAATTATTCAGAAACCCGGAGGCGTCGGTGAGGATTGCCAAGTGGGCGGCCGAACTCTCCGGCTACCACATCTGCTTCGAGCCCAGAACAGCTATCAAGTCTCAAGTCCTGGCAGACTTCGTCGTCGACTGGACTGGGCCAACAACACAGCCAGATCCGTCCGCAGAGAAGACTTGGACGATCCATTGTGACGGCGCTTGGTGCCATGCGGGGGCAGGCGTCGCTGCAGTCATCACCTCACCAGTCGGGGTCAAGCACAGATATGCAGCACGACTCAGCTTCAATCTGGAATCCGACAGATGCACAAATAATATAGCAGAATACGAAGCAGTCATCCTCGGCCTCCGCAAGCTAAGGGCCCTCGGAGTCACCACCTGCATCATCAAAACAGACTCCAAGGTAGTTGCCGGCCAAGTCGAGAAAGACTATGCAGCCAAGGACCCCGCGCTCATGCAGTACCTCGCGGCCATCCGAAGTCTCGAGAGGCAGTTCAAGGGGTTCACCTTGCAGCATGTGGATCAGGCCAAGAATGAGGAGGCCGACGCATTGGCCAAGGCCGCCGCCAGGGGCGAAACTCTGCCCTTCGACGTATTCTTTCATGTCATCGGCACGCCAGCAGTCCGGAGCCCTGAAGGGCTCCAAATAACCAATGACAGCGAGGGCCACCGCACAGTCAACCTTATCATGACCGAAGACTGGCGGGCACCCATAACCCTGTTCCTGCAGGGGTATTATCATCCAGCCGACATCAGTGAGGCCAAGCGTCTCAGACATCGAAGCCGAGACTTCGCACAGATTGAAGGCCAACTCTAGAAAAAAGGGGTCAGTCAGCCAATGCTTAAGTGCGTCACCGAAGCCGAAGGCATGCAGATTCTACGTGAAGTCCACAGTGGCACGTGCGGCTCACACGCAGGGCCGAGGGCCCTAGCTGCTAAGGTGATCCGCTAGGGCTTTTACTGGCCCGCAATGATCTGCGCCGCAAATTGGGTCACACGGTTCTGCGAAGCCTGCCAGAAGTTTTCTCCTCGGTCAGGCGGCCCCTCGCAGTATACAAAGCTGATCGCCCATACATGGCCTCTCCAGCGCTGGGGCCTCGACATTGTCGGACCCCTGCCCACCGCTCAGGGGAACCTTAAGTTTGCCTTCGTCGCGGTCGAGTACTTCACCAAATGGATCGAGGCGCGGGCTGTTTCTACAATAACATCAAAGACTGCCCAAAAATTCTTCTGGCAGAACATCGTTTGCCGCTTCGGAGTACCGTCCGAACTAACAGTCGACAACGGCAAGCAGTTTGACAACCAAGACTTCAAGGATTTTTGTTTCTCCATTGACACCAAGCTCGCCTTCGCCTCAGTCTATCATCCGCAGTCCAACGGGGTCGTGGAGCGCGCCAACGGGAAAATCTTCACAGCTATCAAGAAAATGCTCCTTGATGAAAAAAGGGCAGATGGACTGATTTGTTACCTGAGGCAGTCTGGGCACTAAACACGACTGAGTGCAGGGCGACTGGGTTTACTCCCTTCCGCCTTCTATACGGATCGGAGGCCATGACCCCGCAAGAAATAAAGCACGGGTCCCGCGAACAGTTCCGTCAGCCATCCCTGATGTGGACGAGCCAACTTCAAAGGATCTCATCGACGGAGACCGAGTCTTCGCCCTACAGGCCCTGAACAAATACCAAGCCCAGACCAAAGCATGGCACGACCACTCAGTCATCCCGAGGGAGTTCAGCGAGGGGGACCTTGTACTCGTTCGAACAGCTCGGACGGAGTCCAAGGGCAAGCTGGAGCCCAGGTGGGAGGGCCCCTTCATAGTCAAGACAAAAGCTTCCCCCAACGCTTACAGGCTCACAACGCCAAACGACGAGGACCTGGAGACTATCTGCGCAGAAGTCGCCTAAGGGTGCAGCCGGATTAGCACAACAAGTGCGAAAAAATCGAAGTCTATCGCGAAGACTATCCGCGCAGAAGTCGCCTAAGGGTGCAGCCGGATTAGCACAACAAGTGCGAAAAAATTGAAGTCTATCGCGAAGACTATCCGCGCAGAAGTCACCCAATGGTGTAGCCGGATTAGCACAACAAGTGCGAAAAAATTGAAGTCTATCGCGAAGACTATCCGCGCAGAAGTCGCCCAATGGTGTAGCCGGACTAGCACAACAAGTGCGAAAAAACCGAAGCCTACCGCACAGACTGTCCGTGCAGAAGACACCTAAGGGTGCAACCGGACTAGCACAGCAAAGGCAGAAACGACAACATCAAACCGTCCACGCCAAGACCAACTTTAATCACACCAACACAGCACAACAAAACAAACCAGACAAAGTACACAACGCCTTCGCACACATATGCAAGCGAGGGCACACAATTTCATCATACAAGCCTCTACATATACAAGCGAGGGCACCACACTCTACATCGGCTCAACCTTAGGAATAATTCCCATCTCCCTATAATTAAATAACATTATCCTAAGCTCCTCACCCGCAAAAAGACTTTGCAGTTCCCCTTCACCTGTATTCTCGGCGGCCGGCAAAGACAACAGTTCCTGCCGGCCAGCCCCACTCACACAAAGCCGAGCCCCCTCCGCCCCACTAACTCTACGTTTCGCAACTGCCCTTCGTCGCCGTCGCCCGGTGCTAGGACCTGGCACATCTCCTGCGTCCGCGGCGTGCGGCGAAGCCTCCGCCGCAGCCACATCCAAGGCCGCGAAGTAGTCCAAGTCCTCCGACGACTCCTCAGTCCACTCAATCGAGCTCCCAGAGTCAGCACAATCAAAAAACTCAGATGCAGACCCACCACATTCATTACCATCTTCCGCGGTCGAAGCCGCCAAAAATTTAGTAGTAGCGGTTGTGTGCGCAGGCCCAAAATCTTGAACCTGCGCAGCAACCAAAATTCAGTAACATGTACAAATTTCCCCAACCCTCTACACCCACTACGCCACCTGCGACGGCCCTGACGTTGCGGGAGCCTCCGCCGTTGGCTCCGCCGTTGCTTCCGCTGTTATCTCCGCCGCTACCGCTGCGGAATCTTCAGCACTCGGCGCTGCAGCTGCAGAAGCATCAGGCGCGCCTTCGGCGACCTCTGGGGGCAGGTCTTCGCCGGCCGCAGCGGATGCGTCTGGGGTCGGCTCCAGGGCGACCACAGACACGGCCTCCGCCGGGGTCGACTCCGGGTCAGTCAGCATGCTGTTCAGCGCCCCGAAGTCGTCGACCCTCTCGCCACGCGCCGCCTAAGCCAAAACACACAAAATTCATCAAACACACACACAGCCCACGTCCAACAAATACCAAACAAGCGAAAACGTTACCTGAGCCCTCGCCGTCTCGGCGCGCTCCCTGACCACCTCGCGACCGTGTGGACCCCACAGCCGGTCGAAGATAGCTCCGGCGGATTCCTTCACTACGGGGTCCTCAACCTTGAAGATATCTTGCTCAAAATCTTCTTCGACTTGGTCGAAGACCTCGAAGTGCCAGCACCCTTCGCGGGAGAGCGCGTTCATCGCCCCCTCGCAGGTGACCAGGGAGGCATACGCCATAAACCCCTCCACGACAGTGGGGAGCGCCTGCAACTCCTCCTGTACCCACTCCAGGCACCGAAGTCCGGGCTCTCGGTCCGGCACTTCGAATTCACCGGTCCCCGCGCCCAGGCCACGGTATGTAT
The DNA here is from genome assembly GCA_029449295.1 of Zea luxurians. Lineage (NCBI taxonomy): Eukaryota > Viridiplantae > Streptophyta > Magnoliopsida > Poales > Poaceae > Zea > Zea luxurians. The sequence goes on along the minus strand of JAOPSE010000150.1, from coordinate 716,322 downwards.
CTACAAGCAGTTGGCGCGTCCGCTCTGCCTCCGCTCGTGCCGCGGCCTCGGCCCCCTTCACGCGGCTCTCCAGGGCGGTGAGCCGCTCCTGCAGCTGCTCGGCGCGCTCCCTGGCAAGATTGCCCTCCGCCCGTGCCAGGTTGGCCTCCGCCTGCGTAGCCTGCGCCTTGACAAGGGCCTCGTTGGTCTCCCTCCTTTCCCCCGCCAGCTGGCGCTGGAGGGCGGCCTTCTCGTCCTCCAGTGTGGCCACCTTGTCCGCCAGCTTGCGACACTTGCTGTCGGCGGCCGATTTTTCACGGACGGCGTCAGCATGTTGTGTCCGAAGTCTTTCGACTTCGGCAGCCACAGCTGCCGTGAGGGCCCCTGACGCAGTGCGGCTGGCGAAGTCAGCCACCTGTAGAGCAATCGTAAGACCGCGGCCCCAGCAAGCCGAGAGAAAAAAAAGGGACGAAGTCCAACTCAGCGGACCTGACGTAGCGCCTCCGTCACCTCCGTCAGCCGGCGGGACGCAGCGCCCGCCTCATCCATGACAACCGCAAGGGCCGACACCTCGCCTCCGGCGCTAAGAGCCCCGCCCTTCGCCTTCGGCACTGCGGCAGCCGTCGTGGTCGCCGCGCCAGGCGCAACCATAGCAAGTTGGCCTTCGCCCAACCCTGCAACGTACCAACGATCCAATTAAAAAAATAAATAAATAAAGCCAATGACTTACCACCGAGATAGTCGTCCACACTAATATCGGTGACGAAGTCGGCGACACGTTTGCCCGCCAACGGCAACGCTCGGGCCGCCTTCGCGACCTCCGCCACTTCGCTGGACGGCGGCACCGCCTTCGCCGACTTCGGGCCTCCGGCGCCTGCCGTTGCCTCCGGCGCCTTGCTAGATGCAGGGACGCCCGACTTCGCCGCCAGCGGCGGCCGGCCTCCGCCTGGGGCCGCAGCCTTCGCAGCCCCCCGCTGCCTCTTCGGCCTGGCTTCAACGAGCCTGACAGCCGCCTGGCGCTTTTGTGCAGCTCCCTGGCGATCCTTGTCCATCACTGCTGACACAACAGCAGCAATATTCCGCCCGTAAGGAAATACCCTCCATTCACGAACCATGCGAGATGTAAAAAAATCCTCGCCAGCCGCGCGGGGGACAGGAACATTCCTAGGCCAACAACCCCCGGTAACCCTCAGCATCCGAGCCGAAGACTCCCGGAGCTCGGGCGAAGACATCCTTTCCCCCGGGGCCGCGCACGTCCTCATCAACTCTCTAGCAAAACGATCAGAAGCCCCAAGTCCTCCCATAGCAGTACCTAATTTTCTCTTTTTAGAGGATGGGGCGGCCGCCGGCTCAGGGTCGTCTCCGGTCTCCACCGCCGGTTTCTTCCCACGACGGTCCACATCGTCTTGACCAGGGTAGCCGTCATATGGCAATTGATTTAATTCAAAAACCCTGTTCAAGCGGTCATTCGACCCGCGGATATCCCAGCTGCGCTGGCCCTCTGTCCTCGGCACGTAGCGTCCAACAAGCCGCACCGCCCCATCCTCCGCCTCACGCACAACGGCGGCCGGATCGCGGTTTTGCAGTTTCAGGGCGAAGGCGGGACTCCGCACCACCCTTCCACCATGAAAAGGCATCTGGCGAGGGCATACTTCGCCCAACGCCCAGCCATGCGCCAATGGCCACACCCCGTACACCACAAATTCTTCAACCAAGTCGCGCCCACTGCTCAGGCCGGCGGCGCACCGAAGAGCCCCTTCGTCCTCATCCTCCTCCGCCACTTCAAAGGGCGGGTACGCTGAGTAAAAATGAGAACACATCGCGGACACGGGGAGTCCCTCATGGCCTTCGACGGTACCCTCAGCGACGTAAAACCAAAATTCATTCCAGTTGCCCCACTTGTTGCGGGCGCAAGGAACCAACTCGACTACCTGCATCGTGGTTTTGCCGGTCTTCGGCGTGAATGTGCAGGATCCAAACTGAGCAACTTCGCCTCCAATCATCCTCTTCTGCCAATGCAAACAATAATACTTCGCAAAAACTTCCACCAATGGCTGTCCGCCGTACGAAGTCGTCGCCCAGACATACTTCGACAGAGCCACTATGGCATTCGGTGTCAGCTGATGTATTTGAACGTTGAACCTGCGCAGGACTTCACCAACAAATCGGTGCGCAGGCAAGCGGAGTCCGGCGGCGAAGAACGCCTTGAAAACGACCAACTCGCCCTCTGGCTCGGGGACTTCCTCCGTCCCCGAGACTCGACCAACTCTGCCGCTGAAGTAACCCAACCGCTGCATATCTTGCACGCGGGCCGACGACATCCGCGATACGCCAAAATCAACAGAATCGCCGGCGCGCAACTCCTCCACCATTAAACTACTCAGCGTCTCCTCAGACGAGGCGGCAGCCGGCGGCGAGGGAACGGCCGGCGGTGTAGCGGCAGCGGAAGAAGACGAGGACGGCATCGCTACATACCGTCGGCGGCGGCGGGCGGTCTGCTTCACTCGAGCCAGATCTCCGGCAAACAAGAGCACGGCGGGCAGATGAGCAGCAAGACGACGGAAAGGGTGGCTAGGGTTTTCGCGGAGCGCGGAAGGTGAAGTTCAAAAAGCGCCGACCCCCGCCCCCTTTTATAGACAGGGCGCGGCTCTTCGGGAAACCCGCAATCCAATAGGGCGCGGCGCTTCGGGAAACCCGCAATCCAACAGTACGCCATCAATCAACGGTCATATCAAAAACCCCCGCGGAACCACTTCGAGCGAGGGCAGCGTCTCCGCCATCTAACGACGTCTTCGGCACCAGGTGACTTTGTCGAACTGGTCCCTTGGAGGGCAAATGTTGGGGCGAAGGCAAAGGCGCCACCCTTCGCTCGAAGCCTTCGCTGCAGCAGCTGAACTAATAGAAACAAAACAGGCAGGGACACCCTTCGCTTCTTCCGCACCAGACGAAGACTGGCGACGAAGGGCAGTCCATGGTGCGGCCTCGTCCAGCTCGGAGGCCCACGTGCAATCCGGCCCGTTGTAACGGGCCCCGCTTGGTCGCCGTGCGTTACGGGCCTAATTTGTAAAAGCATTCCTGTAATTACGGTCTGTAACCCCGCTTTATGGGAATATTCTAGGGATAACCTAGGTAGCTGAGGGCACATGCGTCCTTAGCTCGAGGTGCTGCGCACTCAGGTACCTATAAATACCCCTGCATAGTGCCCGTGAGAGGCCAGATTAATAGAGCTTTTGCCATCTAGCGCGAGTGCCCTGTTGACATCACTGTTCACCCTTGTTGGATCCCCTTGCAACTGAGAGCAAGTTCCAACAAATACCCAAATGTTCAGGCCTCGATAGCCACAAAGAACAAACACATATACTTGGGGGTAACTATGCTACACAGACTTAGACGTTGGTAGAACCCTCGGCGGTTCTCCCGACCTACGACAAATGTCTAAGTACTTGAAGCGGTTACATTTTGCTCCGGCAAAAACCTGGTATATCTCCTTACAAACGAGACTCTGGTTCTGTTCCCGCGGATACGAACAACCTCCACACCGGGGGGCAGCGGGATGACAAACTCCAAGCGGCTTGCCGGTGACCCATGACAGCAGCGACAACAACCTCCGCCTCGGGCGGCCACACAGCTACAGCAACAGCTTCAGGGAGAACGCTGCTGTGAAGAGGCCCTCGCCCACATCCCCACACGAGGGGCGAGGACAAGCCATTAAGGCCGAAGAGTTGGAGGGCGCCGACCGTGGGTTTGAACCCACCGACACCGCGCCGGCGAACAACGGCCGCCCCAAAGCGTACCGACAGGTCCTCACTCCCGTCCTTGTCGAGGCCGCCCCAGAACACGAGCACCGCCCTCGCGGCATACGACGTGCTGGGCAACCCTCCGGCGCGACTAACGGTGCGAGGAAGACCTGGACGTGGTCGGCCCGTGCGCGGCACGACCGCCGCCCGGACGAAGGATGGAAAGCTGCACCCTGTCCAGGGAGCAGCAGTTCGCCTTCCCCCGCATGGCTGGAGGACGCCTCCACAGGGCTGGAGGATGCCTTTCTCCCCCAAACGCTGGAGGAAGAAAAGGGTTACCGGCCCACGCGGATGCAACCCCCCACTCGGTGCGCTCCTCCGCCTCAGCCCGGATGACGAAGATCCTTGAAGCTGAGGGTGGGGCGGAGGCCGCAGCCCGGCTTACTTCTCCCCACCAAACTGCCCATTGGTGAGAGAATGCAGCCGGGCTACACGACGAAAATCCTTGAAGCCGAGCGATGGCTGAAAGGTGCCGATCTCCACGAGGCCGCGCTCCTCCAACGACAGCAAGAGCAAGGCGGCGCTGGAGCACCCCATCCGAGGGCTCAAAAGGCGGAAGGGCGCAATGCATGAGGGGAGGATGAAGGCATAGCCACTGCCTAGGGGATTGATCCCCCTTTTATGGGTAGACCTCCTCACTTGCACCCCTTAGCGTCATGGGCGAAATCTCCACTGACATACTCCAGGGTTCTCCCCCTATGACACGAAGGCTAGGACCCACACGTCATACGAGCTGATTCGAAGCACGAAGAAGGCGAACCGCCGCACGCGAGGAATGTAACCGTCCCGTGGTTACGAGCGCTCTCCCATCTTCGCAGAAACCGGGGGTCGAAAGGGTGGACTGCCATGCGACGACATCCAACTGCACCGCAACTGTGCGCCCCTTCGGCTTCGACCACATCCGGTGGACCGGCGCAAAGGAAGCGAGCCCGCATGTCATGTAACCGTCGTGCCGGTTACGACGTGCGAGAAGTTACACCGCCACTCGCGCTAATGCTACGCCTCCTCGACTACGGAACCAGTTCCATGACTCGAGGTAGCCCTGCTCATGACCCAACAGTGCCAGTTAAAGGTGACGGTCACGGGCCGGTCAGCCGCGGGGTAGGCACGATGGTTGGCATGGTCAAAAGCGGGCCGACAGTAACTGCAGCGGCAGACGAGCGGAGGCAGCAGTCAAGTCGCCTGCAGGCTTGGTCCCCTCCTGAAGCGATGGGAGAGCCCTCTCCCACGGCGTGAAAACAATGCGCCCGTGCCCCGTTCCTCGAACGGCTCGCACGCGCAACGGGCGCCACGCGAATCGCCCGTACCATTGCATTAACTTCCCGAGGCGAGGCGAGCGTCGCTTCGCCTTCGCCATAATGACTGCGTCAAAAAAGGTGCGCCACCTTATTTAAATTCATATCCTTCCCCTCCTCCTCCTCATCTCTCTCTCTTGCTACAGGGACGGGGAAAGGGGATGTTGTGGAAAGGATCCTTCTCGGCGAAGGAAGCGGGCCCCGAGCCCTCCTACTGATCAGGGGTTCGAAGGCTGGCCCCTCGGGAGGGTTTCGACAGCTGCCCCAGACCACTCGGACCTAAAGCCCATTACTGATCAGGGGTTTGAAGGCTGGCCCCTCGGAAGGGTTCGACAGCCGCCCCAGAGCGCTCGGGCTCCGCGCCCACTACTGATCAGGGGTTCGTAGGCTGGCCCCTCGGAAGGGTTCGACAATCGCCCCAGAGCACGCAGAGTGAGGGATGACTCTGGGTACGTTCGATACATAGCCAAGGCTCGGGCTACGCTCCCGAGGTCCTAGGACATTTCCGAGACCGGCGGGAACGATTTGTAACGGAATCCCACCGAAGGGAGGCATCGAGCCCTCAGACCCTATCGAAGGGGTCTGGGTCCGGCAAATCACCCGCAGGTACTTTTGGAGCGCGCCTCTGGGCCACCAGCCGACCCCTAACGAACGGGGCACGGGCGTCCACTCAGATCACCCGTTAGCAGCTCGCTGGAAACACCATGTTCGGCGCCCTCTGAGGGCAACATGGGGCATATAATAAAAGTTGGGAAAGTCCTTGATCGTCCTCTCGCTCCGTGCAGAGGCTCGGGGGCTGCTCTCACACCCGGCTACGGCCAAAACTGTTGACAGCGTCAACAAACCAGCTTGACAAATTGGAACCCGACCACGCACCCGGGCTACGGCCGAGCCACATGAGGGAACGATCAGACCGGCCGAAGCACCACGAAAAGCATTCAGACCTCAGAGGAGTTAAACCACTCCCCCGAGGCCTCGGGGGCTACACCCGATGGGTGCGCTCGCGCGCACCCACCGGAATAAGGCAAAAACCGAGAAAGGCCGGTCCCCTCACCGAAAACACGGCAAAAGCCTCCAAGCGAGTACCATCACTCCCTTCGAGGCTCGGGGGCTACTGTCGGGTACCATAATTAGGGGTACCCCCAACACTCCTAATCATGGCTGGTAAACACCCTCAGACCAACTGACGTGTGCGGTTCAAGCCAAGACTTCGTCTACCCGAGGGACACGATCTCACTCGAGCCCAGCCTCGGGTTGGAACAGTAGTCCCAGAAGAGTTCACGCCTCGCTCAAGGGCCTCCTCAGGCAGCGGGCGCCCCCTTGGCTCTCCCGAGGCCCGGCTCAGGAGGCTTCGTTGTGAAGCAACCTTGGCCAGACCGCCTCACCAATCGACCGCTTGGCAGGCGCATTAAATGCAGGGGATGCCTGACGCCGTATCCTGACACACACGCCTCAAACGGGCAGGCCGAAGTGACCGCAGTCACTTCGCCCCTCTTCTTTACTGTCTGTTATGACAGGAAAACAGCGCCGCTCGCTCCGCTCCGACTGCCGTGTCAGCCACCCCGGCAACGACTGACAACAAGTCACGATCAACCACCGAGTTCAGCCTCGGGCGCAACATGAAGCTCTGCCTCGCCCGACCTCATGCTCCGGCCTCGGGAGGAGGTTTCCGCCTCGCCTGACCTCAGGCTCCGGCCTTGGGAGGAGGTCTCCGCCTCGCCTAACCCCCGGTCTCGGGAGGAATCGCGTCCTCGCCCAACCCCGGCATGGGCCTCAAGAGAAGTCTTCGCCTCGACCGACCCTGGGCTCGGACCGACCACGCTAACAGGGGATACATCATTTCCCTATTCCTAGCCTGCTCAGGCTACAAGGAACAAGACCGGCGTCCCATCTGACTTACCCCGGTGATGGGTAATGATGGTGCCCCGCGTGCACCATGACGCTGGTGGCTCTCAGCCCCTTACGACAGCAAGGAGACGTCAGCAGGATCCTCGCCGCGCTGCCAGCTGTGCTCCTACAGGACTCAGGCGCTCCTCCGACGGCCACGCCATCACATGTACAGGGCCCAAGCTCTCCCCCAACGACCACGTTGGCATGTACACAGGGCTTAGGCACTCCACTGCCGGACACGTTAGCGCATAGCTATGCCCCCCGTTGTACGTCTGGACTCTCTCCTTGCCTCTATAAAAGGGAGGTCCAGAGCCACCCTAAGGGGGTTCGCGCGAGGGAAGCGGCGGACGAACTCTGTGTCTCTCTCTCTCACGCGACGCGCTTGTAACCCCTACTACGAGCGGCACCCCTGGTGCAGGGTAATACAAGGCTTGTCCCACCTCTTGTGTTCCATCCCGCGCCAGCCCGGCAGGGGCACGCAGCGATTTCACTGGTCGGTCCAAGGGACCCCCCCGGGTCCGAGACGCCGACACCAAGAGACCTTAAAGGGATTCTTGAGATGGGCTCAAAATGAGTTCGGCTTGAGGATCAAGAAAATTAGAAGCCATAATGGGACGGAGTTCAAGAACTCACAAATTGAAGGCTTCCTTGAGGAGGAGGGCATCAAGCATGAGTTCTCTTCTCCCTTCACGCCACAACAAAATGGTGTATTGGAGAGGAAGAATAGAACTCTATTGGACATGGCGAGGACTATGCTTGATGAGTACAAGACCTCGGATCGGTTTTGGGCCGAGGCGGTCAACACCGCTTGCTACGCCATCAACCGGTTGTATCTACACCGAATCCTCAAGAAGACATCTTACGAACTCCTAACCGGTAAAAAGCCAAATGTTTCATATTTTAGAGTCTTTGGTAGCAAATGTTTTGTACTTGTTAAAAGAGGTAGAAAGTCCAAATTTGCTCCTAAGGCTGTAGAAGGCTTTTTACTAGGATATGATTCAAACACAAGGGCATATAGTGTCTTTAACAAGTCCACTGGACTAGTTGAAGTTTCTTATGACATTGTGTTTGATGAGACTAATGGCTCTCAAGTAGAGCAAGTTGATCTTGATGAATTAGATGATGAAGAGGCTCCGTGCGTCGCGCTAAGGAACATGTCCATTAGGGATGTGTGTCCTAAGGAATCCGAAGAGCCCATTCAAGCACAAGATCAACCATCCTCCTCCATGCAAGCATCTCCACCAACTCAAGATGAGGATGAGGCTCAAGATGATGAAGAAGAAGATCAAGAGGATGAGCCACCTCAAGAAGACGACAATGATCAAGGGGGAGATGCAAATGATCAAGACAAGGAGGATGAGCAAGTTCCAAGGCCGCCACACCCAAGAGTCCACCAAGCAATCCAACGAGATCACCCCGTGAACACCATCCTCGGCGACATTCATAAGGGGGTAACCACTAGATCTCGTGTTGCACATTTTTGTGAGCATTACTCTTTTGTTTCCTCTATTGAGCCACACAGGGTAGAGGAAGCACTTCAAGATTCGGATTGGGTGATGGCGATGCAAGAGGAGCTTGTCGGTGTTTCGGGTCCGACCGCACACCCGGGGTTGCCCCTCGAGATGCTTTTTGGAGTAGGACGGTGTTATCGACTGTAGCTCGATGGTTCGTGCTAAATGCACGAGAGATAGTGGACAGTTGTGTACAGGTTCGGGCCGCTTTGAGATGCGTAACACCCTACGTCCTGGCTGGGATGCTTTATGCGGTGGGTTACAAGGGAGCTCTCTAGTGTCGGAAAATGTAGAGAGCGGGGTGGATGGCTAAGTGACGGGTGATGTCTCTCTCGATCGATCGTCTTGAAGGGTTGCCCCCTAGGCCTTATATACTCGACCGTGGGGCATTACATGTGGATATGATAACAATGTGAGTCGGAATAGTAGTGAACTAACTGAGTATATCTTCCTATAGTTCAGCCGACTCATCCTCGCCCAGTTCCGACGTACGGGGCTCCTATGCGGGAAGGTCAAGTCATTGCTTGCAATTATTGCTCAGATGTTGTTGGGCCGTCTAGGCTTGCACCGACCCGGCCTTGTGCTGATTTGTCTCATTGTTCGTTCCTCCCAGGCCCACAAGGGGGATGACCTTACGAATTATGGGGCCTTTGGACCTTCCGTGAGGTCTTTTATCCTTCTAGTGAACCCGGGGGATATCTGTCCCCCACAAGACCCCGATCTTTGGGCTGATTTTGAAATAAACGGCCCAAAGATCCCAGATCCAGCTTGCGGTATTTGATTTTGCCAGGGAATGCTTTTGGAAATGAGTTTGCCGGGCCACTGCTTCAGAGTTCTGAGCGATCCAGTTAACACGTCTTTTTATTGTCTTCCCCTGCTATTATTCCTCAAATTTTGGTGTTCTGTCTCGGGTTTGTGCTTCAAAGGTCATCATTTTGTACTGTCGAACTATGAAGTCCATTGGGTGCACCGAGGTGTAGCCCCCGAGCTTCGAGTAGATTTTTGCAGACAATCCACTCGAAGGTCTTCACTTCAGGTATTATCAGAAATCGTTTTTATCTTCCACTCGTGTTTTTTCAGAGGTCAGCCTAGCCTTAACTTTGCCTTGTGCTTTAGAAGTCAGCATTTTGCTTCTTCGGGGATGATGATTCATTGGGTGCACCAAAGGTGCACCCAATGGGTGTAGCCCCCCCAGCTTCGAGTGGATTTTTGAAAATAATCCATTCGAAGGTCTTCATTTCGTGCTTTTTCCTGAGAATCGTCCTTTTCTTTTGTTGAATGCCTTAGAGGTCAACATTATGTCATCAACGTTATGCTTCAAAGGTCAGCACACATTTTTGTTTTTGAAGCCGAGTACACGATCTGCCCATATCTTGCTAGGTCTGGCAATTTATTTGATCTGCAACTGATTGGACGTTCGATAGATGGGTCTTGACTAGTCTTCATGTCACTTCGTGCTTTGATGCTTCTGTTGATTAGACTTGTACCTTATCAGCTATATTTGGCCTTTTTTGATCCTTGCTGGTATCTCTTTTATGTCTTGGAGTATTCATTGCGTATACTGCACGGATGTGACAGTTTTGGAAAATATACTGATAATTTCTGGGCGTCCCCCCCAATGGGTGTAGGCAAGGGACGGCTTGGTACGCTGAGCGTTTAGCAAACTGCTTCTGATTAGTAACTTGATGTGACCGCGGGTGTAATCATATCGCCCGCGCAGTTGACTGGAGTCCCAATGGGTGTCGTGTTATGTGAAACGACGTCAGCTGCCTGACGTGTCTTCAGACGGTTTGAATTGCATATTGAATTTTTGTGACTGATCGGTGGTCATGGTAGGAGGTGAGCAGTTGCCTTCTTCTTCTATAAATAGTGCTCTTGCTTCTCCAGCGTTTTCACGCTTCTTGCTACTGCTTTCTGCTTCATCTCCTCTCCTTCCTTCCACTTCCGCCATGGGCAAGAGCAAGAAAGGTGGCAGCTCTTCACATCACTCGGGTGACAAGCGCAAGCGCGAGCCGACTCCTCCCTCGGAGGACTTCGGTGACTCGGAATACTCGGAGGAGGAGTTCTCCTCCGAGTCCGAGGGCTCTCCGGCTCCTGCCTCTCCCCCGGTGTTGTCTGATGATTCAGACGACTCCTAAGGGATCGCCGCGGAGGTATGAACCTACATCTGGGCCGTCGAGCGTGCCAGGATCGAGGGCTCGGATGAGTCGGAGTACTCCTCGGACAAGGAGGATTCCTCCGACTCATCCGAGGAGGGCAGCGGCGGAGACGGCGGGTGACGGCGATGACGACGGAGGTGACGGTGACGGTGGCAGCGGCAAGGGCGGTGACGGCAGCGGCAAGAGCGGCAGCGGCGACAGCGGCAGTGACAGCAAGGGCAGCAGCAAGGCCAGTGGCTAGATGCCACTGGTTTTAGATGTTAGTGTAGATTAGTAGTAGAAATATTATTAGCGAAATAATGTAGTAGTAGCTAGTAGTATAGTTAGTTAAATGTAATGTAGTAGAAGGGAAAGCATCAGCTCATAATGAGTTGATTTGTAAGTTCGGTGGTACTTCCCATATACTGAAGAATGGTTTCGATCCCTCTTGTGCATATCATTCCGCCTTCTTGTTGATCGTTATTTCTATTGATGCCTACTGTAGAGGTTGTTTCTGAACGTAACGCTTAAGTAGCAACTTAGAATCGTTGAGCCGTGCCCCAGACTGCCTTCTTCACGATGCCAGCGCTTTAGTAGTGGTGGCCGGGTGATTATCAGCGATGTCAGGGCCTTTTAAAGGTGATGGCCGAGTGATAACGGGCTGCGTCAGTGTTTTAGAAATAATGACCGAGCGGTTACTGGCGATGTCGGCGTTTTAGAGGTAACAGCCGAACGATTACTGGCGACGTCGGTGTTTTTAGAAGTAACAACCGAGTGGTAATGGGGGGCTGCGTCGGTGTTTTAGAAATAACGACCGAGCAGTTACTGGCGACTTCGGTGTTTTAGAGGTAACGGCCGAACGATTACTGGCGACGTCGGTGCTTTAGAGGTAACAGCCGAGTGATAATCAGACCGCGTCGGCCACTTTGAAGGTAATAGCCGAGTGGAGTCAGATAATGTCAGCGTTTTTAGAAACAACGGCTGAGTCAATTTGAGCCGCGTCGGCCGTTTTAGAAATAGCGGCCGAGTGATGACATGGCGCGCCAGCTTTTTTAGAAATAGCAGCTGAGTGATGACATGGCACGCCAGCATTTTAGAAATAACCGCTGGGTGATGACTGGGCACTTTTTTGGAAACGGCATCTGGCCCGGGAAAACCCCATGTGTACTGCACTGTCGCACGCCTCCATGCTTCGTGCCCTAGGTTTTGCTTAGCTTTTTGCATCCAGGCTTTCTGCTTTCCTGCAACATTGCTTCTGCTCCGCTCGCCAGCGCGGTTGAGATGGCGCCCAAGCAGAAAGCTTCGAGTTCATCCGTCACAATCATTCCCCCTATTGATCCCAACAGTCAGTTGCCCTTCGCAGGTAACCATATGTCTGTTTTCTCCGAATCCGACCTTCTTCATCTCGTTTCTATCGGGGTTCTTCCTCCGAAGGAGCTCTGCTCGTGGCGGATTTGTCGTGGAGTCACTGTTCCAACAGAGGACACCCACGAATCTGTCATTTACGTTCCTTTTCTCATCCGCGGACTTGCTCTGCCCATTTCTCCTTTCTTCCGCGGTCTCCTTGATTTCTATCGCCTGAATCTGACCCATCTGAATCACAATTCCATTCTGCAAGTTTCTATTTTTGTTCATTTATACGAAGCCTTTCTTGGAGTTTTGCCCCACTTTGGCCTTTGGAAGTATCTGTACCACTGTCGGCCTAGGATGGCCGGGGGACAGCACCAGCTGGTGGGGGGCGCGAGCTTGGAGATGCGCCGCGGAAGGAAGACTGATTACCTCGACATCCCCCTCAAGGACAGCAACAAGGGATGGCGCCTGGAATGGTTCATCGTGGAGAATCATGGGAATTCCATCCCCCCACGGTCAGGGAGACAGCCGGATGTTTGCACTCCGGGCTGGACCGAGTCCCCCACGGACCAGGAAGTGGCTGAAGCAGGGGTTTTGTTAGCAGAAGTTGGATTGCTAAAAGAAAGGGGTCTGACTGCAGAAGCTGTGGTCGCTGACTTTGTTTTCAAGAACATTCAGCCACTGAAAGACAGAGCATATCCGGCTTATCTGTACCGAGGCTTGGCTGACTCAACCCGGGTAACCAACAGAAGAATTCCTGCTGTGGACTTAGTGAGCCGGCTTGAGATGATACTCAGAGGCAAGGTATCGAACATCGGCGCCCCTATTGCATACTCGGCCTGGAATTTGCCTCCTTCCCAGGCTTTTAATAATTTCGTGTCAAATCCTCCTGCTGGTGATAGCGGTTTGGGTCTTAGAGTGCGACCCTCTCCTGAAGAAGTTAGTGTTTTGGTTGCCTCGCTCGGAGAAATTCCTGACGACGAGAGGCAGGTTCATTTTGAGGTGCCTTTGAATCCAAGTGATGCATAGATAAGTGCCATGCTTGAGATGTTAGCCGAGGATTCCTCTGATGCCGCTCCTGCTGAAACATTGGTGGTGGCGCCCATCCTTGAGGCTGACAAAGCTTTGGACGCTCAGAAGTCTGTCAATGTTCATCCGAAACGTTCTCACCGAGCCGATCAAGCCTCTTTTCCTGTTGAGGGGGAGAAAAAGAAGAAGAGACGTCTTCGTCGGGTGTCTAGCTTGGATCAGGATGCCGGTCCTTCTGCTCCTGTTGCTGAGGAAGTGCCAGTGCCTGAATTTACTGAAGCTGATCCCAATGGGTGTGACCCATCTAACGCTGATCCCAATGGGTGTGCTGTCCGTGTTGTTGATGAGGATGATGAAGAAGAGGACGAAATCCCTCTGATTCGGAAGAACAGCCGGCGTTACATAGCTAGTGGGGAAAGTAGTGGTGTTCCTTCTCCTGCCTTATCTGCCCTCATTGGTGTGCAAGAATTATCTCTGGCGAACTTTGATCAAACTCTTGAAGACATGGTTCCAGAAGATCTGTTATCAGAACTGGCAGGTGGTGGCGCGATGGATGTTTGTGCTAGTGTGCTTGATGCTGGGTTGGGGTCATCCCGGGCAGCGTCCCGCGCCTCATCGACCTTGGAGCGCGATCTTGAGGGTCAGGAAGCTGGTTTGGATTGCCTTGCTCCCATGGAGGTGACTGAAGGACCTTCAGCCTTAGAGGTGGCTGCTGCAGAGAACTTGGCCCTCAAGGATGGTGCTGGCGCTTACCCAGCCCCCGAGGGTGTTGCCGGAGATGATCCGGCTCGGATGGGTAGCGCAAGCTGTGACCTAGCCCCCGAGGGTGTCCGAGTGGGTTCTCCCTCCCATACTTCCATGGATGTTCACATAGGGTCTTCTCCTCCACACTGGTTGCATGGCGATAGCTCCAGCCTTGGATCAAGGAGTCGCTTTAGAGGCCAGCGCACCTGATGTTAGAGTTCTAACTTCTGCTGATGACACTGAATTGGTTGCTGCTGATTTGTTGCGAGTTGTTCCGGTTGGTGACCCTTCGCCGAGCCATCAATTGACCTCTCACGACTTGGGGGTTCCCTCATTCTTCTCCAACCTCTAGGTATTTTGGTTTCTTCTGGTCTGACTTTTACTTAGGCAGATGATTGTTCTAACGCTTGTATGCTTTTTAATGCCAGGCGTTGGTCGATGAGATGTCTAGTCGGCTGAAGTTGCAGGGTGCTTCTGTCCCAAAAGGAGCTTTGTCTCTGGCGCATTGGAATCTGGTGCTGCTTCAGCGGCGTGTTTCTGACTTAGAGGCGACAAATGCTGGTCAGTGCTCCTTTGCTTCTTTTCGGCTACCTGATTAAACTGCTTCTTATTTTAACACCTTTGCTTGACTGTTTCTTGCCAGATATGGCTCGGCAACTTTCTGATCTTGAAGAAAAACATTCTCGAGGTCAAGCTGAACTGGCCCGGCGGTGCTCTGATCTCGAGGAAAAGTATTCTCAAGGTCAGACTGAACTGGCCCAGGTTTCTGCTTCTCTGAATGATGCTAACACACTGAACTCTACTCTCCGCGCTCAGCTCGACTCTGAAAAGGTGACCTGTGAATCCGGGCTTTGTTTTGCTGTGTTCTTGTTGTTTGCTTGACGTTTGAAGAAGCTGATTCTTGTTTGCAGGAAGAAAAACGTGCCCTTGTTACTTCTCGTGACAATCTTGACAGGCTATACCGTGACTCCAGCAACTCATTGACCATCTTGGAGAGGAGTCATCGCTTCACCAGGGAGGAGTTAGACAATCATCGTTATAAGCTGCAGGAATCCTTGGATGACGTGATTTGCCTCAGGCAGTTGATATCGACCAAAGATGCTATCATTAAGGATCTGCGTGCTTCCAAGAAATCCGTCGCCCAGGAGCTAGAGGCCGCTCAGTTGGCTGTCAAGGTTGCTGAAGAGACTTCCGCTACTCTGAGGGCCCAGCGCGATAAAGCTATGGATAAAGCCATTCGCGTGGGGCGGATTCTGATGAGGAGACCTGGTGTGGTTGTTCCTGACGACATAAGGGCTGATGTGAACGCTGCTCCTGATTCCTCAAGTCGCCCCTCTTCGTCGATTGCTCCTGAGAAGAACATTGCAAAATAGAAAAACATTGCATGTTTTGAACGCGTGGTTAACATGCTTGGATGTTTTGTTAGAGGACACCTTTTAGTGCTGAATGCTACTATTGTTTTCCTATTGTTTAGAATTCAACAGTATCTACATTTGTAGAAGTAAATGCAGTGTGATGATTTCGAAATTTCATCATGGGGCACAGAAGTTGCCTTAAGACGGGTGATTGCGAACGTGCCAAGCGCGCAGTGCCAATTTAAATTAGCATCAATTTAAACCGACTGCTCCACTAGTAGGGCGTAGTGATCACCCCGAGTTTTAGATAAGCGTGAGCATGTCGCACCGCCTTAAGTCATTGCCGACTTAAACTGATTGCTCTGTTAGTAGGGCATAGTGGTCACCCCGAGTTAAGTAAGCGTGAGCATGTCGCACCGCCTTAAGTCGTTGCCGACTTAAGCCGATTGCTCCGTTAGCAGGGCATAGTGGTCACCCCGAGTTAAGTAAGCGTGAGCATGTCGCACCGCCTTAAGTCATTGCCGACTTAAGCCGATTGCTCCGTTAGCAGGGCATAGTGGTCACCCCGAGTTAAGTAAGCGTGAGCATGTCACACCGCCTTAAGTCGTTGCCGACTTAAGCCGATTGCTCCATTAGCAGTGCATAGTGGTCACCCCGAGTTAAGTAAACGTGCCAATTGACAGTGAACAATCTGAGTGCCTTTGAAACCTTTTTATTGATGATATTTTTCTCAATTTACAGAATACATCGTCGTTCCGAGAGCCTCCGTGATGTAGCTATGGGTAGAACTTCTTGAGATGTTCTATGTTCCATGAGTTCCCAATTTCTGTTCCGTCCATCTGAGTGAGGCGATATGATCCCGGCCGAGTGACTTCTGCTACTATGAATGGTCCTTCCCATAGAGGTGACAATTTATGCCGTCCCTCCCCCGTTAGAATTCGGCGGAGGACGAGATCTCCCACTGCGAAGGATCGACGCCGTATGGCCTTATCATGATAGCGCCTCAGAGTTTGCTGGTATCGCGCTGATTGAATCACCGTATTCAGTCGCTCTTCTTCGACTACATCAACGTCTTCTAGCCTAGTGGCTTCAGCTTCTGCTATGTCATCAAAGATTAACCTTGGTGCCTCGAACTTGAGATCGGCAGGTAGCACTGCCTCCGAACCATAAACCATAAAGAAGGGGGTATTTCCATGCAGAGCTCGACCGGGTTGAGTTCTCAGACTCCAGACTACGTATGGCAGTTCTCTGATCCATTTTCCTGCGAATTCCTCATTCTTGTCGAAGACTTTCTTTCTGAGTGCTTCTAATATCATCCCGTTAGCTCTTTCTACTTGCCCGTTGGCCCTTGGATGTGCCACCGAGGCGTATTTGATCTGAATGCTCTTTTGCTCACAGAAATCAAAGAATTCCGAAATGGTGAAGTTGGATCCTAGGTCGGTTATGATGCTATTCGGTATCCCGAACCTAAATATTATATCTTGTATGAATTCCACTGCCTTAGCTGAAGTTAGAGAAGCAATGGGTTTGAACTCTATCCATTTAGTGAATTTGTCGATAGCCACCAGTACATGAGTGTATCCTCCTTGAGCTTTTTTGAAAGGTCCAATCATATCCAATCCCCAGCACGCGAACTGCCAAGTTATGGGTATAGTCTGCAGCTGCTGTGCTGGTAGATGCTGCTGTTTTGACAGGTACTGGCAAGCTTCACACCTCTGGACTAACTCGGCTGCGTCACTCTTCGCTGTTGGCCAATAGAAACCTGACCTGAAAACCATCCCAACTAGGGTCCTGGATGATGCGTGTACTCCACATTGCCCGGCATGGACTTCATCCAGAAGTTGCTTTCCAGTGGTTGAGAGAATGCATTTCATGAGGACTCATGATGCACCCCTTCTGTATAGTGTTTCCCCGATGAGTGTATAGTGAGCTGATTGTCTTGCGATGCGCTCGGCTGTATTCTTGTCACACCCGACTTTAAGGATCAAAGACAGGTGCATCTCATACATGCGCCAAGAAGACAACATATATAATAACAGAGTGTATAGAGATAAATGTCACAAAACATCAGAGTACTTATTACATAGCGGAGGACTTATTACAAAATAAAAGATAAATATAAAACGAACTAAGGATCGTCGGCGCCAATGTCAACTGAGAAACGCCGCCTAGATCAGATCATACTCCTTGCCTTGTGGCTCCTCCTGAACCACCTGCTCTTCTCCTGGGGGGTGTGAGACAGCAAGGGTGAGCTCACACATGATCATAGCTCAACAAGTTGTGGGGAACCAGTGGACATGAACTCACAAAGGTGGGAGTTCATGTGATGTGTAAGGCTAATCAATGACAGGGGTTAAAGCTGAGCATTGCTTTTAAGTAGTTGGTCAAAATTTTATTAGCAGTTACTAAGTGTAAGTAAATACCAAACCTTAAGTAAAGTAATAGAACAAAATTAATAATAAACCCATGCAATGCAAATGACAAAATTGAAGTTAAGTTCCATAATTTAAACATCAGAGAGTCCTGAGCTGCTCATGACCGTGAGCTCGGCTAGTATACCAGTTTTACACTCTGTAGAGGTTGTACCCTTTACCCACAAGTCATGTTACCCATCTGCCAAGGGGTCGCGAATCCCATACACCTCTACCTAGGAAGCGAGGCAGGGCAACACTACGAGGCCTTTACAAAGTTCCACTAGCTTCCAAAAACCCGCTACAGTTTATGGGAAGAGCACTTGCAAGAATCCCCTGTCTGACCGCCATCGCAACTAAATCAACCCGAGAACCTCCTTGCATGCAACTCCCCTATTGTCCTTGCCCCTTTCGGGTAAGGTAGTCTTCCACTAGCTTTCCTAATTAGTCAGCCAAGGGCATCCCATTAAACCCTTGTGGTGGCACGTGTTTCTCAAGTTAAGCTCTATGTTCTAATTAACATTAATGATTTTGACATGACCATAAATAGAATAACAAAAGAATTGGAACATAGACAAAATGAATGATTATCCCAAAACCATGTAAAGCAATAGCAAACTACCCAAGTGAATCAGGGGTAAACAAGGTAATGAGATAAACAATCTAGGGTGACCTATTGGGTCCCATCAAAATTAACCTATGCATGGATAAATGATATTAAAGAACATTATTGGGTAAAAAGTGGTCAAGGGCACAACTTGCCTTCAATGAGCTCCTGCTCAGCTACTTCAACCTGCTGCTCACCAGGATCCTCAGACACGTGTTCTTCTACTCGCCACAATACAAACAAGCACAGTATATAGGAAAATTAACATCACACCAAACATGTGAACAAAATACACAGTAATAATCTACACATTAAAATAAAATCCTAGGAACAGGAATCATAATTTTTGGAGTTATAGATTTTAAGTTATGAATTTTCAAAGGTTTCATGTGTTTTAAATAGGATTAAGTGAGAAATAAATTTTCTTACTGTTTTCATGCCAAAACAGAGACTCTAGATGATAGAGAATAAAATTACAAAATTTTAGAAACTGGAATGAAGTAATTTGGATTAAAAATGAATTTTCTATGAATTTTATAAATTCTAGCCATTATTTATACCTTAAAATCAATTTCTATATTTAATTATTGAATTTCCTGGGTCTCTGGATTTCGCATCAATTACTGCAAAGTGCAGGGGCTACAGCGCAATTACTCCTAAGACTCAGGGAACTGTGCACTGGACGGCGGGTTGATTCACTAAAAGCATAAGGTTCCTTATGCAAAACTTCAGGCCGAAGGGGGGATCCAGGGCTCTTGGTCGTCGGATTTCGCGTGGACGGCTCCGATTAGATTATGCGCACGGCAAACCGGTATGCAACCAAGACCGTCAGATTAGGAATTCACGGTGCTGAATTTAAAACGCTCTAGATCAAACCCTGGCCGCGGGATTCCGATCCAACGACCCGGGGAGTTCTAGCGAAGGGGTACGCGAAACTCTAATCCCAGCCATTCGTCCCCCGATCAACGGCCCTGACCTGATCCTCTACCTATCTTGCCAGAGTACGGCGGCGTGGCGATCCCGCAGCGGCGCAGTTCACCGGCACCCAGACGATCAACGATTGCGCATGCTAGTCTCCAATCCAAGCATTGCTACGCCTACTAGGAACAAAGACGAAACCGAGCAAGAAGTTTATACCGTAAATCGCCGCGCAGAGGTCTCTGGTGCTAGAGAATCGCGGACCGACAGTGGCACAGAATCGACAGCGACGAAATCCCGGGATTCCCAGTCACCACCGCGCCCGTGAGTACCTCTCCCACGTTTCCGCGATGCTTCCCAACCCAATCCGATGCGCCGGCGACCCGCTCGCCCCTCACTCTCACAATGGCGGCGGGGTTTCTGGGAGAATGCGCTCGCGCGATGACGGCAGCTGAGGAGAGAACGGGTCACGGGAGCTCCTATTTAACTCCCGAAGTCTAGGCCGGGGCGGAGGGGGAGATCTTCGCCACGATCCGCTGCACGCGGCGGCAATCCTGCGCGGTTCTGTTGCGCTGAGGAAGAGACCGCTGACAGGGAGGGTCCACGCGTCTGTGACCGACAGCTCGGGTGAGTCCGCGCGGAGCCGACGCCCGATCTGCG
This sequence comes from Zea luxurians, assembly GCA_029449295.1. Lineage (NCBI taxonomy): Eukaryota > Viridiplantae > Streptophyta > Magnoliopsida > Poales > Poaceae > Zea > Zea luxurians. The sequence continues at coordinate 696,638 of JAOPSE010000150.1, read as the reverse complement.
GGCCCCACAAGACAGCTAGAGGCTCGGCCGTAGCACGCGCGGAACCAAGGATGACCGCTTACGAGCGGGCCCGCCGTGCCAGAGACACTTCCGTTGCGGGTGAGGAGGTAGGAGAACGGGCCGCGAGAGAGAGATTGGGGAAAATGGGCCGACCAGATTGGGCCCAGACGCCATAGTGCTCTCCCTTTCCCTTTTCTTTTTATTTTCTGTTTCATTTCATTTTGTTTTAAATTTCTAAATTTGAATTTTGAATCCTTTTAGGAGTTTCACCTCTGGGTCAATTATAAAAATTCAAACTCTGGTATAGGATTAATATATATATATTTACTTATTTTTATCCACATAATATTCATTTTCTTTTCTTTTCTAAAATTCTAGAATTTCTCTTAGATTCTAGATTTCCTTTTGAATTACTATATTTCTTGTTTTTTATTTTGTCACAAAATACACACAAAGATAATATCTAGCATGATGCATAATTTAGTAGTATCTCTTGTTAATGGTTTATTTGTGTAAGTAATGTGTTCACATGAAATAATAGATAGAGATGACACACCCAGGTATACAAAGGGATATAATTTTCTCCTTTTCGATTCTCTTACGAAGTGGGTGTTACAATTCTTGTCATCTGGCTCCTCCTCATTTTTTATATATTTGATGATCGGCCTCCTCCAGTCATCAGAATCTGACTCTGGTTGGCTCAAGGTATTACATTCTTCTGCTTGATCCAGTGGGATGCTGGGGTGTGGTATTTCTTGAACAAAGACTCCAGGTGGGACCTGAGTTCGACTGGATCCTAGCTTGGACAATACATTAGCTGCCGTGTTTCGATCTCTTTCTACATGGTGAAACTCCATACCTTCAAATTTATCCTCTAGTTTCCGGACGGCAGTGCAGTATTTTCCCATTGAATCGCTCGAACAATCCCATTCTTTGTTTATCTGACTTATGACTACCAGAGAATCTCCATATACCATCAGTCTCTTGATGCCCAGTGATATAGCAATGTTCAGTCCATGAATCAGAGCTTCATATTCGGCTGCATTGTTAGAGGCTGGAAATAACAACTGAAGGGCATATCTGAGGTGCTCGCCTCCAGGTGCGGTAAAGAGGATCCCTGCGCCTGCTCCCTGCAGCTTTAACGAGCCATCAAAATACATTCGTCATACTTCTACAGTTTCTGGGTTATCTGGTACTTGTTGTTCGGTCCACTCTGATACGAAGTCAACCAGTGCTTGAGTTTTAATGGCAGTGCGAGGTCGAAATTCAATGTCATGAGATCCCAGCTCGCAGGCCCACTTGGCTATTCTCCCGATGGCTTCTTTGTTGTGAAGAATATCTCCTATCAGAAATCCCGTGACTACTATGACTTTATGGTCGTCGAAGTAGTGACGGAGCTTGCATGCAGTTAGAAGTACTACATATAATAGCTTCTGAACTTGAGGGTATTTCTTCTTCGAGGGACCCAGAACTTCACTGATGAAATAAACAGGATACTGCACTGGGTATGCATGTCCTTCTTCTGCTCGCTCGACTATCAACACGGTGCTCACCACGTGAGTCGTGCAAGAGATATATAGTAGCAGCTCTTCACCTGGTTGAGTCGGTGTGGCTCGACGTGGTGGTTTCAGCACTGGTGGTGTTGTCAAGAACTTTTTCAATGCGTCTAGGGCTTCCTGTGCTTCTGAAGTCCACTGAAACTTATCCACCTTCTTGAGTAACTTATAAAATGTAAGCCTTTTTCTCCTAGCCTGGATATGAATCTGCTCAGGGCTGCCATACATCCGGTAAGTCTTTGAACTTTCTTCTATGATCGCGGTGCCTCCATCCTCATGATAGCTTCGATCTTTTCTGGATTAGCTTCAATTCCCCGGTGGCTGACAATAAACCCAAGTAACTTTCCTGCTGATACCCCAAAAACAAATTTTTCGGGATTAAGCTTCCATCGATATCGCCGTAGACTGTTGAAAACCAACTGTAAATCTTCAATGAAATTTTCCAAATTTTCTGTTTTGATTACCACATCGTCCACATAAGCTTCCACGCGCTTGCCCCAGTGATTGGCTAAGCATGTTTGAATAGCTCTCTGATAAGTTGCTCTAGCGTTTTTGAGGCCGAACGACATGGAGGTATAGCAGAAAGCACCGAATGGAGTGATGAATGCTGTTTTTTCCTCGTCTTCTTTCGCCAGGCTAATCTGATGATACCCAGAGTAGCAATCCAAGAAGGACAACATAGAACATCCAGCGGTGGAATCTACCACCTGATCTATCCTAGGGAGCCCGAAGGGATCCTTTGGACAGTGTTTGTTGAGATCCGTATAGTCGACGCACATGCGCCAATCCACTTTATTCTTTTTGAGTACAAGAACAGGGTTGGCTAACCACTCGGGATGTAACACCTCTCTAATAAATCCAGCCGCGACCAAGCGAGCCAGCTTAGCGCGAATGGTCTCTCTCTTATCGGGCGTGAAACGACGCAACTTTTGCCGGATCGGCCTCGCCTGGGGGTAGACCTTCAATTTGTGCTCGGCCAGTTCTCTTGGGACTCCCGGCATGTCCGCAGGTTGCCATGCGAACACGTCTTGGTTATCTTGCAGGAACTGGATGAGCGCGCCTTCCTATTTGTCATCCAGGCTGGGGCTGATGATGGCGGTTTTGCGTTCATCAGTGAACCCAAGGTTGACTCTTTTGGTTTCTTCAGTTGGCCGCATAGAGGTCGCAGCTTGAGCCTCGTTCGCGGGTACCGCGAGGTCTTCCTCAGGCTTAGAGTTTGCCTGCGCGGAAGAAGTCACCGACGGTTTGGTGGTGAGGGCCGCCTGGATGGCCACTCGGAAACATTCTGCGGTGCCTTGGAAGTCAGCGCGCATAGTTATGATCCCTTGCAGCCCTGACATCTTCAATATCATGTATGTGTAATGCGGAATGGCCATGAATTTCGCCAATCCAGGCCTCCTGATGATGGCGTTGTACCCGCACTCGAAGTTCGCCACTTCGAACCTCAGGAACTCGGTTCTCTAGTTCTCCGAAGTTCCGAAGGTGACCGACATGTAGATGTGGCCCAGCGGGTATTCTCCTTCAGTCGGCACGATGCCAAAGAAAGGAGTATCTGACTCGTGGAGCTCTTTGAGGTGAACTCCCAAGCCTTGGAGTGTCCGGGGGAAGGTGACGTTGATGCTGCTCCCCCCGTCCACTAATACCTTCTTCACCCTGCTCTCTCTGATCACCGAATCGACGAGGAGCGGGTATTTGCCTGGGTGGTCGAAGTTGAGCCACTGATCTGCCCGAGTGAAGGTGATCGGGTGCTCCGACCATCGGTATGGGGCGGGAGGACCGGTGGTCGCCACCAGTATTTGGTGATCGTTGAGCTTTTGTTGTCTCTTGTTCTCCTGCGACCTGTGTCCACCGAAGATGGCGTTGACCTCTCTATCGACACGTGGGAAGGCTCCACCTCCTCCCTCCTCCTGTTGCTGGGGTTGTCGCGGTTCTCCTGGCCCTCCCCGTGGCGGAGGAGGAGGTAGAGGTTGGAAGGGTCGGCCGTGCCCGACGGAGTGCTTGAAGTCTCTACAGTTTCGAAGGGTGTGGCGCATGTCCTTGTGGTACAGGCACTGGGCGTCGAGGATGTCGTCCAGCGTGCGTTCGCCTCCACGAGGTCCTCCCTGGGCACGAGAAGCAGGTGGTCCGGCGGCGTGGACTTCTTCGCGAGGTCTCTTCTCCCAACGCTTGTCGGGCTGCTGATTCGTGTCGCGTCGCGGTGCTGCTGGTGCTGGTTTTACTCCTCCGATGAGGTCCTGAGCTCGCTCGTCGGCAGTGATGTAGAGGTCAGCTTCCCGGAACAGTTGCTCGGAGGTAGTCGGCGCCTTCTGTAATATGGTTCGGATGAAGGCCGAGTCATTGGATCCTCTGTAGAAGTCCTCGATCACTGCCGCCTTCGCGACCTTGGGGATACGATTTCTCATGATCTGGAACCTTTTGAGGTACGACCGGAGAGTTTCGTCCCCCCGGCGCTTGATGGATTTGAGGTCCCATGGTTGCGCTGGTTTGTCGGAGAGGGACTGAAAGTTGGCGGTGAAGCGCCAACTGAAGTCGCTCCAGTCGTCGATGCAATGTCGGGGTAGGTGTCGCAGCCATTGCAGTGTGTCTTGCCCGAGGACAATAGGTAAGTACGCGGTCATTACATCCTCGGTCGCCCCAGCAGCTCGAGCGGCGGTGGTGTAGACGGCCAGCCAGCCTCCTGGATCCTGCTTAGGTTCATATTTGTCGACGTTGGATACCTTGAAGTTAGGAGGCCATTGAATGGCCCTGAGGCATGGAGTAAGTGCTGATACTCCACACGTGTCCTCCTGTCGTCGATGATGTTGTCTGTCTCGGGGAGGGGAGTGATCGTCGTGGTGCCTCGACTGTCCCCGGGTGGTACCTCCAGTTGAAGCCGTGGCTAACTCGGTCCTGGTAGCCTGGCTCCATGCTGGGATGCCATGGTCCCGGTCGTACTCTTCCCGTCGACGGATTTTGTTCTTGTGTCGTCGTTCCCGCGAAGCATTGATGGAGCTTCGCGCGTCCCGGCGACTGTTGATGGCGTGTCATAGATCATTCGGCGGGTGAGCAAGAGGTAGAAGGTGATTGGCTACCTGAGTGAACAGCCACCGATAGCCCTCAGCGTCGGGGGTCTGAGGGAGGCCATCAGCTATCCGAGCCAGCACCCCTCCGACTTCACTCGGCGTGTTCATGGCTCGGGCGAAGTCGGGGTTCAGGTTGCGCCCGAAGAGTGGATTTTCCCGACGTTGCCTTGCCTCCTGCTCGGCTTATTCTTGAGCCCGTCGACGATCACGCCGTCGGGAATTCCATCGTTCCCTGAAGACACGTTCCTCCAGAGTTTCTCCTACCTCTGAGACCTCGTCTCGCGATACAGGCTGCGCTGGGTCCCGCTCTCCGGCCTCGTGATGTCGCCGGATATTTCGGTGTCGGTTCCTTCGTCGGCAGGATTCCCGCTGAGGAGGTTCCTCTCCGGGTGCAGTTGGCTCGTCGTCGGAGACGGGGGGCGACTCCGCTCTCCCGATGAAGAGGACGTCGAGGTAGAATGGAGTAGCTGTCACGGCGATCTTCTTTCTGTTCTCCTTTGAGGGCGGAGGTGCAGAAAGATCAGCTTGATGGTCCTCTGCTTTCTTTTTCCTTGTGATTCGTGTCCATTCTTTCGTCGGAGAGGTGGACAGCGGAGTTCTCCGGACCGAGGGACCCTCAGCCCCTATCTTACCGGAGGTGATCTTTTTTAGGAGCGCCGGAGGTTGCACTTTTTCCTGCCTCGCCCCGATCTTCCTGGAGACTTCTGAGGAAAGCTTTCTCTCAGGCGAGTCCGTGAGGCGATGCAGAGTTCCCTCCTCATCCGCTACAGATGAGATAGTACCGAAGCGAAATATGGATCCGGGGCGGAGGATGATCTTGTGCTGGAAGGTGACGGCCATTGAGCTAGCTTGGATCGATGACACACCCCCTACCTGGCGCGCCAGCTGTCGGTGTTTCGGGTCCGACCGCGCACCCGGGGTTGCCCCTCGAGATGCTTTTTGGAGTAGGACGGTGTTATCGACTGTAGCTCGATGGTTCGTGCTAAATGCACGAGAGATAGTGGACAGTTGTGTACAGGTTCGAGCCGCTTTGAGATGCGTAACACCCTACGTCCTAGCTGGGATGCTTTATGCGGTAGGTTACAAGGGAGCTCTCTAGTGTCAGAAAACGTAGAGAGCGGGGTGGATGGCTAAGTGACTGGTGATGTCTCTCTCGATCGATCGTCTTGAAGGGTTGCCCCCTAGGCCTTATATACTCGACCGTGGGGCATTACATGTGGATATGATAACAACGTGAGCTGGAATAGTAGTGAACTAACTGAGTCTATCTTCCTATAGTTCAGCCGACTCATCCTCGCCCAGTTCCGACGTATGAGGCTCCTGTGCGGGAAGGTCGGGTCATTGCTTGCAATTATTGCTCAGATGTTGTTGGGCCGTCTAGGCTTGCACCGACCCAGCCTTGTGCTGATTTGTCTCATTGTTCGTTCCTCCCAGGCCCACGAGGGGGATGACCTTACAAATTATGGGGCCTTTGGACCTTCCGTGAGGTCTTTTATCCTTCTAGTGGACCCGGGGGATATCTGTCCCCCACAGAGCTCAACAACTTCACGAGGAATGAGGTATGACATTTAGTTCCACGTCCTAACCAAAATGTTGTAGGAACCAAGTGGGTCTTCCGCAACAAACAAGACGAGCATGGTGTGGTGACAAGGAACAAAGCCCGACTTGTGGCCAAGGGATATTCACAAGTCAAAGGTTTGGACTTCGGTGAAACCTATGCACCCATAGCTAGGCTTGAGTCAATTCGCATTTTACTTGCCTATGCTACTTACCATGGCTTCAAGCTTTATCAAATGGACGTGAAAAGTGCCTTCCTCAATGGACCAATTAAGGAAGAGGTCTATGTTGAGCAACCTCCTGGCTTTGAAGACAGTGAGTATCCTAACCATGTTTATAGACTCTCTAAGGCGCTTTATGGGCTCAAGCAAGCCCCGAGAGCATGGTATGAATGCCTAAGAGATTTTCTTATTTCTAATGGCTTCAAAGTCGAAAAAGCCGATTCTACACTCTTTACTAAAACACTTGCAAATGATTTGTTTGTATGCCAAATTTATGTTGATGATATTATATTTGGGTCTACTAACGAATCTACATGTGAAGAGTTTAGTAGGATCATGACTCAAAAATTCGAGATGTCTATGATGGGGAGTTGAAGTATTTTCTAGGATTCCAAGTCAAGCAACTCCAAGAGGGCACTTTCATTAGCCAAACGAAGTACATTCAAGACATTCTAACCAAGTTTGGGATGAAGGACGCCAAGCCCATCAAGACACCTATGGGAACTAATGGGCATCTCAACCTCGACACGGGAGGTAAATCCGTAGATCAAAAGGTATACCGGTCAATGATAGGTTCCTTACTCTATTTATGTGCTTCACGACCGGATATTATGCTTTCCGTATGCATGTGTGCAAGATTCCAAGCCGATCCTAAGGAAGCTCACCTTAGGGCCGTAAAACGAATCTTGAGATATTTAGTTTATACTCCTAAGTTTGGCCTTTGGTACCCTAGGGAATCCACATTTGATTTAATTGGTTATTCCGATGCCGATTGGGCAGGGTGTAAAATTAATAGAAAGAGCACATCGGGGACTTGCCAGTTCTTAGGAAGATCTCTGGTGTCTTGGGCTTCAAAGAAGCAAAATTCTGTGGCTCTTTCAACCGCCGAAGCCGAGTATATTGCCGCAGGACATTGTTGCGCGCAATTGCTTTGGATAAGGCAAACCCTTAGGGACTATGGTTACAAATTAACCAAAGTTCCTCTTCTATGTGATAATGAGAGTGCAATCCGCATGGCGGATAATCCCGTTGAGCATAGCCGCACCAAACACATAGCCATTCGGTATCATTTTCTATGGGATCACCAACAAAAGGGGGATATCGAGATTGCATATGTTAGCACCAAAGAACAATTAGCCGATATCTTTACCAAGCCATTGGATGAACAAACTTTTACCAAACTTAGGCATGAGCTAAATATTCTTGATTCTAGCAATTTTGAATGATGTTTTGCACACATAGCTCATATATATACCTTTAATCATCTCTTTCATGTGCTATGACTAATGTGTTCTTTCAAGTTCATTTCATGCTAAGTCATAGATTGAAAGGGAAAATGAGTCTTCGGCAAAGACAAGGCTTCCACTCCGCTCCATCGAATCATTCATCCTTCACTGTCGCTCCGCACAAACTCTCCAACTTTGGTATAATCTTCACTTCTCTACTTCCGTCCAAAGGGGGAGAGAGTAGTTTAAGAGGGCTTATATTTCACTCAAGCATCCGTTTTTGGCGATTCATGCCAAAGGGGAGAGAGTATTAGCCCAAAGCAAAAGGACCGCACCACCACCAATTTCAAAAAATGTAGTCTTTTAATTGGTGTTAAAAGAAGTTTTTCAATTGGTATCTTATTTTGATATAATTTCAAATTGATATACCCTCTTCAAAATTAATATCTAAAACCCTCTTGAACACTAAGAGGAGGATTTCATTAAGGGAGAGTTTTGTTTAGTCAAAGGAAAAGCATTTGAACCAAGGGGAGAAAATTTCAAAACTTGAAAATGCTTCTCAAAAATCTTATTCATTTACCTTTGACTATTTGCAAAAGAACTTTGAAAAGAATTTCCTAAACATTTTGCAAAACAAAATATGTGGTGCAAGTGTGGTCCAAAATGTTAATAAGAAGAAAAGCCATCCATGCGCATCTAGTAAGTAATATTTATTGGTTTCATTCCAAGCAACCTTTGCACTTACATTATGCAAACTAGTTCAATTCTGCACTTCCATATTTGCTTTGATTTGTGTTGGCATCAATCACCAAAAAGGGGGAGATTAAAAGGGAAATAGGCTTACACCTTTTCCTAATTGATTTTGGTGGTTGAATTGCCCAACACAAATAATTGGACTAACTAGTTTGCTCTAGATTATAAGTTTTACAGGTGCCAAAGGTTCACAATAGACCAATAAAATGACCAAGGAAGGGTTCAAACAAAGAGAGCAAAAGACAGCCGAAGTGTGCCCTGGTCTAGCGCACCAGACAGTGTCCGGTGCACCACCGGACAGTTTCCGGTGTACCAGGGAACTCAGCTCCAAACTCGTCACCTTCGGGAAAATCAGAGGGCGCTCCGCTATAATTCACCGGACTGTGCGGTGAGGCACCGGACAGTGTCCGGTGGCGCACCGGACTGTCCGGTGTGCCAGCGGAGCAACGGCTACTTCAGCGCCAACGGTCGACTGCAACCGCATTCAATGCGTTACAGTGCGCGCCAGAGTTAGAGCAGTGTCAGAAGGCGCACCGGACAGTCTACAGTACTTGTCCGGTGCACCACTGGACAGCCAGAAGACCCCACCTGTCAGAGCTCCAATGGTCGAACCCTAACGACCGGGTGACGTAGCTGGCGCATCGTACAGTGTCCGGTGGCACACCGGACTGTCCGGTGTGCCCGTCGACAGCAGTCTCCACCAAACGGCTAGTTTGGTGGTTGGGGCTATTAATACCCCAACCACCCCTTCATTCATTGCATCCAAGTTTTTCACCTTCCAACACCTTACAAGAGCTATAACATTCAATTCTAGACACAATCAAAGAGATCAAATCCTCTCCCAAGTCCGGAATCACTCCAAATCAAATAGTGACTAGAGAGAGTGACACTTGTGTTTATTTGAGCTCTTGCGCTTGGATTGCTTCTTTTCTTTCTCATTCTTTCTTGTGATCAACTCAATTGTAACCAAGGCAAGAGACACCAATTATGTGGTGGTCCTTGCGGGGACTTAGTGTCCCGTGTGATTGAGAAGAGAAGCTCACTCGGTCTAAGTGACCGTTTTGAGAGGGAAAGGGTTGAAAGAGACCCGGTCTTTGTGACCACCTCAACGGGGAGTAGGTTTGCAAGAACCGAACCTCGGTAAAACAAATCCTTGTGTCTCACTCTTTATTTGCTTGCGATTTGTTTTTCACCCTCTCTCTCGGACTCGCTTATATTTCTAACGCTAACCTGACTTGTAGTTGTGATTAACTTTATTAATTTTAGTTTCGCCCTATTCACCCCCCTCTAGGCGACTTTCAAAGTGTACGGTCCCTGGTGCACCGGACACTGTCTGGTGGTGTACCAGACATAGTCCGGTGGTACACCGGACAGTCCGGTACGCTAGACCAGGGCACACTTCGGTTTTCTTTTGCTCCTTTCTTTTAAAACCTAACTTGTTCTTTTTATTGGTTTGTGTTGAACCTTTGGCAGCTGTAGAACATATAATATAGAGCAAACTAATTAATTTAATTATTTATGTTGGACAATTTAACCACCAAAATCATTAAGAAAAAGCTTTAATCCTATTTTCCTTCCACATTCGAATTCAAAAATGGCATTATGTTGTGGTATATGAAAAAGGGAAACCGAAGCAATGAGTTCCATTTAGCAGCACCGGCGGCACGGCACCCCGCAGTCCCGGCGGCACGCACCCACGCCCTACAGGCAGACCAAGCAAATGGCGATCTCGATCTCGCAGGAGGCCTTCGACTCCATGGTCCGGGAGAACATGGAGGACCTCGGCATGGACCCCGATGAGGCCCTCGCTGACGCCGTTGAGGCGCTCACCCTCCAGGGCGCCGATCTCTCAGGTAACACTTTTCGTCAGATCCGCACCTCCACGTTCTCTGCACTCTCGCAATCTCCGCCCAGCACCTCGCTGCTTCGTGCAGGTATCGTTAAGCGCGTGCCGGGAGAGGCCACCGCGGCGGAGGTGAGCCCGGTGGTGCGGGTTCTGGACGAACTGAAGGCCTCTCTCAGCGCCAGCGGCGGGTCGGAGCAGGATCTCGACGGACTCGTCTCTCTGCTCGATGAGTTGCGCAATCTGTGCTGCTCCGGCGAGGGTTCGGAGAATGCAGCGATCGCGGTACGGAATGGCGTCGTGGAGGCGCTCGTCGCCCTGTGCGCGTCCGCTCGGGTCGAGCAGGAGAGGCTGCTTGCTTCGGCCTTGAAGAGTCTGAGCTCCGTACTCCGTGGTATGACATTGGTGCCCTTGCGGTGTAGTCACTTTGTTTAGCAATTTACACGGTTCTTCTATTCAGAACATGCCTGTAGTACTGATTTCTCGGTAGAAATTTTCTTAAACTAGCATCATAGCATGGTAGCATATATATATTCCTGGGTATCGTGAAGATGCACTTGGAAGCAGCTAAATGTTTCTGTTTGGCTGAACTTATAAATGCACAGAACGCTATGAAATGGCATGCTAGAAACTAGTTTTTTCAACATTTTCAGGATTTTTTTTCTTCAAATGACTGTTATGGACATTATATAAACTCCCATCCGTATGCAGTTTCACAAACTGCATAGAGCTATAAAATGTCTTGTTCTGCTATACTTTGTCACATATCAGTTGTGATTCCATCCATAGTTATTTACCTTCTTATTACAATTCATTAGTCTTTACTTTTTCTTGATTTTGCACTGCAAACTGGTGCTGAGAAACTGTCTTGTCCACCCTAAATTATACCTTGTCATAGACAATCTCCATTATGTTCTAACTTCAGGGAATGTTCAATCTGTAGATGTGGCAAGCACTGAAAAGTTCAGACGAAGTGAGGGACCCAGAATTGTCATGGATCTCTTGCAAGGAGGCTCAGAAAATTCAGATTTATTGGATGCTGGATTTAGTGTTGTGGCAGCAGGTTCTGCTGGCAATGAAGTTGTGAAAGAGTCCTTTATGGACCTGAAGGTCGATGAACTCATTCTGCGGGTTATGAAGGATAAATCAAAATCTAATGTGCAAAGTTTGTATGATGCCATTCGTGTTCTGTTGAAACCTGATGACAACCGAGTGGTAGCTTCTCAGGTGTGTCCTATATTCACAGTTTGAGTGTTTCACATTGCCAGCTTCACCAGTTTCTATGCTAATTGCTGGTATGTGGTGGTTTGTGGAAGTATCTGGCAATGCATTTGCTATGTAATCCTTTATGAAGATAGAATCTGACATGGTGAATAGCTTATGCTGATACTTAGTTTTGTGCATGATATGATTCTATATGTCATTGTTAATATTGTAACTTCTTGATATTATTTCAAAAGGGATGCAACCAGAAGGAAAAAAGCAGCATTTCAGTAGTCATTTAAATAGAATCAGGTTTCTAGCTCGCAGTTTAGTACTAAATAGATTTCTAGTAATGATTAGGTACTAAAGGAGCATCTTAACATACTACTAAGGGGGTGTTTGGGATGGCTCCACGTTCCAGCTCCATTGTGGGCAGCTTATAGTTTCAATTTAAATAGTTTTAAAAAATATTTTTAATCTAAATAATAAACGAAATGACTTATCTAAATGTCTTCTAAAGGCTTACAACTCTAGCTCCACAATTTTATGGAGCACCTAATGACCTGCTTCACCAACTCCATTAATTTTTTTTGGAGCTGGAGCTAAAAAATATATTTTGTTAGCTTCAGTATTTGGAGACGTTGTTATGCCCATTTTTTTTCTTTTTGTATGCAACCATTCTCAATGTCATCACAGCATGTGTATCTTGATTGCAAACTTTGATTTCAAATTTTCCTTGATTTGCTTATATCCCAGTGCATATTTTTTCTTGACATTTGGTAATTGTATATGGCCTAAAACAGATGAACTTGGCCAGGTATATGGATACTCCCGGAGATTTGCTGAAATCGGGGTTGCAGAAGTTCTTGTCAATGCACTTCGTGAGCAAGTCGCTCCTTCCAGTTTGCCATCTGCTTGTGCTGCTTTAAAGTCGATTGCAGTCAATGTAAGCTTTGCAATGTTATCAATTTTTAAGTTGTTCAAGCTTCAGTTTAGTTGGAAGAAACAGCTTATCAGGAGGGTATCCACTCTGGCAAGTTTGGGATTTGAACTAAATTGTAAATTCTATGGATTTGATTCGATAACCCCTCCTCTAATAGGTCCTTACTGGTTTAGTCTTTCATATGTAGCTAGCAGTCACTGGCCAGTTAAAATTTAATTTTCATGAGGCCAATATCCAGAAAAATCTGGTGCTTGAAAAATGTTACACTCTATAATAAACTGTCTGGCATGCTTACCATTTTGATTATGAGATGGCATAGGAGAGCTTTACCATGTTCTGTTGTGTGTTGCCACAGGATGAAATATGCCGTTCCATATCTGAAAATGGTGGAATTGATGTGCTTCTTCAATGCATCGACGGGGCTGGTGAGCAGAAGAACAAAGCTGTAGCAAGATCTTGCTGCTCTTTGTTGTCCAAGGTATGGTAGTATGGTACAACACTGCAACCTTTTCTGCTTGTGAAACGAGAACATTCAACTTTCAATAAACCAAACATCATTTTTTCCTTTAAGCTTGCTGCAAGCGATGCAAACAAGTCCATTATCATTCAGCGAGGTGGTTTTGATAGGTTCCTAAAGTTGACATCCAGATTTTCTGAAGATCCTGCTATAATTCAAGAGGTACCGTTGAAATAGGAATACTGAAGAATTTCTGTATTGAGATACCGTTCTGAGCTCAATTGAATGCGCAGGTTATGTCTATGGTGACGGTCCTCACACTGAGGTCACCAGAAAATGCAGCACGTGCAATGGAAGAAGGCTATGGGACACTGGCTATACAGTCAATGCAAAGGTTCCCCTCCTCCGTGCAGACTCAGAAGCAAGCATGCCTTATGATTCGCAATCTTGTTGCCCGAAACCCTGAGAACAGGTATGGTGTACTGCTGTGGGGCGTACACATCTTTCTTTTTCGACACCATAACCTACGCCGAATCGGTCTGGTTAGCAATCAGATCTCTGGACAGCATTCCAACTCCATTTGCTATTAATGCAGCAAGCAAGTTTATAGACATTCTACATCCTGACATTCGCTGCTGCCATTGCAGGATCGTCCTGCTTAATGATGGTGCAGAAAAGCTTATTAGAAAGGCAATGGCGCTGCACAGAAGCTGTAAAGATGCTGCTTCGTCTGCCTTGAGGGACCTGGGCCTCGACAACTACAATGCATAGACACCAGTGACCAGTCACACCATAGAAAATGTGCGTCGAGTTAGTTTGGTCGCGGTAGAATGTTTTGGAGGAGAAATACATTGTATGAGTTATCGAGGTGCCGCACTGAAATGAGTTTGTAGAATTGCGCTACTGTGGTTGCATCAATGATTTCAGTTTGTTGGGCAATCAAACTTCAGGGCTATTAGGTTGTTTTCAGCAAATCGTACATATGATCATACAAAACACTTCTTTTATAGAGTGAGCTTTAAAATAGTAGATGGAGATATATAATGAGTAAGTTGTTTGAGACATGCTTACATGGTCACCGTGGCCTCGCCGCTGCCCAGGCCGACGGTAGTTGAGTGTTCGGAGCTACACGCGCCGGAGGTGACGGGCACCTGCGCCTTGGACATGGTCACTTCCACCTCGGTCGACGAGCTGAGCTGATCAGCCTGTACTCGATGCGTCGTTGCAGCGACGATACGCGCACGGCGTCGGTGCACAGCACAGGAGACCGTCAACCTCTTCCTTCCTGCTATTGGCCGGCACAAAGCTGAAGGCTGAAGCCGAACGGCACGGGGGACCCTCGGAAGGGGAGGGACGTTTGTTTGTCGTCGCCGTCACGGTACGTAGAGAGGACGAGGACTGCAATCTCTGTCTCAAGCGATCGAGCAAACCGCTAGGCAATTTCGTTTCCATTGTAACGAATCGCGCGGCAACGTCTCCATTATAGCGAAGCTCACTCTGCCTTTTTCTATAATGGTAAAAATCTTGGCTGACAGGGTGCCATTAGGCAGGCTCCAAGGGACTCAAGGAAAGTTCGAGACCTTAGATTAGATCCAGGGTTCTGGACTGTTTTCTCCACTTCGGAGCCCATTCTCAATCCATATAGATGAGATAAGTTCTTTGCTATTGCAGTACTCGTTTGAAGTGGCATCTCTATCAATAGATTGGTCTTTTTTTATAACAGCTTCTTTATAACAATATTTCACCTTGTTTCAACAATTTTTATTTTCTTCTCTAATTTTCTATCGCTGAAAAGGAATTTTTTAGTTTTGCTGCTCATACTAGATTCCAACTCCTTTTAATCCAACCCTTCCAATTGTCTCTCTACTTCATCCAGCTTAAGTTAGGATGAATATTAAAAGCGTTTATGTTAAATTTATTTTACAAATTTCATTTGAAAACTTGGAAACATTTTTGTTAAAATAAAAAATCGAAATATCAAGCCCCCAACTTTAGCTATTTCTTTTTAAATGTTAACAAAAATATTTTAATGTTTTTAGTTAGAATTTGTAAAACAAACTTAACATAAACACTTTTAATATTCGTCCTAACTTAAGTTGAATAAAGTAGGGAGGGGCTTAGAGAGTTAGGTTAAAAGAAGTTGGAATCTAGTATGAGGAGTAAGGATAAAAAATATTATTTTAAGTGATAGAAAATAAGAAAACAAAATATAAATGAGCGATATAAGAGTGAAATACTATTTCAGAAAAGTTGCTCACTTGTAAGTATTGTTATTGATAAGTCTAATATGTTAAGGGGTGTTTGACTAAAGTTTACTTCATGTCACATCAAATTGTATTTGAATACCAATTATAAGTATTAAATATAGGATTAATTAGGTTTAATAAATTTGTCTCGTCTTTTAGTCTTCATCTGTGTAATTAGTTTTATAACTAGACTATATTTAATACATGTAATTATCATTCAAACATTCGATGTGATAAAGACTAAATTTTAGTTACGTGGAACCAAAAACCTCATAATACTATTATGGAAAAGCCACTTCAAACAAGTACTATAATAGCAAATAATTTGGATTGAAGGGTATCGAGTAGGTTTAAATACTCCATCAGTCCTAATTTATAATTTGTTTGATTTTTTTACCAAGTTTGACTGGTTCGTCTTATTCATTTTTTTAAATAAAAGTCATACTTAAAGTATATTATATGTTAATTGATATCACAGTAAAAATTAATAATAATTATGATTTTTAAGTAGGTCAAACTTAGGATAAATCAGTCAAACGAACTATAATTGGAACATATGAAGTATCTAGCAAGTCAAATTCCTTCTTAATTATTTTCAATCTCATTCAGCTTTTATTAGACGGGAATTACTGAACAAGGCCTCAATCAAATCCAAATCCACTCATCCTCACTCCCTTTCTTTGATTCCACGAGCTAATCCAACAAGTTCATCCCTTGTACTGGTTGCGTTTCACCCTTCCTCCTTGCAGTACTATCTCGATCTCTACCATGCTCGTCCAGAAGATAAAAAGTAAAGTTGTGATGGAGAAGATCTATGGCGACGAATGTGAGGGTGTTGAGGGCTTGATGAAGGACCTCTTTTAGGAGAGAGAAAACCATAACCCTAACTAGGTAGGGATTACATTAATATATAGTGATGATACATAGGTTGGACCAAGGCCCATTACATTAAGGATAAATACACAGTCATCTAACATCCACCCTCGGTCACAATTCTAGCTTGTACAAATGTTGAGACTACACAAACTCTAAGAACATCATGGATTGGAGGATCTCGGTGAAGATGTCGGCGAATTGCGAAGTGGTCAGGAAACGGAGGACACAGACATCACCGTCAGCGACACACTCGCAAATTAAGTGAAGATAAATCTTCACATGCTTCATCCGCTCATGCTGCACATGATTGGTGGAGAGGTAGACCGTACCATCGTTATCGCGGTAGAAGAGAGTGACGTGCGAGAGGGCTATGAAGCTCCAAGAGCAACAGACAGAGCCAGAAAGCCTCATCAATGTTGTTAGCCACAACATGACACTCGACCACAATGTTGGAGCAGGAGACGACGAGCTGCCCTTAAGGACTAGGATACAAGGTTAGCGCCCAAGAAGACAACAAAGCTAAAAGTGGACCAGCGTGTATTGGGGGCACTCGACCCAATCAACGTCGGTGTAGACAATCAACTCAAAAGTCAGAGAAGGTCCAAGGAGAAGATCATAGTCGAGGGTGTCATAGAGATAACAAAGAATCTGCTTCGTAGTGGTGAGGTGGGGCTCCCACCAGGTGTGCATGTGGAGGCACACCTGATGAACCGTGGAGGCAAGTCAGACCGAATGAAGGTGAGATACTAGAGAGCCCCGATGAGGCTTAAATCGTGTCGCCGAATGGAGTGTCGTCGTTGTTAGTGATCTTCGCCTGAGTGTCAACTGACGTGGAGCAAGGCTTATAGTTGAACATGCCCATCCACTCTAGAATGTCGATGGTGTACAGTGGCAGATGAGCCATTATGGCCGAGCATGGCATTGAAAGGGAAATAGGGTCAAACCTTTTCCTATATGAATTTTGGTGGTTGAATTGCCCAACACAAATTATTGGACTAACTAGTTTGCTCTAGATTATAAGTTCTACAGGTGCAAAAGGTTCACAACAAACCAATACCAAGTCCAAGAAAGGGTTCAAATAAATAGAGCAAAAGACAACCGAAGACTGTCCTGGTCTGGCGCACCGGACTGTCCGGTATGCCACCGGACAATGTCCGGTGCACAAGGGAGGATCCACTCTGAACTTGCCAGCTTCGGGTTTTCGGGGAGCTGCTCCGCTATAATTCACCGAACTGTCCGGTGTGCCAGCGGGAGCAACGGCTACTCACGCCAACGGTCGTCTGCAAAGGAACAGTGAAACGCTACAGTGCACGCCTACGCGCGCAGAAGTCAGAGCAGGCGTCAGAAGGCGCACCGGACAGTGAACATGACCTGTCCGGTGCACCACCGGACTGTCCGGTGGCCCCACATGTCAGAGCTCCAACGGTCGAACCCTAACGGTTGGGTGACGTGGCTGGCGCACCGGACAGTGTCCGGTGGCGCACCGGACTGTCCGGTGCGCCATACAACAGCAGCCATCCCCAACGGCCACTTTGGTGGTTGGGCTATAAATACCCCCAACCACCACTCATTCAAAGCATCTAAGTTTTCAGCCATTGCATTCAATACAAGAGCTTTAAACTTCACTCCAAGACACAAACAAAGAGATCAAATCCTCTCCCAAGTCCAAAGATCATTCCAATCAAATAGTGACTAGTGAGAGAGTGATATTTGTGTTCTTTTGAGTTCTTGCGCTTGGATCGCTTTCTTCCTTCCTCATTTCTTGTTCTCAAGTGTTTTGTAACCAAGGCAAGAGACACGAAGTGTGTGGTTGTCCTTGCGGGGTCTAAGTGACCCGTGAGATAAGGAGAAAGCTCACTCGGTCTAGGTGACCGTTTGAGAGAGGGAAAGGGTTGAAAAAGACCCGGTCTTTGTGACCACCTCAACGGGGAGTAGGTTTGCAAGAACCGAACCTCGGTAAAATAAATCACCGTGTCACACTCTTTATTTGCTTGTGATTTGTTTTTGCCCTCTCTTTCGGACTCGATTATATTTCTAACGCTAGCCTCGGCTTGTAGTTGTGCTTAAAGTTTGTAAATTTCAGATTCCGCCTATTCACCCCCTCTAGGCAACTTTCAATTGGTATCGGAGCCCGATACTTCATTAGAGCCTAACCGCTCGAAGTGATGTCGGGAGAGCACACCAAGAAGGAGATGGTGATCGGCGAGAAGCCCGCTACAAGCCACGAGAAGGCTCTATCGGGAGAGTCCCGCAACAAGAAGAAAGAGGAATCACCTCCTCACAAGTCGCATCGGAGTGGCAACAAGAAAAAGAAGATGAAGAAGGTGGTCTACTACGAGACCGATTCTTCATCGCCATCCACCTTCGGCTCCGACGCACCGTCCGTCACTTCTAAGCACCATGAGCGCAAGAAGTTTAGTAAGATCCCCCTACGCTATCCTCGCATTTCCAAACGTACTCCTTTACTTTCCGTCCCATTAGGCAAACCACCCGTTTTAATGGTGAAGATTATAATATGTGGAGTGACAAAATGAGGCATCATCTAACCTCGCTCCACACTAGCATTTAGGATGTTGTTGAGTATGGAGTACAAGTACCATCCGTAGGGGATGAAGACTATGACTCGGACGAGGTTGCCCAAATCCGGCACTTCAACTCCCAAGCCACCACTATACTCCTCGCCTCTCTAAGTCGAGAGGAGTATAACAAGGTGTAAGGGTTGAAGAGCGCCAAGGAAATTTGGGATGTGCTCAAGACCGTGCACGAAGGAGATGAGGTGACAAAGATCACCAAGTGGGAGACGATCGAGGGGGAGCTCGGTCGGTTTATGCTCAACCAAGGAGAAGACCCGCAAGCCATGAACAACCGGCTAAAGACCTTGGTAAACCAAGTGCGCAACCTCGGGAGCACCAAGTGGGATGACCATGAAATGGTCAAGGTTATTCTAAGATCACTTGTTTTTCTTAATCCCACTCAAGTACAATTAATTCGTGGTGATCCTAGATACAAACTAATGTCTCCCAAGGAAGTGATATGAAAATTTGTGAGCTTTGAATTGATGATCAAAGGCTCTAAGAAAATCATCGAGCAAGGCGCCTCCTCCACACCCGATGTGCAACCCGTAGCATTTAAGGCGGCGGAGGAGAAGAAAGAAGAGTCTACATCAAGTAGGCTTCCATTGACGCCTCGAAGCTTGACAACGAGGAAATGGCGCTCATCATCAAGAGCTTTCGCTAAATCCTCAAGCAAAGGAAGGAGAAAGATTACAAGCCCTGTTCCAAGAAAGTTTGCTACAAATGTGGTAAGCCCGGTCACTTCATAGCAAAATGTTTTATTTCTAGTGACAGTGACAGGGGCGACGACAAGAGGAGGAAGAAGAAGGAGAAGAAGAGGTACTACAAGAAGAAGGACGGCGATGCCCATGTTTGTCGGGAGTGGGACTCCGACGAGAGCTCCATCGACTCCTCCTCCGACGAGGACGCCGCCAACATCGCCGTCAACAAAGGTCTCGTCTTCCCCAATGTCGGCCACAAGTGCCTCATGGCAAAGGATGACAAAAAGAAGGTAAAATCTAGATCCTCCACTAAATATGCAACTTCTAGTGATGATGATAATTCTAGTGATGATGAGGATAACTTGCTTACTCTTTTTGCCAATCTTAACATGCAACAAAAAGAGAAATTGAATGAATTGATTAGTGCTATTCATGAGAAGGATGAACTCTTGGATAGCCAAGAGGACTTCCTTATTAAAGAAAACAAAAAGCATGTTAAGGTTAAAAATGCTTATGCTCTAGATGTAGAAAAATGTGAAAAACTAACTAGTGAGCTAAGCACTTGCCATGACACTATTTCTAGCCTTAGAAATGAAAATGCCAAATTAATTGCTAAGGTTGAGAAATCAAATGTTTGTGATGATTCAATTGCTAATCTTAGAAATGATAATGCTAGTTTAAATGCTAAGATTGACATGTTGAATGAATCTCTTTCTAGCCTTAAGATTGAAAATGAAAAATTAATTGCTAAGGCTAAAGATTTAAATGTTTGCAATGATGCTATTACCAATCTTAGAGATGAGAATGCTATTTTACATGCTAAGATTGTTGAATTAAATGCTTGCAGACCCTCTACATCTACTATTGATCATGTCACTATTTTTACTAGATGTAGAGACATTAATGTTGATACTATTCATGATCACCTTGCTATGATTAAACAACAAAATGATCATATAGCTAAACTAGATGCAAAAATTGCCGAGCATGAATTAGAGAATGAAAAATTTAAATTTACTCGAAGTATGCTTTATAGTGGGAGACGCCCTGGCATTAAGGATGGCATTGGCTTCCAACAGGGAGACAATGTCAAGCTTAATGCCCCTCCTAAAAGGTTGTCTAATTTTGTTAAGGGCAAAGCTCCCATGCCTCAGGATAACGAGGGTTATATTTTGTATCCTGCTGGTTATCCTGAGGATAAGATTAGGAGAATTCATGCTAAGAAGACTCACTCTGTTTCTCACCATGCTTTTATTTATAAGAATGAGGTTTCTAGCTCTAGGCGTTCTACACATGTTAAAATGCCTAAGAGGAAAACTCCTATTGCATCAAATGATCATAACATTTCATTTAAGACTTTTGATGCTTCATATGTGCTTACTAACAAATCAGGCAAAGTAGTTGCCAAATATGTTGGGGGCAAATACAAGGGGTCAAAGACTTGTGTTTGGGTACCCAAGGTGCTTGTTTCTAATGTGAAAGGACCCAAGACCGTTTGGGTACCTAAGAACAAGTTCTAAAATTGTTTTGTAGGTTTATGCATCCGGGGGCTCAAGTTGGATCATTGATAGCGGGTGCACAAATCACATGACTGGGGATAAAAGGATGTTCTCCTCCTATGAGAAAAACCAAGATCCCCAAAGAGCTATCACATTCGGGGATGGAAATCAAGGTTTGGTCAAAGGATTGGGTAAAATTGCTATATCACCTGACCATTCTATTTCCAATGTTTTTCTTGTAGATTCTTTAAACTATAACTTGCTTTCAATTTCTCAATTATGTAAAATGGATTACAACTGTCTTTTTATGGATATAGGTGTTACTGTCTTTAGAAGAAGTGATGATTCAATAGCATTTAAGGGAGTGTTAGAGGGTCAACTATACTTAGTTGATTTTAATAGAGCTGAACTCGACACTTGCTTAATTGCTAAGACTAACATGGGTTGGCTCTGGCATCGCCGACTAGCCCACGTTGGAATGAAGAATCTTCATAAGCTTCTAAAGGGAGAGCACATTTTGGGACTAACCAATGTTCATTTTGAGAAAGACAAGATTTGTAGCGCATGCCAAGCAGGGAAGCAAGTTGGTGTTCATCATCCACACAAGAACATCATGACGACTGATAGGCCATTGGAGCTACTCCACATGGATCTATTCGGCCCGATCGCTTACATAAGCATCGACGTGAGTAAGTACTGTCTAGTTATTGTGGATGATTATTCTCGCTTCACTTGGGTGTTCTTTTTGAAGGAAAAATCTCAAACCTAAGAGACTTTGAAAGGATTCTTGAGACGAGCTCAAAATGAGTTCGGCTTAAGGATCAGGAAGATAAGAAGCGACAATGGAATGGAGTTCAAGAATTCTCAAATTGAAGGTTTTCTTGAGGAGGAGGGCATCAAGCATGAGTTCTCTTATCCCTACACTCCACAATAAAATGGTGTAGTGGAGAGGAAGAATAGAACTCTATTGGACATGGCAAGGACCATGCTTGATGAGTACAAGACGTCAGATCGGTTTTGGGCCGAGGCGGTCAACACCGCTTGCTACGCCATCAACCGGTTATATCTTCACCGAATCCTCAAGAAGACATCTTATGAACTCCTCACCGGTAAAAAGCCCAATGTTTCATATTTTAGAGTCTTTGGTAGCAAATGCTTTATTCTTGTTAAAAGAGGTAGAAAATCTAAATTTGCTCCTAAGGCGGTAGAAGGCTTTTTACTTGGTTATGATTCAAACACAAGGGCATATAGAGTCTTTAACAAGTCCACTGGACTTGTTGAAGTTTCTTGTGACATTGTGTTTGATGAGACTAATGGCTCTCAAGTAGAGCAAGTTTATCTTGATGAGCTAGATGATGAAGAGGCTCCATGCGTCGAGCTAAGGAACACGTCCATTGGGGATGTGTGTCCTAAGGAATCCGAAGAGCCTCCACAAGCACAAGATCAACCATCTTCCTCCATGCAAGCATCCCCACCAACCCAAGATGAGGATCAAGCTCAAGATGATGAAAAATAAGATCAAGAAGATGAGCCACCTCAAGAGGAGGACAATGATCAAGGGGGAGATGCCAATGATCAAGACAAGGAGGATGAGCAAGATCCAAGACCGCCACACCCAAGAGTCCACCAAGCAATCCTACGAGATCACCCCGTGAACACCATCCTCAGCGATATTCATAAGGGGGTAACCACTTGATCTCGTGTTGCTTATTTTTGTGAACATTACTCTTTTGTCTCCTCTATTGGGCCACACAGGGTAGAGGACACATTTAAAGATTCGGATTGGGTGCTGGCGATGCAAGAGGAGCTCAACAACTTCACGAGGAATGAGGTATGGCATTTGGTTCCACGTCCTAACCAAAATGTTGTAGGAACCAAATGGGTTTTCCGCAACAAGCAAGATGAGCATGGTGTGGTGACAAGGAACAAAGCACGACTTGTAGCCAAGGGATATTCACAAGTCGAAGGTTTGGATTTCGATGAAACCTATGCACCCGTAGCTAGGCTTGAGTCAATTCGCATATTACTTGCCTATGCTACTCACCATGGCTTTAAGCTTTATCAAATGGACGTGAAGAGTGCCTTCCTCAATGGACCAATCAAGGAAGAGGTCTATGTTGAGCAACCTCCTAGCTTTGAAGATAGTGAGTATCCTAACCATGTTTATAAACTCTCTAAGGCGCTTAATGGGCTCAAGCAAGCCCCAAGAGCATGGTATGAATGCCTAAGAGATTTTCTTATCACTAATGGCTTCAAAGTCGGAAAGGCCGATCCTACTCTCTTTACTAAAACAATTGAAAATGATTTGTTTGTATGCCAATTTTATGTTGATGATATCATATTTGGGTCTACTAACAAATCTATTTGTGAATAGTTTAGTAGGATCATGATCCAAAAATTCGAGATGTCTATGATGGGGGAGTTGAAGTATTTTTTAGGATTTCAAGTCAAGCAACTCCAAGCGGGCACCTTCATTAGCCAAACGAAGTATATTCAAGACATACTCACCAAGTTTGGAATGAAGGATGCCAAGCCTATCAAGACACCCATGGGAACCAATGGGCATCTCGACCTCGACACGGGAGGTAAATTCGTAGATGAAAAGGTATACCGGTCGATGATAGGATCCTTACTCTATTTATGTGCATCTCGACCGGACATTATGCTTTCTGTATGCATGTGTGCAAGGTTCCAAGCCGATCCTAAGGAAGTTCACCTTAGGACCGTGAAGAGAATCTTGAGATATTTAGTTCATACAACTAAGTTTGGTCTTTGGTACCCCAAGGGATCCTCTTTTGATTTACTAGGATATTCCGATGCTGATTGGGCAGGGTGTAAAATTGATAGGAAGAGAACATCAGGGACTTGTCAGTTTTTGGGGAGATCCCTGGTGTCTTGGGCTTCAAAGAAACAAAACTCAGTAGCTCTTTCTACCGCCGAAGCCGAGTATATTGCCGCATGCCATTGTTGCGCGCAATTGTTTTGGATGAGGCAAACCCTTTGGGACTATGGCTACAAATTTAGCAAAGTCCCTCTCCTATGTGATAATGAGAGTGCAATTCGCATGGTGGATAATCCCGTTGAACACAGCCGCACTAAGCACATAGCCATTCGGTATCAATTTTTGAGAGATCACCAACAAAGGGGGGATATCAAGATAGCCTATATTAACACCAAAGATCAATTGGCCGATATCTTTACTAAGCCATTAGATGAGAAAACCTTTACCAAACTTAGGAATGAGCTAAATATTCTTGATTCTAGGAATTTTGATTGATTCTTTGCACACATAGCTCATTCATATACCTTTGATCATATCTCTTTTATGTCTATGACTAATGTGTTTTCAAGTGTAATCTTATGCTTAGTCATAGAATTGAAAGGGAAATGGAGTACTTGGCAAAGACGACGCTTCCACTCAACTCCATCGGTATTATCTACTCTTTGCCGGTATTCCGCATAGTTCTCCACATTGGTATAATCTTCACTCATACTTATTTGATTACCATTGGGAGAAAGTAAGAGGGCTTTTATTTCACTCACAAGTATCCGTTTTTGGCGATTCATGCCAAAGGGGGAGAAAGTATGAGCCCAAAGCAAAAGGACCACACCACCACCATTTTTTAAAAAAAATAAAGTTTTCAAATTGATATCTTAATATGTTTTCAAAAGGAGAGAAAGTATCTTCAAAAATTTGTAAAACCATCTTGAACACTAAGAGGAGAATTCTATTCAGGGGGAGTTTTGTTTAAGTCAAAGGAAAAGCATTTGAAACAGGGGGAGAAAATTTCAAATCCTGAAATGCTTCTTTTAATCTTATTCATATACCTTTGACTATTTGCAAAAGGTTTTGAAAAGAATTTTACAAAGAATTTGCAAAACAAAACTTGTGGTGCAAGAGTGGTCCAAAATTTTAAATAAGAAGAAAACCATCCATGCATATCTAGAAATAGTTATTGGTTTCATTCCAAGTAACCTTTGCACTTAACTTATGCAAACTAGTTCAATTCTACACTCTTATATTTGCTTTGGTTTGTGTTGGCATCAATCACCAAAAAGGGGGAGATTGAAAGAGAAATAGGGTCAAACCTTTTCCTATATGAATTTTGGTGGTTGAATTGCCCAACACAAATTATTGGACTAACTAGTTTGCTCTAGATTATAAGTTCTACAGGTGCCAAAGGTTCACAACAAACCAATACCAAGTCCAAGAAAGGGTTCAAATAAATAGAGCAAAAGACAACCGAAGACTGCCCTGGTCTGGCGCACCGGACTGTCCGGTGTGCCACCGGATAGTGTCCGGTGCACCAGGGAGGATCCACTCTGAACTTGCCAGCTTCGGGTTTTCGGGGAGCTGCTCCGCTATAATTCACCGGACTGTCCGGTGTAGCACGAGACTGTCCGGTGTGTCAGCGGGAGCAACGGCTACTCGCGCCAACGATCGTCTGCAAAGGAACAGTGAAACGGTACAGTGCGCGCCTGCGCGCGCAGAAGTCAGAGCAGGCGTCAGAAGGCACACCGGACAATGAACAGGACCTGTCCGGTACACCACCGGACTGTCCGGTGGCCCCACATGTCAGAGCTCCAACGGTCGAGCCCTAACGGTTGGGTGACGTGGCTGGCACACCGGACAGTGTCCGGTGGCGCACCGGACTGTCCGGTGCGCCATACGAAGCAGCCATCCCCAACGGCCACTTTGGTGGTTGGGGCTATAAATACCCCCAACCACCACTCATTCAAAGCATCTAAGTTTTCAGCCATTGCATTCAATACAAGAGCTCTAGACTTCACTCCAAGACACAAACAAAGAGATCAAATCCTCTCCTAAGTCCAAAGATCATTCCAATCAAATAGTGACTAGTGAGAGAGTGATATTTGTGTTCTTTTGAGTTCTTGCGCTTGGATCGCTTTCTTCCTTCCTCATTTCTTGTTCTCAAGTGTTTTGTAACCAAGGCAAGAGACACCAAGTGTGTGGTTGTCCTTGCAGGGTCTAAGTGACCCGTGAGATAAGGAGAAAGCTCACTCGGTCTAGGTGACCGTTTGAGAGAGTGAAAGGGTTGAAAAAGACCCGGTCTTTGTGACCACCTCAACGGGGAGTAGGTTTGCAAGAACCAAACCTCGGTAAAATAAATCACCGTGTCCCGTGTCACACTCTTCATTTGCTTGTGATTTGTTTTCGCCCTCTTTTTCGGACTCGATTATATTTCTAACGCTAACCCTGGCTTGTAGTTGTGCTTAAAGTTTGTAAATTTCAAATTCCGCCTATTCACCCCCCTCTAGGCAACTTTCACTTATATCTTCCATTCTAATCACAAAATAAAACATGATGTAGTGGATGTGTTGCCCTATTTCAAGCAGCATGTTTTGAGTTCAATTTACGATTCTTTTTCTTTTTTTAGCCATACCTTATTTTTTCTTTGCCCTCCGCTACTGATGGTGTACTGACGCTGGTGAAGGAAGAGGCCTTGGGCAACATTCCATAATGACCCCCAAAAATAGGGGCTACATATAGGTGTACATTTGGGCCGGGCCTGATGGGATGGCCCAAAACACGAAAAAAGCACGGCCTAGGCATGACACAACTCGAAATTTTTTAGTGCTAGGCCAGCACGGACCGTTATATCGGGCCGGGTTTGGGCCGAGGTCGCGGCCCATGGGCGGGCACGAGCACGAGCCGTTTAAGGGAAGCACGAAATGGACCATATAGAGACACGAAAAGGCCCATATATTTATTAAAACCACACTTCATTCCACACTTTCATGTAATTGATAAAGAACACAAAGCTAGAGATAATATTAGTTAGATGTTTTTTGTAGCTTTGAATTAGAGTATGTGATGTAATTTTACTTTTGTTATGAATATTAGATAATGACTGAACTTACGAACTTTGTATAGAGCTGATTATGCTCTTTTTTCCTTCTAACAAAATGATTTGTAAACGATGTAGTCATTGCATAACTTTGGTAACTTAATACAAATATTAAGTTTGCTTTTGATCAAATGTATTTGTCGTATCTTTTATTTGTTTTATTAAATTTGTTTTGAATTTAGGGCTTTGATGTGAATTTCGGGCCCTGATGTGAATTTTGGGCTAAAAATTGAATTTCGGGCCAAAAATTGAATTTCAGGCTTTTATAATTTTAGGCCGCCCGAAATGAGCCTGACACGTTTAAGCAATTATGTGCCAGGCCGTGGGCTGGCCCGGCACGACCCGAAATTCAAACAAGACATGCATTTTCGGGCTTGGGCCGGACCGGGCTGGGCGGCCCGAATGTACACCTATATGGCTACACCCACCTCGTCGCAAACTCACCTTGTAGGGAGGCGATCCAGTGCTGTAGAAGGGTGGCACTGGATGACCGATGACATAAGCATGATATTGTTGACGTAGAGTAGGAGGTAAAGGATGTCATCGCCATGCTGAAGGTTGAATAGGGACATATGCCAGACATGGCTTCGATGAAGCCAAAGGAGACCAAGTAGAAGGAAAAGTGATTGTAACAGGCACATGACACCTACTTTAGTTCATTCAAATATCAGTTTATTTACACATCATACTAGGACGAGTGTAGTAGATGAAGCTGGTGGGCTAGCTATAGTACACCGTCTCTGTCATAGTGTCGTGGAGAAAGGCATTACTGACATCCAACAAGTGGACCACTTAATCCATAAAGGCGACAAGGGAGAGGACTGTCCGATAGGTGGCGGGCTTCACCTCATAGTCCACTCTGAGGTGTTGAGTGAAGCCCCGATGGACCCAACATGCCTTGTAACGATCCAGGCTGTCGTTGACCTTGAGCTTCTGGTACTGCGGTTGATTCACAATTCCAATTGAGCTCAAAATTTGTGGAGACCTTGGAAACATATTTTATCAGGTGTGTGTAAAATTTCATCTCAATCAGAGTTTGTTTGGTTCAGTTTTGGATCCAAGAACATAATTTCATACTGCTGAAAACAACACTTGTTCGCGATACTGTTTTAGACCGTTTTGGACTTTTCGGTGTTCGATTTGTGTTCCGTTTGTTTTTCTAGTCTAATGTGAGTATTATGAACGTTTTGTAATCATGAGATCACTCGTTAGTTGATGTGTTCTTGGTTTGAGCGCTTGCTTCATCTCAATTGAAGTAAAGTGTTCATTTTCAGTGTTTGGAAGCAAAATCTGATTGGCTCCCATTCACCCCCTTTGGTCGCCTCACTAGTCCTACAAAGATTCACTTTATGATGAACACATTGGTACTAGAGGGACATGGCACCAAGTCTCAGGTGTGGTTGGCCAGTAGCCTCATATTCCTCCTCCATAGCATGACGTTAGTGGGGATCGACGAGCACACTTTGAAGTGGTGGAGGCTGTGAGTACTATTCGATCGACAGGGCAAAAAACGCAGGTAGATCACCATGTGACCATTGTGTGGGCGTGGCAAGCGTCATGGTGGACGAGGCAGTAGAGGGGACCATTGGGGTGGGGCACACACATCACTAGTAGACGCATGCGAGATCAATGAAGTGAGCTAAAGGCTATCAAGGAGGGAGGGTCACACATGACACAAGTGGAGGTCATAGGGACATGCATGGGGCAGTCAAAAGCGACAGGACCCCATGTGGCACGGTCAAAGGTGACAATGCCCTATGTGGCGTGGGCAAAGGTGACAGTGCACGTAGGGCACTGAAAAGTGCATCGAGACATGGGGTAAGGAGAGAGGAGGGACATCGTTGGGATCAACATCGATGATAGAATCGAGGTCAGAAGGTGGGGAGGAGCTAGCCAGGGGAAAATGTCCTGATCGAAAACAACATATTGAGAGTTCATGATGCAGTGGTGATAAGGTCTAGGCACCGGTACTGAAAGGGAAATGTGCCCTTGGGCCATTTCTAAGTATTTTGGTGATCAAGTGCCAACACAAATGGTTTAAGTGTGAAACTATGTCAAATGGTGGAAGAAGCGCAAAGTCAACACAAAGGTATGATTCTAGACTTAATACATTGGTTTTTGTGTACTAACATATTTTTCTAAGTGCTAGAATCAGAGAAAATACAATTGGAAAAGACTTGGCTCGAGCAGCCAAGACTCTGCTCAGTCTGGGTGCACTGGACTGTCCGGTGGTGCACCGGACAGTGTCCGGTGTGCCAGGCTGGCGTCTGGTCAACTGGCTGCTCTCGGGTCTCGACGGCAGCGTACGGCTATAAATCACCAGACTGTCCGGTGGTGCACCAGACTGTCCGGTGGGTCGTCTGCGGCGAAGTCGCTGCTCTTGGGAACCAAGTCAACAGCGTACGACTATAATTCACCGGACTGTCCGGTGAGGCACCGTACTGTCCGGTGAGCCAACGGTCGGCCAAGCCAACGGTCGGCCGCGCAATCCACGCGTGACGCGTGGCCAAGCCAACGGTCGGATGGGAGCACCGGACTGTCCGGTGTGCACCGGACTGTGTCCGGTGCGCCAACGGCTCCAAGTATTCAACGGTCGGCTGTGCCAGAATAGGAAAGAAATCCGCACCGGACAGTGTCCGGTGGTGCACCGGACTTTCGGTGCGCCAGTTGACAGAAGGCAAGAATTGCCTTCCTGGATTGCTCTCAACGGCTCCTAGCTGCCTTGGGGCTATAAAAGGGACCCCTAGGCGCATGGAGGAGTACACCAAGCACACTTTGAGCATTCTTGATCATTCACACTCCGTCTTTGCGCACTCGTTTGTCATTCTTAGTGATTTGAGCTCCGTTCTAGTGAGAACCTTGTGATATTCATTTGAGCTCGAGTCTTGGCCGTGTGTGTGCGTATTGCTGTGAATTTGTGTGTGTTGCTTCCCTCCCTTACTCTATTGCTTTCACTTTGATCCTTATTGTAAGGGCGAGAGACTCCAAGTTGTGGAGATTCCTCGCAAATTGGAAAGAGTAAAGAAAAGAAGAACACCGTGGTATTCAAGTTGATCATTGGATCACTTGAGAGGAGTTGAGTGCAACTCTCGTCCATTGGGACGCCACAACGTGGAGTAGGCAAGTGTTGTACTTGGCCGAACCACGGGATAAATCCTCGTGTCTCTTGTGCTTGTTCTCACTGTGTCTATTTTGCTTCACAAGAGCTCTCCTTAGCCACTTGATTTTATTGTGCTAACTCCTAATCAAGTTTTGTGGCTTTAAGTTTCAAGTTTTTACAGGATCACCTATTCACCCCCCCTCTAGGAGCTCTCAATTGGTATTAGAGCCGTTCTCTTCAAGAAAGGGACTAATCGCCCGAAGGGATGGATCCTAAAGGAAAGGGGATGGTGATCAACGACAAGGAGAAGGAGTCCTTCATCAATGAGCCAAAAGACGACAAGCCCACTGACTCGGGCTCAAGTCATAAGAAGAAGGACGGGAAGAAGAAAAGGCGTATCAAGAAGATCGTCTACTACGATGACAGCGACGAGTCTTCTTCTTCCCAAAAGGACGACGACGACAACGACTACGAGAAAAAGAAGACGGTTAACTCGAACTTTTCTTTTGATTACTCTCGTATTCCACAAAGTTCCAATGCTCATTTGCTCTCCATTCCCCTCAGTAAACTTCCTCACTTTGATGGAGAGGACTACGGATTTTGGATTCACAAAATGCGTAGCCACTTGTTCTCTCTCCATCCAAGTATATGGGAGATAGTAGAAAATGAAATGCAATTTGATAGTACGGATAGTCCCATGTTCATCAATGAACAAATTCATAAAAATGCACTAGCTACTACTGTTCTTTTAGTGTCATTGTGCAGGGATGAATACCATAAGGTGAGCGGCTTGGATAACGCTAAGCAGATTTGGGACACCCTCAGGATCTCTCATGAGGGAAATGGCGTCAACATACTCACCAAGATGGAGTTGGTGGAGGGCAAACTTGGGAGGTTCGCAATGATCAGGGGGAGGAGCCAACCCAAACATATAACAGGCTCAAGACCCTCGTCAACAAAATAAGGAGCTATGGAAGCACGCGATGGACGGACCACGACGTCGTCCGACTTATGCTAAGGTCCTTCACCGTCCTTGATCCTCATCTTGTTAACTCTATTCGTGAGAATCCTAGGTACACCAAGATGACGCCCGAAGAAATACTTGGGAAGTTTGTGAGCGGGCGAATGATGATCAAGGAGGTGAGATATGTTAATGAGGCGCTAAATGGCCTAATCCATGAGCCCCAAACCATTGCTCTCAAGGCAACAAGTAGCAAGGAGGCGCTACCTAGCAAGGTGGCGCAAATTGAGGTGGCCGGGCTCAACGAGGAAGAAATGGCCCTCATCATCAAGCGCTTCAAGACGGCGCTAAAGGGTCACAAGGAGCATCCCAAAAAGAACAAGACGAAGGGAAAGCGCTCCTGCTTCAAGTGCGGTAAGGTTGGTCACTTTATTGCTAATTGTCCCGATAATGATAGTGACCAGGATCAAGAAAAGAAGAGGGAAAAGAAGAAGACTTACAAGAAGGCTAAAGGCGAGGCACACCTTGGCAAAGAGTGGGACTCAGATTGTTCTTTGTCTGACTCCGATGACGAAGGATTCGCCGCCACCGCCTTCAACAAATCATCCCTCTTCCCCAACGAGCATCACACCTGTCTCATGGCAAAAGAGAAGAAGGTAAGCACTCGCAATACTAGTACTTATGCTTCTTCAAGTGATGATGAATCTAGTGATGATGAAGTAGACTATGCTAGTCTATTCAAAGGTTTAGATAGAACCAAAATTGATAAAATCAATGAATTAATTGATGCTTTGAATGAGAAGAATAGATTGTTAGAAAAGCAAGAGGACCTTTTATTTGAAGAGCATGATAAATTTGTTAGTGCGCAAAATTCTCTTGCTCTAGAAGTTAAAAGAAATGAAATGCTTTCATGTGAATTGTCTACATGCCATGAATCTATCTCTAGATTAAAAAGTATCAATGATGACTTGAGTGCTAAGTTAGAAATAGCTAATAAATCAACCTCTTATGTAGAACATGTTGTGATTTGCAATAGGTGTAAAGATTTTAATGATGATGCTTGTAGTGAACACCTAGTTTCCATTTCTAAATTAAATGATGAAGTGGCTAGTCTTAATGCTCAACTTAAGACTAGCAAAAATGAATTTGATAAATTAAAATTTGCAAGGGATGCCTACACTATTGGTAGACACCCCTCAATTAAGGATGGGCTTGGCTTTAAGAAGGAAGCCAAGAACTTAACAAGTCATAAGGCTCCCATCTCCGCCAAGGAGAAAGGGAAGGCTCCAATGACTAATAGTGCTAAAAAGAACCATGCTTTCATGTATCATGATAGGAGATATTCTAGGAATGTTCATTATGATAGAAGTTATAATACTTTTGATTCACATACCATGATTGCTTCAAGTTCTTCTATTATGCATGGTAGAAATTTGGCTAGGAAAAATCTTATTCATCATATGCCTAGAAGAAATGTTGTTCATGTACCTAGGAATGTAAGTAGTGAACACTCTACAATTTACCATGCTTGCAATGCTTCCTTTGCAATTTGTAGAAAGGATAAGAAAGTGATTGCTAGGAAATTAGGGGCAAAATGCAAGGGAGATAAGACTTGCATTTGGGTCCCTAAGGCTATTGTAACTAACCTTGTAGGACCCAACAAGAGTTGGGTACCTAAGACCCAAGCCTAATTTGCCTTGCAGGTTTATGCATCCGAGGGATCAAGCTGGATTATCGACAGCGGATGCACAAACCACATGACGGGGGAGAAGAAGATGTTCACCTCCTACGTCAAGAACAAAGATTCCCAAGATTCAATCATATTTGGTGACGGGAATCAAGGCAAGGTTAAAGGCTTAGGCAAGATAGCCATCTCAAATGAGCACTCTATCTCCAATGTATTTTTAGTAGAGTCGCTAGGTTATAATCTTCTATCGGTTAGTCAATTATGTAATATGGGATACAATTGCTTATTCACAAATGTAGATGTGTCTGTCTTTAGAAGGAGTGATGGTTCATTAGCTTTTAAGGGTGTACTAGACGGCAAACTCTATTTAGTTGATTTTGCAAAGGAGGAGGCCGGTCTAGATGCATGCTTAATTGCTAAGACTAGCATGGGCTGGCTGTGGCATCGCCGTCTAGCACATGTGGGGATGAAGAACCTTCACAAACTTCTAAAGGGAGAACATGTGTTAGGTCTAACCAATGTAACTTTCGAAAAAGATAGACCTTGTGCAGCTTGTCAAGCAGGTAAACAGGTGGGAAGCTCTCATCATATCAAGAACGTGATGACCACATCAAGACCCCTGGAGCTGCTGCATATGGACCTCTTCGGACCCGTCGCCTACCTTAGCATCGAGGGAAGTAAGTATGGTTTAGTAATTGTTGATGAATTTTCCCGCTTCACTTGGGTATTCTTTTTGCAGGATAAATCTGAAACCCAAGGGACTCTCAAGCGCTTCCTAAGGAGAGCTCAAAATGAGTTTGAGCTCAAGGTGAAGAAGATAAGGAGCGACAACGGGTCCGAGTTCAAGAACCTTCAAGTGGAGGAGTACCTTGAGGAGGAAGGAATCAAGCACGAGTTCTCCGCTCCCTATACACCACAGCAAAATGGTGTGGTAGAGAGGAAGAACAGGACGCTCATAGACATGGCGAGGACGATGCTTGGAGAATTCAAGACGCCTGAGCGGTTTTGGTCGGAAGCTGTGAACACGGCTTGCCACGCCATAAACCGAGTCTACCTTCATCGCCTCCTCAAGAAGACGTCATACGAGCTTCTAACCGGTAACAAACCCAACATTTCTTATTTTCGAGTTTTTGGGAGTAAATGCTACATTCTTGTGAAGAAAGGTAGAAATTCAAAATTTGCTCCTAAAGCTGTAGAAGGGTTTTTGTTAGGTTATGACTCAAATACAAAGGCGTATAGAGTCTTCAACAAAGCATCGTGTTTGGTTGAAGTCTCTAGCGACGTTGTATTTGATGAGACTAATGGCTCTCCAAGAGAGCAAGTTGAGTTTGATGATGTAGATGAGGATGATGTTCCAACGGACGCAATTCGTACCATGGCGATTGGAGACGTGCGACCGCAGGAACACAAGGAACAAGATCAGCCTTCTTCCTCAACAATGGTGCAACCCCCAACTCAAGATGATGAACAGGTTCCTCAAGAAGAGGCGTGTGATCAAGGGGGAGCACAAGATGTCCAAGTTGAAGAGGAAGAAGCAACACAGGCCCCTCCAACTCAAGTTCGAGCGATGATTCAAAGAAACCATCCTGTCGACCAGATTTTGGGTGACATTAGCAAGGGAGTAACCACTCGCTCTAGATTAGCTAATTTCTGTGAGCATTACCCTTTTGTCTCTTCTATTGAGCCTTTCAGGGTAGAAGAGGCCTTGCTAGATCCGGACTGGGTGTTGGCCATGCAGGAAGAGCTCAACAACTTCAAGCGAAATGAAGTTTGGACACTGGTGCCACGTCCCAAGCAAAATGTTGTGGGAACCAAGTGGGTGTTCCGCAACAAACAGGATGAGCACGGGGTGGTGACAAGGAACAAAGCTCGACTTGTGGCAAAAGGTTATGCCCAAGTCGCAGGTTTGGACTTTGAGGTGACTTTTGCTCCTGTGGCTAGGCTAGAGTCGATTCGTATTTTGTTAGCCTATGCCGCTCACCATTCTTTCAGGTTGTTCCAAATGGACGTGAAGAGCGCTTTCCTCAACGGGCCAATCAAGGAGGAGGTGTACGTGGAGCAACCCCCTGGCTTTGAGGATGAACGGTACCCTGACCACGTGTGTAAGCTCTCTAAGGCGCTCTATGGACTTAAGCAAGCCCCAAGAGCATGGTATGAATGCCTTAGAGACTTTTTAATTGCTAATGCTTTCAAGGTTGGGAAAGTCGATCCAACTCTTTTCACTAAGACTTGTGACGGTGATCTATTTGTGTGCCAAATTTATGTCGATGACATAATATTTGGTTCTACTAACCAAAAGTCTTGTGAAGAGTTTAGCAGGGTGATGACTCAAAAATTTGAGATGTCGATGATGGGCGAGTTGAACTACTTCCTTGGGTTCCAAGTGAAGCAACTCAAGGACGGCACTTTCATCTCCCAAACAAAGTATACGCAAGATTTGCTCAAGCGGTTTGGGATGAAGGACGCCAAGCCCGCGAAGACTCCAATGGGAACTGACGGACACGTCGACCTCAACAAAGGAGGTAAGTCCGTTGATCAAAAAGCATACCGGTCCATGATAGGTTCCTTGCTCTACTTATGTGCTAGTAGACCGGATATTATGCTTAGTGTATGCATGTGTGCTAGATTTCAATCCGATCCAAGGGAGTGTCACTTAGTGGCCGTGAAGCGAATTCTTAGATATTTAGTCGCTAGGCCTTGCTTCGGGATCTGGTATCCAAAGGGGTCTACCTTTGACTTAATTGGATATTCAGACTCCGATTATGCTGGATGTAAGGTCGATAGGAAGAGTACATCAGGGACGTGCCAATTCCTAGGAAGGTCCCTGGTGTCGTGGAGTTCTAAGAAATAAACCTCCGTTGCCCTATCCACCGCTGAGGCCGAGTACGTTGCCGTAGGACAGTGTTGCGCGCAACTACTTTGGATGAGGCAAACCCTCCGGGACTTTTGCTACAATCTGAGCAAAGTCCCACTCCTATGTGACAATGAGAGTGCTATCCGCATGGCGGACAATCCTGTTGAGCACAGCCGCACAAAGCACATTGACATCCGGCATCACTTTTTGAGAGACCACCAGCAAAAGGGAGATATCGAAGTGTTTTATGTTAGCACCGAGAACCAGCTAGCCGATATCTTTACCAAGCCTTTAGATGAAAAGACCTTTTGCAGGCTACGTAGTGAGCTAAATGTCTTAGATTCACGAAACTTGGATTGATGTGTAGCATACATGTGTCTTATGCTTTGATCATGTTCCCTTATGCATTTTGTTGTTTATTGATGGTGCTCAAGTTGTACAAGCACTCCCCGGACCTCACAAGTCCATTTGCGAGTGATGCACATATTTAGGGGGAGATGTGCTACAACTTGACCCTTTTGAGACTAACCATGTGTTTGAGCTTGCTTGATTTAGTCTCAAAAGTGGATTGAAAGGGAAAGATGGACTTGGACCATGAAAGACTTCCACTGCACTCTGATGAGAGGGTAACTCACTCCAAGATCATCTCATATTCTTATTGCCTTTTTACTCTTATTTGAAGATTTTGGTGAGGCAATGGGGTTTAAGGGCCAAGATTGATCCCGTTTTGGTGCTTGATGCCAAAGGGGGAGAAAATAAGGCCAAAGCAAGAAATGGATCAGCTACCACTTGAGAATTTTGAAAATAATAGAATTAGAGCTTTTGGTTTGTCAAAATACTCTTATTGTCTCTTATTGTCAAATGTTGGTCTCTTGTTGGGATAATGGTTGATTATGGGAAAAAGGGGGAGATTTTGAATTCTTGATCAATTTCTCTTGAAATACCTCCCTCTATGCCTCAATAAGTGTGTTTGACTTAGAGATAGGAAATTGAGTTTGATTTGCAAAAACAAACCAAGTGGTGGCAAAGAATGATCCAAATATGCCAAATTTGAATCAAAACAAATTTGTGTTCTCATTTGCATTGATGTTGCACTTTTTTTAGTTGCTTTTTGTTGTGTTGGCATAAATCACCAAAAAGAGGGAGATTGAAAGGGAAATGTGCCCTTGGGCCATTTCTAAGTATTTTGGTGATCAAGTGCCAACACAAATGGTTTAAGTGTGAAACTATGTCAAATGGTGGAAGAAGCGCAAAGTCAACACAAAGGTATGATTCTAGTCTTAGTACATTGGTTTTTGTGTACTAACATATTTATCTAAGTGCTAGAATCAGAGAAAATACAATTGGAAAAGACTTGGCTCGAGCAGCTAAGACTCTGCTCAGTCTGGGTGCACCGGACTGTCCGGTGGTGCACCGGACAGTGTCCGGTGTGCCAGGCTGGCGTCTGGTCAACTGGCTGCTCTCGGGTCTCGACGGCGGCGTACGACTATAAATCACCGGACTGTCCGGTGGTGCACCGGACTGTCCGGTGGGTCATCTGCGGCGAAGTCGCTGCTCTCGGGAACCAAGTCAACAGCGTACGGCTATAATTCACCGGACTGTCCGGTGAGGCACCGAACTGTCCGGTGAGCCAACGGTCGGCCAAGCCAAAGGTCGGCCGCGCAAACTGCGCGTGACGTGTGGCCAAGCCAACGGTCGGATGGGAGCACCGGACTATCCGGTGTGCACCGGACAGTGTCCGGTGCGCCAACGGCTCCAAGTCTTCAACGGTCGGCTGCGCCAGAATAGGAAAGAAATCCACACCAGACAGTGTCCGGTGGTGCACCAGACTGTCCGGTGCGCCAGTCGACAGAAGGCAAGAATTGCCTTCCTGGATTGCTCTCAACGGCTCCTAGCTACCTTGGGGCTATAAAAGGGACCCCTAGGCGCATGGAGGAGTACACCAAGCACACTTTGAGCATTCTTGATCATTCACACTCCGTCTTTGTGCACTTGTTTGTCATTCTTAGTGATTTGAGCTCCGTTCTAGTGAGAACCTTGTGATATTCATTTGAGCTCGAGTCTTGGCCGTGTGTGTGCGTATTGCTGTGAATTTGTGTGTGTTGCTTCCCTCCCTTACTCTATTGCTTTCACTTTGATCCTTATTGTAAGGGCGAGAGACTCCAAGTTGTGGAGATTCCTCGCAAACGGGAAAGAGTAAAGAAAAGAAGAACACTGTGGTATTCAAGTTGATCATTGGATCACTTGAGTGGAGTTAAGTGCAACTCTCGTCCATTGGAACACCACAACGTGGAGTAGGCAAGTGTTGTACTTGGCCGAACCACGGGATAAATCATCGTGTCTCTTGTGCTTGTTCTCACTGTGTCTATTTTGCTTCACAAGAGCTCTCCTTAGCCACTTGATTTTATTGTGCTAACTCCTAATCAAGTTTTGTGGCTTTAAGTTTCAAGTTTTTACAGGATCACCTATTCACCCCGCCCTCTAGGTGCTCTCAGGTACCCCTTGTGAATAGGAGAGTACCGGAGGAAAAGACAACGTGCGGATTAGGGCGCAAGTTTATGGGGAGCAGCGGCGGAGGTGTTGAGATAGTAGGCATGCCCAAAGATGTGGAGGTGCATGTTGGAGGTGGAGGTGTCGAAGAGAACAAATAGAGTGGGTTGATCATCCGCCTTAGAGCGGAGGCTATTGAGAAGATAGGTGGCAGTGTTTAGCGCGTCCACCTAGTATCTGACGAGAAGAGACGCTTAGAAGAGGAGGCAATAGTGCATGTTGGTGGTGGTGCAAATCATGATTTTTGGACTAGCCATTCTGAGGGGAGGTGTAGGTGCACGAGAGCCATAACCGAACACCGTGAGAAAGGAAGAAAGAGCGAGAGAAGTTGTCGAACTCGTGACCATTATCGCACTGGAGAGCATAAATAGAGCGTCCAAAATGGGTGGAAAACCAAACAAAGAAGTGCAAAAGAGTAGTGAAAGTACCAGACTTCAAGCGCAGAGGAAAAGTCCAAAGAACATATGAAAAATCATCTAGAACCACCAAGTAATATTTATATTCCACAAGGCTAAAAACAAGCGATGCCTAGACATCAAACTGTATAAGGTCTAAGGCCCGAGTAGCCCAGAAGGAGGAACTAAAGAAAAAGAGACGATCATGGAAACCTAACTAACAAGCATGACACATACTATCAAAATGGCCCCTTCTACAAGAGATTACAGAGCCGCTAAACAACTTGGACATGACATCGAACCAAGGATGGCCGACACAACGATGCAAAGTGATGGACGAAGTGGTGGCTACGAAGGCATGAGAGGAGGACATGGCAGCGGAGGAAGTAGGTAGCCGAAGTGTGTACACTGGCGTCAAGCTATCACAACAAACGAGAAGGGTCTTGGTAGACAAATGTAAGTGCAATCAACCTTTTGAGGGTTTTGGTGATTAAATGATAAAACAAATTGTAGAAAACGGGTGACGCCTAAGAGGGGGGTGAATTAGGACTTCCAAAACTTTTACTAAACTAGGCCACAAATAATTCCCTACAGCAAAACCTATGCAAATAATCAAATTAGAATGTGCAAACTAGATTTTGTCTAAGTGTTGCTATCTCTACTGCAATGACTAAGTTTCAATCTACACTATATAAGTATGCTGACAAGATTGAAACTTAAATTAATATAAATGCGGAAGCTTAAAGAGCAAGGTAGAGAATGCAAACTCTCGTGGATGACGCCGGTATTTTTACAGAGGTATCCGGAACCGCACAAGGTCCCGACTAATCCTCATTGGTGCCCCTATGCAAAGGGAAGCCCACGCGAGGGCCAAGCACCTCGGTCGAGTAACTCCGTAGAGAGCCGCGGGCCTTCTCCACGTGCAAGTGGTGCTCCGCTTCTGGCTCCTCTCGGACGCTCCCCGCCGTCTCCACTATCGAGCTTCCAGCCGAAAACGCCATGAGCCTCGTTCCCTCCAGTACACGGTGGTGGCCATGACAAAAACGCGGTTGTCACGGTCTCGCAAGACTCTCGCCCCACTCGGTACAATTATAATGGCTCGCACAAGAGCCGAGGGGTTGTGTGGTTTTACAAAACTCACTCAACTAACTAGGGTTCACCTAGAGCAAGCGCTAAAGTGGTCTAACTAACCTAAGCACTTCGTAAAGCACCTACGCTAATCACCGAGTGATTCTATTAAGCACTTGGGTGTTTGAGCTCTTGGAAATGTGCACTATATGCCTTGGTATGTTGATTGGGCTCCCACACCTTGAAATGGCCAATTGGGGGTGTATTTATAGCCCCAAACACAATTGTAGCCGTTGGAGAAAAGTTGCTGTTCTCTACGGCACACCGGACAGTCCGGTGGTGCACTGGATAGTTCGATGGTGCACCAGACAGCGCACTATATGCCTTGGTATGTTGCTTGGGCTCCTACTTGATCTTTATAATGTCTTTTTTTGAGGTGTTGCTTTCCTCAATGTCTTGGTCCAAGGTACTTTAGCATCCTGTGAACTACACACAAACACTAGCAAACATATTAGTCCACAGGTTGCGTTGATCATCAAACATCAAAATCTATTAAGCCAAATGGCCCGGTGTCCATTTTCCTTACAATCTCCCTCTTTTTGGTGATTGATGACAACACAACCAAAGCAAGCAAATATTACGAACATTTGATTGAAAATATGCAATATACTTGCTAGGATGCATGATTGTCCCCATAATGTGATATTACGGACTTAAGCCTCCCCCTAACTCCATAATTCACTTACTTCCTATTTAGACCAAAGAACCAAAACCACTTGAAGAAATAAAATTTTAAATTGGTGGTGTTTGGTGTTTGATATAGTTTTCATTGCTTTGGTCCCTACAACTTCTCCCCCTTTGGCATCAACCACCGAAAAGGAAGACATTAAAACATGTAGGAAGCAAAATAATACTTGCCCTCATAAAGGATTTGTCAATTAATACCAATGGTAGGATACTAATTGAAAACACCAAATAGTTACTCCCCCTAAATGAGTGTTCTCTTTAGAAAGAATTTTCTCCCCCTTTTTAGAGACGAAGAAATACTCCCCCTGACAGAGATCTTCTACTTAGGAAAAAGCATGTGAAAATAGAGGTGCAAGACATGATTTGATTAGACTAACTTCCTTATGCATAGGTAACAGAATGTGATTTAACCACTTATGCATGTATAGCAACATGGAAGTATAAGATATAAAATATAGTCTAACCAAATGTTGGAGAAGACATGTAAGTAATATTAAATGTAGTCTCAAAGTTACCAAGAACGCCAACTGCAAACCAATTGAAGACCAATGGCAGGCTTGGAGACATAAAAATTCTTGTATATTTGCAGTGGAAGCTTGTTGTCTTTCTTCGAGGAATTTATTTTCCTTACAATGAGACTACATGAAATAGACTTGAAAACAGGTATTAGTCTCAAAGTCTTAGATTATAGAGTAACCTCCCCTGGTTGTGTGCATACAAGTTTTGAATACTTGTAGGAGACATGCACTTTGATTTGATATCAAGAGGGGCAAATTATCTATAATCCGAGCTTTGGCACATATAAGTTAAATGATACCAAGAGTAGGATGTAATATTTTTAAAGTATTGGTGTCATTTACTTAGGAATGTTCAATAAGCTATGTGCCGTGCTTAACTAAACAGTTTAGACCATGTAGGGTTGCTCATGAAAATGAATTGAAAACAAGTAATCCTACCATGTGATTTACCTAGTATGCATGCATTTAGACAGAAGTAAATACCAATTGTAAATTTGTAATACTAGGCATGAAAGGTAAACAAGATGCAAGATAAGGTGATACACATATCTAAAAGTAAGGAATATAATAAATCTAGTTACCTTAGTCATGGGTGGGGAAATTTGGGTCCAAAATGTTCACTAACCCACTTGGCAATAAACTTGATCCAAAATGATGTATCCCATGATATACATCCCAAATTTGCCAAGTCTCCAAATTCCCCATTGTCCTTGGGACTACTCACTTCCCTTTCGGGATCCAAACCTTCTTGGTGCTTTTCATAGTTGAAATTATTTCCTTTGGCACCCAGATGCGTTTGGCTCCCTTTCCTTTGTTGGCTTGCTTGTTGGCCTTGATTGATATCACCTTTCCATTCTTTTTCTTCTTGATCAAATATAGTGTAGTATCCTTTTTATCCACCTTTTTGATGTAGGTGTTGGAGATTTTGCTTGTTGGCTTTTGCTTGAGCTTTTGCCTTTGCTTATCCCCGGTCATCGCCTTGCATTGAAAAGACTTAGGGCCTTCCTTGTGGCATAACCTACAAATCATGGTTTCTCCCTCCATAGGCTTGCTCACTCCCGCAGTTGTGTTATCCTGTGGAGGCCGAATTTGTTAGGCTTTGCCTTTCTTGTCATACAGAGCCTTGCCAATGCGAGCCACTTCTTGCCTTAATTGCTCATTTTCCTTTGCAACCTCATCTGAACATGTTTCTATAACAATATTCTCAACAAGAACTTGGTTGCAAGAGTTAGAATCATCAATTAAATCAAATCAGGAAGTAGAAGCATCTTTTTTTATATAATTTCAGAAATTTCAATTAAAGATGCCCCTGGGGTGCTACCAATGTTTTCTAGCTTAATAGTTAGCTCATTATTGTGTATGCTAAGAAATTCCATTTTCCCTAGCAAATTTTCAATAGTATCTTGGGAGCTAGCTAACTTAGCCTTAAGTTTTTTATTCTTTTTAATAAGGCCATCATTGATAGTTGTGGATGGAGCACTAGACTCTAATTGCTCAATTTTAGTTGATAGCTCACAATTCAAATTTGCAAATGCTTCAAATTTTTCTAGCAAACCTTTGTATTCATTTTGAGAGCTAATCAACTTGTTTTTCAAGGTTTTAAGTTGAGCCTTTTGCTTAGTGCAAACATCCTAAAAAAATTTAACGGCTTCCGCAAGCTCATCTAAGGAGGGCTTTCCCTCACCTTCATCATCACTACAACTTTCATCACTAGAGGATGGAATGCTCATTTTACCTCTTGCCATAAGGCATTTGCATGATGATCATGATGAGCGTGATGAGGACCGGTGGCTGTGCGTCCTTGGAGGTTCATGTTCGATTGAAGAATCATCCCAAGTTTTGACACTTGTTAGCGCCTTGCCTTTGCTCCTCACATTTTTAGGTTCGGCCATAGTTGGATAGTTGTCCCTGAAGTGGCCCTTCTCCCCGCATGTGAAGCATAATCTCTTTCTTTGCTTTTTCCTGTCAATGTTAAAGAGAAGATCCTCTACCTGCAGGGGCACACCCATTAGATTAATCTTGAGGATCATCCTCATTACGTTTCTGATGCGTCAAATTGTTTCTTCGTCCTCGGAGGATGATGTTGATGGTTGATTATCTTCCTCATCATCACTCTCTTCTTCTTTCTCTTCTTCACTTGAGGAACTTGGAGTGGAAGCCTTCTTTTTACCCTTCCTTTCATCACATGCGAAAGCATATGGCCTTGAGGAAGTTGGCTCCTCTCCCCGACACATTTTTCGTGACATCTCGAAGGCCGTGATTTTTCCAATTACGATGGTCGGGATCATTGTACCTAAGTCCTCCATGTTGTGAAGAATAGTGATGATGCTCCCGTATCTTTGTTGTGGTAGTAGGGAGATAATTTTCCTCATATTGTTCGCGTCACCTAGCTTATTAATGCCAATAGAATTGAGCTCATTGATGATTAGATTCAAACGAGAATACATATATCTAACAAGCTCATTATCTTCCATAGCAAAAGAATTATACTCATTTAAGACTAGGCAATGTTTTTCTCACGGACATTGGATGTGCCGTCATGGAGCTCATGCAATTTTAGCCAAATCTCATTAGCAGTTTTCAATGTAAATACTTGATTAAAAATATCCATGCTAAGAGATTCATATAAGCAATTTTTGGCTCTAGCATTTAAATAAATTTCTTTTTCCTCACTCGTGGTGGGTTTCTCGGGATTTTTGGGTGGTTTCATCCCGTCACGAGTGACTCTCCAAACACCTAGATCAACGGCCTCTAGGTAACAAGCCATTCTAGCACTATAATATGGGAAATTAGTGTCGTCGAAGTGTAGTGGCCTATGGGTATCCATCCCTTCTTCTAAAAAGCGTTGGCTCTTTTAGAAGTAAAGCTAAAGCGTTTCAAATGAGCCAAACCAGGCTCTAATACCACTTGTAGGAAACGGGTGACGCCTAAGAGGGGTTTGAATTAGGACTTCTAAAACTTTTACTAAACTAGGCCACAAATAATTCCCTAGAGCAAAACCTATGCAAATAATCAAATTAGAATGTGCAAACTAGATTTTGTCTAAGTGTTGCTATCTCTACCGCAATGACTAAGTTTCAATCTACACTATATAAGTATGATGACAAGATTGAAACTTAAATGCTTAATATAAATGCGGAAGCTTAAAGAGCAAGGTAGAGAATGCAAACTCTCGTGGATGACGCTGGTATTTTTACCGAGGTATCCGGAACCGCGCAAGTTCCTGACTAATCCTCGTTGGTGCCCCCACGCAAAGGGAAGCCCACGCGAGGGCCAAGCACCTCGGTCGAGTAACTCCGTAGAGAGACATGGGCCTTCACCACGCGCAAGTGGTGCTCCGCTTCCAGCTCCTCTCGGACGCTCCTTGCCGTCTCCACTATCGAGCTTCTGACCGAAAACGCCGCAGGCCTCATTCCCTCCGATACATGTTGGCGGCCGTGACACAAACGCGGTTGTCACGGTCTCGTAAGA
The DNA here is from genome assembly GCA_029449295.1 of Zea luxurians. Taxonomy (NCBI): domain Eukaryota; kingdom Viridiplantae; phylum Streptophyta; class Magnoliopsida; order Poales; family Poaceae; genus Zea; species Zea luxurians. The sequence goes on along the minus strand of JAOPSE010000150.1, from coordinate 652,701 downwards.
CTCTCGGCCCACTCGGTACAATTACAACGGCTCGCGCAAGAGCCGAGGGGTTGTGTGGTTTTACAAAACTCACTCAACTAACTAGGGTTCACCTAGAGCAAGCGCTAAAGCGGTCTAACTAATCTAAGCACTTCGCAAAGCACCTACGCTAATCACCGAGTGATTCTATTAAGCACTTGGGTGTTTGAGCTCTTGGAAATGTGCACTATATGCCTTGGTATGTTGCTTGGGCTCCTACTTGATCTTTATAATGTCTTTTTTTGAGGTGTTGCTTTCCTCAGTGTCTTGGTCCAAGGTACTTTAGCATCCTGTGAACTACACACAAACACTAGCAAACATATTAGTCCACAGGTCGCGTTGATCATCAAACACCAAAATCTATTAAGCCAAATGGCCCGGTGTCCATTTTCCTTACACAAATAAAGACTCTATTAAGTTTGCTCCAAGTATGTACTCAGTTATTGATAAATCAGAAGGAGTAGAGGAGATCTTGTCAAATGAAAAAGAAGCATACGACTAAGAGAGATCACACAATACTTCAAATCTTATGTTATGCTTCTAGTGGTTCTAGGCGAAGATGCAATCAAATTTTATATCTTTTGAGTCATAGCGATCACCATACAATTAAGAGGAATCCACAAAGTTAATGGTGTTTGCATAAGCTCAAAATCTCTATTTCAAAAGCTAATTTTGAAACCGAGTTTTAAGAGTGAGTCATGCTTGTTCAATTTCACTAGGGTTCTCTAGATAGAAAATCTTCTCTAGTGCAAGGTGGTTGAACCGACCCTAGGGGCAGTTCAAACGGCCTTGACAATAGAAGGTCTCTAGTTTTATGCGGCTGAACCGCTAGTTCAACCAATTTTTCTAGGAACCTCTCTGGTAGAAACCGGTTGAATCGACCTTTACTTAGACGACCGTTCTATAGCTTCTGCTAGACATGCGGTTGAACCGGCCTTCTAGGGGCGGTTCAACTGGTGTCAGGCGGTTGAGGTGGGAAGTTGAATTGGTCAGCTAAACCATGTTCCTATCTGGTAGAAACCAGTTCAACCGACCTTCCATGCGGTTCAAATGCCCTTTTCGTAGAACTTTCAAACGATCAGCCTTTTTAGATAGCCACCAATATATATCCCCTCCACTCTATCTCCTCATTCACTTACGACCATTACTGTTAACCTAACTCAAAACAAGAGCATTTACTCCTCTCTCACACCCAACTCTTATCATCTCTCATCGATTTGAGGAACACTTGGTATGAGGTTGAGTTTGTCGATCTCATGATTTGATTTCATTCTCTTTCCCTCTCTCAATCTATTTGAGCTTTTGCAATCATCAATTTGTACAAATTTGTTTCTCTTGGAACTTGTGTTCCTTGATGGTTTGAGTTTTCTTGGGAGTCTCCATGTTTGTGGACAACCCCGAGAAGTTTGTATTATTCTTTGAGTAAACTTGAGTAAGGGATTGCCTTGACCTTCATGATCAGCTAAGGGAGGATTAGGGTTGCAAAAGATCTAACTATTTGTGGGCTCCTCAACAAAGAGTAGGACACCTTTGTGGTGCGACTGAACCTCAGGATAAATCGAGTGTTCTTGTGTTCTTGCCTTGTTCGTTCTCATAGTTCATCTTGTTGCAAGCAAGAATTCAAGTGTTCTTGGTGTGTGTGGGTCGTGTGGAGTTGCTCCACTCATATCCACTTACTATATCCCTCTATTATCTTAGATATACATTTGATCAAAGTTATTCTCATCAATTTTGGTGCTAGATTCGAATTTAGTGTCAACTTTGTAGTTGAACTGGATCAGAGTGGTTCAACCGCCCTAGTAGCGGTTGAACCGGCCCACACCGGTTGAACTGGTTTTATCACTTTATTTCAAAGTTTTTGTTGAAAATTTCAGGTGTAGCCTATTCACCCCTCTAGGCTAATTTCACCAGATCCATCACATATAAATAAAAAAGGGTCAAACTCAGTAGAACAAGAGTTGTTGGTGGTGAATCAACAATCAAAAAGAAGATTTTGAATGATATGTGAGCAATAAGAACATATTTGAGGTGAAATGGTTCTGAAAGAACCGAGTCACCTACAAAAGTAACCAAGAGGTTTGAACTGTTCTCCACAATAATAGAAGATGAAAGGGATGTGTCGGAGAGGAAATTCTCCGACCGGGTGGCGGAACGCACCCACCCTAAATCCTAAGATGAGGAGGGGCCTTAGCGGTTTGCCTGTTACGTGGATTGGTGGATGAACACGCGAGGACACAAGGGTTTAGAGTGGTTCAGGCCGCCGGAGCGTAAAACCCTACTCCACTGTGTGTTGTATTGAGTGTCTAAGCTCTTGAGCTTGAGAGTTTGAGAACTTGTGTGTGAGTCTGAGGATGTTGTGAACCTGTCTTGTAACGTTGTGTGCCTTCCCTTTTATAGCTCAAGGGATGCACATACAAGGATGCTGAGCCCTGACATGTGGGCCCAGGGACATAATGGAAGAAATACCTAGAGTAACTAATGCAAGTAACGCCTATGCGATCTCCTGGCGCCATGATGTCCGTAGCCCACGCAGTATTGATATGCAACAGTAGCTTCCTTGGTAACGCACGAGTGATGATGAGCGCAGTGCACGAGGCAGTATGGGCGTTCTGCCTGCCAATGGAATGGATAGGCACGCCGCCTGCGGAATGGACAGGTCGTCGCCTGTCAGCGGAATGCACAGGTCGCCGCCTGCTAGTGGAATGGACAGGTCTCATTAAATGCCGAGGCGGCACATCGCCTATCAGTGGAATGGACAGGCGGCACGCCTTATCCACAATAAATGCAGAGGTTGCGTAACCCGGAGGCCCTACGTCAGGCTCCGCCCGTTGGCTTACGTCACGTGCAGTAGGCCACGTGGCAGCATCGGGTCTCCGCCTGGGTGGAGAGCTGAAGTGTATGCGGATAGGTCCACACCAGACTAGGTTTGGACACGTGTCGTACCAGACCCCCGCTTGGGTCCTGTTCAAGGCCCATGTATGTTCCGCCCTAGGACCTTGGGACCTCACTGTGGGCGGCCCGGACCCCATACGGGGGGGGAGGGGTCCGGACCTACTGTTGATGCTTTGGAGTATATCACCTTCTCTAGACACGTGGCGGCTTCGGACCCGCCCATGTGGTGGAGTCGGGCGCTGTTGTGGACCTAGAGTAGTCGCCTGAGACTGGGGCGAGTCGTGGCCTAGTCCCACACACAGCACCTTCAACACGCGACTAAGTGATAGTCGCGTGGGCTCTACGTCTTTACACAGTAGTAAGGGGTACCCTAGTTTCAGGGTACCGACAGTGGCCCCCTGGCCCACCTCAGGGGAGGATGCGAGCCTGCAGGTGGGGCCAAAGCTTTGTACTTCGCCTCAACATGGCATGACCGGTGATTGGGGCGCTATCTTAGCACGCCAGCTGACGCGCCGCATTAACTCAGCGCATCTATCGACGCACGCGCTGTCAATCTGCCTTCGGTCATGTTAACTGCCACATCTGTCCCCGCGGCTGACTGACCCATGGCCCCACGTCTAGCGATTCCATCGGGTCATGCGTGGGGTGCCTCGTTGCCGCTGCCTTGGTTAAAAATATCCCTCCGCAGCGGCCCCGAGGCGGTGTGCGGTCGTGCGTGGCGGTTCGCCTTTTTCGCACTCGGAGACCGGCACACCAGCTGTATGGCTTGTGGGCCCGGGCCCCCATGTCAGAGACTGGGTCATTTGGGCGCTAGGTGCGCGTCGGACGGGATTTCCTGCAGCGTCCCGGGGCGCGAGCGGGAGAGTTTCCTTGAAAAAGGGATTCACCCCGCGTGCAGCAGTTACGCTTTCGCATTCTCTCCCAATCGCTGCGCCCTTTCGCCTCCGAGCTCTCTGCGCCCCTTTGCATTCGCGCTTTCCTGCTGTACACCCGCTCCACCGCCGCCGCCATGACTTCGCTAGCTCGTCCCGACCGCTTCCAGTCTGAGGTGGCGCTCAATCTGGTGCGCAACCTGTCGGGGACCATAATTAGGGGTACCCTCAAGACGCCTAATTCTCAGCTGGTAACCCCCATCAGCATAAAGCTGCAGAGGCCTGATGGGTTTGATTAAGTCAGGGATCAGTCCATACGAGTGACTTGACCACGCCACGCCCGAGCCTAGCCTCGGGCGAGGGCAGCCGACCCTAAGATGACTCCGTCTCGCCTGAGGCCTCCTCTTTCACGGCAGACGCATCTCCGGCTCGCCCTAGGCCCCGCCTTCGATAAGAAGAAACCCTGACTAAATCACCGCGCCAACCGACCGAGTCACCGGGGCGTTTAACGCAAAAGGTAAGACCGACGGGCGACCAGACTTCGCCAGAGGTGCCATAGGAGGCTCCGCCCGACCCAGGGCTCGGACTCGGGCTAAGGCCCCGGAAGACGGCGAACTCCGCTCCGCCCGACCCCAGGGCTCGGACTCGGGCTAAGGCCCCGGAAGACGGCGAACTCCGCTCCGCCCGACCCCAGGGCTCGGACTCGGGCTAAGGCCCCGGAAGACGGCGAACTCCGCTCCGCCCAAGGGCTCGGACTCGGGCTAAGGCCCCGGAAGACGGCGAACTCCGCTCCGCCCGACCCCAGGGCTCGGACTCGGGCTAAGGCCCCGGAAGACGACGAACTCCGCCTCGCCCGACCCAGGGCTCGGACTCCGCCTCGGCCTTTGCCGAACGATCTCCGCCTCGCCCGACCCAGGGCTCGGACTCGGGCTAAGGCCCCGGAAGACGACGAACTCCGCCTCGCCCGACCCAGGGCTCGGACTCCGCCTCGGCCTTTGCCGAACGATCTCCGCCTCGCCCGACCCAGGGCTCGGACTCTGCCTCTGTCTTGCAGGACGGACTCGACCTCGGCTTCAGAGGAGCCTCCACGATGCCCGACCTAGGACACGAGACCGCCACGCCAACAGGAAGCGTCATCATCACCCTGCCCTGAGCCGACTTGGGTCGCAGAGAACAAGACCGGTGTCCCATCTGGCCAGCTACGCCAGATAGGCAAATGATGGCGCCCCGCTAGACCATGACGACGGCGGCTCTCAGCTCCCTTACGAAAGCAGGAGGACGTCAGCAAGGGTCCAGGCACTCCGACAGCTGTCCCTCCGTCCGGCTCCGTTACTCCTCCAACAGCCACGACGCCACAACAACAGGGTGCCAAGATCTCTCCGGCTGCCACCTAGGCATGTACTTAGGGCGCTAGCTCTCCCTCGCTAGACACGTAGCACCTTGCTACACCCCCATCTTGTACACCTGGATCCTCTCCTTACGACTATAAAAGGAAGGACCAGGGCCTTCTTAGAGAAGGTTGGCCTCGCGGGGACGAAGGGCAGGGGCAGGCGCTCTCTAGGGGCCGCTCGCTCCCCTCACCTCGCGCGGACGCTTGTAACCCCCTACTGCAAGCGCACCCGACCTGGGCGTGGGACGAACACGAAGGCCGCGGGAATTCTCCGACTCCCTCACGACCCGGCTCCGGCCACCGACCTCTCTCTCTCTGTTCCCCCCTTCGCGCTCGCCCACGCGCTCGACCCATCTGGGCTGGGGCACGCGGCACTCTCACTCGTCGGCTCGGGGACCCCCCGGTCTCGGAACGCCGACAGTTGGCGCGCCAGGTAGGGGCACGCTGCGTGTTGACGAGCAGTTTCCCGTCAAGCTCCAGATGGGCAGTCTCCAACAACCTCTTCAACCCGGGACGGTGCTCCGTTTCGGGAGCCTCGAGTTCATGTCTCTCGACAGCAGCTACGACATGGTACTCCTTCCACCGCCGCGCGATAGCGACAATGGTGGCGGACAGCCCGCCCGCCAGCGGCGGAATCGACGACGTCTTTCCCGCGTGGGGGAAGGACAACTTTCGAGCTCGCCCCATCCTCTCCCTCGCCATCGGAGGAGGAGGAGGCGGGGCAACCGGGGCCGAGCGGGAGATCGCGCTCCGACGGCTGTTGAGCAAATCGACGTCCCCGGCGCCTCAACGGAGGACACGCCAAGCGTCGCCCTCGCGTTCGAGGCAAACGCGAGCGCCATCCCCCCGCAACACGTCGACCCCGAGCAGATGGACGACGCCAGCGCGCTCACGGAAGGCCTGCAGGACGTCGCCCTCGTACCCAAGACGACGGCGCGGTCAGCCCCCGACGTGACTTCATCGCCCCTCGTCGACAAAAAGGTAACGACTGCTCCCCATCTTTCGTCATTTCGACTCGGCCTCAGCCCGCCTGGCGACCTCGCTTTGGCGGGCGCTCACATTGAGGCGAGTGCAACCTCTCTGGGGTTTCGTGTGCGGTCGCCTTGGGACCGATTGACGGGTGTCTCGACCTACGGACCCTCTGGGTCCGAGGAAGATGACGACCCCAGCCTCTATTGGGATTTCTCCGGATCTGGCAACCCTAGTGCCATGCGGGACTTCATGACCGCATGTGACTACTGCCTCTCCGACTGTTCCGACGGCAGCCGCAGCCTTGGCGACAAGGACTGCGGCCCGAGTCGCGAATGTTTCCACATCGAGCTAGGGGATCCCTCCGGAGGCGGCTGTCTCGGCATGCCGGAGGATGGTGATCCCCCTAGGCCAGCGCCTCGCGCCGACATCCCGCGGGAGCTAGCTGTGGTCCCCGTTCCGGCGGGGGGTCACGACCCACAGCTCGAGCAAGTCCGCGGGGCGCAGGCCGGGCTCGATGAGGAAGCAGGAGCGCTCGAGGTAATCCGCCAGAACATCGGGCAGGTATGGGCGAGCCAGCCCCCGGCCGGAGGAATACGTCACCTGCCCCAAGGTCTCCAGCACCGCATCGCCAACGATGCCAGGGACAGACCGCCACCCGCATCCGGCGGAACCGGTCAGGACCTGGCCGCTGCTGCGATGCTCCTCCGCGCAATGCCGGAGTCATCAACCACCGAGGGTCGGCGAATCCAGGGAGAACTCAAGCATCTCCTGGAAGGCGCTGCGGCCCGGAGGGCCGAAAGCTCTGCCTCCCGAAGGCAGGGGTACCCCTCGGAACCTCGTGCCGCGACTTCCCGACTCACGCGGGAAGCCTCGGTCTTCACCGGGCGCACGCGCAACACCGCGCCTGCGGCCCCGGGCCACCTCGGCGACGAGCACCCTCATCGCGACCGTCGGGCACGCCTCGACGAAAGGGTGCGCCGAGGCTATCACCCCAGGCGTGGGGGACGCTACGACAGCGGGGAGGATCGGAGTCCCTCGCCCGAACCACCCGGTCCGCAGGTCTTTAGCCGAGCCATTCGGCGGGCGCCATTTCCGCCCCGATTCCGACCCCCGACTACTATCACGAAGTACTCGGGGGAGACGAGACCGGAATTGTGGCTTGCGGACTACCGCCTGGCCTGTCAACTGGGTGGGACGGACGATGACAACCTCATCATCCGAAACCTCCCCCTGTTTCTCTCCGACATCGCTCGTGCCTGGTTGGAGCACCTGCCCCCGGGGCAGATTTCCAACTGGGAGGATCTGGTCCAGGCTTTCGCCGGGAACTTCCAGGGCACGTACGTGCGCCCCGGGAATTCCTGGGACCTCCGCAGCTGTCGGCAACTGCCGGGAGAGTCTCTCCGAGATTATATCCGGCGGTTCTCGAAGCAGCGCACCGAGCTGCCCAACGTCACCGACTCTGATGTCATCGGCGCGTTCCTCGCCGGCACCACCTGCCGCGACCTGGTGAGCAAGCTGGGTCGCAAGACCCCCACCAGGGCGAGCGAGCTGATGGACATCGCCACCAAGTTCGCCTCTGGCCAGGAGGCGGTAGAGGCCATCTTCCGAAAGGACAAGCAGCCCTAGGGCCGCCCGTCGGAAGATGCTCCCGAGGCGTCTACTCCGCGCGGCGCCAAGAAGAAAGGCAGGAGGAAGTCGCAAGCGAAACGCGACGTTCCCGATGCAGACCTTGTCGCCGCCGCCGAGCACAAGAACCCTCGGAAGCCCCCCGGAGGTGCTAACCTCTTCGACAAGGCACTCAAGGAGACGTGCCCCTACCATCAGGGGCCCGTCAAGCACACCCTCGAGGAGTGCGTCATGCTTCGGCGCCACTTCCACAGGGCCGGGCCACCCGCAGAGGGTGGCAAGGCCCGCGACGACGACAAAAGGGAGGATCGCCAAGCAGGAGAGTTCCCAGAGGTCCGCGACTGCTTCATGATCTACGGAGGGCATGCGGCGAATGCCTCGGCTCGGCATCATAAGCAAGAGCGTCGGGAGGTCTGCTCGGTGAAGGTGGCGGCGCCAGTCTACCTAGACTGGTCCGACAAGCCCATCACCTTCGACCGGGACGACCACCCCGACCACGTGCCGAGCCCAGGGAAGTACCCGCTCATCGTCGATCCCGTCATCGGCGACGTCAGGCTCACCAAGGTCCTGATGGATGGAGGCAGCTGCCTCAACATCATCTACGCTGAGACTCTCAGGCTCCTGCGCATCGATCTGTCATCCGTCCGAGCAGGCGCTGCGCCCTTCCATGGGATCATCCCCGGGAAGCGTGTCCAGCCCCTCGGACAGCTCGACCTCTCTGTCTGCTTCGGAACACCCTCCAACTTCCGAAGGGAGACTTTGACGTTCGAGGTGGTCGGGTTCCGAGGAACCTACCACGCGGTGTTGGGAAGGCCATGCTACGCGAAGTTCATGGCCATCCCCAACTACACCTACCTGAAGCTCAAGATGCCGGGCCCCAACGGGGTCATCACCGTCGGCCCCACGTACAAACACGCATTCGAATGCGATGTGGAGTGCGTGGAGTACGCCGAGGCCCTCGCCGAGTCCGAGGCCCTCATTGCCGACCTGGAAAGCCTCTCCCGAGAGGTGCTGGACGTGAAGCGACATGCCGGCAATTTCGAGCCAGCGGAGACGGTTAAGGCCGTCCCTCTCGACCCCAGTGGCGACGCCTCCAAGCATGTCCGGATCAGTTCTGGGCTCGGCCCCAAATAAGAAGCAGTACTCGTCGACTCCCCTCGCGCAAACGTCGACGTTTTTGCGTGGGGTCCCTCGGGCATGCCCGGCATACCGAGGGATGTCACCGAGCACTCGCCGGATACCTGGGCAGGAGCCTGACTCGCCAAACGGCCTCTGCGCGAACGACGCCCGGGGGCTGCGCCCTTCCCCCACTCACACATAAGAATTAGTCATCAAGGAAGGGTCGGCCTCGCCCCGGCAGAGCCCGACCCTCCCTCGGGGGCTAAAAAGGGGGAACCCCTCTCGTCGAGTTTCGACGTACCGTTCCGCGTCAGAAAAACTCTTTTTCGGTCAAGAAGGGTTTTTTGCGTTCTCCCGGATGCGTCAGAAGCAGGGTCCTGAGGAGCGAACTTGGGTACGAGTAAATGGCGAGACCGACTGAGCTGGGGAACGCCTATGCCTCCGGGCTAGGGACACCTCACTCGTCGCCTGCCACGAAAAAGGACCCAGCTCGGGAAATCACCCTGTTGTCGACACTACGGGCCAGGCGCGAAAATCGAAACGAAAAGGAGCATGACTTCACGGAAGAGAAGTAAAATGTCCAGGCCTCGGTGGCCGCGGCAAATCACACATCCAACAGAAATTGTCCCAACAAGAATCAGGCGTCGCCTCGGGCAGGAGCCGCGCCCTCAACTCCACCCCCGCCGTCGGTAAGGTCCACCTCCGCTTCCGGCGGCGGCGCAGGAGGGAGAATCTCCGCTTCGAAGACGGTCGCCAGCGTCGCGCTCGGACCCGCAGCGACCGCGTCGAGCCGCTGAACCTCCGCCAGGGCCGCCTCGTCTTCGTCAGGCAGGCAGTACCCCTCGCTGACCCGCTCCAAGTCCACGACGTAGTGGGAAGCGAGCACGGCGAAGGCCCGCCTGACGCCGTGGTGCAGCGCCCCGCGGACTTTATCGCGCGCGTAATCACCTAGGGCTTGAAGACGGCTTTGGGGAGAGCTCCCTGAAGGGACGTCGCCGGGACCGAGTTTCCGATAGACCTCCGAGACGGCCTCGGACATGGCCGCGAGATCGGCCTCCCTTTGCTCAGCAGCCCCGTCGAGCGCCTCGGCAAGCGCCCTGGCAGACTCGTCGAGGGCAGACTCGAGCTCTGCGAACAACCAGAAGAAAGACCTCAGACCCAAGCGGGAGAAACGGACAAGATCGAGAACCGAGGACGGTCGAGCCATACCTCTGGCTCGGACGTGCTGCTCCGAGGCTGCGACTTGGGCTGCGGTCAGATCGGCCGCAAGGATCTTGGCCCGGCTCTCGGCCTCGGCAGCCTGGCCCCGAGTTTGGTCCCGCTCCTCGGCAACCTGGGCAAGCTCCGACCGCCGTTGTAGCACCTCCGTGCGCGCTGCCGCCGCCTCGGCCTTCAGGTCAGCGCAGAGCAACTGGAGGTCCGCTATCTTAGCGTCTTGCTGAGAAAGGCGCGCGGAAGCCCCGGCGAGCGAAGTCCTCAGGGACCGCAGCGAGCCCCAGACGACGGCCTCGCGGCGAATGAACGACGACTTGGCAGCGCTCCGATCCGTCAGGTCCTGGAAAGGAAAACAAGATATCACGACAAATGCCTCGCTCGCGGAAGCGAGAAGGTATGCCTGAAACCATTACCTGGAGGATTTTGGGGACATCCCCGCAGAGAACCTCCAGCGACGATCGGAGCAACCCCACTGTCGCCTCCGCACGCTCGCGGAGCTCGTCCCAGGACTGGTCCTCCTCTTCGTCGTCAAGAACGAAGATAGGGCCCGAAGCCTCACGGGTCCGGAATCGGAGCAACTGGCCCCGGGCCTCGGGGCTCCGCCCCACAGCGACAAGGCTGCCGCCCGCCCGAGAGCACCGCGCGTCCGCGCCCACCTCTTCCGAGGCTCCGGGCGCCGACGCCGCGGCCGTCTCGACGCCGGCGGCAACCGCACGCTCTCCGACTGGGACGGTGCCAACTGCGGTAGCGGCGGACGCCGGCATGGCCGACATGGCAGGCGAGCTCGGGACCACGCCGACGCCGGCCGCCTCCCCGATCACGATGGCCACCTCGGCAGAGGAGCCCGCCTCGGGGACCTGCTCCCCCGGAACATGTGACGCCTGAGCCCCGTGCGGCGGAGCACCCTGCGAAAGGGTCGGCCGAGCGACAGGGCCCGAGGTGGCGCCAGCTGCCTGGACCAACGCCGTCTTGAGGGCCTTCCGAGGCGCCAGGTCAGTAGGGCCATGGCTCCGCTTGCTGGAGAAAACAAGAAAAGGAAAATCACGACCCAAACATATGAATGAAGCGCCGGGACGGAGGCATTCCGAGGTACCTACCCGCTCCGGATCATGATCCACGGTGTCTGGGGGGAGGTCTCTTGGCTCCCGCTTCCTGGAACCACCGCCGAGGTCCGCCTCACCAACGGCCCCGGCGCCGCCCTCGCCTCGGACGCCCCTGAGGCCCGGGAGGCGGACTGCCCAGGCGCCGCCATGGCGACCTGAGGACCGCTCCCCCATGCTGCCGGCGCGGGCGACGGTTCCCGAGGAACGGACCCCTCGGCCCGGCTCCCTGGAGTGGCGTCAGCTCCTCCAGCCGAGGGGTCAAGAACCCTCTCGGGTTGCCCCCGCTCCTCAGGTTGGGGATCCGGCACCTCGGCTCCGGGGACCGATGACGTAGGCCCGCTCGGGGGCTGGCTCGACGACCCCCGGCCACATCCCAAGCCGGGGCTGAGGCCGAGACGGGCGGCCATGTCGTCCTCCTCCTCTTCGTCGTCATCGTCGTCGTCATCATCGGACGTCTCCGGCGACAGCTCCCTGGGAAGTCCTTCCCTCTCCTGCTGACGACGGCGCTTCTCCAGGGCGTCCCGAGCCCGCCTCCGCCTGCGGGCCCGGGCCTTCTCCGCATCCTTTTTCTTCTTCTCCTCCTCCGCGGCGACCCGCCGCGCCGCCCGACCCACCGCGTCCTCCGGGACCGGCGGCAGGGAGGGTTTGTGCCGCCCCACCTCCTAAAAAGGGGGGAGAAAGAAACCCGATAGTGAGAATCAGGAGCAACCCGGTATGTGAAGAAGGGAGGGACGAACACTCACCAGAGCGACGCACCCCTGGTCGGGGCGCATTCGAGGCTGGGAGAGGGCGTGGGGGTCCGGCTTCCCCATCGCGACCGACACCCGCCGGTAGAGGGCGTCGTGGGGAAGAGGATCAGGGGACATCCGTGACCCCTCCCAGTCGGCCTCCTGGGACATCTCCCAAAGCGACAACCGCCGCTCCGCCAGGGGGAGCACCCTCCGGCGATGGATGGCGGCAACCACTCCCGCGGCGGTGAGCCCTTCCTCCCGCAACGCCCTCAGGGCCTGGAGAAGAGGTTCGAGTTTCTTCTGCCTCTCGTGTGGAGTCCCGTGACGCCAGGCGTCGGGGGCGGCGGTGACAACCCGCTGAGAGAACGGCGGGAGCGACCCTCCGTCATTCCGGAGGTAGAACCACCGGCGCTGCCAACCCTTGTTTGAGGGTGAAAGGACGGCAGGAATATACTGCAACGACCGCGACTGCCTCAGCAAGAGGGTGCAGCCGCCGGCCCGCACCGCCGCACGGACCTTCCTCTCCCCCGTCGACGAAGCAAAAAGCTCGGCAAAGAAGAGGTGAGTCCACAAATCCCAATGGGGGGCGATCCCCAGGTACCCCTCGCACACCGCTACAAAGATAGCGGCTTGCGCGATGGAGTTGGGGGTGAGGTTGTGCAGTTCCACCCCGTAGTGGAACAGGATGGCCCGCATGAAGCGGCTCGACGGCACTCCAAATCCCCGCTCGTGGAAGGAGATGAAGCTCACGACATACCCCGGCGGAGGGGATGGAGCGACTCCGCCCGCGGGAGGAATCCATTCCGGCCGCTCCTTATCGGTGAGGGGGCGGAGCAAACCCTCGTCGACGAGGCCCTCCAGGTCACCCGCCGTCACCGTGGAGAAGGGCCACGGGTCGCGTGGCGAGAGGATGGTCACCCGGTCAGCCATCGCCAAGGCAGAAGGGATGGCGGCGTGAAGGACAGGGGAGGGCGGTTTCCTTTCCCTGGCTGGATCTCTCAGGCTGCAAAAAACCTGAGAAGGAGGCGAGAAGTGGAGTCGAGAACCGCACCGGACCCTCTCCGGGGCACATAAAGGCCAAAGTCGAGACGGTTCCAACGTACCGCCCGAACCGGGCGCGGGGTTCAAAAAACGCGAAGCGAAACAACCGTTCCTCGAACGGCTCGCGCACGCGACGGCAGCCTCGCCGACCGCTTACCACGGCGCATTAACTCCGCGGCAGAACAGGTGACGTTTCTGGCAGGGGCAGCTGGCGACGCTTCGCCTCCGCCAAAACGACCACGCCGAAAAAGGTACGCCACGACGTTCAATTTCGAATCCCTTTTCCCTTTTCCTTCTTTCTCTATCTCTTGCAACAGGGACCGAGAAGGGGGATAACCCCAAAGGGATCCTTCCCCGTGAAGGAACTAGGCTCCGAGCCTCCCTACTGATCAGGGGTTCGAAGGCTGGCCCCCCCGAAGGGTTCAACAGCCGCCTCAGATCGCGTGGGCCCGACACCCACTACTGGTCAGGGGTTCGAAGGTCGGCCCCCGAAAGGTCCCACGACCGCCTCAGGCTACTCGGGCTCCGCGCCTCCTACTGATCAGGGGTTCGAAGGCTGGCCTGTCGAAGGGTTCACAGTCGCCTCAGACGCCGAGCGAGGGATGACCAGGGGTACGTTCGATACATAACCAAGGCTCGGGCTGCGCTCCCGAGGTACCCTAGGACATTTCCGAGACCAGCGGGAACGACTCTGTAATGGAATCCCATCGGAGGGAGGCAACGAGCCCTCGGACCCCGTCGCTAGGGGACCGGGTCCGGCAGATCACCCGCAGGTACTTTTGGGCGTGCCTCCGGGCCCCTAGCCGACCCCCAACGAACGGGGCACGGACGTCCACTCGGATTACCCGATTGCAGCTCACCGGAGACACCATGTTCGGTGCCCATCGAGGGTAACATGGCGCACTCCCCCCCTCCTCCTTGCGGAAAGGCGACGTAGGGGCGTATATAAAAAGTCGAGTCTGTCCCTGATCGTCCTCTCGCTCCGTGCGAAGGCTCGGGGGCTGCTCTCGCAAACCCGGCTCCGGCCGAACCGTTGACAGCGTCAACATACCAGCCCGAGAACTTGGGCCCCGACAGTGCACCTGGGTTACGCCCTGCTCGCATGAGGGAACCGCCAGACCAGCCGAGGCATTGCGCAAGGCATTAAGACCTCGAAGGAGTGAAACCACTCCTCCGAGGCCTCGGGGGCTACACCCGGCGGGTGCGCTCGCGCGCACCCACCGGAACAAAGTACCACCGAGAAAGGCTGGTCCCCTTGCAAAAAAGTGCGACGCAAGCCTCCAAGCGAGTGTTAACACTCTCTTCGAGGCTCGGGGGCTACTGTCGGGGACCATAATTAGGGGTACCCTCAAGACGCCTAATTCTCAGCTGGTAACCCCCATCAGCATAAAGCTGCAGAGGCCTGATGGGTTTGATTAAGTCAGGGATCAGTCCATACGAGTGACTTGACCACGCCACGCCCGAGCCTAGCCTCGGGCGAGGGCAGCCGACCCTAAGATGACTCCGTCTCGCCTGAGGCCTCCTCTTTCACGGCAGACGCATCTCCGGCTCGCCCTAGGCCCCGCCTTCGATAAGAAGAAACCCTGACTAAATCACCGCGCCAACCGACCGAGTCACCGGGGCGTTTAACGCAAAAGGTAAGACCGACGGGCGACCAGACTTCGCCAGAGGTGCCATAGGAGGCTCCGCCCGACCCAGGGCTCGGACTCGGGCTAAGGCCCCGGAAGACGGCGAACTCCGCTCCGCCCGACCCCAGGGCTCGGACTCGGGCTAAGGCCCCGGAAGACGGCGAACTCCGCTCCGCCCGACCCCAGGGCTCGGACTCGGGCTAAGGCCCCGGAAGACGGCGAACTCCGCTCCGCCCAAGGGCTCGGACTCGGGCTAAGGCCCCGGAAGACGGCGAACTCCGCTCCGCCCGACCCCAGGGCTCGGACTCGGGCTAAGGCCCCGGAAGACGACGAACTCCGCCTCGCCCGACCCAGGGCTTGGACTCCGCCTCGGCCTTTGCCGAACGATCTCCGCCTCGCCCGACCCAGGGCTCGGACTCGGGCTAAGGCCCCGGAAGACGACGAACTCCACCTCGCCCGACCCAGGGCTCGGACTCCGCCTCGGCCTTTGCCGAACGATCTCCGCCTCGCCCGACCCAGGGCTCGGACTCTGCCTCTGTCTTGCAGGACGGACTCGACCTCGGCTTCGGAGGAGCCTCCACGACGCCCGACCTAGGACACGAGACCGCCACGCCAACAGGAAGCGTCATCATCACCCTGCCCTGAGCCGACTTGGGTCGCAGAGAACAAGACCGGTGTCCCATCTGGCCAGCTACGCCAGATAGGCAAATGATGGCGCCCCGCTAGACCATGACGACGGCGGCTCTCAGCTCCCTTACGAAAGCAGGAGGACGTCAGCAAGGGTCCAGCCACTCCGACAGCTGTCCCTCCGTCCGGCTCCGTTACTCCTCCAACAGCCACGACGCCACAACAACAGGGTGCCAAGATCTCTCCGGCTGCCACCTAGGCATGTACTTAGGGCGCTAGCTCTCCCTCGCTAGACACGTAGCACCTTGCTACACCCCCATCTTGTACACCTGGATCCTCTCCTTACGACTATAAAAGGAAGGACCAGGGCCTTCTTAGAGAAGGTTGGCCTCGCGGGGACGAAGGGCAGGGGCAGGCGCTCTCTAGGGGCCGCTCGCTCCCCTCACCTCGCGCGGACGCTTGTAACCCCCTACTGCAAGCGCACCCGACCTGGGCGCGGGACGAACACGAAGGCCGCGGGAATTCTCCGACTCCCTCACGACCCGGCTCCGGCCACCGACCTCTCTCTCTGTTCCCCCCTTCGCGCTCGCCCACGCGCTCGACCCATCTGGGCTGGGGCACGCGGCACTCTCACTCGTCGGCTCGGGGACCCTCCGGTCTCGGAACGCCGACACAACCTGCTCGGATGGAGCGCGCCGACGCTCGCCGGAAGGATTCACGCCGGTGTCGTCCCCCTCGGCGGCCTCGCCGCCAGGGAGTTCGTCTTGTTCGTCTCCTACCTCTCCTGCAGGTTGGCGCTGCCGATCTCGCCTTTCTTCCTACTGCTGCTAGAGGAGCTCGGGCTCTAGCTTCAGCACCTCACGCCCCACTCCATCCTTCAGGTGGCCATCTTCGTCCACCTCTGCGAGATGTTTGTGGGGGTGGCCCCCTGCACCTCCCTCTTCCGCCACTTCTTCGTGTTGGTGAAGTCTGGGAAGGCTAAGGACCACCTCGGCGCCTACTACTTCCAGACGAGGCCAGATTCAGCCGTGGCCTACATCCCCTCCCTCGGCGGCACAAGGTGGGAAAACTGGCGCGCCGACTAGGTGATCGCCAGCGCCGAGGCCAACGACCGCCTCGTCCTGCCGAGCGACGGACCAGCACTCGACCGGAAGCAATGGAGGGCCAAGCCATCGCTGGCGCTGGAGTTCCTGTCCGTACTGGATAGGATCAAGACCTTGGCAACTGGTGGCCTGACGTCGATGCACGTGGTCGGCAACTTCCTGAAGTGCCGGATCGCGCCGCTGTAGAGGAGGGCACGTCTGTGTTGCTAGTTCACCGGCTCGAATGACATCGGTCAGGTCCAGCGCGGGTCGGGTACTGATCTGTCCTGGGAGAACTTGGAACTCCTGGTGAAGGGGATTACTGGTGAGTCCTTCATCCCTGAGTCCCTAATCCTTCCCCAGGGAATCCTTGCGCTCTGCGACGACCTAGGGTTGAGGACGGCGATCTTGGCCTCGTTGCAGACCCTCGATGAGAGCGACGTGGCGGTTCGCCAGACCGGCGGCCGGGACCCCCACCGCGGGATCCAGATCTCCGATGCGCCGGCTGGAGGCCCCCAGCCTGCCGGCGTGGCTACCAGCGCCCCCGCAGCGGCCCCCAGCCCCTTGGACAAGGGCAAGGGACCTGCAAGCGGCTCCTCCACCCCAGGTGGCACCGAGGGGTCGGAGGAAGAGAGGCGATGCCGGCTACGCCACGCCGATGGGTCACTTGTTTCGGATCCTCCCCTTGTTTCGGACCTGCCCCAAAAGCATCAGAGGACAGCTGGTGGGGCCGAGGAGACCGGCTCCCAGGCCCAGAGCGCGCAGAGGCGCGTCAGTCCTCCGCCACCACCACCATCGGACCCGCCACCACCGCCGCCACCACCACCATTGGTCCCGCCGCCACCACCGCCACCTAGGGGTGATCTCCCCTAGGGGCACCAGCAGCAACAACCACAGCAGTAGCAGCAGCAATAACAACAGCGGACGTCCCACTTCCATGGTCGCTGGAAGGTCCAGGGCCCCAAGTAAGTGTAGCCCCTTTTTTCCACAAGTGCAGTTATCATGCCGACGGGTCTTAACCCATCCTTGTTTGCCAGGGCTTCCTCCCTCTCTGCTTCCAAGGTCGTGCCTCCTCCCCCGGATACCATGCCCGCCGGCGGGTCTGGCTCCCAGCAGCAGGCATCTGCTGGGAGTGGTGCCGGCGAACCGCCGACGGCTACCGCAGCCTCAACGACAGCGACGTCGTCGAGTACACCGTTGGCAGCGGTGGAGGAGGTCCCAGCTGCACCCACCCCCGCCATGGGGGGTGACACGGGGGGCGCGTCTAGCTCTATCCCGCCGCCCACTCCGGAGGAGACAGAGGTGGTTTTTAGGCGGCGGCTCCGATCCAGCGCCGAGCCAGAAGCGGCACCGGTTCCCCTCCACCGGGTGCTGTCTTGTGCCCATTAGGCTCTTCAAGAGATCGAGGCAGCGATCCGGTGGGAATGGGAGGCGCTGGAATCTGAGCACAAGCGCCTCAACGACTGGCGCACCCAGCTGGAGGAGTGCACCAAGGCAGCGTCCCACCAGTTTGCCTTTGAGCAGTCCAAACTAGCGCGGGACCGCAAAGACTACAAGAAGGACCTCCAGAAGGTGTACACCAGGGAGCTAGAGGCGAGCCTGAAGGAGAAGAGGCTGGCCAAGAGGGAGGAGGCCTTGAACCAGAGGGAGGAGGTCGTCACAGAGCTGAGTGCCAAGCTGAGTGCCATGAACGCAACCTTGGAAGAGCAGCGGACCCAGCAGACCACGGCTATGGAGAGGATCCAAAAATGGGAGCGGGAGCTAGAGGACAAGGCCAGCAACATTGCCCTGGCCGAGGAGAACCTCAAGGAGAAGGATGCATCCCTGGATAAGTGGGCGACGGATCTCGCCTAGTGGGAGAAGGACCTCGCTTTCAGGGAGGAAATGTTTGAAAGACGGGACAAGTTGCTGGCCGAGCATGAGCTCGAGGCGGAGGAGAAGGAGAAAAATCTGGAAGAGCGGATCCGGCAGTTCTAGGCGGCGCAGGCTGCACCGGGCCCCCAGGCAGTGGAGGCGACGAAGAAAGCACTTGAAGATCTCCAGGCGGAGCATTGCGCCGGGGTCCAGCGTATCGCTGCATGGGCCGACGAGGCAAGCACGACGCTGGTGCCACTAGGGATGAGTCCCATCTCGGTGTTGGAGCTACCGACATCCATCTCCGACGCGCTCCTAGTGCTAGACTCCGCTGCGGACCGCCTCCGACGCCTGGACCAAATTCTTGGCGCCCACCTGGAGGCCGAAGGCGGTAGGCTCTGCCGGGCGGTGATCGAGTATATCCTGACGTGCTTCCAGAGCCATGACCCAGCCATCTCCTTGGAGCCGGTGATCGCTGGTCCGGTGGCCGATACCGAAGATGCCGCCCGGGAGGGCGTACAAGACGCCGTGGAGGTGGTGGCCGAGCGCTTCCAGCGGGTTTTGCTGATGATGAGTAGCTAGATCTGTAGAAATAGGGCAAGGGTTCCGCTAGATAGCGGCTCGTAATAGTTTCTGGCTTTGTAAGATAATTTTGAGTACTATTTATCAAGCAGTATTAGCACTTATCTGTATGCTATTTGTCCTTGCTGTGTGTGACGTTACCAACTCCTCCCTGGTATTTGGCCCCCCTAGGATGTTGGCTCGATGTGTCAAGGCTGGATGCCAGTATTCCTAAGGGAAAATTAGTTGGTGACCCGGCCCCCAGGACCTAGATCTGTACACAGTTTTGGCTAGGAAGTGTTAGCAGCACACCCATAGAACCCATCGTCTGGTATCTACCATCCTTTGACTCATGCAACAGGACCTGCAGGACTTAGCCTGGGAAGCCAAGCCGTATGCCCGAACCCCCTTGGATCGCAGCTCCAAATAGTAGGACACCCATTGCAGAGTGGTGGAGCGTGTAGGCTTAGGGTACAGGACCAGGCTAAGCGACTACATAGCTCCGGACCACCCAGGGGACAAGTGTCCATTCTTTAGAACCGGACCCCAGGTTGCCGGACCCACAGGACTATAGCTCCAAATACTAGGATACCCGTCATAGAGTGGTGGAGCGTGTAGTCTTAGGGTACGGAACCAAGCTAAGCGGCTACACGGCTCTGGACCACCCTAGGAGACAAGTACCCGTTCTCTAGAACTGGCCCCTAGGCTGCCGGACCCCCCTACCGAGGGGTCCCAAACTGCAAGCCTGGCTACTCAATTCAGATGTCATTATACCAGCAAGGGTGGGAACTGTATGGGAGGGTTAGATAAAAATTTAATGCTCATAAATTAAACCAGACTAAAAACATCACAAAAACAAATCTAGGGGTGAATATTTTCTTTATAACTTGATATTCATGAGTGTAGGCCAACAGATCGGGTTTATGAGGGTGGACCTCACCGGGTTGATGTACATATATGTGCTACCTAGTTACAAAGGAAGAAAACCGGGTCCCCAGGTTTGTTTTCATGGGTAAAACTTACGGAGATGCTCTATGTTCCAGGGATTGGGAAGAGGCTCTCCTTCAGCTGTAGCAAGGCGGACACACCCGGGTCGGCATATTTCCGTCACCTTGAAGGGTCCTTCCCAGCTAGGGGAGAGTTTGTGGAGCCCTTCTCGATTCAGTACTCGCCTTAGGACCAGGTCCCCGACCCTGAGCTCCCTACTATGCATGAATCGTTGGTGGTAGCGCCTGAGCGCTTGGTTGTACCGTGCATTTCGGATCGCCGCTCGCCATCTGCGCTCGTCGATGAAGTCCACGTCCTCATGTCGTAGCTGCTCCTGCATACACTCATCGAAAGCCTGGACCCGTGGGGAGCCCATAATGATTTCCAGGGGAAGGCAGTTTTCGGCCCCGTAGACCAGGAAGAATGGGGTCTCCCCGGTAGCTCGGCTAGGTGTGGTCCGGTTCCCCCCACAGCACGGACGGAAGCTCGTTGACCCAATTTGCACCATGCTTTTTCAAGCAGTCGTAGGTGCGTGTCTTGAGTCCCCTGAGGATATCTGCATTTGCCCTCTCCGCCTGGCCGTTGCTCCTTGGATGAGCCACAAACACAAAGCAGAGCTAGGTGCCGATGCCCTCGCAATACTCCTGAAAGAGCCGACTTGTAAACTGGGTCCCATTGTCCGTAATGACACGGCTTGGGACCCCAAATCTACAGACAATTGACCTGAGGAAAGCAACAGGAGCAGCCTGGGTGATGTTGACCACATGGGTGGCCTTTGGCCACTTTGTGAACTTGTCGATGGCGACGAAGAGGTACCGGTACCCGTCGACGGCCCTGGGGAATGGTCCTAGGATATCCACCCCCATACGGCGAATGGCCAGGAGGGCAGAATCATCTGCAGATCCTGAGCTGGTGTGTGTATCTGCTTTGCATGGAATTGACATGCCTTGCGGGACCTTACCATCTCAGCTGCATCCTAGAGGGCGGTCAGCCAGTAAAAGCCATGCCGGAAGGCCTTACCGACCAGCGTGCGGGATGAGGAATGACTTCCGCACTCTCCTCCATGGATCTTCGTGAGCAACTCATGACCCTCCTCCTGGGTAATGCACCGCATGAGAATGCCATTGGTGCCACGGCGGTAGAGATCCCCTTCCACCACCGCGTATTGCTTAGCCAACCGCACTATGCGCTCTGCGGATACATGATCTTCAGGAAGGATGTTTTCCTTCAGGTAGTCCTGGATCTCGGAGATCCATGCATCGGGACCACTCTGAGATATTGGTTGTGGCACTAAGGGGTAGGAAGGACCCCCTGTTGCACACACAACCTTTGGTGGGTTCTACAGATGTAACGCCACCGGGACCGCTAGCTTCGAGGTGCTAGTCTCGCCCCTTTCGCCCAGTTCGGCAGGCTGGCCGGTGGGTCTCAGCAGCCGTCTTTCGAAGATGCCCTTGGGCACGGGTGCCCAAGTTGATGCCCTCGTGGAGAGTTCATCTGCCGCCGAGTTGTCAGCCCGAGGAACATGTTGTAGTTCTAGGGCAGTGAAGTCCTTCTCCAGCTTCCTTACGTGGAGGAGGTAAGCTGCGAGCCTAGGCTCGTTGCAGCTATATTCCCCACGGACTTGCTTGATGATCAGCTGGGAGTCCCCCTTCACGAGGAGCTAGCAGATCCCCAGGGATAGGCCGGCCGTCAAGCCGAAGATCAATGCTTCGTACTCTGCCATATTGTTTGTGGCCTTGAACTCAAGGTGTACCATGTACTTCACTTGATCTCCGCTTGGGTCGATGAGGACCACCCCAGCCCCACCAACTTGCTGACGGGCGGATCCGTCGAAGAAGAGCGTCCAGTGGGGCTCGGTGAAGACCGGACCCCTGGGATCTGTAGGTGTGGGGTCCGAATCGGGATCCAGACCCCTAGGGGCGCTCGAGGGAGGTGTCCACTCCACGATGAAGTTAGCCAGGACCTGGCTCTTGACGGCATGGCGAGGTTGGAAGTCTAGCTAAAACTCAGCGAGCTCCGTGGCCCACTTGGCGATGTTGCCTGTGGCGTTAGAGTTGTGGAGGATGGCCCTTAACGGAAAGGAGGTCACCACCATAACCCTGTGTGCCTGGAAATAGTGGCGCAGCTTTCTGGACGCAACAAGTACAACATACAGGAGCTTGTGCGTCTCAAGGTACCTGGTCTTTGCCTCATGGAGGACCTCGCTGACGTAGTAGACCGGCCTCCGAACGGTCCGGACCCCTATAGCTGGTCCTAAGCCCTCAAGTTCTTGGCCTTCTTGTGCCGTCCTTTCGACGACCAGCACCATGCTCACCGCTTCTGTAGCCGCCGCGATGTATAAATACAACGACTCCCCTGGCTCCGGAGCTACCAGTATCGGCAGGGACACAAGGTGCTGCTTCAACTCTTGGAAGGCATGTTTTGCCTCTTCGGTCTAAGAGAATGGACCGGATTTTCGCAGGAGCTTGAAGAAGGGTAGCGCCCTCTCAGCCATTCTTGAAATGAAGCGGCTAAGGGCAGCTAATGACCCCCGTAAGCTTCTGGACGTCCTTGATTCGGGCCGGAGGCCTCATCGCCTCAATCGCCCTGATCTTCTCTGGGTTTGCTTCAATGCCCCGGTGTGAAACCAGGAATCCCAGCAACTTCCCAGTGGAGACACCAAAGACACACTTGTCCGGGTTCAACTTCATGCGTGTCGCTCGCAGCTTGTCAAAGACCAGGGTTAGGTCTTCCACCAGAGTTGACCCCCTCCTAGTCTTGACCATGATGTCATCGACGTATATCTCTACCCTGTCCCTAATCAGGTCCCCGAAGGTCTTACTCATCGCCCGTACAAATGTTGGCAAGGCGTTCTTCAGACCGTAGGGCATTACAACATAGCAGTAGAGCCCATCCACTGTTACAAAAGTGGTATGCTTCCTATCTTCCCTAGACATCTGGATTTGATGGAAACCAGAGTAGGCATCTAGAAAGGACAAGAGGTCGCACCCAGAGGTAGAGTCCACGATTTGATCTATGCGTTGAAGTGGATACGGGTCCTTGGGATAAGCCTTATTCAGGCTAGTGTTGTCGATGCACATCCGAAGCTTCCTGTTTGCCTTTGGAACGATGACTGGGTTGGCCAGCCACACGGGGTGATGGACCTCTTCGATGAAGCCAGCATCAAGCAGCTTCCGGACCTCCTCACGGATGAAGTCCTGCCACTCAACGGACTGTCTCCAAGGCTTCTGACTCACCGGCTTGGCGTCAGGGTGGATCTTCAGATGATGCTCAATCACCTCCCTAGGGATCCTAGGCATCTGCGACGGTTCCCATGCGAAAACGTCGACATTTGCCCAGAGGAAGGCGATGAGCGTGAGTTCCTATTTCTCCCCAGATTGCCTGCAATGCGGGTGGTCTGGGAGGAGTCCGCGCCGACCTAGATGGAATTGACGGGTCCACCATCTGCTCCGGACGGTTGCATCTTTGGCACCTTGGCAGGCGCCTTGGTACTGGAGGTCGAGGGGTCCTTCCCCCCGTCGTCCGGGTGAGCAGCTTCTGCCGCCAGGGCGTGCAGCTTTTCGATAGCCGTCACCGCAGCGGCGCGGTCACCCTGCACGGTGAGGACCCCAGCAAGGGACGGCATCTTGAGGACCAAATACCCATAATGGGCAATGGCCATGAACCGGTACAGGGTCGGCCTGCCAATGATGGCGTTGAAGGGGAGGTTAACCTTCGCGACATCGAACTGGACGTTCTCCGTGCGGAAGTTTTCCTCGGTCCCGAATGTCACCGGGAGGGTGATGCTCCCAAGGGGATACACCGGCAGTGGACCCACTCTAGAGAATGGGCGAGAGGGTCCCAGTCGGGACCCTGGGATCTGCAGCTGCTTGAACGCAGCATGGCTGATGACGTTGAGCCCAGCCCCACCATCGATCAGGACATGATGCAGTCGCATGTTGGCGATGACAAGGGCGGTAATGAGCGGTAGTATACCGGCCCCTGCCATGTTGTCGGGTCAATTGGACGCCCCGATGGAGATAGTGGTGCTCCTCCACCGCTGATGTGGAGCAGCCTTCGGGACCACTAGGGTCGCCGACAGGACCTCTCGGCGTAGGGACTTGACGTTTCTGCGGGAGGTGAGCTCCTAGCTCCCGCCATACATGACGTACAGCTTCTTGCGGTGGTCGCTCTCGCCACCGGAGTCGGAGTCTCCGGTGAAGACGTCCTTCAGGACCCCGTCGGGTGACTGATACCCGAGGTCCCGTTCTCCTACGGCCACATCACCGTCGTCGGCCCTCTCCTTGCTAGGCCGGCGATGAGGTGGGGAGCCATCCATGGAGGTTTGCTCGCGCCGCTCATTGACGCTCTTCGCGAGCTTGATGATCTCGAGGCACTCCGCGGCGCTGTGGTGACTGTTGGGGTGCATAGGGCAGGAGCCGCTGCTGCCTCCCTGTGGCCGTGGGCGCTTGTTGCGCTCGCTCCAGCTCCCAGCTGCAGTCGCGACGACTGGGGCAGCAGTCTGCGGCCTCTCGTGGCCACGGTTCTTCTTCTTTTTCTTTTTGTCGTCCTAGGTGACGGCTCCCGGGCCACCCGGCTTGGCAACCCCGATTTGTGGTGCCGAGTGCCATGCATGTCCCTCGGTGGCTCTGGCACACTTGTTAGCCAGAGCGAAGAGCGTGGTGACAGTTTCCACATCATTGAAAGGGAAATGTGCCCTTGGGCCATTTCTAAGTATTTTGGTAGTTGAGTGCCAACACAAGTACTTTTGTGTTAATCTATGCAAAGTGGTGGACAAAGTGCAAATCAAGTCAAAAGGTATGTTTCTAGACTTAGTACATTGTTTTATGGACTAATGTATTGTGTCTAAGTGCTAGAAACAGGAAAAAATCGAATTGGAAAAGAGATGGCTTTGTACAGCCAAAGTCTGCTCAGTCTGGGTGCACTGGACTGTCCGGTGGTGCACCGGACAGTGTCCGGTGGTGCACCGAACAGTGTCCGGTGCGCCAGGCTGGCTCTAGCGAAATTGCTGCTCTCGGAACATCGACGGTGGTGTATGGCTATAAATCACCGGACTGTCCGGTGGTGCACCGGACTGTCCGGTGAGCCGTTCACAGGCGAACTCGTCGCTCTCGGGAAGCCATCAACGGCGTACGGCTATAATTCACCGGACTGTCCGGTGAGGCACCGGACTGTCCGGTGAGCCAACGGTCAGCCGGGGTAACGGTCGGCCAAGGATTCTGCGCGTGATGCGTGGCCGAGCCAACGGTCACATTGGTGCACCAGACTGTCTGGTGTGCACCGGACAGTGTCCGGTGCGCAAACGGCTCGGAAACTCCAACGGTCGGCTTCGCCAAAGAAGGAAAGAAATCCGCACCGGACAGTGTCCGGTGGTGCACCGGACTGTCCGGTGGTGCAGGTGACAGAAGGCAAGATCTGCCTTCCTAGAATGATCTCAACGGCTCCTAGCTGCCTTGGGGCTATAAAAGGGACCCCTAGGCGCATGGAGGAGCACACCAAGCATACTCAAAGCATTCCTAAGCACCAAGACCTCGATTCCGCGCATTTGATTCTTTGTGATAGCAATTAGAGCTCCATTTGAGTTGTGAACTCGAAGGGTTGTGTTGCGAGCTCTTGTTGCGACTTGTGTGCGTGTTGTCTCTGTGATTTTGTGTCTTGTGTGCGTTGCTCATCCCTCCCTTACTCCGTGCTTCTTTGTGAACTTCAAGTCTAAGGGCGAGAGACTCCAAGTTGTGGAGATTCCTCGCGAACGGGATATAGAAAAGCAAAGCAAACACCATGGTATTCAAGTGGGTCTTTGGACCGCTTGAGAGGGGTTGATTGCAACCCTCGTCCGTTGGCACGCCACAACGTGGAAGTAGGCAAGTTTTGTACTTGGCCGAACCACGGGATAAACCATTGTGTCTATCTGTGTTGATTCTCTTGTGGTTATCGTGTCTTGCAAGAACTTCTCTCTAGCCACTAGGCGATTATTGTGCTAACGCTTGATCAAGTTTTTGTGGCTTAAGTTTAAGTTTTACAGGATCACCTATTCACCCCCCCCCTCTAGGTGCTCTCAATTGGTATCAGAGCCGTTCTCTTCACGAAGGGACTAATCGCCCGAAGAGATGGATCCTAAGGGTAAGGGAATTGTGATCAACGATAAGGAGAAGGAGTCCTTCGTCAACGAGCCGAAGGATGACAAGCCTACCGACTCAGGCTCGGGCTACAAACGCAAAGATGGGAAGAAGAAGAAGACGAGACGCATCAAGGAGATCGTCTACTACGGCGACAGCGACGAGTCCACTTCTTCCCACAAGGACGACGACAACAACTACGAGAAAAGAAAGACGGTTAATTTGAATTTTTCTTTCGATTACTCTCGTATTCCTCAGAGTTCAAATGCTCATTTGCTTTCCATCCCTCTTGGCAAACCTCCACACTTTGATGGGGAGGACTACGGATTTTGGAGTCACAAAATGCGTAGTCACTTGTTCTCTCTCCATCCAAGCATATGGGAGATTGTTGAGAATGGAATGAAATTTGATAGCTCGGATAGTCCTATATTTATTAATGAACAGATTCATAAAAATGCACAAGCTACTACTGTGTTGTTAGCCTCTTTGTGCAGGGACGAATACCATAAGGTGAGCGGCTTGGACAATGCCAAGCAGATCTGGGACACCCTCAAGATCTCTCATGAGGGGAACGACGTCACCTTGCTCACCAAAATGGAGTTGGTGGAGGGCGAGCTTGGAAGATTCGCGATGATAAGGGGCGAGGAGCCAACCCAAACATACAACCAGCTCAAGACCCTCATCAATAAAATAAGGAGCTACGGAAGCACGCGATGGACGGACCATGACGTCGTTCGTCTAATGCTAAGGTCCTTTACTGTACTTGATACACATCTGGTGAACAATATTCATGAAAATCCTAGGTACACCAAGATGTCGCCCGAAGAAGTTCTTGGGAAGTTCGTAAGCGGGCGAATGATGATCAAGGAGGCGAGATACGTCGACGATGCACTAAATGGACCAATCCAAGAGCCTCAAACTATTGCTCTCAAGGCAACGAGGAGCAAGGAGGCGCTACCTAGCAAGGTGGCGCAAGTAGAGGCGGCCGGGCTTAATGATGAAGAGATGGCCCTCATCATCAAGCGCTTCAAGACGGCGCTAAAGGGTCGCAAGGGACAGCCAAGCAAGACCAAGACAAAGGGGAAGCGCTCATGCTTCAAATGTGGTAAGATTGGTCATTTTATTGCTAATTGTCCCGATAATGATAGTGACCAGGAAAAAGGGAACAAAAGAGAAAAGAAGAAGAATTACAAGAAGGCCAAGGGCGAGGCACACCTTGGAAAGGAGTGGGACTCAGATTGTTCGTCATCCGACTCCGACAATGAAGGACTCGCCGCCACCGCCTTCAACAAGTCATCCCTCTTCCCCAACGAGCGTCACACATGCCTCATGGCAAAGGAGAAGAAGGTATGTACTCAAAACAATGCCACTTATGATTCTTCTAGTGATGATGAGTCTAGTGATGAAGAAATAGATTACTCTAGTTTGTTCAAGGGATTGGATAGAACTAAAATAGATAAGATTAATGAATTGATTGATGCCTTGAATGAAAAGGATAGACTTTTAGAGAAACAAGAGGACCTTTTATATGAAGAGCATGATAAATTTGTTAGTGCACAAAATTCACTTGCTCTAGAAGTTAAAAAGGAATGAAATGCTTTCGTGTGAACTATCTACTTGTCATGAAACCATTTCTACTTTAAAAGATGTTAATGATAATTTAAATGCTAAATTAGAAGTAGCAAGTAAATCTAACTCTTGTGTAGAACATGTTATGATTTGCAATAGGTGTAAAGATTTTGACATTGATGCCTATAGTGAACACCTAGTTTCAATTTCCAAATTGAATGATGAATTGGCTAATTTTAATGCCCAACTTAAGACTAGCAAAAGTGAATTTGACAAACTAAAATTTGCAAGGGATGCCTACACGATTGGTAGACACCCCTCAATTAAGGATGGTCTTGGCTTCAAGAGGGAAGCCAAGAACTTAACAAGCCATAAGGCTCCCATCTCCGCCAAGGAGAAAGGGAAGGCCCCTATGGCTAGTAGTGCTAAAAAGAACCATGCTTTCTTATACCATGATAGGAAATATTCTAGGAATGTTCATCATGATAGAAATGCATATAGAACCTGTGCTTATGATTCATATGCTATGACTGCTTCTAGTTCCTATGTTGTGCATAATAGAGATATGTCTAGGAGAAATGTTGTTCATCATATGCCCAGGAGAAATGTTGTTAATGTTCCTAGGAAAATTAATGAACCTTCAACAATATATCATGCTTGCAATGCTTCATTTACCATTTGTAGAAAGGGTAAGAAGGTAATTGCTAGGAAATTAGGGGCAAGATGCAAGGGAGATAAAACTTGCATTTGGGTCCCTAAGACCATTTTGACTAACCTTGTAGGACCCAACAAGAGTTGGGTACCTAAGACCCAAGCCTAAATTTGCCTTGCAGGTTTATGCATCCGGGGGTTCAAGCTGGATTATCGACAGCGGATGCACAAACCACATGACGGGGGAGAAGAAGATGTTCACCTCCTACGTCAAGAACAAGGATTCCCAAGATTCAATCATATTCGGTGATGGGAACCAAGGCAAGGTAAAAGGGTTAGGGAAGATTGCTATTTCATCCGAGCACTCTATTTCTAATGTGTTTTTAGTTGAGTCGCTTGGATATAATCTGTTATCCGTTAGTCAACTTTGTAAAATGGGATATAATTGTTTATTCACAAATGTAGATGTGTCTGTCTTTAGAAGGTGTGATGGTTCACTAGCTTTTAAGGGTGTACTAGATGGCAAACTTTATTTAGTTGATTTTGCAAAAGAGGAGGCCGGTCTAGATGCATGCTTAATTGCTAAGACTTGCATGGGCTGGCTCCGTTTAGCACATGTGGGGATGAAGAACCTTCACAAGCTTCTAAAGGGAGAACACATGATAGGTCTAACTAATGTGCATTTCGAAAAAGATAGACCTTGGGCAGCTTGTCAAGCAGGCAAACAGGTGGGAAGCTCTCATCACACCAAAAATGTGATGACCACATCAAGACCTTTGGAGATGCTTCACATGGACCTCTTCAGACCCGTCGCCTATCTAAGTATAGGAGGAA
This sequence comes from Zea luxurians, assembly GCA_029449295.1. Lineage (NCBI taxonomy): Eukaryota > Viridiplantae > Streptophyta > Magnoliopsida > Poales > Poaceae > Zea > Zea luxurians. The sequence continues at coordinate 623,813 of JAOPSE010000150.1, read as the reverse complement.
GTAAGTATGGTCTTGTTATAGTTGATGATTTTTCCCGCTTCACTTGGGTATTCTTTTTGCAGGATAAATCTGAAACCCAAGGGACCTCAAGCGCTTCCTAAGGAGAGCTCAAAATGAGTTTGAGCTCAAGGTGAAGAAGATAAGGAGCGACAACGGGTCCGAGTTCAAGAACCTTCAAGTGGAGGAGTTCCTTGAGGAGGAGGGGATCAAGCACGAGTTCTCCGCTCCCTACACACCACAACAAAATGGTGTGGTAGAGAGGAAGAACAGGACGTTCATCGATATGGCGAGGACGATGCTTGGAGAGTTCAAGACCCCCGAACGATTTTGGTCGGAAGCCGTGAACACGGCTTGCCACGCCATCAACCGGGTCTACCTTCACCGCCTCCTCAAGAAGACTTCGTATGAGCTGCTAACTGGTAACAAACCCAATGTGTCTTATTTTCGTGTATTTGGGAGCAAGTGTTATATTCTTGTGAAGAAAGGTAGAACTTCTAAATTTGCTCCCAAAGTTGTAGAAGGGTTTTTATTAGGTTATGATTCAAATACAAAGGCGTATAGGGTCTTCAACAAATCATCGGGTTTGGTTGAAGTCTCTAGCGACGTTGTATTTGATGAGACTAATGGCTCTCCAAGAGAGCAAGTTGTTGATCTTGATGATGTAGATGAAGAAGACGTTCCAACGGCCGCAATGCGCACCATGGCGATTGGCGATGTGCGACCACAGGAACAATTGGAGCAAGATCAACCTTCTTCCTCAACAATGGTGTATCCCCCAACCCAAGATGACGAACAGGTACCTCAAGTGGAGGCGCGTGATCAAGGGGGAGCACAGGATGTTCAAGTTGAAGAGGAAGAAGCACCTCAGGCACCTCCAACCCAAGTTCGAGCGACGATTCAAAGGAATCATCCTGTCGACCAAATTTTGGGTGATATTAGCAAGGGAGTAACTACTCACTCTAGATTGGTGAATTTTTGTGAGCATTACTCTTTTTTCTCTTCTATTGAGCCTTTCAGGGTAGAAGAGGCCTTGCTAGATCTGGACTGGGTGTTGGCCATGCAGGAAGAGCTCAACAACTTCAAGAGGAATGAAGTTTGGACACTGGTGCCTTGTCCCAAGCAAAACGTTGTGGGAACCAAGTGGGTGTTCCGCAACAAACAGGACGAGCACGGGGTGGTGACGAGGAACAAGGCTCGACATGTGGCAAAAGGTTATGCCCAAGTCGCAAGTTTGGACTTTGAGGAGACTTTTGCTCCTGTGGCTAGGCTAGAGTCTATTCGTATCTTGCTAGCATATGCCGCTCACCATTCTTTCAGGTTGTACCAAATGGATGTGAAGAGCGCTTTCCTCAACGGGCCAATCAAGGAGGAGGTGTACGTGGAGCAACCCCCTGGCTTCAAGGATGAACGGTACCCCGACCATGTGTGTAAGCTCTCTAAGGCGCTCTATGGACTTAAGCAAGCCCCAAGAGCATGGTATGAATGCCTTAGAGACTTTTTAATTACTAATGCTTTCAAGGTTGGGAAAGCCGATCCAACTCTTTTCACTAAGACTTGCGATGGTGATCTTTTTGTGTGCCAAATTTATGTCAATGACATAATATTTGATTCTACTAATCAAAAGTCTTGTGAAGAGTTTAGCAGGGTGATGACGCAGAAATTCGAGATGTCGATGATGGGCGAGTTTAACTACTTCCTTGGGTTCCAAGTGAAGCAACTCAAGGACGGACTTTCATCTCCCAAACGAAGTACACGCAAGACTTGCTAAAGTGGTTTGGGATGAAGGACGCCAAGCCCGCAAAGACTCCGATGGGAACCGACAGACACACCGACCTCAACAAAGGAGGTAAGTCCGTTGATCAAAAGGCATACTGGTCTATGATAGGGTCTTTACTTTATTTGTGTGCTAGTAGACCGGATATTATGCTTAGCGTATGCATGTGTGCTAGATTTCAATCCAATCCAAGGGAGTGTCACTTAGTGGCTGTGAAGCGAATTCTTAGATATTTAGTCGCTACGCCTTGCTTCGGGATCTGGTATCCAAAGGGGTCTAACTTTGACTTGATTGGATATTCAGATTCCGACTATGCTGGATGTAAGGTCGATAGGAAGAGTACATCAGGGACGTGCCAATTCTTAGGAAGGTCCCTGGTGTCATGGAACTCTAAGAAACAAACTTCCGTTGCCCTATCCACCGCTGAGGCCGAGTATGTTGCCGCAGGACAGTGTTGCACGCAACTACTTTGGATGAGGCAAACCCTCCGAGACTTTGGCTACAATCTGAGCAAAGTCCCACTCCTATGTGACAATGAGAGTGCTATCCGCATAGCGGAAAATCCTGTTGAGCACAGCCGCACAAAGCACATAGACATCCGGCATCACTTTTTGAGAGACCACCAGCAAAAGGGAGATATCAAAGTGTTTTATGTTAGCACCAAGAACCAGCTAGCCGATATCTTTACCAAGCCTTTAGATGAGAAGACCTTTTGCAGGCTGCGTAGTGAGCTAAATGTCTTAGATTCACGGAACTTGGATTGATTTATAACATACATGTGTTTATGCCTTGATCATGTTCCTTATGCATTTTGTTGCTTACTTGTGGTGCTCAAGTTGTATAAACACTCCCCGGACCTCACAAGTCCTTTTGCAAGTGATGCACATATTTAGGGGGAGATGTGCTACAACTTGACCCTTTGAGACTAACTGTGTGCTTGAAGTTCTCTTAATTTAGTCTCAAAGGAAGTTTGAAAGGGAAAAGGTGGACTTGGACCATGAAAGACTTCCACTGCACTCCGTTGAGAGGGTAACCTATTCCAAGTTCATCTCATGTACTCTTATTGCCTTTGTATTCTTATTTGAAGATTTTGGTGAGGCAATGGGGTTTTAGGGCCAAGATTGATCCCGTTTTGGTGCTTGATGCCAAAGGGGGAGAAAATAAAGGCCAAAGCAATAAATGGATCAGCTACCACTTGAGAAATTTTGAAAATAGTAGAATAGAGCTTTTGGTTTGTCAAAACTCTCTTGTTGTCTCTTTTGTCAAAAGTTGGCCTCTTGTGGGGAGAATAGTCGATTATGGGAAAAAGGGGGAGTTTTTGAAATCTTGAATCAATTTCTCTTGGAACGACTCTATTTATGTCTTAACAAGTGTGTTTGACTTAGAGATAGAAATCTGAGTTTGATTTGCAAAAACAAACCAAGTGGTGGCAAAGAGTGATCCATATATGCCAAATTTGAATCAAAACAACTTTGAGTTTTCATTTGCATTGATATTGCACTTGTTCTAGTTGCTTTATGTTGTGTTGGCATAAATCACCAAAAAGGGGGAGATTGAAAGGGAAATGTGCCCTTAGGCCATTTCTAAGTATTTTGGTGGTTGAGTGCCAACACAAGTGCTTTTGTGTTAATCTATGCAAAGTGGTGGACAAATTGCAAATCAAGTCAAAAGGTATGTTTCTAGACTTAATACATTGTTTTATGGACTAATGTATTGTGTCTAAGTGCTGGAAACAGGAAAAATCGAATTGGAAAAGAGATGGCTTTGTACAGCCAAAGTCTGCTCAGTCTGGGTGCACCGGACTGTCCGGTGGTGCACCGGACAATGTCCGGTGCGCCAGGCTGGCTCTGGCGAAATTGCTGCTCTCGGGACTTCGACGGCGGTGTACGGCTATAAATCACCGGACTGTCCGGTGGTGCACCGGACTGTCCGGTGAGCCGTTCACAGGCGAACTCGTCGATCTCGGGAAGCCATCAACGGCGTACGGCTATAATTCACCGGACTGTCCGGTGAGGCACCGGACTGTCCGGTGAGCCAACGGTCAGCCGGGGCAACGGTCGGCCGAGGATTCCGTGCGTGACGCGTGGCCGAGCCAACGGTCACATTGGTGCACCAGACTGTCCGGTGCGCCAACGGCTCTAAAACTCCAACGGTCGGCTTCGCCAAAGAAGGAAAGAAATCCACACCGGACAGTGTCCGGTGGTGCACCGGACTGTCCGGTGCGCCAGGCGACAGAAGGCAAGATCTGCCTTCCTAGAATGATCTCAACGGCTCCTAGCTGCCTTGGGGCTATAAAAGGGACCCCTAGGCGCATGGAGGAGCACACCAAGCATACTCAAAGCATTCCTAAGCACCAAGACCTCGATTCCGCGCATTTGATTCTTTGTGATAGCAATTAGAGCTCCATTTGAGTTGTGAACTCGTAGGGTTGTGTTGCGAGCTCTTGTTGCGACTTGTGTGCGTGTTGTCTCTGTGATTTTGTGTCTTGTGTGCGTTGCTCATCCCTCCCTTACTCCGTGCTTCTTTGTGAACTTCAAGTGTAAGGGCGAGAGACTCCAAGTTGTGGAGATTCCTCGCGAACGGGATATAGAAAAGCAAAGCAAACACCGTGGTATTCAAGTGGGTCTTTGGACCGCTTGAGAGGGGTTGATTGCAACCCTCGTCCGTTGGGACGCCACAACGTGGAAGTAGGCAAGTTTTGTACTTGGCCGAACCACGGGATAAACCACTGTGTCTATCTGTGTTGATTCTCTTGTGGTTATCGTGTCTTGCAAGAACTTCTCTCTAGCCACTTGGCGATTATTGTGTTAACGCTTGATCAAGTTTTTGTGGCTTAAGTTTAAGTTTTACAGGATCACCTATTCACCCCCCTCTAGGTGCTCTCAATCATGCGTGGCCAACTTCTCCAGCATCTTCTCATCACGTACCCCCTAGCGGAAAGTGGTGATGGTGGAAGCATCGGAGATACGAGGTATAGTGCCTCATACCTTAGTGAAGCGGGAGATGAAAGCCCGAAGAGTTTCCCTGGGTTTCTGCCTCACTGCATGGAGGTGAGCCTCCATGCCATGTTGCTGATAAGCACTGGCAAAGTTCGCTGTGAACCACGCATAGAGCTCTTTCCAGGAGTAGATCGATCCCGGGGCAAGGTTCATGAGTCAGGTCCGGGCCGGCCCAGACAAGGCTACATGGAAGTATGTTGCCATTATAGCAGTGTCTCCACCTACTGTCGTAGTGGCGGTGACGTATACCTGCAAGAATTCTGACGGGTTTGACGTACCGTCGTACTTTTTTGGCAGGTGTGGCCGAAACTTGGATGGCCAAGTTGCCGCGCGGAGATGATCCACCAGTGTGGCGCAGCCCACGCCGGCCAATGGGACACCCACCTGAATTCGGGCACCCCTTGGAGTTTGCGGCGCTACCGCAGTGAAGTCTAGGTCGAGGTTGCGACCCTCGATGTTCTGTCGGCGCTCACGCGCCCTCTCTAGAGAGACACGGGCATCCTCACCCGCACGCCTGCGGTTGAGTTCTGCCCGCAGGTCATCAGGCCTCTCTAGAGAGACTGAAGCGTCCTCTCCCGCACGCCTGCGGTTGAGCTCCGCCCGTAGGTCCTCAGTCGGCACAGCCCTCACTGAAGGCGAGCGCACCGATGCTGATACCTCATGTTGACGTCGGGATGACCGAGGCCTAGGCCTAGCTGAGCCAGAATGCGCCATACCGAGTAGACAGTCGACATCGTCACGCCACTGCTTCATGGCCCTCGGCGAGGCCGTGGAGCTAGGAGGGTGGCGTAGCAACTCCCTGGCTGCAGATAAGGCTCTAGGAGTAGCCCTTGACGCTCTAGATGTCAGCGCTGGAGTGTGCTGCCGCGCCAAGCGCACAACAGCAGCACCAGGCGCAGGGCGGTTGGAGGCTCGTGGCGTGGAAGACGCAGCCTCTTCCTCCATCGGGAAGTCCTCAGGAACGAAGTCATGGTGCTCGACGATCTAGACCAGGGTGTCGAGCAGGAAAACAGGCGAAAACTAAATGCCAAGCCCCCTACCTGGCACGCCTAACGTCGGAGAGGAAATTCTCCGGCCGGGTGGCACAACGCACCCATCCTAAATCCTAAGATGAGGAGGGGCCTTAGCGGTTTGCCTGTTACGTGGATTGGTGGATGAACACGTGAGGACACAAGGGTTTAGAGTGGTTCAGGCCGTCGGAGCGTAAAACCCTACTCCATTGTGTGTTGTATTGAGTGTCTAAGCTCTTGAGCTTGAGAGCTTGAGAACTTGTGTGTGAGTCTGAGGGTGTTGTGAACCTATCTTGTAACGTTGTGTGCCATCCCTTTTATAGCTCAAGGGAGGCACATACAAGGATGCTGAGCCCCGACATGTGGGCCCAGGGACATAATGGAAGAAATACCTGGAGTAACTAATGCAAGTAACGCCTGTGCGATCTCCTGGCGCCATGATGTCCGCAGCCCACGCAGTATTGATATGCAATGGTAGCTTCCTTGGTAACATACGAGTGATGATGAGCGCAGTGCACGCGGCAGTATGGGCATGCTGCCTGCCAATGGAATGGACAGGCACACCGCCTGTGGAATGGACAGGTCGCCGCCTATCAGCGGAATGGACAGGTCTCATTAAATGTCGGGGCGGCACATCGCCTGTCAGTGGAATGGACAGGCAACGCGCCTTATCCACAATAAATGTAGAGGTCACGTAACCTGGAGGCCCTACGTCAGGCTCCGCCCGTTGGCTTACGTCACGTGCAGTAGGCCACGTGGCAGCATCGGGTCTCCTCCTGGGCGGGGAGATGAAGTGTATGCGGACAGGTTCGCACCAGACTAGGTCTGGACACGTGTCGGTACCGGACCCCCACCTGGGTCCTGTTCAAGGCCCGTGTATGTTCTGCCCTAGGACCTTGGGACCCCAATGTGGGCGGCCCAGACCCCATACGGGGGGGTCTAGACCTACTGTTGATGCTTTGGAGTATATCACCTTCTCTGGACATGTGGCGGCTTCGGACCCGCCCATGTGGTGGAGTCGGGCGCTACTGTGGACCCAGAGTAGTCGCCTGAGACTGGGGCGAGTCGTGGCTTGGTCCCACACACAGCACCTTCACCACGCGACTAAGTGATAGCCGCGTGGACTATGTGTCTTTACATAGTAGTAAGGGGTACCCTAGTTTCAGGGTACCGACAGGATGGATGCGGGGGATGAGAGTGAGATAACGTGACGAGGTCAAGAGTGGTGTGGGAGCAGGCGTATGAGTCCACCACCCAATCTGTCATGGCCGGTGAGAGACTACTGGTCCTAGTCACCACCCCATGTGAACCAAGAGGTCAAGAAGGGGGTCCTCGAGAGAGGAAGGAGAGGCAGAGAGTCAGAGATGACGACTTGTGTTGAAGAGGGACACTGAAGGTGGACATACACCATAGTGGGCTCGGGTGGTCATGTCAAGGAAGCACTTGTGGTCAAGTCTATCCACATGGAGATGGTCCCGCTCTAGGGGTTGTAGAAGGATGGCCACACGACACCGCTACATCTAGTAGGGAGACCATGAGGAGGGCCACCGCCCCATGACCTCCCTTATTGGGTCGGCGACCGTCTCCGGAGCTGGGAGCCAAACAAGGAGCTCAAGCAGAAGTAGGGGTGCTAGGAGGGCATATATGGTACACATCGTAGAGGATCGTGGTGGACCAGAGGGGCTCAACATCTAGGTGAGCTCCTCAAGAAGAAGCTCGTTGCGAACTTCATGGATGGAGGGGAATGACATAGGCCCTGTTTGTTTCAGCTTTGTACAACTTCTAGCCACCAAAAGCTATTGTGGACCGCCAAACGCTCAGCTTTTCAGCCAGCTTTTATAAAAATTGATTTGTTAAAAACCATCCAAAATCAACATAAACGCATAATTCGTCGAGTCATTGCAACAGTAGAAATTCGTCACTTTATAGAACCTAAACCCTATGGATACCTTCATCTTCCTCTGCACATAATCCCAAGGATACTCAGATTCTCCACACAGCCAGATTCTCAAAAAAATTGGTAAAAAAGCTAAACCAAACAAGTCCATAGAGCGCTTGGTGAAGGCCTATAGGTGGTCATAGCGCCAACTGAGACAACGTGGAAGGTTGAGGATGAGCGTGCGGTCGGAGACAGGCTCACCAATTTCCCACATAGAGTCTTCCATACCTTTAATGGGACAACAATTTTCGATCACGGAGCCCTGAGAGAAGAGACAGAAGACGATGCCGAGGTGTAGGGTATGAGCCTCCCAATTACTGAGAAACTGGACCTCAAGAGAAACCCATGCCTGTCGAGAGGAGGATTCACGAGAGCACCACAAAGTCCATCTGGTGCTAGGACGGGAGGAGGTGGGGGAACGGTGTGGCCGTCGAATGCGTAGCACTAAAGGGTGAGGGGGGGCGATGACTAGATGTTCTAGATATCCATCACCTGAACGTGGAGATTGGGGATGACCGCAATCTCATATACAAACTAATTTGTTGGTAATTTTTGTCGCTAAAATATTTTAACTGCATATAAAAAAGAATTATTTTCTGAGGTAACAAAGGTCGAGTTCCCCTTAGGCTATCTCTAGTGACACATCAGCTGCGAGGGGTAAAAATTAGGGATGGCAATGAAGAATTCCCCATCGAGAAATAGCTCCTCATCCTCATCCTCGCGACAAAAAAAAATCCGCACGTTGCGGGGGACATTTCTTTCTCATCCCCGTTCCCCGCTGGAATAGATCCCTGACGGGGATCCCCGCCCCCCGCTTAAATTATAATTAGAACATACATTCTTTGTTATTAATACAAAACATTGTCAATTATACACATTGACATATGTAAGAAATCATTATGTGTACATCAAAATGAACACATTTGTATAATAAGTAATCTCTTGATAAGATAATTATTTATTTTTATTATTAATTAGTACACGAAAACATCATCACGTGGAAGTTTAACGAGTCCCCGTTGAAACGGAAATGGGGAATGCTTTTATGTTCCCGTCCCCGTTGAATAAAAAACTAGTGTCTAAGGCGCGCCTTACACACGATTGTTTTTTTGCGATCATATTAAAATGTATATAAAAAAAGGAATGGTATATATAAAGATTTTGGTGTAACACAACATTGATTGTTCATTTCTTTATGAACAAACTAAGCATCCGACAAAATTTATATATCTTTGGTACCAGTTCGAAGTTGTGCGTCTTCGAAAATATAAACGTTGCAACGATCAGTAGTGCTTCAACAATCAGGTAGCACGATATGAAGGCTAATTATATATTCATGCATTGTTCCAAGTTACAGAACGCTAACATATGCTGATATATGTAGTCTTGATGTCATATCTATTTAGGTCATCGGAGTTTAATTTAAGCATTAGCATAACAGTTATATGTAACAAGCATGGCTAAAGGGTTAAGATCGATAACATAAGATGAGGCATTCTACATTAAGCAAATTCTTTTAGCCGATAGAATCGTTGATGTGTAGTGATCCTTGTTTAACCCCATAAAATGAAAATGTAAAGTTTTATTAATCTGACCGGTCACCTAGCAATGGAGTAGAAACATGTTGTGTATGTAGAAGTATACATAGGAGTAGATAGTGTTTATATTGTTATACGCAAGGACAAAAGGTATTGATTTTTATTATATGGTTCTATAAATGGTATATATATGTGTATTAACACTTTCGGTAAGTAAATGGATTAAATAGTGGATAGGGAGTTAATTATAGAAGTTTACCTCTTTAGAGGAGATTGAAGAGGAAGCTCGACCTTTTTACCTTTATATTTGTATGGGTTGAAGACGACGAGGAGCTTGGGGCGTAGCTAGATATGAGAGTTCGTAAGCTCTTCGAATAGTTTTTCGAAGCGGAGGATAAGAAAGAGGGGAATTTGGAGGCGACTCTAGCAAAAGAGGTGAGAATTGGTAAGGAGGAGAGGAGCCTTATTCATCGCCGATGGCTGAATACTTTGATTGTATAAAGCATAACATCTTTAATAATAAATTTATAAAATATTTAAGACCGTCGCGGGAAAGGAGGAGAGGAGCCTTATCCATCGCCGATGGTTGAAGGACACGAAGCTTCGGAAGGCTGTCTACTCTAGGTCAAGATTCAATCGTGCGGTGAAAGAAAAAATAGATGAGGTGGACACAGCGAGGCCGAGAGCTGCCGTTTTGAACCACCTCACCTTTGTTATATAGTAAATTTCATCATCCCCATTGCTATATAGTAAACTTCATCATCCCCGCCCCTAATGAAGGATTTCGAGGATGAGATCCCATTGTCATCTCTAGTAAAAATAAATAATTTTAAAAGTTCAAAGACGTAAAAGTCCGATCTTCTAAATAAAGAAAAATCAGACAATGGAAATGAGAGGGTGAACCGGACCTTCTCCGATGCAAAATGGCAGTGGGCATTAAACTTCCCGCGACGTTTGCAATCGCGTTGCTCCGGGGATTCAACTGTTATTTTTTCTCAGAATAAAGTTCAGAGAAAGATGCGGTGCTGAAAATTGAACGGTGCCCATTCAGGATGTATGCAGAGAGCAGACCACAACTTCCGAATATAACATGAAGCATGCTTGAGCACAGCTTGCGGCGCGCCAAAACAGTAGGGAAGTTGGCAGGTGATAGGTTACAACATTGGATAGAATAAAGTAGATACATCTTACGAGCAGTACGACAGTGATATAAGAACAAAAGTATATGCGATTCTAAAAATTCAGTTAACATGCTAGCAAACGGTACAAGCGGAACATCGCATCATGAAGCCACAAGGATGACAAATCAGGTTAACCGATCTCGCTTCCAATGCAAGATTATTGCAGTACGTAGTCGGGGGCCGGTCGTCCATAAAACCATACACAAGTGCCTATCCGCTGAGGCCGCAGCTCCACCCACATCCACACCCAGAATCGACAAGGAGCCTCATTTCCTGTTTACTTCCATGCAACGCAAGGCAGCCTGCACGATGGTGACTTCAGTAAGAACGAAGATGCAAAAGGCAAAACAATAAAAGGCACGACATTATTGACAAAAAAAAAATCAGCCTGCCTAAGCCTGAGCATGGTTGAGCAGACCTAGACATTTACCTTTATACCTAATAGTATGTAATTTAAGCGCTATACAAATGTTTGAGCGTGAAGAAATGTCTAATTGATCAACTAATAATAAGACATAAATTTGAAAAGGAAACTAGTTGCTTGTGAATAGAACCACTCATGATATATCTCTAAACTTAAACCTATGCAGGTAAACCCATATTTATGAGAATCGAACCATGGTATTTGCAAGCCAATACTAATCAAGGTGAGGCCAACGTTGAAGAAAGTACTCCCTTAAACGCTGCAATTCCAGGTCTAGTGCAAATCAAGCTATCTTAATTTTAACCAAGTTTTAAAAAATAGTTCCAACATTAAAAGTTTGATGCAATTCTAATCTGCAACTAAAATACATTCCATGATAAATCAAATGGTATATACCTAACGTTAAATACTCATATCTTTTTATACAAATTTGATCAAATTTAAGAAAGTTTGGACAAATATTATCCTAGAATTAGCACGTGACAATAGACAGAAGATAAGATGAAAGGCAACAAGCTACTCACCCTAACTTTAGAGATACATCCGAACCATCATCATTATCCTGTGAACTCCCAGAGTGCAACGCAGTCATAACTGATTCAGAGGATTGCCCTTCTTCAGCAATAACATTTTCAGTATCAGCAACTGCTTGCTTGCCAGCTGGGGGTATCTGGGATACCTGTGTTCAGGTATAAAATTAAAATGCAAATATGTGCTCAGATCATCCGATAAGTCCTTCTAAAAGAAACGAAGGATTGCTAGAGAAGTGAAATTACTTGATTCCTCAGTTGCATGTTCTCCTCTGCCAGCTGCGTACTCTGCAGTAAAGCATGGGGAAATTTATAAGCTACATATGCGCCTGCAAGTGTGTTTCGCGTGTCCGGCTGGACGGCCACAAACTCCAGTCGTCCATTGCTATCTGCATGTACCCTACTTCAATATATCCAGCGGGTTGCTCCACTACTTCTATGCCATCAGCGCTCGCTGTGTTTGTGATGTTCACCTGCAGTTCCAGATCCTGCACGCCAGTCCGTATGACGGGCGTTGCAGTTGGGTTTTCTCTGGTACAGGAATGACTCAACGCCACTGCCAAATCCTGAGCTGGAATGTGAGAGGCCTAAATGATGGGGCGAGAAGGGACACTGTGCATGATCTTGTTCGTGATACAGGTAGCACAATCGTATGTCTCCAAGAAACAAAGCTGTCGATGGTAGACCACCATGTCATCGCACGCACTTTAGGGTCAAAATTCCTTACTAGCTATGTTGCTCGGCCAGCAAACCAAACCAGAGGGGGCATTCTGCTTGCTGTGTCCGAAGACTTCTTCACACTCTCTAACGTATCTACTTCCGACAACGCCATCACAGCCATGATCACCATGAAAGCGGACGGCACAGAGTGGTGGATTACAGTGGTCTACGGGCCCCAATCCAATGCAGACAAGCTCCTGTTTCTTCAGGAATTGAGGGCCCTTGCCTCCCAGGGACACGAGAGGTGGCTGGTCCTTGGGGATTTTAATCTCATTTACCAGGCTTCAGACAAGAACAATCTAAACCTAAACAGGCGCCTCATGGGTTCATTCAAATCCACCATAGATGACATCCACCTTAAGGAACTTCGTCTGAATGGCCGCCAATTCACCTGGAGCAATGGGCAGGCTGAACCAACCATGACAAGAATTGACAGATTCTTCTGCACGCCCGATTGGGAGCTTCTCTTCCCAACCTGCTACATCCACTCCCTACCCTCCCTCATGTCGGACCACACCCCTCTGCTCTTGCAAGGAGAGATAATGCGCAAAACAAACAGTTCCTTCCGCTTCGAGAACTTCTGGACACGCATTGATGGATTCAAAGAAACGGTATATTCGGCCTGGAATAAGCCGTTACCCTCTGTCCAGCAACCACTCTTGCGCCTGCACATCAAACTGGCACGAACGGCCAAGGCCATCAAAGCTTGGAGGAGAGTGAAAGTAGGAGACACGAAACTTCAGCTGGCCATAGTCAAGGAAGTGATTCTTCGCTTAGAAACTGCTCAGGAAGCGCGCACTCTATCTCTTGTCGAACTGAACCTCCTCAGAAGATTGAAAGCTAAATCCTTGGGGCTAGCACTCGTTGAGAAATCACGAATCAGACAAAGGTCCCGCTTGACCGCCGTCCGCCTTGGGGACGCCAACTCAAGATTTTTCCATCTCAGGGCATGCTCTAGGGCAAGGAAGAACTTCATCCAAGCCTTGCAAACTGAGACTGGCTTGGTCGTCACACAGGAAGGAAAGGAGAAGGTCATCACTGACCACTTCATGCAGCATTTGGGCACAATGGCCCCTAGAGCAAGGACGTTCGACTGGAATTCGCTAGGCTACCACCACATTGACCTTTCCTCCCTGGAAGCTCCTTTCTCCCAGGAAGAAATTAAAGAGACTATCCTCTCAATGCCTCGCGACAAGGCGCCAGGCCCGGACGGGTTCACAGGTACCTTCTACAGGGCGTGCTGGGACATCATTAAGGACGATTTAACAGCAGCGTTTAACCAGCTCCACAATTTAAATGGGCAAGGATTCAAACTTCTGAATGCAGGCAACATTGTTCTCATCCCCAAAAAAAAGGATGCTTTGCGGGTGAGCGACTTCCGCCCCATCAGCCTCATACACAGTGTTGCCAAGATTTTCTCAAAATTATTGGCCAACAGGCTTGCGCCCCACCTAGACGATCTTGTTTCAAAGTGTCAAAGTGCCTTCATTCGGAAGAGATGCATCCAGGATAACTTCTTATACGTGCAAAATATTGTCAGGCAATTCCAAAAGAACAAAACACCAGCACTATTCCTAAAGCTAGACATCCAGAAAGCGTTCGACACGATAAATTGGAGCTACCTTTTAGAATATCTACAAGCTCGCGGATTTGGTCACCGTTGGCGCGAATGGATTACCATCCTTTTTAGCACGGCGAGTTCCAGAGCCCTGATAAATGGTGTTCAAGGAGAAAGCTTCGACCACAGGCGTGGGGTGAGACAAGGGGACCCCCTCTCTCCCATGCTGTTCATCCTTGCCTTTGACCCACTGCAAAGGATTTTAGACCTTGCTTCAGAGCATGGTGTCCTGACACCTCTCCCTCTTGCTACAGCTAAGCTCAGAACCTCCCTCTATGCTGATGACGCGGCTATCTTCATCAATCCAACCCGTAATGACCTGCAAGCGGTCAAACAGATCCTCAATGCGTTCGGAGCTGCAACGGGTCTAACAACAAATTTTGAGAAAAGCTCCATCCACCCCATCCGTTGTGAAAATGTAGATTTGTCCAACATCCTCCAGCCGTTCCCGGGATGCTGCAAAACCTTCCCTTGCCAATACCTCGGCCTTCAACTCCACACCCGCCCACTACAAAAAATTCATGTCCAACCACTAGTGGAGAAGATCAGACAGCGTCTTGCCGGATGGAAAGGTCCACTGCTTAACCGCGCAGGACGCCTCACCCTTGTATCTTCAGTGCTCTCCTCCATGCCGATCTACCACCTAACCATATTCCCCCTTGCGAAATGGGCCACAAAGCAAATTGATAAGATTCGACGCTCTTTCCTATGGAAAGGCGAGGATAACGCGCACGGGGGGCACTGCCTTGTTAACTGGAAAACGGTGGCTAGACCAAAGGACCTAGGAGGTCTAGGGGTGCTAGATCTTGAGAAATTCAATCGTGCCCTCCGGCTCCGTTGGCTTTGGCAAGAATGGACAGACAGCTCAAAACCTTGGGAGGGGCTCCAGGTCCCTTGCAACAAGCTTGATCGCCTGCTGTTTCAGGCATCCACCACGATGGTGATTGGGAATGGCATCAAAGCGAAGTTCTGGCACCATGGCTGGCTGGATGGGGAGGCTCCACGCAACCTGGCACCTCACCTCTACAAGCTGATCAGAAGGAAGAATAAATCTGTGGCCCAAGAACTGACTAACAGTGCTTGGATTCAGTCTCTGAGAAGGAAAATCACAACCACCACGCAACTTGAGGAATTTGTCTACCTCTGGACTAGGATCCGTCAGGTGAGCTTACAGCCGGATGTAGAGGACACTTTAGTCTGGAAATGGACACAGCACGGTCTCTACTCCTCCAACTCAGCCTACAGAGCCCAATTCTTGGGATCCTATATCAACCACAAGATCAGCCTCATTTGGCGGGCTAGAACAGAGAACAAATGTAAATTCTTCGCTTGGGTGCTCATCCAAAATAAACTCCTCACTGCAGACAACCTAGTACGTCGTGGATGGCCACACCACCCATCTTGCGCCCTTTGCAATGGACCTATAGAATCAGGACTCCATCTATGCCTAACCTGCCCCTTCGCTCATGAGGTTTGGAACACAGTTCTTGCTTGGGAAAGCTTTTCCCTGCCGCAACATGTGGTTTGGAGCAACATCTCCAGCATTAGCGAGTGGTGGGAGAAGACGGAGACTCTCTTTCCGCAGGATCGCAAACGGGAGTTCAATGGCCTGGTCATCTACACTATGTGGAACCTTTGGAAGGAGCGCAACCGAAGAATCTTTGAGCATTGCTCGCTGCCACCGCTCCAGATCGCAGAGAGAGTAAGAGAGTGTGTCTTGCTCTATAAAAGGGCATCCAACCGCCTTGGCTTGTACTAGGGTTGTCTGTCGTGTTCCGTCTTAGGTGCCCAATCCTATGGCCTGAGGGTTGCCGCCCCTATGTACTCTAACTTTTTTCCTCCCTCTCTTAATTGAAAGGCAGAGCTCCTGCCACTTAGTTCAAAAAAAAATAAGTTATAATTTGTAAGTTATAATTTATAAGTACATGTTTTTAAACTAAAGAGTGTACTTGGCAAGACAACAGATTCCCTTAATAAAACTCGGTCGAGGAGGGAATGACTGCCCTACCGGTATTAATGTATGGGATCGGCACTCAAGGATTACACAACCCCGTGATGACTAAAAAGAGACCAAAACATTGGCCCGGTCGAGAAAATTCGTGAACCCTGTCCCCATCACTAACGGGCCAACGTCAACCGTCCACTCTACATATACTCAACCGAAGGGTGGCACAGGTAAACCGAGAGCGAACGAGACACAATAAGCTTTGTACTCCATCCATTTTAAATTATAAGTCACTTTATATTTTCTAGCTATGCATCTAGATATACATCAGGCCTGGATACGTAGTAAAAAAATATGCATCTATGAAAGCCATAATAACTTTAGTTTAAACTAAAGAGTGCCCTTCGTAAGAAAACAGATTCCTTGAGGCCGACGTGAGGACCAGGTGCGTCGCTTCTTCTGTCTATGTGAAGGCAGAGACAGGTTTGGTCGTGGAAAGTGGAAACTTTGGAAGATTTTCATGACCATGATATCACCACCAGACAAATCATAGAGAATGTGGCGTCTGATCTCTGCCTTTGGTTGCACCGGACCAAGGCCACCACTCGCTCCACCATTACTAATTGGAGGGATAATGTTTAAGAATGTAACTTAGCAGCTAGTGCCTTTTGCTCTTGTAAATATCTCACTATCAAAACTTGTATGTTTGGACCCTAAGATATGTTTATAAAAAGTTCAGCGGCAATCATGTTCTGTAGTTCCGGTGCAAAAAAAAGGATCTTCACTGCTAATGCAACATTTCAACAGCGTTAAGCATCAGCACATGAAAAGTTCTATGGTCTTAAACTGAGACAAGAGTGTTCACTTTGAGATAACTGTCCTAAAACTGAAGACATGAATGTTTCTGTTGAAATTGCAATAGATAGAGTGTAATTCATGTAGTTTGCGATCAGTTTTTTCTGTAAATTAAAAGAAGTGTGCCTTACGCCCTTACCTCTACTCAAAAGTAAGTACTTATCACGGAAATATGTTTAAAACAAAACATTGCTTGCCTCTATGAGGGTTGGTGTGTGTGTTTCCCAGAAGCAAGAGAAAAAAAGTTAGCACTGCAAATCCACTTATGTATTTCATCTATTCACTAAAGGAATCTCAGTTGCTAACAGAACATTAACCATATGCAAGTTAAACAATTGTTATCACTTAATTTCAACAAAGGTAATAGACATCTTATGATATCTTGATAACAATTAGGAACAGCAAGCCAGCTTTCTTTTTTTAAGAGAAAGCAAGCTAGCTAGCTTTCCAGTTTCCACGAAAAGCCAATATAATGGTCCTTTAAAGGAAGAATATCATCTTGACTATTAATGTATTTAATTAATTAAGGACCCACACACATTCACTCAATTCTTATTCCATACAAGTGAAGTATTCTAGACTAGTTACAATATTCATACCGAAGTCACATGAGTTTGATCCTGTATTTGCAGCAACCATTCACTAGATCAACCAAAGTAACAAATATGATACTATAATTTCCAAGATAACGCGGTGGATGGAACAGATCATAGCTTAAAGAATCTAGTAGTTCACTAAAAAATAGTTGACCATAAAGTACAGAAGCTAACCAATACATGAACAAATTAGAATGCAACAAGCAGTGTTCTTAAGGCGTCGCCTAGGCGTCGCCTAGGCGACGCCTAGGCGTCCAGGCGCCCGGGCAAAACTGGCCGCCTTGCTCGCCATACCCGCCTAGGCGTCGCCTAGGCGCCGCCTAGGCGCTAAGGCGGTTGGCTGGTGCACTTGCTCGCCTAGGCGCCGTAAGAACACTGGCAACAAGTCAACCCATTTATTGTTCATTACCTTACGTTCGAGGTCATTGATCTGTTCCAAGAATTGTTGATCCTGCGATCATATGTCCAATCAAATATTTGCTAATGCCAAGCCTGACTTCACGGAAACTGACATAGCATCATGTTTAACAGATATACCTTTGTTTGAAGCACCCTATGCAGACCAGATTCCAGGTTCTTCTCCAATTGCTGGAGTTCTTCAACATTCAATCCCTCAAGTTCTTCACCTCTCATCTGCCTATAAAAAGACATGAAGTACCATAAAATATGCATTATAGACAATATTTTTTCCATGGATCATGTATAAACAACAAATCAGATGTACCTGAGTCGAAGGCTTGCTTCCGCAAGTTGCTCATTCAAATTTGCATATTTGCTATGCTCTAACTGAAAAGATATGCACAACTGTCAATATCAGCAACAAAGTTAACATGCCAGTATGCCACGCAACACAGGCTAATGTTGTTTTTAATGATATAAAAAATTCAACCTGCAGGGCTAATATCTCGCCTCCACTGTATTATATTAAGAAAAAACCTTCTATCGCATGTCAAGAAAACCCTTGAACCCCTGCTCCATCCATACTACAATAGTACCGTAGCCTATGTGAGAACGACCACAACCGGGGTCGAGCTTGGACCTATGTTTTGTCGTGTGACAGACGAGGGGATTTTTTTTTATCCATTGCAGAAAATTCACTCTCATGGTGAATCGAAGACAGGACTTGAAGAGTGCTACTTAGACCACCTAGACAACTTAGTCAGAGGGTCTTTCGTGTTTTTAAAGATATAAGAGTCTCATTCATTACACGATCTATACTGTGTGCTTTCTGTTCTAAGTTTTTTTTTGTCTCCTAAACATATAAAGTTTAGGAATGACTTAAAATTTTGTTAGATTAAAAAACTATATAAAAATATAGTAAATGCACCATTCATTTTTTCCTTTCTAGATAGACGATTAATAAGCCAAATAATCCTTCAAATTTATAAGTAATGATCCATCAAACAAAAAAATGGTAGTATTACCATGATGTCCACTTATTAGTGTGGTGGCAATGTTATTCCCATGAGGTGGTTAAATAAAATAAAAGAGTTATATAAAGGATAATTAGTGTTTCCTAGCCGATTCAAGTCAAGACCAAAATAGAATATCAATAGAGCATGCTGCAAGTCATGGAGCAAACTATTGCACGGCTGGAACAAAGCAAGTTTTTTTATAAAAAAAGGTATTTCAGTCAAACAAAATTTTAAAACTAGTAACCAAGATAAACACAGCACATTATATGAGAATTTTAACTAGACAAACCTTTGACATAAAATGTCCCATGCATTTTGTAACATATTCCCCACGTTGTCTGTTGCCTTCATGGATTTCCAACTACTATACATACTACCTAGCATTACATTAGAGAAGAAATGTACATACGTTCAAGTCCAGCGAAGGCTGTTCTGTTTTCCCCAGGTTTTTAGAATGCGTGTTGTACTTGTCAATTATCTCATTCATACTGCCAAAGGGAAGGAAATGTCAGTACCATAACATGCTACAACCAATCAATAAAGCAAAAATAAATTAAATGCTAAAGTGAAACCATGTTCGTAATTCTAGGCTGATAGTATAATTCCAAAGGCACAACTGAAAGTAGGTAAATCCCTAGCTATATATACACGATAAAGATCTGTCCTTTCGTTGTTGGAGATATTGTACTAATAAGAAGTAAACAATACTATGACACAGTAGTTGAGACATTACCGAAATCGGGCTCTTTACCGAGTGCCTGAAGCACTCGGCAAAACCTGGAAAACACTCGGCGAAGTCTTTGCTGAGTGTAGCACTCGGCAAAAATAGCTCGGCAAACTGTACATCGGCAACGACTTCTTTGTCGAGTACTTTTTATCGGGCACTTGGCAAAGACTTTGTCGAGTGTCACTCGGTACTCGGCAAAGAAAAGCCGCCGTCACGGCGACTGGTAACAGAGACGGCGTCTTTGCCGAGTGTTCTAGGTGACACTCGGCAAAGAGATTACCTTTGCCGAGTGTATTAGGTGGCACTCGACAAAGAGTTTTCCTCTTTGCCGAGTGTCCGTCAGCCTACACTCGGCATTTGTCGGTTTTTTTGCCGAGTGCGTTAGGAGGCACTCGGCAAAGCTTACTTCTTTGCCGAGTGTCAGGGTCGTAGCACTCTGCAAAGAAACTTTACCAGTGTCTAGATGTTCCTTCTTTACCGAGTGCTATGACCCTGACATTCGGCAAAGAACCTCTTTGCCGAGTGTTACACTCAGACTAGCTCCAACAAGGAGCTCTAAAAGATCCTGTATCCTAAATTTAGAGGACGAGGACGTCCTCTACTCCCTCCAGCAACGTCCTCTAAACAGTCTTCTAAATTTA
Organism: Zea luxurians; assembly: GCA_029449295.1. Lineage (NCBI taxonomy): Eukaryota > Viridiplantae > Streptophyta > Magnoliopsida > Poales > Poaceae > Zea > Zea luxurians. Next base: position 603,901 of record JAOPSE010000150.1, on the reverse strand, counting down.
GAGAACGCTGCTGGATCCTCTATATGTAGAGTTTCTCTAAACGGTTCTCTATCTATTTAAATACTTTAAACAACCGGTTTAATAAAACTAAAATATGTACAATACATTTGAGAGTATGACAAATACGTATGTACAAAAATTAAAAATTTAAAAATGTCTTTAATATAGGTATTTACATATAGAGGACGTGATTTAGAGGACGTTGTTGGAGAGAAAGTAGATATAGGAGATGGAATATTTTAGAGAAGACTGTAAAGGACGGATATAGAGGATGTATATAGAGGACGTTGCTGGAGACAGTCTCAGCAAAGTGACCAGTATACACCTTTTAAATTTGTTTTTCCTATTCCCTCCAAACAAACAAAAGATATAACACATATACATCACAGATATCACATAATCATCACAGTTATCACATATACATCACATATCTCACAAAGACCATAAATCAAACTAGTTATCACAGCATTACCAACATGTTAGAACACAAACATAAGTATCCAACACTCAAGAACATAAATCTCAAGTATCTCACAAAGCATTACCAACATCAAACAAGTTCAGATCGGGTTATCTCACAAAGTATTAACAACACTAACAAAGATAATATCTCATCGACTTGATGGCATGTGGACAAGTTTCATGATTAACAACACAACCTCTACATATGATATCATGACATGTGGACAAGTTTCATGATTTTCTAACTTTGTGTTTTATACAATTTTTAAACAACTTGATGGCAAGTTCACAGTCATGTTTAATGATCATGGTGCTCGTAAATTTCGGTCTGTTCTTGAAATCGATCGTAACTTGTGTTACCTAACATGGAAATTATTTTTGCATTCGCGATTTAAAATTTTTCGAGTGACTTGCAGTTCAAATCTGAAATTTTCGAGGAAATTCAATTAAATGAACAAAATCTAAGAGTTATAACAAACACTTTTATAATTGCGCAAAAATGGAATATGTAGGTCTACATAGTGTAAACACATACCACAAAAAGTTTGGTTGGGAAAAGAAAAAAAACTAAAAATATACTTTGCCGAGTGTCCAAGAATGGCACTCGGCAAAGCATTCTTTACCGAGTGTCAGACGTGGGACACTCGGCAAAGGCCGGCTCTCGGCAAAGTTAACGGCCGTCAGCTACAAATGTCTGCTAACGGCCCTTTGCCAAGCGTCTCCGTTCGTCGAGTGTTAGGCACTCGGCAAAGCGGTCTTTGCCAGGTGTCTACCTGTGCCGAGAGGCTCTCGGCAAACGCTGTCGTTACCGAGCGTAGGACTTTACTGAGTGCGGCACTCGGCAAAGACTCGCCGAGTGTCCGATAAAAAACACTCGGCAAAGCGCGTAGCACTCGGCAAAGAGCAGGATTCCGGTAGTGAGATGTTCAGAAAGCAACAATAGGAAGAGATTATCTATCCCTTTTCCTCTTTAAAATATATACTTAAAGAGGACTTAAATTCAGCAATAGGATCTGATTCCATAAGGTGAACCTAAAATAATACATTTTATATGGAAGAGATAAACCAGCCTGCTTCAATATTCACATATGTATGTGGTAAAGTTATGTTCTAAGTTAAAATTTGCTGTTTGCAAAAAACATATCGCTTTAGCATGTTACAACCTAAACTAAACATAACCATGCAATTGCTAGTCTAATTGATTCTTCACTGAAATTTTGAAGGCTCCAAATTCAGCGAAGCAAAGTATCATAGCTTGCAGGCTAATCAATTGATGCTAACTTAAAAACTTAAGATAAAAACATCGGTAGCAAAGGAAAGTGATTCTAAGTATTAACAATAACATGACGCTGAAGTACAAGTGGATCGTACATGAAGCATTTCTGAAAAAAGAGTGTTGCTATATGTACAACTCCAATGGTAGACTAAGATACGACCACGATCTAATGAATCATGAGTCATTAGTTCAGAATAAAAGCAACAACAACCATACATTAACGTTGGTGGTAATCCAGCCATACGGTTGGATCATACGTGAAGCATTTCAGGGAAGATTTTTTGTTCTTAATGAAATGACACGCAGCTGCCCTGCGTGCTTCAAGAAAAATTAGCCAGTTGTCCGTGCTTTGCAACATTTTTTATATAGTATATAAATAAGTACTGAGATATTTATTCAAATATAATTATTAGTTATTTCTAAACACTAATGTACGTGTGGTCTGGTGGTTAGCCCAAAATTTCTAGAGCAGAGGAACGTGGGTTCGAGTGCTCGCTCTGCACTAATTATTGTTTATTTCTAAACACTAAGGTGTGTGTGGTCTGATGGTAGCTGCGCGGGTGAGATTAGAGGTGGGCCTAGAATGTCAGCGTGGAAGGTAAAGTCATGGTAGCACCAGGTGTCCACATTAGCTTCTTAATAGATAGAAGTGCAATATGTTTAAAAAGTATGAATCTCGAAAAATGGTTAACTGCATTACCGATTCAATGTTTGTATCTACATGAACAAGCTTACATCTACAGGTACTGGCTTACTATCATTCATGTACATACAAACTAAAAGCAAATAATAGCTTCACAGTCTACCTTAGACTATCTCTAGCAGCTTTTCTATTCCACCTTATATTTTAAACTTAACTCTATAAATAGTGCAATGTTGTCTATATTGCAAAAATAGGTTTTTGTGTGGCCATATGCAAGATATGCTGGACACAGACTTAGCCAACAGAATCTGGAGAAATTAAGTGGTATAACAAGAATTCGGCCATAACATCTAGGCAAGGCCGTAAAAATTATTACTCCGGGGAAGGCTTCCCTTTGAGCAAACATTGCCAAAAGAATCGGTGACCAACTATATAACGTGTAAAGAGTAGCATATGATTTAACTATACAAACAATTTCAGATTAAACAACAGTAATTGCATACGATTAAACAACAGTAATTGCATACTAACCAACAGTAGCTAGCACATAATTTAGCAAGAAATACAAAGTTCTATAAGGCCAACCAACAGTCCTTTAGTTGCAGCAAGAAAGAATCGCACAAAGCACGAGACCCCTCTTTTAATCACTAGGTATTGCAACGCCACCCAGCACCACATGAAATCACAAGGACAGTCGTACGCAATTGGCAGAAGTGACTTTTACCCCAGCCGCGCGCAGAACTGGCAAGGTCGCACTCGCACGCCTCCAAACACAATTAATAACTCTACACACTGATACGCACAGCAAATAACAGGTGTCACAGTGCTGGCAGGGGCAATGGAGATGCCCAATCGGAAAAAAAAACAGGAATAAAAAAATAATCTGCAAGCACACATGTGGAAACTACAGTTAGTAGAATGCAGATTAAAAATCCCCACTACTCACTACTACCATTTTCATGGACACTCAGATGCAGCAACGTGCGCGCCATCAGACCTAACCCAAAACATCATTCGAAAAGCTTCACTTACGTGTAAAAAGTTCGATACAAAACCGATCAATAGTTCAATACTATCGCGTGGTCGGTCTCTAGGTGGAGAGGAAACCAGACGAAGCAGAAGTATCACGCGGCGGCCGGAACCCGAACCCTAGCCAGCCGGATCTTATGAGATACAACGACTCGGAAGGCGTGGAGGGAGGACAGCTGGTAGATCTGTGGAAACACGGCGGCGCGTGTGTGGAAGTGATGCGGGGTAGACGGGCGCGGGGAGCGTGTATACTGTATACGCACCTGGAGCTGGCGAACTGGGAGAGCTTCCCCGTGGAGGAGAAGACGATGAGCGCGACGTCGGCATCGCACAGCACGGAGAGCTCCTGGGCCTTCTTGAAGAGGCCGCGGCGGCGCTTGGAGAACGTGACCTGCCTCGCTGCCGCGCTCTCTATCCTCTTTATCTCCCGCCTCTCCCTCGCCATCCCCGCCGCCGGTCGCTCTCAGTCTCAGTCTCAGTCTCAGCTCCGTGGACGACGCAGACACTCGGCCGCCGAGAGGCGAAGCCCAGAGGCGACCCTCTCCAGTCCCCACTCGTCCCACGGGCCGGGCGGAGGTGGACGAGCAGCGAAGCCAACCGGCGGCGGGAGGAAGTCGTGGTTGTGATGCGGTGGGATGCGAGAGAGGAGGAGAGCGAGAGGAAAAGCCGAGGAGAGGGCCAGGGGATTTGCTCCTATTGGCAGGTCGGCGTAAATAAACCCAGCCAGGCACGGGCGCACGGCCCACGCGATTACCCACATGATCCCCGCGAATAAACAAAGCATAAAAACTGTGAAATGGCTACGGGGCCGGCCGGCCCAGTCATTGTTTATGCTCCCCTCGTCACACGGAACGGCCGCGGCGGGGCCCAGCCAGGCGCAGGCAGTAGACGAGGGCGGCGTAGCCCGCGTAGGGATGGTGCCAAGCAGGCGGTGTTCCTGAAAAGGAAAGGGAGTGAGGGGTGGCCGGGTGAGTTGCCGGTCCAGAACAGTACAGTACAGCCTGTAGCAGGCGGCCGCGTGTGCGCTGCACGGTGACGGTGCTCTCTCTGCTACTAGCTGGCTGGCCTGCCGTGGTTTCAGCCTCAGGCTCCTGCGCGACGTGGGAAATCAAGGAGAAAGCCGGCGGTGGTGGTGGTGGTGGGAAGGAAGAGAAAGAAGATGCTGCTGCTGCGCCTGCGCGCGGCCGCAGATTGGGGTGACCTTCGATTGGTGATTGGGGTGGCCGCGTACTGCTGTAGCCGCCCGGATTCGCTGTTCCGGCCCCGATTCTGTGGCGCACCGGCACCGCTGTGCAGCGCCACGCCGCGCCGCAGCGCCCCGCCCCGGCCGGATCTCGCGCAGATTTCCTCTCGGCATGCGTCCTCAGTGAACATTCGTCGGCAGGTTGTTGCATTGATTATTACCCTCCCCCCCCCCCCCCCCCCCGCCCGCCTCCGGGGTTTCGCTCAGCTTTTGGCCTGGGTAATCATGGACGCGGATGGTTTGCTTGTTCCGTTTGATTCTGGGGGCGTATGAGCGTATCGGTCAGTTCTTGACAAGTTTGGTTCTGATTCCACGTAGTGTCAGTACCAAACAACCACACCAACCGTGTATGAAAAGAAAAGTCACATCAACGTGAGATATGGTTTGGTGGGGTGTGTGCATCGATAAGTCGAAACAATAAGTGGTTAGCCGATAGGGCATGTGCACACTAGAGGCACCCAAACAATTTTCTAAGTATAAGAAATAGATAAAAAAAATTGTATGATATAATTCTGAATTTTTGAATCATAAAGTTAAGAGACAATATAAAAATGTTTCAGACTCTCCTAGCCCTATAAAATTTAGTAAAGTTAGTGGAGATAGAGTTGTGAACCTTTAAAAAACAATTAGATATGTTATTTCATTTATTATTTAAATTAAAAATATTTTAAACTATTTAATTTAAATTATAGATTATAACTCTACGTTGGAGTTGGATTCTAGAGCAGTCTTAGACACTATCATATATGAAGGGTTGTATAGAGTCGATCTCTTCACGAAGTATCTGTTTCTTGTTTTTTTCCATTTACTCCCAGAGACCTGTCAAGACTCAAAAGCCTCATATTAAATGAGGGTTATATATGCCCTAAGGAGCATGAAAACAGTGTCCTTTTTCTGTTTAGTTAGTTTAGCTAGTATTTCTACCGGCAAGAAATAATCAAGAAATAAATTGAGCGATAAAAAAGCATGAAAATACTGTCCTCTTATATTTTCTGCTTGATTAATTTAACCAATATTTCCACCCACAGAATATATACAACAACAAATAAGCAGTAGTAGATATTGTTGGCGCCGATTCGGGCACCAATCACAGCGTTGAGAACCAGCGGCGGTGCTCCCTGCACAGGCGCGGACGGTCCGCGGCCAGGGGCTAGAAGGTCCGCGACCCGACACAGGGCTCAGGTTTCCCGCCTGACGGGCCGGACGGTCCCCACGTGCGCAGGGGCGGCAGAGTTCGCTGACGACGCCTGAATCTCGCTCTCAGGAGGGACCCCGTCAGGGAGGAGAGATCATAGGTGTTGTTTAGGGTCGGCAGGCCACCCTAGACACCTCTAATCGACGTAGAGCCGAAGAGAAGCGAAGAATTTAGGAATTGAGAGTCTAAACTAGAACTACTCCTAATGCCTAAAGTAAAAATGAGAGATAAATTGATTATTGATTTGATTGATGATGATTAATCGGTCTCATTCCTCTATATTTATAGAGGAGGGGGCTGGACCCGTTACAAACAAATCTCCCGAGTTAATTCTGCGAATCTAGCCAACAACTGTAGCAAGAAACTCGGAACCCTAACTAACTCTACGCGTGCGCGAACCGTTTGCACCACCAGTCCGGATCGTCCGCACGGTCAATTTGCCATCCAACATATGCCCCCTGCTGGATTGTTCGGCCTTTGCGGTCAAGTGGTCCGGCAATCTCGCTGGGCCTATGCCTGATGACTGGATTGAGTGGTGCCCAATCGGTCTTGTACTGGAGGTGCCACCCTATTGAATACAGATGTTTGGGGTGCTCCCCCAAGCGGGATACTGGGGCATCCCAAATGAGTATGGTGCCATGCCCCACATTTGATTTGGGGCATATGGCAGTGGTATGTGTGTATATTGATATTGCAAAGGTGGATACGGGGGTGGAGGTGTCCATGCAGGTATGTTGGGTCGTAATTGGACATTATGGCCTCTCATTCTTTCCGACTGATGAGGCGGTCCAATCGGTCTTACCTGCTGCCGCTCTTGAGTGGGTAAGCGAGGTCGCTTTGTCGGCCGGTCACTTGGGCCGACCTTTTTTACATATTTAGACAATAACTGGTCAAAGGTTGGGTCGGCTCTGACCAGTCAGCCAGCTGCCTTTACCGTGTTAGTTTTCCACATACCTATTTCTGGTCGTCGTGGTTTGAAGGTATGTGGCCGTCGCGGTTCCTGGGCATTGTCGGACCGTCCACTGGAATGGTCTGGACTGTCCGACGGTGTCCTGGACCGTCCGCATCTATACATCGGACCATCCGCGCTGCGCAAAATAGGTGCATGCACCTGGTTCCTTGCTTGCGCCTGTACCCCAGCGTTAGAGGTGGTTATGGTAACTTTCAAAGTCTCCCCTCCATTAGGAGTCTTTTCCTCCACCACTTTCCTGCAAGAGATTTTATTATTTCCATCAGCCTCTCGCGCATCGCCGATGATTACTTCTTTGCCTTTGCCCTTATCGGCCATGTCGGGCCGAATTAGGACCTTTTTGCCCTCGAAGTCAATCACATTCACTCGGAAGGGTTCCGTATCCACCTGCATTTCCTGAAATTTCAATCATCCCTCGTTAATGGCCGATTGGATCCATCGTCGAAATACATTACAATCATTAGTGGCATGAGAAAATGAGTTGTGCCACTTGCAGTATGCATGGCGTTTTAGTTCGTCAGCGGATGGAACAATATGATTTATTCTAATGTTGCCATTTTGAGTAATTCATCAAATATTTTGTCATATTTACCAACATTAAATGTAAATTTAACCTCCTCTTGTTGTTTCTTTTGAACTGGTTGTAAGGAGGAACAAGCCGAAGATTTGGCCTTCTTTCACCAAACCATTTCAGCCACGTATACTTCTTTTGGTTCGTCGTCCGAGCTACTCTGGTCACACTCTACTATATGGACGTTGTGACAAATTGTTTTAGCAGTTTCTTTGCTTCGACTTTCATAAGCCAAAACTCTCTGATGTAATTGTGCTAGCGTGAAAAACCGGATACCTTCTAATCTTTCCTTTAAATAATATCGCAATCCATTAAAAGCTAATCCCGCTAGCTGTTTTCTGCCAAATGAATTTGAAAACATCAGTTTCTTGTATCCTAGAACCTACGGATGTACTCATTAACCGATTCGTCTTTTCCTTGACGTAGGGCCACTAGGTCTACTAAATCTAAATCATAGTCACCGGAAAATAAGTGATCATGGAATTTTTGTTCTAAATCCCCCCATGACAAAATAGAATTAGGAGGTAATGTGGCGTACCATGCGAATATGGTTCCTGTTAAAGATAATGAAATTAAACGCACACAGAACGCCTCTGTGTCGGCCAATTCTCCTAATTGTGCTAAAAACTGGCCTATGTGTTCACGTGTGCTCTTTCCTTGGTCACCCGAAAATTTTGCGAATTCGGTTATTCTGGTTCCCTGTGGGTATGGGTGGTGGTCAAATCGGCTGTCATAACGCCTCCGATATGACTGTCTCCTAGGGACCATGCTTACTTCGAGCTTATCTTGGAACGCTCCTGCTATTTCTTCCCTTACTATATCAATAGCAGTCGGTGGGAGACCACTGGCTCTTTGTCCTATCATAGGTGGGGTTGTTTGGACATTAGTTTGTTGTCTTCCCCCTCCATTGGTTTGAGTTCTGTGGTGCATTACTATTTGCCCTATATAGTTCATAGGATTGACCATTCCTTTCCGGTCTTCTAGACAGAGTCGGAAAGTACTCGCCCCCATGGGATTGGGATTATGTATTAATGGGCTGGTGCATTGTATAGTGCGATGGGAAGTGTTGCTGGGACGGGCGAGGATTTAGGTAACAGTCCTCCTCAAACAACCATGTGCGGACCGTCCGGTCGGATACGTGGATCGTTCGGTCGGATATGCGGACCGCCCGTGATCATATGCGGACAGTTTGTCTGGGTGGTTTAGGGCTTGTGTAGCATGTGGCGGCTCGGACGCATATCTTGGTAACTCATTAAAAATGGGATCGGCCGTTGCTGGCCCGGACGGTCCGCGCTCTCGTGCGGACGGTCTAGACTTGTGCAGATCGACTAATTTATTGCCGATTTGCGTAGGAGGTTGTGGTTGCTCAGGGCATCCCATAAAGGGGTTGTGACTGGTCGTGACAACTTGTAGCCAATGAATTACGCGTGTTTTCCCCCAATTCAACCTCGTGCGAAGGAAAATTTGCGACAGTAATTTATCGAACGCACGTACTAGCCTCCTATAATCTTTTTGCATACCCCCTATGATATTTTGTATTTGGTCTCGCTGCTCATGTATATAATTTTTAAGAGATTGGAGCTCGTTCATGTCGCTTACCTTGGGGGTATTTGTGGTAGGTCGGAGCGCAGCCAGATCTGTCGGCCCGTTGCTGGACGACCTTGTTGTTCCTATCCACCTTGAAGTTGGCCAGGAACTTCGCTTTGCTTCTTAGATCAGCTGCTCCTTGTGCTCCTTAAATTGGAGCTATTCGTCAGCTGGCAAGGTCTCCCAAGTCAGCTCTATGATATAGCTGGGGAGACGTCAGAGTTAACCCTTGAACCAGCCATTGAGGACCGATCTGATGGGTCTATATGTGTTTTTCCCAGCGGAGTCGCCAAAAAGTGTGTTGGCGCCGATTTAGGCGCCAATCACTGCATTGAGAACCAGCGGCCTAGCACAGGGCTCCGGTTTCCTGCCTGACGGGCCAGATGGTCCGCGCTTGCGAGGGGCGGCGGAGTTCGCCGACGGCGCCTAAATCTCGCTCACAGGAGGGACCCCGTCGGGGAGGAGAGATCCTAGGTGTTGTCTAAGGTCGGCAGGCCACCCTAGACACCTCTAATCAACATAGAGCCGAAGAGAAGCGAAGAATTTGGGGGATTGAGAGTCTAAACTAGAACTAAACTAGAACTACTCCTAATGCCTAAAGTAAAAACAAGAGATAAACTGATTATTGATTCGATTGATGATGATTAATCACTTGTATTCCTCTATATTTATAGAGAAGGAGAGCTGGACCTGTTACAAACAAATCTCCCGAGTTAATTTCACAAATCTAGCCAATAATTGTAGCAAGAGACTCGAAACCCTAACTGACTCTGTGCGCGCGGACCGTCCACACCACCAGTGTGGACTGTCCACACGATCAATTTGCCCTCCAACAGATATGTCTCTTGTATCCGTCATCCGTACTCTCTCCCATGTTGAATGTTCATTCTCTCCTATGAGGTATAGCTGTCCCCTAGCATAAAACGGGAATAAAATCAATTTTAAATGTTGCCTCAAATATGCAAAATGTTTACTTAACCTCCAAATTACTAGTTACTACCTGTAAAATCAGGTGTTTCGGTCCTACTACATCAAATTGCTTACTTTCTAGAGCTAGAGCATAAGTTGTAGGAAGTTGTAATACACTCTCGAAAGTTAGCAAAACCGTCTAAAGTTAGGCCATCCCGTCGCAAGTTAAGTTCTCGAAAAAATATGGTCGGAAGTTAGCTTAACTTTATAGAACCCTCTAGGAAGTTAGCTAACTTCTTAGAGCCAATTATGCCTCTCAAAAGTTAGCACGTTCACGTCTAAAAGGATCACAATGTCGGAGAGAGGAGTGAATTGGGCTTTTCTAAATTCCTTGTAAAAGATTAAACCCTAAACAAGATTCCAACTTCACCCAACTACTTAGCTAAACCACAAGATCTAGGAAACGGTAAGCAAACCCTAAGTCATCATGGCAAATACTAGGAATACAAATACACACAAAGTAAATTGCTCAAAGTAATGTGGAATGTAAAGTAGGAATAAGAAAACTCCTCCAGATTTTTCCCGAGGTATCGGAGAGTCAGCACTCTCCACTAGTCCTCGTTGGAGCACCCGCATAAGGGTATCGCTCCTCCTTAGTCCTCGCAAGGACCAAGTGCTCACTATAAGATGATCCTTTGCCTCTCCAGAGCTACGAACCCCCCACGATCGTGTACAATATCCGAGTCAAATCACCAAAAAGCCTCCATGGTGATCACCATGCTCCAATCGCCATCAAGCCGTCTAGATGATGCCGATCACCAACAGTAATAGGCCATAGACTTTCACTTAACCGAGAGAAGCCTAATGCATGCGATGTGTGCTCTAGGTGACTCTCATGTGCATATGAGGTTCTAACACGAGATTATGATTTTGCTCATCACCTCACAATGCTATGTGGACGTGCAATGCTCTAGCAATGAATGCTGGGTGGTTGGGCAGCAAGACAATGAATGTGACTGTTGGAAGGGGTAGAAATAGCCCAACCAACCCAAACTAGTTGTTATTGTGTTGTTCTACGCATGGTCGCACTAGACAGTCCGGTGCGCCACCAGTGTGCTTCCAACGGCTAGTTCTGATAGCTAGCCGTTGCATAGAGGCACATCAGATAGTGCAAAGTGACATGTCTGGTGCACACTAGATAGTCTGGTGCCTCTCTCAAATCGAGCCAACTTTACAAACTCTCTAGGTCAGTTGACCGATGTGCCATCGGACACTCTAGTGCCCATAGAGCAGCTATGCTCCTTTTCTACTTAGTGTTTTTATAAACCTTTTCAACTCCAATTTTTGTGTGAGACATAGTGGCACCTAACACAAGTTTTGGGTGTGTGCATTCACCGACACTACGCTAGTCATCTCTTGGTCAAACTACTCATCCACAACCCCTCTTTATAATGTGACTAAAGTAAAACAAAAGTCCTAACTCTATATTAAGTGTCCCACAACTCCTTCAAAACTTAGGATATGAAGACCTTCATCTTTTGATTTGCCTTTTCTAGCCATCGCTTCAAGTTTCACATGAGAGATTGTTTTCAACTGTTGGTGCGCAATTCCCTGCATTTGTGACCTAACATACCATATGCTCTACAAAACACATGTTAGTCACAATATTCTTACGTTGTCATTGATCAATAAAAACAACTAGGGGCCTAGATGCTTTCAATCTCCCCCTTTTTGGTGATTGATGACAACCCTGCAAGAGTGTGAGAGAATTTTGTTTTAAGTTTTATCAATCATTGTAGATTGTTAGTAATATTCCACAAGTAGCCTTGGGAAGTTGAAAAGACCAACCGAAAATTTGGATAATCTCGAACGCCCAATTTGAGTTGCCCCATGCTAGCCTTGGTAAGTCAAGTCACCGCACACACACACCATCTCGGGTGATGACACGAGACGACAGTGGGATGACGAAGAGTCTCTGACGACGGGACGGGGCGTGTAATACCCACTTTATAATAAGAGTATAAAAAGAGGAATTATATTCCTTTGCATATATGTGTGTCATCCCTATTTATCATTTCATGTGGGCATCTCACTTACACCAATAAATAATCAATAAAAGACACTCAACTAAATTATGCATCATGCTGGGATTTTATTGTGTGTGCATTACCCGTGACAATGTAAAAAATATATAATATAAAAATGAATATGTTAAATCTAGAATGGAAATTGAGGTCTAAAAGGAATTCTAGAATTTAGAAAAGAGAAGGAAATGAACATTTTGAGGAGAAAAATAAATAAATAAAGATATATTATGACTACAGTATAGTTTGAATTTGTATAATTGACTCAAAGTTGAAACTCATATTCAAATTCAAATTTGGTTTCAAATAAATATGAAATAAAACAGAACATAAAAGAAAAAAAGATAAAACAGAGACTTGGGCCGCAGGCCTTCATTTCGGCCCATTTGGCCAACTACCCCGCGCAGCCCATCCGTGCGCGCTCGCTTACCGACCACTGTCGCGTGGAGCCCACTGCACAGTCTCGCCGCCACTTGCATCACTGGTGTGCGGGACCGGTGTCCAGGGGGAAGGACCCTTCTTCCACCCGTCGCGGCGCTCTGTAACAGCCCGCGAGGACTACGCCTGAGCTCTGTATCCGCCGAGAATTAGTTGTGAATGGACCGACTCTCGCGGGGATGTGGGGGCATAAGAACACCTGCCGCCGCCCGTCCTCGGGCCTAGCTACCCCCATCAAATCCCTCGCGCGCAGAAAACTTGAAGCTCTCGCCCAAGCTTGGATTCGTCGCCAGGAATCCGCGTGCGTCGTGCTCGGGTCTGATTCCCCGCCTGTAAGCTCCGTTATCCATCCCGTGACCTTCTCTGTTTCAATTTAGAGCGGAATCGAGTGTTGTTTGGGGTCGGATACTGCCCCGATTGCTCGTCGGCGTGGAGCCTAGCCGCCATTGCCGCCGACCCTGCGCCTTAGCATTACCGCGCGGTAGCCGCTGCTGAGCCATCCATTCGGTCCAGTGCGTTTCGGATCAACTTACTATAGGTAACTATAACACACCTGATGTTACTATTACTAAAACTTGAGCATAACATCATAAGCATTGGCCACGGTAACCGGACACTAATCGCACGCCAGTAACTCCTTGTCCCTCCGGCCGCCGCGCGTCGTCGCTCAAATTCCCGGCCACCGCTCTTGCTTACTATAAATTGAGGCCACCATGAGCTCCATAGGATCGTCACGCACCCATCCACCAAGTATTGCCCTCAAACGATCACTAGTGAGCTCCAATTTTGGACTTCCCCCAATCTGCTCAAAAACATCGCACGGTCACCCTCGCCATGGACAGCTTGCTCCAGGTCAGTTCCAGCGCCTTGATCGTTTGTTCTAGCATCCTTAGGTCCTCCTCAAGCTCCTCGACCCCTTTGATTGAATTAGATCGCCCTGGATTGCCGTGAACGTCCGTGTTCTTCTGTTGCCCATGCGGTCACCGTGGGCAGGTCGTTTCTGTGCGCCCTTAGTAAAATTATTTTGGGGAAAATGCGTGGGAGGGGTTTAATTCGGTGTCTGCCGCTCGGGAGCACCAATCCTTGCGCCATCCGGCCAGTCTAACCTCGCCGGCGTTCAAGACTCTGTCGTGTGACGTCGTGGTCCTAGCGTAGTGAAGAAATAGAAGTCCAGGGATCTTTCTGCAAGTGTTAGTGACTCAGATCAACAGTAGTTAGGGTTCTTAACCAGTTATTCAAGTCTTCGGGGACCTCTGTGTAAACCTGCTATGGGCACGCGCGTGGGCGCGTTCCTGCTGGGAGTGGGCCGTCTTGGGCTGCTTTCAGCCCAGTACTATTCACTGTTTTTCTTTTTCTTTTTCTACCAGAGCTAAAACAATTCTAGAAATTGGTAAAAAAATGGTTAAAATGTCAAACCAATTTTGCTAGATTCCTAATTTTCCATAGAATTTAATAAAAATAGTTTCAGGATTTTTAGTTCAAATAAGAAATTATAAAGTATTTAAAATAGTCCAAAACCGTGTTTCTGGATTTTTAGAAAATCAATAATAATCCCAAAAATCCCTAAACTTTTTAGATGACCCTTATACATTATTTAGAAGCTTTGGGTAGAGTTTGGTATGATTTGAACCTTGTTTGATTCTTGGAACCCAAAACCCTACCTCCCCTGCCCTGTGAGCTTCACTGTTGACTCCGGGAACCCTAAGTTCTCGGAGATCCGTGAAGGAAAATTGTATTCAAGACTTTAGATAACAAACTTTTATTATCTTTGCACTCTCATGAGCTTTACATGGGCATTCATTATTATGTATGGTTATATTTAGAAAACGAGGAAGAAGTTGAAGTAGAAGAAGAGAAGACTTCACCACCACCACCTGAGGAACATCAGGCAGGCAGCTGTTTCTATTTTGACATCTGCGGGACCGAGCCTAATTCACCTGTAAACCAAGGCAAGCCCCGGTGCATTTGCCACCTCCTTGATTCTTTTAAACTCTTTCTCACTTGCTTGATGCATTAGGTGATAGGAGTTGATTGCTAAAACAATTCCTGCATTTCCTTCCTTGAATTTGATTACCTTCCTTGGAATCCCTATTTTATAAAAGGTTTTTCCTATGCTTAGTCTTGCTTTAGCAAAACAAAATGTTTTGTTTTTACAAAAGATGATGTTGCAAAGTGGGTGGGCTGTTTTTGAAAAATAAAACTTGATGGTGGATCCATCATGGCCATGATGGGTTCAACATCGGAAAAGATGTACCTCTGTCAGGTACCAAACTTTGGGTTTGAAATAATAAAGCTGAGACCGGACGTGTGACTTGCACGAGAAGAGAGTCTCGGTGTAGTGTCTCCGTCTGAGTCGATTAAGGACCGTGTCGATGTAGGCTTGATGACCGAGGACCCTTTAACTGGTCACATGCTTCGTCATGGGTAAGCTTTGCCTCAGGCAGACTAATACCAGAATAAGATACCATGCAATGGGAGTGGAGAGATGGCGAGAGTAGCGTGTACCCTCCGTGGCAAGAGGCTAAACGGTGGTGTATATGTGCTCTCGGTTGGCGTGAACCTGATCTGGTCTTAAGAACCCCGGTGGCGAGTTGACATATGCAAAGGTTAAGTGCTACGTATGTCGTGTGATTGGAGATCCTCAGCTGAGTATAATCGATTCGGATCGCCATAACTTTGCGGATATGAAGACTTGGTCACTGACTTACACGTAGAAATCCAGTGAAGACGAAGGTTTGTTAAGAAATTGGCTAGTACAGGTCAAGTGATTGAACTAGGGTAGAAAGAACTCTAGATACAGGTAATCTTACTTAACCTGACAAGTAAAATTGGATTTTTAAGGATCCACTCTTAGTAAGCATTTCTGCAAACAGAGTATTTGATTATTGTTAAGCCTTACCTTGACTCCCTTAAAGCCAGCATACCCTTGAAAGTCTTTTCTTTAGTCGGGTAAGACATGCTGAGTAATTCCATACTCAGGGCTTTGTCCCATGTTGTTTTTAGGTGAGGAAGCAACCAACTTTTGTTGCTTCTGTTCTAAGGTGGTACCAAAGGAAGAGCACCAGGAGTGAAGCTGCGGGAGGAAAGGATCCTCCATAAAACTTTTGTTTAAAACTTATCGAGAGGGGTTTTTGCCTCCCATGGTTTGTAATAATAATACTCTGCACTCGTATAGTATATTCTGGTCTGTAAATATTTAACTCTGTCTTACTTTTAAATAAAGGTAAGTTAATATAACTGCTTCCGCATTTTTCGTATCTCCGATGCTTGTAATGTCTGCGTGACGGGTGAAACGCTCTTGGGAAAAGTAAGAAAAGCAGATACCGAACTTGTCAAGTGATTCAGGGGCACCTGCAGGGTTGTCTGAGGTCCGTTGGACAAGGACAACTGTAGGTGGGCCTAATGACTTGGGAGGTTCCATCACAACTGGTATCGGAGCGAAGCCCATCTCTGCAGAAGTTATGAGGCATCTTCAAAAAGAATTTTCTAAGACTTACCTAGAAAATTTCTTTCTTTCTTATCTAGCTTACCTCTAAAGTACTTATTTAAAGACCAGATCTAGAGTGCAATGTATAGAAGGTGTGAATCGACTAAGGTTGATTCTGTAATTACACATGCATCATGCTAAAAACTATGCTAATAAGATTTCCCCCTTAAGAAATGCCGCCGTGCACAAGAAAGACTGCGCGCAAGTCAACCGGGCCAATCGGTGTACCCCGTCATCAACTTGCCCCGCGACATGAAGATAGTAGTAGTGATAATAACGATCCAATTGGGGATCTGGAAGCCCAAGTGGATCAGCTTCGAACAGAACTTCATCGCAGGAACGACATATGGATCGCGGATGGCGAAAGAATAAATGAATTAAGAGCCGACATCAGCTACCTGCAAGATCAGCTCGCGGAATGAGATCTAGCGCTCGATTGGGCGGTTAACTCTCGTTCGCTTGCCTGGGCTAAGGAGGCAAAAGCTCGAGCCCGCGTGGAGGAGCTTAGCTCAACCGTAGATAACTTGCAGGTTTATTGTAATACCTTACATGAAGAAGTTCATGTATTGTATTCTCAACTACACCCCAATGTACCTGCGAATCCTGTCGGGACAGAAGCCGGACCTTCTGGGACAGCGAGAGAAGCCCTTGGTGGTGAACTGGACTTGTTCAGGCCCCCTCCCTCAATGAAGTTGGTAGATGAATGGTCTCCTACTCTCGACAGTGAGGCTACTAAGAGTGACAAGAAGCAAGAATAGTATAGTGTAGAAGTAGTAGTAATGTGTAATAGGTAATGTAATCCTGTTGTAAAATTTGAGTCTGTAACATTACCCTTTTTTAGTAATGTAAAATGGATGGTTTTCTTTGGCATATTATATCATTTTCAATGTTTGTTGCCTCAGATGCCATCCAAGACTCGTTCTCAGGATGGAGCAGGGACCTCCAGTGGGAGGGAAGCAACACCAAACCCACCTCCAGTACCTCCCACGCTAGCCGAGGCCATCGCTGCCTTGGTTAACGCTACAGCAGACAATACCCGCTTCCTGCGGGAGATGGCAGGTCAACAACTACAACAACAAGGCGGGCGGGCATATCCACAAGGCCCCCGTGAAACATCCTACTTAGATTTCTCTGAGACCTGCCCTCTGTTGTTTGTCAAAGCAGAGGACCCTCTAGAAGCAGATGAATGGATCCACGTCATTGAACAGAAGTTCGGGCTCCTTCGGTGTTTAGAAATTCAGAAGCCCCTATTCGCAGCACAACAATTGCGCGGCCCTGCCAGTACTTGATGGGGAAATTTTATAGCTGTTCAACCGGCTGGTCATCAAGTAACTTGGGATGAGTTCAAGTTGGCCTTCAGAGAGCACTATATACCTGAAGGAGTTCTCCACATGAAGCAGGAAGAGTTCATGAAGTTGAAACAAGGCGGAGATACTGTCACCCAGTATCTCAATAAATTCAATCACTTATCCCAATATGCAATCGATCAAGTCAACATGGATATAAAGAAGAAGAATTGTTTCATGAGAGGCTTGAATGATTGAATGCAAAGAAAGATGGCCACCTGCATCGACCTTACGTACGGAAGGGCTGTCAGCACAGCGCTGGCAGTTGAGGCTAAATATGCAGGTTCCGAAAAATCCAAGGGTTACGAAGGCGACAGACCCAGTCAGGGGTCTGAGAAAAGGCAAAGGTTGGTAATCCGACCTTTCAATCCGAATCGCTCTTCCCCACGTCCACCCTCCTACCCTTTTAAGCATCCGGTCTTTATTCGCCCCGCCACTGCCCCCACTCCAACAAGACAGCCGGGTGCCCCTGGCACTCGTTTCCCTATCCTCCCTAGCTCTTTGACTGGCTGTTTCAACTATGGAAAGTCCGGACACTTTATTAAGGACTATCCATATCAGAGCAAAATCGCTCAAGTAATCAGCAAAGTTCTAGGAATTCCGCGCAAGGGAAGGGAAATGCGGCAAACAATACTGCGGGCAAAAATACAAGGAAAACGGGACGAATTTATTATACTCAAGTGGCCACAACACCGGACGACGAACCGGTTATGATGGGTATGTTTCTAGTGGCCAATCACCCTGCAATTATTCTTTTTGATTCTGGTGCTTCGCATACGTTCATAAGCAAGAAATTTGTGGAGCAATATTGCATTCCATACCATGAATCAAGGGAAGGGTTTAAAATTCATTCGCCTGGGGAACAAATATTTACTAAAGAAGTGGCTTTCCAAGTGCCCGTAACATTGGCTGGACGGGACTTTCCTACTAATATGATTGTTCTGAAAGGCCAAGACATAAATGTAATTCTGGGCATGAATTGGTTGGCCCAACATAAAGCTATTCTCAATACTGAATTGAGAACTATCAAATTGAGTTATGGCCCCGAAGAAGTTCTTTTGTCTATCCCCGTAGCCATTCCAGCTAAACCATTTGGCAGGGTGTATGAAACCATCATACCAGAGATTAAAGATATTCCGGTAGTATGTGAGTTCCTAGACGTCTTTCCAAAAGATTTGCCTGGATTACCACCAGAAAGAGATGTAGAATTTGTAATTGAGTTAAAGCCCGGTACGACTCCCATTTCTAGAAGATCGTACCGAATGCCTCCATGTGAGCTGGCAGAACTCAAGACCCAATTGCAAGATCTACTAGCAAAGGGATTCATCCGGCCAAGCTCATCACCATGGGGTTGTCCAGCCATCTTCGTTAAGAAGAAGGATCAAACATTATGGATGTGCGTGGATTATAGACCCCTTAATGAGGTTACTATTAAAAATAAGTACCCTCTTCCATGGATTGACATTCTATTTGATCAACTGACTGGAGCAAGGGTATTCTCCAAGATTGACCTCAGGTCGGGCTATCATTAGATCCGTATCTGGCCCAAAGATATACCAAAGACCGCATTCACTACGCGGTATGGGTTATTTGAATATTTGGTAATGTCTTTCGGACTAACGAATGCTCCTGCCCACTTCACTTATTTGATGAACTCAGTATTTATGCCTGAGTTGGACAAGTTTGTGGTGGTATTCATCGGTGATATTTTAATATACTCCAAGAATGAAAAGGAGCATGCTCAGCACTTGCGGATTGTATTAACGCGCTTGAGAGAACATCAGTTATATGCCAAGTTCAGTAAGTGCGCATTCTGGCTGGAAGAAATCCAATTTCTGGGACATGTATTATCTGCCAAGGGGATTGCGGTGGATCCCAGCAAAGTCAAGGATATTTTGGAGTGGAAACCCCCAACCACTGTACATCAAGTCCGAAGTTTCCTTGGACTAGCTGGCTATTACCGTCGATTCATACCAAATTTTTCCAAGCTTGTGAAACCAATCACAAGTTTATTGAAGAATGATACTAAATTTATTTGGTCCTCAAAGTGTAATGAAGCCTTTGAACAATTGAAGGTATTATTAACCACTGATCCGGTATTGGCTCAACCGGATATTGAGAAGCCCTTTGATGTGTATTGTGACGCATCAGGCAGTGGTCTCGGCTGTGTTTTAATGCAAGAAGGCCGGGTAATAGCTTATGCTTCAAGGCAGTTACGCCGACATGAGGAACATTACCCGACTCATGATCTAGAGTTAGTCGCAGTGGTTCATGCCCTAAAAATCTGACATCATTATCTGCTGGGTAATATCTGTCACATTTATACAGATCATAAAAGCTTGAAGTATATGTTCACCCAGTCAGAGTTGAACATGAGACAAAGGCGATGGCTCGAGCTTATTAAGGATTATGAACTGGAGATTCATTATCACCCAGGCAAAGCTAATGTAGTGGTAGATGCCTTGATTCGCAAGACTTTTTGTCATTGTCTTACAATGGAAACTTCTGACATTACATTATGCCAAGAAATGGAGAATTTGAACCTAAGAATGATTCAGCATGGAACTTTAAATCAACTAAAGCTTGAGTCAATCATTTTACAAAGGATAATTGATGCTCAAAAAGATAATGAGGGTATGAGGCACATCCATGAGAAAATAGAGGCCGGGAAAGCCAAATGTTTCAGAAAAGATGATCAAGGCATTGTATGGTTCAACAACCGCATAGTGGTGCCAAAGAATGAAGAAATCCGCCAACAAATTTTGGATGAAGCACATCTTAGTCGCTATTCTATTCATCCCGGAAGCACTAAGATGTATCATGATCTAAAGCAACATTATTGGTGGACAAAGATGAAGATTGAAATCGCACGCTATGTGGCAAGATGTGACACCTACAGACGTGTCAAAGCCATACAAACGAAGACTGCTGGTCCATTACAATCTCTACCAATACCAACATGGAAATGGGAAGACATTAGTATGGACTTCATTATGGGATTGCCTAGAACAGCAAAAGGATATGATTCCATCTGGGTTATTGTTGATTGGCTTACGAAAATTGCTCATTTTCTGCCAGTCAAAACATATTACCCGGTCCTCACATATGTGGAACTGTACATTGCTCGCATTCTTAGTTTGCATGGTATTCCAAAGACTATAGTGTCGGATCATGGACCTCAATTTGTATCCAAATTTTGGGAAGAGCTTCACAAATCCTTGGGTACTAAGTTGATCCACAGTTCGGCCTATCATCCTCAAACTAGTGGGCAAACTAAAAGGGTAAATCAGATACTTGAAGACATGTTACGAGCATGTGTTCTGGAATTCCCACAAAAATGGGATGATTGTTTACCATTAGCGGAGTTCTCATACAATAATAGCTATCAAGAAAGTTTCAAGATGGCACCCTTCGAAGCTTTGTATGGCCGACGGTGTCGTACTCCGCTAAATTGGTCTGAACCTAGTGAAAGGAGTTTCTTCAGGCCAGACATAGTAAAGGAGACTGAAGAAAAAGTTCAGCAAATAATTCATAATTTGAAGAAAGCCCAAGCTCGACAAAAAAGTTATGTCGACAAGCGACGAATGCCCTTATATTTTCTGGTGGGAGATTATGTCTACCTGAAGGTCTCCCCAATGAAGGGTGTAACTCGTTTCGGGGTAAAAGGGAAGCTTGCAGCCCGGTACATTGGTCCTTTCCTTATTCTTGAGCAATGTGGACCAGTGGCATACCGACTTCAACTACCCGAAACCTTGTCTGCTGTATATAATGTGTTCCACGTGTCTCAACTGAAGAAGTGTCTTTGGGTTCCCGATCCAACCATTGAAGTGACGGATGTTGCCCTAGAACCAGACTTGACATATTCAGAGCACCCTATTCGAGTCTTGGATCAAAAGGACAGGATTACCCAGAGAAGAACTCTCAAGTTTTACAAGATACAGTGGAACCAACATTCAGAAGATGAGGCTACGTGGGAAACTCAGAACTTTTTAGAAAAGAATTTCCCAGGCTTTTTAGCCTCATGTAATTTGTAAAGTATGCAATTGTTGTAATAAAGGAATGAACCCCAAACCACCCTTGCCTTGTACCAAAAATAAGGAAATAAAAATGTGAAGCATTTCCTTTTCCATTACTTACCCTAGGACTTTTAATCTCGGGACGAGAATCTTTTATGGGGGGAAGGGTGTAACACTCCTGGTGTTACTATTACTAAAACTTGAGCATAACATCATAAGCATTGGCATATCATATGTTTGTTACACCTAGAGTGCATTCACTAGGCAAAAATTTCAAACAAGTTGTATTGTTATGGCATTTTGTGAATCAAACCCTAGAGTAGGGTATTCAACCCTGGATTGGGTATAATAGAACAAACAAGGCTTAAACAAAAGAAAACTTCAAAACTTGATAGAAATAATCATAAAGTGTCACCATGGATGAACTCAAGTGGGATCCAAACCCTAAGAGTGCAAGAAACCCTAATTGGAACCCTAGAAAGTCCTAAACCTAAACCCTAGGGGGCTAAGTGCAAAATTAGTGCACTTTTGGATTAAAGTGCAAAAACTATGAAGTTAAAGCATCTTAGGTCATTTGGTTCACAAATATGTGGGTTTGCAACTTAAACCCTAGGTTTTGGGCCTATTTGCAAAAACACCACTTGTGTGACCATATTGTTATGTCTGAAAACAGTGTTGAAGGGCTGACTTTATGGCTCTGTAGATCCAAAGCTATTGTGAATTTGCCTAGGGTCACCACATCAAATCTATAGAGCTATGTTTAGAGAACAACTTTGTTTAAGGGATTAAACATTGTTGTTATGAAAAATTTGAAGAAAAATGTGCTCAAAGATGGGTTGTCAGGCTGCCCTTAGTTTGAAATCAGACTAACAGTGTAACCGAGCCATCTTTGGACTAGGATTCAACCTTGATCTAGTAGGAATTTGGCTATAGTTGCTATAGCAAGATTGTAGCCGAATCATTGGGTAACAACTTTGATACAGGCAGATTAGTCAGTTATTATGTAAAGATTTGAGATTCAGGCCCTGCAAATTAGACTGTCAGGTGCATTGAAGAAGAATGCCATTGTACAGTAATCTGAATGAGATCGGATCGACAACTCAGCCCCTCGTCGTCGATGAGCCACACGCGATTCGTGCCATCGCCATCTTGATTCGTGCTCGGATTGATTGGATAGCGCTCGGGGTCACGTAAATATCGTCATCGTGGATAACTCTGGCCAGTAAACAATTCTGGCCACCGTACCGAGCTCGCCACAGCGGATTTGGATAAGCTCACCGGCGACAGCCGCCTCACGACTTGATGCCACATGCCCTAGCACCTCCACCGCATCGCTGTGACCCGCTGTAATCCTCTGTCCATCACCGAGGAGATGGCCACGGTAACCGGACACTAATCGCGCGCTAGTAACTCCTTGTCACTCCGGCCGCCGTGCGTCGTCGCTCAAATTAACGGCCACCGCTCTTGCTTACTATAAATTGAGGCCACCATGAGCTCTGAAGGATCGTCACGCACCCATCCACCAAGTATTGCGCTCAAACGATCACCAGTGAGCTCTAATTTTGGACTTCCCCCAATCTGCTCAAAAACACCGCACGGTCACCCTCGCTGTGGATAGCTTGCTCTAGGTCAGTTCCAGCGCCTTGATCGTTTGTTCTAGTGTCCTTAAGTCCTCCTCAAGCTCCTCAACCCCTTTGATTGAATTAGATCGCCCTTGATTGCCGTGAACGTCCGTGTTCTTCCGTTGCCCATGCGGTCACCGTGGGCAGGCCGTTTCTGTGCACCCTTAGTAAAATTAATTTGGGGAAAATGCGTGGGAGGGGTTTAATTCGGTGTCTGCCGCTCGGGAGCACCAATCCTTGCGCCATCCGGCCAGTCTAACCTCGTCGGCGTTCAAGACTCCGCCGTGCGACGTCGTGGTCCTAGCGTAGTGAAGAAATAGAAGTCGAGGGACCTTTCTGCAAGTGTCAGTGACTCAGACCAACAGTAGTTAGGGTTCTTAACTAGTTATTCAAGTCTTCGGGGACCTCTGTGTAAACCTGCTATGGGCACGCGCGTAGGCGCGTTCCTGCTGGGAGTGGGCCGTCTTAGGCTGCTTTCAGCCCAATACTATTCACTGTTTTTCTTTTTCTTTTTCTGCCAGAGCTAAAACAATTCTAGAAATTGGTAGAAAAATGGTAAAAATGCCGAACCAAGTTTGCTAGATTCCTAATTTTCCATAGACTTTAATAAAAATAGTTTCAGGATTTTTAGTTCAAATAAGAAATTATAGAGTATTTAAAATAGTCCAAAACCGTGTTTCTGGATTTAACTGGTCACATGCCTCGTCATGGGTAAGCTTTGCCTCGGGCAGACAAATACCAGAATAAGATACCACGCAATGGGAGTGGAGAGATGGCGAGAGTAGCGTGTACCCTTCGTGGCAAGAGGCTGGACGGTGGTGTATCTGTGCTCTCGGTTGGCGTGAACCTGATCTGGTCTTAAGAACCCCGGTGGCGAGTTGACATATGCAAGGGTTAAGTGCTACATATGTCGTGTGATTGGAGATCCTCAGCTGAGTATAATCGATTCGGATCGTCGTAACTTCGCGGATATGAAGACTTGGTCACTGACTTACACGTAGAAATCCAGTGAAGACGAAGGTTTGTTAAGAAATTGGCTAGTGCAGGTCAAGTGATTGAACTAGGGTAGAAAGAACTCTAGATACATGTAATCTTACTTAACCTGACAAGTAAAGTTGGATTTTTAAGGATCCACTCTTAGTAAGCATTTCTACAAACAGAGTCTTTGATTATTGTTAAGCCTTACCTTGACTCCCTTAAAGCCAGCATACCCTTGAAAGTCTTTTCTTTAGTCGGGTAAGACTTGCTGAGTAATTCCATACTCAGGGCTTTGTCCCATGTTGTTTTTAGGTGAGGAAGCAACCAACTTTTGTTGCTTCTGTTCTAAGGTGGTACTAAAGGAAGAGCACCAGGAGTGAAGCTGCGGGAGGAAAGGATCCTCCATAAAAATTTTGTTTAAAACTTATCGGGAGGGTTTTTTGCCTCCCATGGTTTGTAATATTAATACTCTGCACTCGTATAGTATATTCTGGTCTATAAATATTTAACTCTTTTTAAATAAAGGTAAGTTAATATAACTGCTTCCCATTTTTCGTATCTTCGATGCTTGTAATGTCTGCGTGACGGTGAAACGCTCTTGGGAAAGGTAAGAAAAGCAGATACCGAACTTGTCAAGTGATTCAGGGGCACCTGCAGGGTTGTCTGAGGTCCGTTGGACAAGGACAACTATAGGTGGGCCTAATGACTTGGGAGGTTCCGTCACAGTAACCCCAGGCTCACCGGGCGGAATCAACAACGGTGAGCCCACGAATTTGTCGCCGTTGAGGTAGATCCGCGCCGAGCCGCTGCGGACCGTGGTCGGCTCCCCTAACCTCACCCCTGTCTCCGGTAAGCCCTAGGATAGCTTCGCTTTGCCGTGCACACCATTTTGCACCGGTTGTAGGTTTGGGGGAAACACGGGACAACCATCGCAGTTGTACGCCGGCGACTCGTCGCTGTGCGTCGCTCGGGTTAGGGATTGGGTCCAGGGACCGTCGGATGACGTACGGACGGTCTCGATTAGATCGAGCTTACCCCTTCATCCAATCGAACTGCATCCGTAGATGTGAGATCCAGTGGTCCAGAGTAGTTTTGCGATTCATTAAATTCGGGCCGTCGATCTTGGATCGTACGGTTCCTGTTCCGTACCAGTTCATGAGTTTGTGGCTCTAATCTGGAGCGTAGATCTTAGATCGGACGGACGATATCGTCGCGTACCCCTTCAGTCTGGCATTTTAGTATATGAAACCCTAGGTTTCTTCGAAATAGAACCTCCCATCCACGGAATTGTGCCTTGTGTCTAGGAATTATTACCCCGAGGCCCCTGAGTTCTCAGTGAATAGTGCGCCCAGTCCAAAGATCGTTTAAATCGAATAAATGAATAGAAAATGGATTTTTAACATGAAAATAATTACTAGAAGTTGATAAATTCATAGAAAATTCATACTAACTCCAAATTAATCCATTCCACTTTCTAAATTTTTGTAATATTATTCTTTACCACTTAGAGCCTCTGTTTGGTCATGAAAACAATAAGAAATTTAATCTCCCACTTAATCCTATTTCAACCACATAAAACCTTTAGAAATTCATATCTTAAAATCTATAACTCCAAAAAATTATGATTCCTGTTTCTAGGATTTTATTTTAATGTGTAGATTATTACTGTGTATTTTGTTTACATGTTTGGTGTGATGTTAATTTTCTCTATATCCTGTGCTTGTTTGTATTGTGGCGAGTAGAAGAGCCCGTGATCGAGGATCCTGGTGAGCAGCAGATAGAAGTAGCTGAGCAGGAGCTCATTGAAGGCAAGTTGTGCTCTTGACCACTTTTTACCCAATAATGTTCTTTAATGTCACTTATTCATGCATAGGTTAATTTTGATGGGACCCGATAGGTCACCCTAGATTGTTCATCTCATTACCTTGTTTACCCCTGATTCACTTTGGTAGTTTGCTATTGCTTTACATGGTTTTGGGATAATCATTTATTATATCTATGTTCCAATTCTTTTGTTATTCTATTTATGTTCATGTCAAGATCATTAATGTTAATTGGAACATAGAGCTTAACTTGAGAAACACGTGCCACCACAAGGGTTTAATGGGACGCCCTTGGCTGACTAATTAGAAAAGCTAGTGGAAGGCTACCTTACCCGAAAGGGGCAAGGGCAGTAGGGGAGTTGCATGCAAGGAGGTTCTCGGGTTGATTTAGCTGCGATGGCGGTCAGACGGGGGATTCTTGCAAGTGCTCTTCCCATAAACTGTAGCGGGTTTTCGGAAGCTAGTGGAACTTTGTAAAGGCCTCGTAGTGTTGCCCTGCCTCGCCTCCTAGGTAGAGGTGTATGGGAGTCACGACCCCTTGGCAGATGGGTAACATGACTTGTGGGTAAAGGGTACAACCTCTGCAGAGTGTAAAACTGGTATACTAGCCGAGCTCATGGTCATGAGCAGCTCAGGACTCTCTGATGATTAAATTATGGAACTTAAATTCAATTTTGTCATTTGCATGTGCATGGGTTTATTATTAATTTTGTTCTATTACTTTTATTTAAGGTTTGGTATTTACTTACATTTAGTAACTGCTAATAAAATTTTGACCAACCAATTAAAAGCAATGCACAACTTTAACCCCTGTCATTGATTAGCCTTACACATCACATGAACTCTCACCTTTGTGAGTTCATGTCCACTGGTTCCCCACAACTTGTTGAGCTATGATCATGTGTGAGCTCACCCTTGCTGTCTCACACCCCCCCACAGGAGAAGAACAAGTGGTTCAGGAGGAGCCACAAGGCGAGGAGTTCGATCTGATCTAGGTGGCGTTTCTCAGTTGACATTGGCGCCAACGACGATCCTTAGTTCGTTTTTGTCGGGGACCATAATTAGGGGTACCCTCAAGACTCCTAAATCTCAGCTGGTAACCCCCATCAGCACAAAGCTGCAAAGGCCTGATGGGTGCGATTAAGTCAAGGATCGGTCCATTCAAGGGACGCGATCGTGCCTCGCCCGAGCCCAGCCTCGGGCAAGGGCAGCCGACCCCGGAGGACCTACGTCTCGCCTGAGGACCCCCCTCCAGCAACGGACACACCTTCGGCTCGCCCGAGGCCTAGTCTTCACCGAGAAGCAACCTTGGCCATATCGCCACACCAACCGACCAAATCGCAGGGGCATTTAATGCAAAGGTGGCTTGACACCTTTATCCTGACGCACGCCCTCCAGTCGATAGAGCCGAAGTGACCACAGTCACTTCGCCGCTCTACTGACCGGTCTGACAAGAGGACAGCGCCGCCTGCGCCGCTCCGACTACTGAGCCACCCGACAGAGTGAGGCTGATAGCAGCCAAGTCCGGCCTCGAGCGACATAGGAAACTCCGCCTCGCCCGACCCCAGGGCTCGGACACGGGCTCAGCCCCGGAAGGCGACGAACTCCGCCTCGCCCGACCCCAGGGCTTGGACACGGACTCAGCCCCGGAAGACGACGAACTCCGCCTCGCCCGACCCCAGGGCTCGGACATGGGCTCAGCCCCGGAAGACGACGAACTCCGCTTCGCCCGACCCCAGGGCTCAGACACGGGCTCAGCCCTGGAAGACGACGAACTCCGCTTCGCCCGACCCCAGGGCTCGGACTCGGACTCAGCCCTGGCCTCAGCCGACGGTCTCCGCCTCGTCCGACCCGGGGGCTCGGACTCGATCTCGACCTTGGAAGACAGACTCGACCTCGACCTCGGAGGAGCCTCCACCTCGCCCAACCTAGGGCGCGGACCGACCACGTCGACAAGAAAGCGCCATCATTACCCTACCCCAAGCTGACTCAGGCTACGGGGAACAAGACCGGCGTCCCATCCGGCTCGCTCCACTATACGAGTAATGATGGCGCCCCGCATGCCCTGTGACGACGGCGGCTCTCAGCCCCCTTACGGAAGCAAGAGGACGTCAGCAAGGACGCGACAGCCCCGGCAGCTGTCCCACCGCCAGGCTCCAGCACTCCTCCGACGGCCACGACACCACACGAATTGGGTGCCAAAACCTCTCCGGCTGCCATGATGGCATGTACTTAGGGCACTAGCTCTCCCCCGCTAGACACGTTAGCACACTGCTACACCCCCATTGTACACCTGGATCCTCTCCTTACGCCTATAAAAGGGAGGACCAGGGCCCTCTTATAGAGGGTTGGCCGCGCGGGGAAGGGTGGGACGGCGCTCGCGCAAGGCCGCTCGCTCCCTCCCGTGTGGACGCTTGTATCCCCCTACTGCAAGCGCACCCGACCTGGGCGCGGGGCTAACACGAAGACCGCGGGTTCCACGCTCCCACGCTTGTCTCCCTCCGGCCGCTTTCTCCCCCCTTCGCGTTCCGCCTCGCGCTGACCCATCTGGGCTGGGGCACGCGGCGACAATTTACTCGTCGGTCCAGGGACCCCCCGGGTTCCGAAACACTGACAGTTGGCACGCCAGGTAGGGGCCTGCTGCGTGTTGACGAACAGCTTCCCGTCAAGCTCCAGATGGGCAGTCTCCAGCAACCTTTCCGGCCTGGGACGGTGCTCCGTTTCGGGAGTCTTGAGTTCATGTCCCTCGACGGCAGCTATGACATGATACTCCTTCCCCCGCCGTGCGACAGCGACAATGGCGGTCGACAACCCGCTCGCCGGCGGGGAAATCGACGACGCCTTCCCCACGTGGTGGAAGGACGACATTCGGGCTTGTCCCGTCCCCTCCCCCGCCGACGGAGGAGGAGGCGGGGCAACCAAGGCCAAGCGGGAAGCGGCACCTCGTTGGCTGTCGAGCGAGTCGACGGCGTCGGCGCCCCAACGGAGAGCGCGTCAGGCATCGGCCTCGCTTTTGAGACGAAGACGAGCGCCGCCTCCCCGCAACACGCCAATCTCAAGCAAACGGACGACGCCAGCACGCTCGCAAAGGACTTGCTGGGCGTCACCCTCGTACCTGAGACGATGGTGCAGTCAGTCCCTGACGCGACTTCGCCACCGCCCGTCGACCAAAAGGTACCGACCGATTCCCATCTCGCGTCTTTTGGATTCGGCCTCGACCCGCCAAGCGACTCCGCTGTAACACCCCTGGTGTTACTGGTGTTACTGTAACTAAAACTTGAGCATGGCATCATGAACATTGGCATTGCATATGTTTGACACACTTAGAGTGCATTCACTAGGTAAAAATTTCAAACAAGTGTATTGTTTTTGGTATTTTGCAAATAGGACCCTGGATAGGGAACCTGACCCTAAATAAGGCTCAAAGGGGCAAAACATAACCCAAGGTGAGAAAACCTAATGGCTTTAGGGAAGAGTCATAAAATGTCCCCAAAAACAAAGTTGAATCACATTTATACCCCTGGGATACCAAAAATCTCAATTAGAACCCTGGAAAACCCTAAATCCAAACCCTAGGGACCTATGTGCAAAATTAGTCCACTTTTGGACTAAAGTGCAAAAATCAAGTCAAATAAGTATTTCAAGTCATTTGGTTCACAAATGTGTGGACTTGTAAGCCAAACATTGGATTTTGGACTTAAATGCAAAATGGGCCTCACTTAAGTTCTATTCTAAGTCTGAAATTCAGTGTTGAGGGCTCAACTTTGGAGCCTTGTATCTTTCAAATTCTAGGGTTTTTGCCCTAGGTCACCACATCAAGATTGTAGCCCAATTATAGGAGAACAACTTTGCTTAAGAGTGTAAGCATTGTTGTTAAGAAAATATTGGAGATAAGCAGGCCTGAAGTCAAGCTGTCAGGCTGATTCAGTTTGAAGTTCAGATAGGCAGTGACTTGGACCCAAGTTTGAGAGCCAGTTTGACTTTGATCTAGTGCTCAAATAAGTGTAATCTTTATAGTCGGTTT
This sequence comes from Zea luxurians, assembly GCA_029449295.1. Lineage (NCBI taxonomy): Eukaryota > Viridiplantae > Streptophyta > Magnoliopsida > Poales > Poaceae > Zea > Zea luxurians. The sequence continues at coordinate 574,198 of JAOPSE010000150.1, read as the reverse complement.
GTAGCTGGTATGTGGCACTACAACTTTGATGCAGAGACTCGGGGATGTTGCCATAGAAATTTGGGAGAAAAAGGAGCTCCAAGATGCTCTGTCAGGTGTTCTGATGGGGTCTCGCCATGGTACAGTAGCCCGACTGGATCAGATTGCCAGCATGGCTGTCCTCACCGCCGACGGATCTCTCCGCCGTGATTTGTGTCGCCGGTGTTTGGATTCGTGCACCGGACTCGGGGATAACGCTCTGGGTAGAAAGAGCTTCACCGCCCGTGCGCTGGACGCCACTCCGGTGACCTCCCCGTACCTCCCCTCTGTCCTACGGCTAAAACCGATAAGAACGCCGGTGACCGCCACCCTCCGGCCTTGTGCCGCGTGTTTACCCCTTTCCACCGCATCGCCACAACTTACCTCTGCTCCTCGTCGATCGCCGGAACAACTGCCACGCCACTCGACACGAATTCATCGTGCCCGCCTTCTTCTTCATTTCTGGCCGCCGCGCGTCCTCCCCAAATTCACTAGCCACCGCTTTACCCTCCTATAAATTGATGGCTGGGGCTGTTGCGCCAAGTTACCACGAAGCCATAGCACCCACTCTCCCCCTCGATTAGCCCCCCTAGCCGGAGAATCGCCGTTTTCCCCCAAATCAGCTTTCTGCCACCGCAAAGAAGACCTCACCGTGGCCAGCTCGGTTTAGGTGAGCTCAAGTCCCTCTGCTGCTTGTTCTAGCATTCTTAGATCCTCCTTAAGCTCTTCGACCCCCCCAATTGAACTAGACCGCCACCCATCGCCGGGAACACGATGATCTAGCCGCTATGCTCTCGGTCACCGTGGCCAGAGCTCCTTAATTGGTCATTAGTGCAATTAAGTTAAGGGAAAAGCTTGGGATAGGTCCCAATTGGTGTATGTCGCTCGGGAGCGCCGGTCATCGCCTTAATCGGCCAGTACAGAGGCTCGCCGGAGTTTCTCCGCGCGAGAACGCCGTCGTGGACCTCCCACTACAAAGAAATAGAACATGGAGGGTTTATTTGCAAAGCGTCAGTGACTTGAGCAAATAGTAAAAGAATTCGTTCCCAGTTAACCAAAAACCAGAGGTCCTTTTCGCAAAACAGCCAGCGCGCGCGGGCGCGGGCGCGCTTCTGTCCACTGTTGGGTTTGCTGGGCTGAAATCAGCCCAACACTATTCACCCTTTCTCCTTTTCTTTTTCAGAATAACTTTAGAAATCCATGGAAAAATGTAGAAAAATCTTAAAATTGTGAAACCAATTTTCCTAGGTTTCTTATTTTCCCTGGAATTTAATAAAAATAGTTTCATGATTTTTAGGGTAAATTAGGAATTTTAAGGTATTTAAAATAATTTAGGGTAGTAGTTCTGGATTTTTAAAAGATAAATGATAATCCCAAAAATGCTCAAAATTTTTATATGAGTTCCTCATATTATTTAGAAGCCTTGGGTAGAATTTGGGTTGATTTGGACCTTGTTTGATCACCAAACCCCAAAACACCCCCTGCCCTGTGAACTCCTTTACTGACTCCAGAAACCCTAAGTTCTCGGAGTTCCGTGAAGGAAAATTGTATTCAAAACTTAGATAATAAGTTTATATTATCTTTGCACCCTCATGAGCATCCCATGGCTTCCATTCTTATACATATATATGGTTATGATTAGAACACGAGGAAGAAGTGGAAGCCACTGAAGAGCAAGTACCACCACCTTTGGAAACACAGGCTGAGAACTGTTTCTGCTTCGATATTTGTGGATCGGAGCCTGACTCACCCATAAACAAAGGCAAGCCCCGGTGCATTTGCCACCCCCCCTTGTGTTTTAAATCTTTCTCACTTGCTTGATGCACTAGGTGATAGGTGTTGATTGCTAAAACAATTCCTGCATTACCTTCCTAGGAGTTGATTACCTTCCTTGATACCCTATTTTACAAAAGGTTTTACTATGCTTAGTATTGCTCTGGCAAAACAAAAGGATTTGTTTTACAAAAGATGTTTGGCAAAGTGGGAGGGTTGTTTTCAAAATAAAACTTGATGGTGAATCTGTCAAAGGCCTTGATGGATTCAACATCGGAAAAGATGTACCTCTGCCAGGTACCAACCTTCGGGGTGAAATGATTAAGCTGAGACCGGGCGGGTGACTTGCACGAGAAAGAGAGTCTCGGTGTAGTGTCTCCGTCTGAGACGATTAAGGACCTTGTCGATGTAGGCCTACTGACCGAGGACCCTTTAACTGGTCACATGCCTCGTCATGGGTAAGCTTTGCCTCGGGTGGACTAAGGCCAGAATAAGATAACACGAAATGGGCGTGGAGCGGTGGTGAGAGTAGCATGTACCCTCTGTGGCAAGAGGCTGGACGGTGGTGTATCTGTGCTCTTGGTTTGCGTGAACCTGATCTGGTCTTAAGAAACTCGGTGGCGGGTTGACATATGCAAGGGTTAAGTGCTACATGTGTCGTGTGATCGGAGATCCTCAGCTGAGTATAATCGATTCGGATCGCTGTACCTCCGCAGTTATGGAGACTTGGCCACTGACTTACACGTAGCAATCTAGTGAAGATGAAGGGTTGATAAGAAATTGGCTAGTGCAGGACAAGTGCTTGAACTAGGATAGACAGAACTCTAGATGCAGGTAACTTTACTTAACCTGACAAGTAAAATTGGAATTTTAAGGATCCACTCATAGTAAGCTTTTCTGCAAAACAGAGTCTTTGATTGTTGAAAAGCCTTACCTTGACTCCCATATAACCAGCATACCCTTGAGAGTCTTTTATTTAGTCGGGTAAGACTTGCTGAGTAATTCCATACTCAGGGTTTATTCCCCCGTTGTTTTTAGGTGAGGAGACGACAAACTTTTGTTGTTTCTGTGCCAAGGTGGTGAAAAGTGAAGATAATCAAGAATGAGGCTGCCGGAGGACCGGGTCCTCCTTAAAAACTTTTGTGTAAAGAACTTAATGGGAGGAGTTTTTACCTCCCAGGTATTGTAATAATACTTTTCAGCACTCTCTGGTCTGTACAAATAACTTACTCCTACTTTATAAATAAATTTAAGTTTATGTAATCTCTTCCGCATTTCCGCATCTCCGATGAACATATTGTCTGCCAAACGGGTGAAACGTTCCTGGAAAGGTAAGGATAAAGATACCGAACTTGTCAAGTGACTCAGGAACATCTACAGGGTTGTCTGATGTCTGTTGGACAAGGACAACTGTAGGTGGGCCTAATTACTTGGGAGGTTCCGTCACAGCTGGTATCGGAGCGTAGCCCTTCTTGGCAGATCTTATGTAGCATCTTCAAAAAGATTTTCTTAAACTTATCTAGAAAATTTCTTCTCTTCTTACCTAAGTATTTCTGAAGAGTTTATTTCAAAGACCAGATAGGAAGAGTGCAATGTATAGAAGGTTGAATCAACTAAGGTTGATTCTGTAATTATTCATGCATCATGCTAAGAATTGTACTAATAAATTTCCCCCTTAGAAAATGTCGCCGTATACAAGGAAAACGGCGCGAAAACATACTGGGCCTATCGGTGTACCTCGACACCAACTTGCCCCACGAGAGCAAGATAGCAGTAGCGGGAGCAACGATCCTATTGGTGATCTCGAAGCTCGCGTGAATCAACTTCAAGCAGAGTTACAACGCAGGACCAATTTATGGGTTGTGGATGGTGACCGAATAAATGAATTAAGAAGTTACATCTGTACCCTGCAAGATCAACTAGCTAATCGAGATTTGGCGCTTGATTGGGCAGTACAGTCTCGTTCAGTAGCTTGGGCTAAGGAAGCGAAGGCTCGAGCACGAGTCAACGAACTTAGCGCTGCTATTGACAACTTGCAGGTATATTGCAATACTTTACATGAGGAAGTTCATGTACTGTATTCGCAATTACACCCAAATGTCCCTGTGGATCCTGTCAGGTCAGAAGCCGGACCCTCGCATAATGCGGGAGAAGCGCTTGGTGGTGAGTTAGACCTTTTTAGGCCCCCTCCTTCTTTGAGGCTGGTCGACGTATGGTCTCCCACACCTGACGGCGAAGCTGTTAAGAGTAACCAGAAGCTGGAGTAATAGTATAGCTTGTAGAAATAGAAGTAGTGTGTTGTATAATAGGTTGAACTATTGTATAATGGGTAATGTATCCTGTTGTATAACATCGAGTCTGTATCATTACTTTTTATAGTAATGTAAAATGGAAGGTTTCTCTGGCATATTATGTTTACTTCAAATGTTCTTTGCCTCAGATGCCTACCAGGACTCGAGGACAGGATGCAGCAGGAACTTCTGGGGGAAGGGATGTTACCCCAAATCCACCCCCGGTTCCTCCCACATTTGCCGAGGCGATTGCCGCCTTGGTGAACGCAACTGCAGACAATACCCGCTTTCTTAGAGAGATGGCGGGCCAACAATTCCAACAGCAGGGTGGAAGGGGTTATCAGCAAGGCCCCCGTGAAACCACATATCTGGATTTCTCTGAAACCCGTCCACCACTATTTGTCAAGGCTGAGGACCCGTTGGAAGCTGATGAGTGGATACGGGTTATTGAGCAAAAATTTGGTCTTCTCCGCTGTTCAGAGACACAGAAGCCGTTGTTCGCAGCGCAACAACTGCGCGGCCCTGCCAGTACCTGGTGGGGAAATTTTGTGGCTATTCAACCTGCCAACCATCAAGTCACATGGGAAGAATTTAAAGTGGCCTTCCGCGAGCACTACATACCCGAAGGTGTTCTGCATATGAAGCAGGAAGAGTTCATGAAGCTGAAACAAGGAGGCGATACCATCAATCAGTATCTTAACAAGTTCAATCACCTATCGTAGTATGCCATCGATCAGGTGAATACTGATTTAAAGAAAAAGAACTGCTTTATGAGAGGGCAAAATGATCGATTGCAGAGAAAAATGGCAGCCTGCATAGATCTCACGTATGGAAAGGCTGTCAGCACAGCCTTATCTGTTGAAGCAAAATATGCAGGTTCCGGGAAGAATAAGGGATTTGGTGGTGAGAAGTCTAATCAGGGCCAGGCAAAGAGGCAACGGTTTGTGATCCGGCCTTCTAGCCAAAATCGCTCTTTTTCTCGACCACCCTCATTCCCTTTCAAGCAGCCAATCATGATTCGCCCCAACAATGCCCCCACTACCCCAAATTAGCCGGGTGCCCCGGGCACTCGATTTCCTGCTTTGCCCAGCTCCTCAACCGGGTGTTTTAATTGTGGCAAGTCGGGACATTTCATCAAAGACTGCCCATATCCCAAGCAGAATCAATCAAATGCTCAGCAAGGATCTGGGAAATTAGCTCAGCCCAAGGGAAATAATGTGGGGAAGAATACAAAGAAGACGGGGCGGGTATACTATACTCAAGTGGCCACTACACCGGAAGGTGAACCGGTGATGATGGGTACGTTTCTCGTGGCCAGTCACCCTGCAATTATTCTTTTTGATTCTGGTGCTTCGCACACATTTATTAGCAAGACATTTGTGGAGCAACATCACATTTCATGCCATGAATCAAAAGAAGGATTTAAAGTTCATTCACCTGGGGGATACATTTTTACTAGGGAAGTGGCCTATCAGGTGCCAGTAACAATGGCCGGACGGAACTTTCCTGCTAACATGATTGTTCTGAAAGGCCAGGATATAGATGTGATTTTGGGTATGAATTGGTTAACCCAACACAAGGCAATTCTCAACACTGAACTCAGAACCGTCAGGTTGAGCTATAATCAAGAAGAGATTCTTTTGTCCATCCCCGTAACCCATCCAGCCAAAGCTTCTGGTAGAATATATGAAGCCATTGTACCGGAGATCAAGGATATTCCGGTAGTATGTGAGTTTCCAGATGTATTTCCGGAAGATTTGCCTGGACTGCCCCCTGAAAGAGATGTAGAATTTGTAATTGAGCTAAAGCCCGGTACGGCTCCCATTTCCCGAAGATCGTACCGTATGCCTCCTAATGAGTTGGCGAAATTGAAGATTCAATTACAAGATCTACTGAATAAGGGATTCATCCGGCCAAGCTCGTCTCCATGGGGTTGTCCCGCCATTTTTGTTAAGAAGAAGGACCAAACCTTACGAATGTGCGTGGATTATCGACCCCTGAATGAGGTCACCATCAAGAACAAGTACCCTCTTCCAAGGATCGACATCTTATTTGATCAACTGACTGGGGCGATGGTATTTTCCAAAATTGATCTCAGGTCGGGCTATCACCAAATCCGTATTCGGCCCGAGGATATACCGAAGACCGCGTTTACTACGCGGTACGGTTTATTTGAATATCTGGTAATGTCTTTCGGGCTAACAAATGCTCCTGCCCACTTCACCTATTTGATGAACTCAGTGTTTATGCCCGAGTTGGACAAGTTTGTGGTGGTCTTCATTGACGATATCTTGATATATTCCAAAAATAAAGAGGAGCATGCTCAACATTTGCGAATTGTATTGACGTGCTTGAGGGAACATCAGTTGTATGCCAAGTTCAGCAAGTGCGCGTTCTGGCTAGAGGAAATTCAATTTTTGGGGCACGTATTATCTGCCAAGGGAATTGCGGTAGATCCTAGCAAAGTCAAGGATATTCTGGAGTGGGAACCCCCAACCACTGTTCACCAAGTCCGGAGTTTTCTTGGACTAGCTGGATATTATCGCAGATTCATACCAGATTTTTCTAAGCTTGTGAAGCCAATCACAAGTTTATTGAAGAGTGACATTACATTCAATTGGTCTTCTAAGTGTAATGAAGCCTTTGAGCAATTGAAGACATTATTAACCACTGCTCCGGTATTGGCTCAACCGGACATCACCAAACCTTTTGATGTATATTGTGATGCGTCAGGCAGTGGACTCGGCTGTGTATTAATGCAAGAGGGCCGAGTAATTGCATATGCTTCAAGGCAGTTGCGCCGACATGAGGAGCATTACCCAACTCATGATCTGGAGCTAGCTGTTGTGGTTCATGCCCTGAAAATTTGGCGTCACTATCTGCTGGGAAATATCTGTCATATTTATACAAATCATAAAAGCTTGAAGTATATCTTCACCCAGTCAGAATTAAATATGAGGCAAAGGCGATGGCTTGAGCTTATTAAGGACTATGAACTGGAAATTCACTATCACCCAGGCAAAGCCAATGTTGTGGCAGATGCACTGAGCCGTAAGGCTTCCTGCCACTGTCTTATGGTGAAAACCTCTGACAATACTTTATGTCAAGAGATGGAGAAGCTAAACCTGGGGATGGACCGACAAGGAACTCTGAATCAGCTAAAGCTTGAGTCAATCATTTTGCAAAGGATAATTGATGCTCAAAAGGATAATCTGGGTATGAAGCACATACGAGAGAAAATAAGGGCTGGAACAGCCAAATGTTTCAAGGAAGACGATCAAGGTGTGATATGGTTCAATAACCACATAGTAGTGCCAAAGAATGAAGAACTCCGCCAGCAAATCTTAGATGAAGCACATCTTAGTCGCTATTCTATTCATCCGGGAAGCACTAAGATGTATCATGATCTAAAGCAGCACTACTGGTGGACGAAGATGAAAATCAAAATTGCACGCTATGTGGCTAAGTGTGACACTTGCAGACGTGTCAAAGCCATACACATGAAAACTGCTGGTCCATTACAATCTTTTCCGATCCCAACATGGAAATGGGAAGATATAAGTATGGACTTTATCATGGGATTGCCCAGGACTGCAAAAGGGCATGATTCTATCTGGGTTATAATTGATCGGCTTACGAAGATTGCTCACTTTTTACCGGTCAAGACAAGTTACCCGGTTACTGTCTATGCCCAATTGTACATTGCTCGTATTCTTAGTCTTCATGGTGTTCCGAAGACCATTGTGTCGGATCGTGGATCCCAATTTGTAGCCAAGTTTTGGGAAGCACTTCACAAATCCTTGGGTACTAAGTTGCTCCATAGTTCGGCATATCATCCACAAACCAGTGGACAGACTGAGAGGATTAATCAAGTACTCGAAGATATGTTGCGAGCATGTGTCCTGGATTTCTCACCAAAATGGGATGAATGTTTGCCTTTGGCGGAGTTTTCATATAATAACAACTATCAAGAAAGTATCAAGATGGCACCTTTTGAAGCTTTATATGGGCGACGGTGTCGAACTTCGCTAAATTGGTCTGAACCTGGAGAAAGGTATTTCTTTAGGCCTGATATTGTGAAGGAGGCCGAGGAAAAGGTTCAGAAAATTATTCATAATATGAAGAAAGCACAAGCCCGTCAGAAGGGTTATGCAGACAAACGGCGAATGCCCTTATATTTTCATGAAGGGGACTATGTCTACCTGAAAGTTTTACCCATGAAGGGAGTATCGCGTTTCGGGGTTAAAGGGAAACTTGCACCCAGGTACATTGGTCCATTCCCGGTACTTGAGCAATGTGGACCAGTGGCATATCGACTGCAGCTCCCCGAAATTCTGTCTGCTATTCATAATGTGTTCCATGTGTCGCAATTGAAGAAGTGTCTTCGGGTTCCCGATCGAACCGTTGAAGTAACATATGTTGTCCTGAAACCAGATCTAACATACTCAGAGCATCCTATTCGAGTTCTAGATCAAAAGGACAGGGTTACTCGAAGAACAACTCTTAAGTTCTATAAGATACAGTGGAACCAACATTCTGAGGAAGAGGCTACATGGGAAACTCAAGACTTTTTAAATAAGAATTTCCTAGGCTTTCTAGCCTCATGTAATTTGTAAAGTGTATTTAGTTACTGTAATAAAGGAATGAACCCCCGCACCACCCCTGCCTTGTACTAGAAATAAGGGAATAAAGATATGACACATTTCCTTTTCCATTACTCACCCTAGGACTTTAAATCTCGGGACGAGATTCTTTTATGGGGGGAAGGATGTAACACCCCTGGTGTTACTGTAACTAAAACTTGAGCATGGCATCATGAACATTGGCATTGCATATGTTTGACACACTTAGAGTGCATTCACTAGGTAAAAATTTCAAACAAGTGTATTGTTTTTGGTATTTTGCAAATAGGACCCTGGATAAGGAACCTGACCCTAAATAAGGCTCAAACGGGCAAAACATAACCCAAGGTGAGAAAACCTAAAGGCTTTAGGGAAGAGTCATAAAATGTCCCCAAAAACAAAGTTGAATCACATTTATACCCCTGGGATACCAAAAATCTCAATTAGAACCCTGGAAAACCCTAAATCCAAACCCTAGGGACCTATGTGCAAAATTAGTCCACTTTTGGACTAAAGTGCAAAAACCAAGTCAAATAAGTATTTCAAGTCATTTGGTTCACAAATGTGTGGACTTGTAAGCCAAACATTGGATTTTGGACTTAAATGCAAAATGGACCTCACTTAAGTTCTATTCTAAGTCTGAAATTCAGTGTTGAGGGCTCAACTTTGGAGCCTTGTATCTTTCAAATTCTAGGGTTTTTGCCCTAGGTCACCACATCAAGATTGTAGCCCAATTATAGGAGAACAACTTTGCTTAAGAGTGTAAGCATTGTTGTTAAGAAAATATTAGAGATAAGCAGGCCTGAAGTCAAGCTGTCAGGCTGATTCAGTTTGAAGTTCAGATAGGCAGTGACTTGGACCCAAGTTTGAGAGCTAGTTTGACTTTGATCTAGTGCTCAAATAAGTGTAATCTTTATAGTCGGTTTGTAGCTGGTATGTGGCACTACAACTTTGATGCAGAGACTCGGGGATGTTGCCATAGAAATTTGGGAGAAAAAGGAGCTCCAAGATGCTCTGTCAGGTGTTCTGATGGGGTCTCGCCATGGTACAGTAGCCCGACTGGATCAGATCGCCAGCATGGCTGTCCTCACCGCCGACGGATCCCTCCGCCATGATTTGTGTCGCCGGTGTTTGGATTCGTGCACCGGACTCGGGGATAACGCTCTGGGTAGAAAGAGCTTCACCGCCCGTGCGCTGGACGCCACTCCGGTGACCTCCCCGTACCTCCCCTCTGTCCTACGGCTAAAACCGATAAGAACGCCGGTGACCGCCACCCTCCGGCCTTGTGCCGCGTGTTTACCCCTTTCCACCGCATCGCCACAACTTACCTCTGCTCCTCGTCGATCGCCGGAACAACTGCCACGCCACTCGACACGAATTCATCGTGCCCGCCTTCTTCTTCATTTCTGGCCGCCGCGCGTCCTCCCCAAATTCACTAGCCACCGCTTTACCCTCCTATAAATTGATGGCTGGGGCTGTTGCGCCAAGTTACCACGAAGCCATAGCACCCACTCTCCCCCTCGATTAGCCCCCCTAGCCGGAGAATCGCCGTTTTCCCCCAAATCAGCTTTCTGCCACCGCAAAGAAGACCTCACCGTGGCCAGCTCGGTTTAGGTGAGCTCAAGTCCCTCTGCTGCTTGTTCTAGCATTCTTAGATCCTCCTTAAGCTCTTCGACCCCCCCAATTGAACTAGACCGCCACCCATCGCCGGGAACACGATGATCTAGCCGCTATGCTCTCGGTCACCGTGGCCAGAGCTCCTTAATTGGTCATTAGTGCAATTAAGTTAAGGGAAAAGCTTGGGATAGGTCCCAATTGGTGTATGTCGCTCGGGAGCGCCGGTCATCGCCTTAATCGGCCAGTACAGAGGCTCGCCGGAGTTTCTCCGCGCGAGAACGCCGTCGTGGACCTCCCACTACAAAGAAATAGAACATGGAGGGTTTATTTGCAAAGCGTCAGTGACTTGAGCAAATAGTAAAAGAATTCGTTCCCAGTTAACCAAAAACCAGAGGTCCTTTTCGCAAAACAGCCAGCACGCGCGGGCGCGGGCGCGCTTCTGTCCACTGTTGGGTTTGCTGGGCTGAAATCAGCCCAACACTATTCACCCTTTCTCCTTTTCTTTTTCAGAATAACTTTAGAAATCCATGGAAAAATGTAGAAAAATCTTAAAATTGTGAAACCAATTTTCCTAGGTTTCTTATTTTCCCTGGAATTTAATAAAAATAGTTTCATGATTTTTAGGGTAAATTAGGAATTTTAAGGTATTTAAAATAATTTAGGGTAGTAGTTCTGGATTTTTAAAAGATAAATGATAATCCCAAAAATGCTCAAAATTTTTATATGAGTTCCTCATATTATTTAGAAGCCTTGGGTAGAATTTGGGTTGATTTGGACCTTGTTTGATCACCAAACCCCAAAACACCCCCCTGCCCTGTGAACTCCTTTACTGACTCCGGAAACCCTAAGTTCTCGGAGTTCCGTGAAGGAAAATTGTATTCAAGACTTAGATAATAAGTTTATATTATCTTTGCACCCTCATGAGCATCCCATGGCATCCATTCTTATACATATATATGGTTATGATTAGAACACGAGGAAGAAGTGGAAGCCACTGAAGAGCAAGTACCACCACCTTTGGAAACATAGGCTGAGAACTGTTTCTACTTCGATATTTGTGGATCGGAGCCTGACTCACCCATAAACAAAGGCAAGCCCCGGTGCATTTGCCACCCCCCTTGTGTTTTAAATCTTTCTCACTTGCTTGATGCACTAGGTGATAGGTGTTGATTGCTAAAACAATTCCTGCATTACCTTCCTAGGAGTTGATTACCTTCCTTGATACCCTATTTTACAAAAGGTTTTACTATGCTTAGTATTGCTCTGGCAAAACAAAAGGATTTGTTTTACAAAAGATGTTTGGCAAAGTGGGAGGGTTGTTTTCAAAATAAAACTTGATGGTGAATCTATCAAAGGCCTTGATGGATTCAACATCGGAAAAGATGTACCTCTGCCAGGTACCAACCTTTGGGGTGAAATGATTAAGCTGAGACCGGGCGGGTGACTTGCACGAGAAAGAGTCTCGGTGTAGTGTCTCCGTCTGAGTCGATTAAGGACCTTGTCGATGTAGGCCTGCTGACCGAGGACCCTTTAACTGGTCACATGCCTCGTCATAGGTAAGCTTTGCCTCGGGTGGACTAAGGCCAGAATAAGATAACACGAAATGGGCGTGGAGCGGTAGCGAGAGTAGCGTGTACCCTCCGTAACAAGAGGCTGGACGGTGGTGTATCTGTGCTCTCGGTTTGCGTGAACCTGATCTGGTCTTAAGAAACTCGGTGGCGGGTTGACATATGCAAGGGTTAAGTGCTACATGTGTCGTGTGATCGGAGATCCTCATCTGAGTATAATCGATTCGGATCGCCGTACCTCCGCGGTTATGGAGACTTGGCCATTGACTTACACGTAGCAATCCAGTGAAGATGAAGGGTTGATAAGAAATTGGCTAGTGCAGGACAAGTGCTTGAACTAGGATAGACAGAACTCTAGATGCAGGTAACTTTACTTAACCTGACAAGTAAAATTGGAATTTTAAGGATCCACTCATAGTAAGCTTTTCTGCAAAACAGAGTCTTTGATTGTTGAAAAGCCTTACCTTGACTCCCATATAACCAGCATACCCTTGAGAGTCTTTTATTTAGTCGGGTAAGACTTGCTGAGTAATTCCATACTCAGGGTTTATTCCCCCGTTGTTTTTAGGTGAGGAGACGACAAACTTTTGTTGTTTCTGTGCCAAGGTGGTGAAAAGTGAAGATAATCAAGAATGAGGCTGCCGGAGGACCGGGTCCTCCTTAAAAACTTTTGTGTAAAGAACTTAATGGGAGGAGTTTTTACCTCCCAGGTATTGTAATAATACTTTTCAGCACTCTCTGGTCTATACAAATAACTTACTCCTACTTTATAAATAAATGTAAGTTTATGTAATCTCTTCCGCATTTCCGCATCTCCGATGAACATATTGTCTGCCAAATGGGTGAAACGTTCCTGGAAAGGTAAGGATAAAGATACCGAACTTGTCAAGTGACTCAGGAACATCTATAGGGTTGTCTGATGTCTGTTGGACAAGGGCAACTGTAGGTGGGCCTAATTACTTGGGAGGTTCCGTCACATCCGCTTCGGTGGACACTCTCATAGAGGCGAGTCCAAACCCTCTGGGGTATCGTGTGCGGTCACCCTGGGACCGGCTGACGACCGACTCGACCTACGGGCCCTCGGGGTCCGAGGAAGATGGCGAGCCCGACCTCTGTTGGGATTTCTCCGGACTTGGTAACCCCAGTGCCGTGCGGGACTTCATGACCGCATGTGACTACTGCCTCTCCGACTGTTCCGACGGTAGCCGCAGCCTCGACGACGAGGACTGCGGCCCAAGTCGCGAATGTTTCCACGTCGATCTAGGGGGTCCCGGCGAAGGCAACCATCTTGGTATGCCGGAAAACGGTGATCCCCCTAGGCCCGTGCCTCGCGTCGACATCCTTCGGGAGCTAGCTGTGGTCCCCGTTCCGGCAGGGGGTCCTGACCCACAGCTCGAGCAAATCCGCGAGATGCAGGCCAGGCTCGACGAGGGAGCAGGAACGCTTGTGCCGATCCGCCAGGACATCGGGCAGGAATGGGTGGGCCAACCTCCGGCCGGAGAAGCGCGTCATCTGCCCCAGGGCATCCAGCACCGCATCGCCGACGACGTCAGGGTAAGGCCGCCACCGGATTCCAGTGGAGTCGGCCAGAACCTGGCCGCAGCGGCAATGCTTCTCCGCGCGATGCCGGAGCCATCAACCACCGAGGGGCGGCGTATCCAGGGAGAGCTCAAGAATCTCCTGGAGGACGCCACGGTCCGACGGGCCGAAAGCTCCGCCTCCCGAAGGCAGGGATACCCCTCGGAACATCGCGCCGCGACTTCCCGATTCATGCGGGAAGCCTCGGTCCACACCGGGCGCACGCGCAACACAGCGCCTGCGGCCCCGGGTCGCCTCGGCAACGAGCACCATCATCACAGCTGTCGGGCCCACCTCGACGACAGGGTGCGCTGAGGCTACCACCCCAGGCGTGGGGGACGCTATGACAGCGGGGAGGATCAGAGTCCTTCGCCCGAACCACCCGGTCCGCAGGCTTTCAGCCGCGCCATACGACGGGCACCGTTCCCGACCCGGTTCCGAACCCCGACTACTATCACGAAGTACTCAGGGGAGACGAGACCGGAACTTTGGCTCGTGGACTATTGGTTGGCCTACCAACTGGGTGGAACGGACGATGATAATCTCATCATCCGCAACCTCCCCCTGTTTCTCTCCGACACCGCTCGAGCCTGGCTGGAGCACCTGCCTCCAGGGCAGATCTCCAACTGGGACGACCTGGTCCAAGCCTTCGCCGGCAATTTCCAAGGCACGTACGTGCGCCCTGGAAACTCCTGGGATCTCCGAAGCTGCCGCCAGCAGCCGGGAGAGTCTCTCCAGGACTATATTCGGCGATTCTCGAAGTAGCGCACTGAGCTGCCCAACGTCACCGATTCGGATGTCATCGGCGCGTTCCTCGCCAGCACCACCTGCCGTGACCTGGTGAGCAAGCTGGGTCGCAAGACCCCCACCAGGGTGAGCGAGCTGATGGACATCGCCACCAAGTTCGCCTCTAGCCAGGAGGCGGTTGAGGCCATCTTCCGGAGGACAAGCAGCCCCAGGGCCGCCCACCGGAAGATGTTCCCGAGGCATCAACTCAGCGCGGCACCAAGAAGAAAGGCAAGAAGAAGTCGCAAGCGAAACGCGACGCCGCCGACGCGGACCTTGTCGCCGCCGCCGAGTACAAGAACCCTCGGAAACCTCCCGGAGGGGCCAACCTCAAGGAGCCATGCCCTTACCATCAGGGGCCCGTCAAGCACACCCTCGAGGAGTGCGCCATGCTTCGACGCCACTTTCACAAGGCCGGGCCACCCACGTAGGGTGGCAAGGCTCTCGACGACGCTAAGAAGGAAGATCACAAGGCAGGAGAGTTCCCCGAGGTCCACGACTGCTTCATGATCTACGGCGGGCAAGTGGCGAACGCCTCGGCTCGGCACCGCAAGCAAGAGCGTCGGGAGGTCTTCTCAGTAAAGGTGGCGGCGCCAGTCTACCTAGACTGGTCCGACAAGCCCATCACCTTCGACCAGGCCGACCATCCCGACCACGTGCCGAGCCCGGGGAAATACCCGCTCGTTGTCGACCCCGTCATCGGCAACGTCAGGCTCACCAAGGTCCTCATGGACGGAGGCAGCAACCTCAACATCATCTACGCCGAGACCCTCGGGCTCCTGCAGATCGATCTCTCCTCAGTCCAGACGGGCGCTGTGCCTTTCCACGGGATCATTCCCGGGAAGCGCGTCCAACCCCTCGGACAACTCGATCTACCCGTCTGCTTCGGGACGCCCTCCAACTTTCGAAAGGAGACCCTCACGTTCGAAGTGGTCGGGTTTCGAGGAACCTACCACGCAGTGCTGGGGAGGCCGTGCTACGCCAAGTTCATGGCCGTCCCCAACTACACCTACCTCAAGCTCAAGATGCCGGGCCCCAACGGGGTCATCACCGTCGGGCCCACGTACCGACACGCGTACGAATGCGACGTGGAGTGCGTGGAATACGCCGAGGCCCTCATCGCCGACCTGGAGAGCCTCTCTAGGGAGGCGCCCGACGTGAAGCGCCACGCCGGCAACTTTGAGCCAGCGGAGACGGTCAAGTCCGTCCCTCTCGACCCCTGCAACGACGCCTCCAAGCAGATCCGGATCGGCTCCGAGCTCGACCCCAAATAGGAAGCAGTGCTCGTCGACTTTCTCCGCGCAAACGCCGACGTTTTCGCGTGGAGTCCCTCGGACATGCCCGGCATACCGAGGGAAGTCGCCGAGCACTCGCTGGATATCCGAGCTGGAGCCCGACCCGTGAAGCAACCTCTGCGCCGATTCAACGAAGAAAAGCGCAAAGCCATAGGCGAGGAGATCCACAAGCTAATGGCGGCGGGGTTCATCAAAGAGGTATTCCATCCCGAATGGCTTGCCAACCCTGTGCTTGTGAGAAAGAAAGGGGGGAAATGGCGGATGTGTGTAGACTACACTGGTCTAAACAAAGCATGTCCGAAAGTTCCCTACCCTCTGCCTCGCATCGATCAAATCGTGGATTCCACTGCTGGGTGCGAAACCCTGTCTTTCCTCGATGCCTACTCTGGGTATCACCAGATCAGGATGAAAGAGTCCGACCAGCTCGCGACTTCTTTCATCACACCCTTCGGCATGTACTGCTATGTTACCATGCCGTTTGGTTTGAGGAATGCGGGTGCAAAGTACCAGCGATGCATGAACCATGTGTTTGGCGAACACATCGGCCGAACGGTCGAGGCCTACGTCGATGACATCGTAGTCAAGACGAGGAAGGCCTCCGACCTCCTTTCCGACCTTGAAGTGACATTCCGATATCTCAAGGCGAAAGGCGTGAAGCTTAATCCCGAAAAGTGTGTCTTCGGGGTCCCCCGAGGCATGCTCTTGGGGTTCATCGTCTCCGAGCGGGGCATCGAAGCCAACCCGGAGAAGATCGCAGCCATCACCAGCATGGGGCCCATCAAGGACTTGAAAGGCGTACAGAGGGTCATGGGATGCCTCGCGGCTCTGAGCCGCTTCATCTCGCGCCCCGGTGAAAGAGGCCTGCCTCTGTACTGCCTCTTAAGGAAGGCCGAGTGCCCTCGGGAACCTGAAGGCGCTCCTCACGAACGCGCCCATCCTGGTGCCCCCCGCTGCCGGAGAAGCCCTCTTGATCTACGTCGCCGCAACCACTTAGGTGGTTAGCGCCGCGATTGTGGTTGAGAGACGAGAAGAAGGGCATGCATTGCTCGTCCAGAGGCCAGTCTACTTCATCAGTGAGGTACTGTCCGAGACCAAGATCCGCTACCCACAAATCCAGAAGCTGCTATACGCGGTGATCCTGACACGGCGGAAGTTGCGACACTACTTCGAGTCTCATCCGGTGACTGTGGTGTCATCCTTCCCCCTGGGAGAGATCATCCAGTCCCGAGAGGCCTCGGGTAGAATTGCAAAGTGGGCGGTGGAGATCATGGGCGAGACGATCTCGTTCGCCCCTCGGAAGGCCATCAAGTCCCAGGTCTTGGCGGACTTCGTGGCTGAATGGGTCGACACCCAGCTCCCGACAACTCCGATCCAACCGGAGCTCTGGACCATGTTTTTCGATGGGTCGCTGATGAAGACGGGGGCCAGCGCGGGCCTGCTCTTCATCTCGCCCCTCGGGAAGCACCTACGCTACGTGCTACGCCTCCACTTCCTGGCGTCCAACAACGTGGCTGAGTACGAGGCTCTGGTAAACGGGTTGCGATTCGCCATCGAGCTAGGGGTCCGACGCCTCGACGCTCGCGGTGACTCGCAGCTCGTCATCGACCAAGTCATGAAGAACTCCCATTGTCGCGACCCGAAGATGGAAGCCTACTGCGATGAGGTTCGGCGCCTGGAAGACAAGTTCTACGGGCTCGAGCTCAACCACATCGCCCGACGCTACAACGAGACTGCGGACGAGCTGGCTAAAATAGCCTCGGGGCGAACAACAGTTCCCCCGGACGTATTCTCCCGAGACCTGCATCAACCCTCCATCAAGACCGACGACACGCCCGAGCCCGAGGCACCCTCGGTTCAGTCCGAGGTACCCTCGGCGCAGTCCGAGGTACCCTCGGCCCCCGAGGGTGAGGCACTGCGCGTCGAGGGGGAGCAGAGCGAGGTCACGCCTGATCGAAACTGGTAGACCCCGTACCTGCAATATCTTCACCGAGGAGAGCTACCCCTCGACCAAGCCGAAGCTCGGCGGTTGGCGCGGCGCGCCAAGTCGTTCGTCTTGCTAGGAGATAAGAAGGAGCTCTACCACCATAGCATCTCAGGCATCCTCCAGCGATGCATTTCCATCGCCAAAGGCCAGGAGCTCTTACAAGAGATACACTCGGGGGCTTGCGGCCATCACGCAGCACCTCAAACCCTTGTTAGGAACGCCTTCCGACAAGGTTTCTACTGGCCGACGGCGGTGGCCGACGCCACTAGAATTGTTCGCACCTGCGAAGGGTGTCAGTTCTACGTAAGGCAGACCCACCTGCCCGCTCAGGCTCTGCAAACAATACCCATCACCTGGCCGTTTGCTGTGTGGGGTCTGGACCTAGTTGGCCCCTTGCAGAAGGCACCCGGGGGCTACACGCACCTGTTGGTCGCCATCGACAAATTCTCCAAGTGGATCGAGGTCCGACCCCTAAACAGCATCAGGTCCTAACAGGCGGTGGCGTTCTTCACCAACATCATCCATCGCTTTGGGGTCCCGAACTCCATCATCACCGACAACGGCACCCAGTTCACCGGCAGAAAGTTCCTGGACTTCTGCGAGGATCACCACTTCCGGGTAGACTGGGCTGCCGTGGCTCACCCCATGACGAATGGGCAAGTGGAGCGGGCTAACGGCATGATCCTGCAAGGACTCAAGCCTCGGATCTACAACGACCTCAACAAGTTCGGCAAACGATGGATGAAGGAACTCCCCTCGGTGGTTTGGAGTCTGAGGACAACGCCGAGCCGAGCCACGGGCTTCACACCGTTTTTTCTAGTCTATGGGGCCGAGGCCATCTTGCCCACAGACTTAGAATACGGTTCCCCGAGGACGAGGGCCTACGCCGACCAAAGCAATCAAGCCAATCGAGAAGACTCACTGGACCAGCTGGAAGAGGCTCGGGACATGGCCTTACTACACTCGGCGCGGTACCAGCAGTCCCTGCGACGCTACCACGCCCGAGGGGTTCGGTCCCGAGACCTCCAGGTGGGCGACCTGGTGCTTCGGCTAAGACAAGACGCCCGAGGGCGGCACAAACTCATGCCTCCCTGGGAAGGGCCGTTCGTCATCGCCAAGGTTCTGAAGCCTGGAACATACAAGCTGGCCAACAATCAAGGCAAGGTCTACAGCAACGCTTGGAACATCCAACAGCTACGTCGCTTCTACCCTTAAGATGCTTTCAAGTTGTTCATATACCTCGCACACAAAGTCTGGTCGTCAAGGAAGGGTCAGCCTTGCCTCGGCATAGCCCGACCCTCCCTCGGGGGCTAGAAGGGGGGAACCCCCTCTGCGTCGAAATTTTCCTCGAAAAAAGAAAAAAATCTTTTCTGCCAGAATGCCTTTCGTGCTTTTCGACTACTTTGAAAGTGGATCCTGAAAACAATGAAGTACACGTAAGCAGCCAAGGCTGACCGAGCCGAGGGACTCCTACGCCTCCGGGATACGGATACCTCACTCATCACCATCTGCGATAAGTAACTCGCGCTCGGATAAGTGATTCCGCGGACTGAACAAGTCTTCACACTCGAAAGCTCCTCTGCCGAAATGATTTTTCGGGCCTTCTCGACTGCGTCGGTGACAGAACCCTATGGACGAGTAAGAGTGCGCGTAAGCGGCAAGGCCGACCGAGCCGAGGGATTCCTACGCCTCCGGGATACGGATACCTCACTCATCACCTTCCGTGAAAAGCAACTCTCGCCCGCACAAACAATTCTGTTACCGACAAATAAGTCCGGATGCTCAAACAAGAGGAAAAGAAACACAGCTTTACAACATGACGACGGTGTGTTTGGGCCTCGGCGGTCGCAGAAAACATACACACACTACAAGACAACCCGATCCTGCAGGCTCGGACGTCAACAGTTGAAGGGGGCAGCAGCACCCTCGGCGTCAACGACACCTTCGGCGGGGTCTGACCTAGCCTCGGATGGCGACGCGATCGGAGGATCCCCACTCTGAAGGACGACATCGGCACCACACCCGGGCCATCGCCGCCAGTGTCTTCTCCAAGAATCCGGCTCGAGCGGACGGCTCGGCCGGCCACCTTGAGGCCTCGGCTAGCTGTCCCCCGAAGACACCAGCCCGGCTTGAGGCCTCGGCAGCTCAACTCCGGCGTCGGTCCCGCCAGTGGACGACCCGACCAGGCTCCGACCGACCACATCTTCTTTTCGAGCCAGCTCTGCCTCTGTCCGCGCTGACACCGCTACCTCCGGCTTCGGCTCATCGAAGAGCGGCCGAGGGGGTCCTTTAACCAAGCAAGAGAAGCCTCAGACAGCAAGGCCGACCGAGCCGAGGGACTCCTACGCCTCCGGGATACGGATACCTCACTCGTCACCTTTGCACAGGGCGACCCACGCTCGGTGAAGCGGTTCAGATAATTGACAAGGCGAGTCTTAGTGCTCGAAATGAAGAAAAAACACGGCTCCGTGCCGAAAATACATCTACGTTCAGGCCTCGATAGCCACAATGAACAAAACACCGGCATTCAAGGTGCCAATACAAACGGAACTCCGGTTCCGTCCCCACGGCAGCAGCGATGGCCTCAGGGCAGACGCCGCTGCAACCTTGCCCTCGCCCACGCCGACGCTCGAGGGGCGAGGACAAGTACAAAGAGCTGGAGGCCCGGAGCACGGATGGTGGCAGTGATCCCGTCGGTGATGGGGACTTCTCAAGCCGCATCCACCTCGGCACCGACGACCAGAGCGTCAGCCCATCGGTAGATCCCCACTCGGATCCTCCTGAATGGGTGGAGCACCGACCTCCGCGCGGAGGCCTCGTACCGTTGCAAAGGCAGGACAGCCCCAGAACACGAATGCCGCTCTAGCGGCGCGCGATGTCTTGGGCGGTCCACCCGTGCGCATGGCGCGACAACCACCCTTGCGGCGGGAGGGGGCACCGGGAGCCAAGCCGGCGAGCCCAACGTGCTGAACCTGGCGACGCTCGTCGTCGACCAGCCCCACGTTGTCGAAGTCCACGACGCCCGCAGGGCCAGTGAGCGCCCTCTCCCTTGAATGCTGAAGGGGAGGCTGACCCACGAACCCGCGCGGGAGGTAGAGCCCCGGCTCATCCCGGCCTCCGCCCCAGCAAGGATGATGAACATCCTTGAAGCTGAGGGCGGGACCAAGATCGCAGCCTGGCTTGCTCCTCCCGACCCAGAGGCTGGTGGTCACCGTCTTGGGTGACCACCGACGAGGGGATGCAGCCGGGCTGCGTGATGAAAATCCTTGAAGCCGAACGATGGCTGAGAGGTACCAACTTCCTCGAAGTTGCGTCCCCCGATGACAAGATGGAAGGATTGCGGACGTCCCCCGCCCGGGAGCTCGGAAGGTGGAAAGACACGATGCATAAGGGGAGCGCGAAGACATGGTTGCCCTCCAAGGGGGTAGCCCTCCTTTTAAAGGCAACTCTCCCCACTTGCGTCCTCAGCCGTTGCGGGCTGAGCCTTCTCCAACACGCTCCAAGGTTCTCCCCCCTACGGCGCGGGGGCTAGGTCCCACGCGTCATGCAAGTCGGTCCAGGGCAGAAGAAGCCAAACCGTCGCGCGCGGTGCATGCAACCGCCCGGCGGTTACAAGCACTCCTCCACTTTCGCCCAGACCAGCGGGTGAAAGGGCGGACAGCCATGCAGGCGGCATGCAACCGTGCCAAGTGGGCATGCCCCTTCGACTTCCAACGCACCCAGCATGGAGGCCCAGGCCCACACGTCATGCAACCGGCGCGCCGGTTGCTACGTGCGAGCAACTGCACCGCACTCGCGCCACTACCGCGCCTCCTCGACTGCGGAGCCAATACCGCGACTCGAGGCAACCCTGCGCATGACCCAGCAGTGCCAGCGAGGCGCGATGGTCAAATGCGGTCAAAAATGGGCCGGCAGTAATGGCGGTGACAGGCGGGCAGGAGCAGCGGTCACGTCGTCAGCCAAGCTTACGTCCCATCCAGGGGCAGCGAGGGAACCCTCTCTCACGGCGTGAAGACGGCGTGCCCGTGATCCGTTCCTCGAACGGCTCGCACACGCGCAACGACCGCCTCGCGAACCACTCGCCCCGTCGCATTAACTCCGCGGCGGGACAGGCGGCGCCTCAGGCAGGAGAAGCAAGCGACGCTTCGCCTTCGCCATAATGACCGCGTCGAAAAAGGTACGCCACGTCATTCGATTTCGTATCCTTTTCCTTTTCCTCTTTCTCTCTCTTACAACAGGGACCGGGAAAGGGGGATACCCCGAAAAGGATCCTTCTCCGTGAAGGAAACAGGCCCCGAGCCTCCCTACTGATTAGAGGTTCAAAGGCTGGCCCCTCGGAGGGGTTCAACGGCTGCCTCAGAGCGATTGGGTTCTGCGCCCACTACTGGTCAGGGGTTCGATGGCCGGCCCCTCGGAAGGGTTCAACGGCCGCCTCAGGCCACTCGGGCTCCGCACCCACTACAGATCAGGGGTTCGTAGGCTGGCCCTCGAAGGGTTCACAGTCGCCTCAGACACAGAGCGAGGGATGACCCTGGGTATGTTCGATACATAACCGAGGCTCGGGCTACGCTCCCAAGGTACCCTAGGACATTTCCGAGACCAGCGGGAGCGATCTTGTAACGGAATCCCATCAGAGGGAGGCATCGAGCCCTCGGACCCCATCAAAGGGGACCGGGTCCGGCAGATCACCCACAGGTACTTTTGGAGCGCGCCTCCGGGCCTCTAGCCAACCCCTAGCAAATGGGGCACGGGCGTCCGCTCGGATTACCCGCCAGCAGCTCACCGGAGACACCATGTTCGGCGCCCTCCGAGGGCAACATGGCGCTTTCCCCCCTCCTTGCGGAAAGGCGACACAGGGGCGTATGTAAAAAAAGTCAAGTCTGTCCTTGACCGTCCTCTCGCCCTGTGCAGAGGCTCAGGGGCTGCTCTTGCAAACCTGGCTCCGGCCACACCGTTGACAGCGTCAACATACCAGCCCGAGAGCTTGGGACCCGACCGTGCACCCGGGCTACGGCCAGCTCGCATTAGGGAACAACTAGATCAGCCGAAGTGTTGCGAAACGCACTAAGACCTCGAAGGAGTAAAACTACTCCTCCGAGGTCTCGGGGGCTACACCCGGCGGGTGCGCTCGCGCGCACCCACCGGAACAAAATGCAACCGAAAAAGGCTGGTCCCCTTGCAAAAAAGTGCAGCAAAAGCCTCCAAGCGAGTATTAACACTCCCTTCGAGGCTCGGGGCTACTGTCGGGGACCATAATTAGGGGTACCCTCAAGACTCCTAAATCTCAGTTGGTAACCCCCATCAGCACAAAGCTGCAAAGGCCTGATGGGTGCGATTAAGTCAAGGATCGGTCCATTCAAGGGACGCGATCGTGCCTCGCCCGAGACCAGCCTCGAGCAAGGGCAGCCGACCCCGGAGGACCTACGTCTCGCCCAAGGACCCCCCTCCAGCAACGGACACACCTTCGGCTCGCCCGAGGCCTAGTCTTCACCGAGAAGCAACCTTGGTCATATCGCCACACCAACCGACCAAATCGCAGGGGCATTTAATGCAAAGGTGGCCTGACACCTTTATCCTAACGCATGCCCTCTAGTCGACAGAGCCGAAGTGACCACAGTCACTTTGCCGCTCTACTTACCAGTCTGACTAGAGGACAGCGCCGCCTGCGCCGCTCCGACTGCTGAGCCACCCGACAGAGTGAGGCTGACAGCAGCCAAGTCCGGCCTCGAGCGACATAGGAAACTCCGCCTCGCCCGACCCCATGGCTCGGACACGGACTCAGCCCCGGAAGACGACGAACTCTGCCTCGCTCGACCCCAGGGCTCGGACATGGGCTCAGCCCCGGAAGACGACGAACTCAGCTTCGCCCGACCCCAGGGCTCGGACACGGGCTCAGCCCCGGAAGGCGACGAACTCCGCTTCGCCCGACCCCAGGGCTCGGACTCGGACTCAGCCCTGGCCTCAGTCGACGGTCTCTGCCTCGTCCGACCCGGGGGCTCAGACTCGACCTCGACCTTGGAAGACAGACTCGACCTCGACCTCGGAGGAGCCTCCACCTCGCCCAACCTAGGGCGCGGACCGACCACGTCGACAGGAAAGCGCCATCATTACCCTACCCCAAGCTGACTCAGGCTACGGGGAACAAGACCGGCGTCCCATCCGGCTCGCTCCACTATACGAGTAATGATGGCGCCCCGCATGCCCTGTGACGACGGCGGCTCTCAGCCCCCTTACGAAAGCAAGAGGACGTCAGCAAGGACGCGACAGCCCCGACAGCTGTCCCACCGCCAGGCTCCAGCACTCCTCCGACGGCCACGACACCACACGAACTGGGTGCCAAAACCTCTCCGGCTGCCACGATGGCATGTACTTAGGGCACTAGCTCTCCCCCGCTAGACACGTTAGCACACTGCTACACCCCCATTGTACACCTGGATCCTCTCCTTACGCCTATAAAAGGGAGGACCAGGGCCCTCTTACAGAGGGTTGGCTGCGCGGGGAAGGACGGGACGGCGCTCGCGTAAGGCCGCTCGCTCCCTCCCGCGTGGACGCTTGTATCCCCCTACTGCAAGCGCACCCGACCTGGGCGCGGGGCTAACACGAAGGCCGCGGGTTCCACGCTCCCACGCTTGTCTCCCTCCGGCCGCTTTCTCCCCCTTCGCGTTCCGCCTCGCGCCGACCCATCTGGGCTGGGGCACGCGGCGACGATTTACTCGTCGATCCAGGGACCCCTCGGGTTCCGAAACACCAACAATTTTATATTTATTCTTTTATTTTGTAATAAGTCTTCCGCTATGTAATAAATACTCTGATGTTATTGTGACATTTATCTCTATACACTCTGTTATTATATATGTTGTCTTCTTGGCGCATGTATGAGATGCACCTGGCTTTGTTCCTTAAAGCTGGGTGTGACAGAAGTGGTATCAGAGGAAATGTTGGCTGTAGGACGAGACCTAGATAGAAATGGACAAACCCTTCACTACTTACCTTATTCTGATTCATTCTATACTTATCTCATCTTGGTCTTGTCTCACCTTCTGCTTTTCTACTCTGATTAATCTTATCCTTTCTACTCTAAGACAAGATGGATTTCACACCTTAGAATCCTACATCTATGATCTTTTTAAAAGATAGGGAGCCTAAGACAAAATTTAAAATTATTTTTATTTAAAAATGATTGGTTGATTGTTCTGATGATAAATGTCTGATTTGCTTCTTTGATTGATTGAATTATTATAGATGGACATCTTAGCATGTACCACCATAAGGTATTGAGTTAGCTTTAGTAGGTAAAACATTAATCTGCTTAGCTAATAAATTCCCCAATGTAACCTGATTTGTAAATACTTGCCTTGTCTACTACTCTCTCTTACTATATGTATCTAACTCAGATGGTCAATACCAGGTGGGGTGGTGGAATTGATTTGCCTCCTAATCGACACACTCGGTGGATATATAGACGACCCTAGCCACAGCCAGCAGAGATGAATCCTCTTAATCCTCCCCTAGGCGGAGTTGACCCACTGATTGCAGCTCAGATGAGGATGATGCAACAAATTGCGGACACTATGGCAGATATGCGCGCTCAGATGCAGCAAGAACACCAGGAGATGTGCCAAGAACGAGAAGAGATATGCCAGGAGTTGCGCCAGGAACGAGAGGAGATACGCCAAGAAAGGAGGGCGCAACAGCAGCTGTAACAGCAATTTCAACAACAACAGCAACAGCAGCAACAGCAACAAGTACCATTGCCTCCACCTCCACCACCAGTTCCACCCCGTGATAAGCATAGGGAATTCATGAGTCATAAGCCGCCAACGTTTGCAAGCTCTCCTGATCCACTCGACGCAGATGATTGGCTGAAGTCCGTAGAGAAGATGTTGAACATTGCTCAATGCACTGACCGGAAGAAGGTTTTATATGCTTCTGGACGTCTGACAGGTCCTGCTGCTGGTTGGTGGGATTCATATACTGCTGCCCACGATGCTGTTGATACTATTACTTGGGTAGAGTTTAGTACACAGTTCAGGAATTATCATATACCAGCTGGATTAATGAAGATTAAGAAGAAGAAATTTCTATCGCTGAAGCAAGGAAGTATGTCAGTCAGCGAGTACCGCGACAAGTTTATCCAGCTATCCAAATATGCTCCAGATGAAGTTGCTGAGGATGAGAGGAAGCAAGAGCATTTTATTGAAGGACTTAATGGACCCCTGCAATATGCTCTAGTGGCACATACATTTCCATCATTACAGAGGCTGCTTGATAAGGCCCTAGCTATTGAACACAAACGTGTTCAGCTGGGAGATTTGAAGAGGAAAGCTATATCTCAAGGACAAGGAAGCAGCAGCGTTCGTCCTCGCTACAGTTCACCCCAGGGTACACCAGTTCGCACTGGTGGAGGCCAGTGCCCAGTTCAGCAGTCACCGCAGAGGACCCCACAGCCTCGTCAGGCTACCCCCACTGGCACCCTGACGAAGTTTTCAGAACAGAGTGCAGGCACTACTTGTTTCAAGTGTGGGAAGACTGGTCATTATGCAAATGTTTGCC
Organism: Zea luxurians; assembly: GCA_029449295.1. NCBI lineage: Eukaryota > Viridiplantae > Streptophyta > Magnoliopsida > Poales > Poaceae > Zea > Zea luxurians. The sequence goes on along the minus strand of JAOPSE010000150.1, from coordinate 548,113 downwards.
CACAGAGGATTGCTACTACTCTAGTTCAGAATAGGCAGCAAACTCCAGGATCTGGCAAGGGATACTCTATTGCCAAGGTTAATCAAGTCAGCGTTGATGCTACTCCAGATGGTGCTGACATCGTACTTGGTATGTTTTACATTAATGCTATTCCTGCAACCATATTATTTGGTTCTAGTGCTACACATTCATTTATGTCTGCTCGATATGCCAACACAAATGAGATACCACTGCTAAATATGAAAAAAACCAATGATAGTAATTACACCTAAAGGGCCTTGAGGCGAATCAAATGACACGTAGATTGACATTAACAATTATGGGAAGAGAATTTGGAGCTACTGCTATAATATTAGAGGCAAGTAGTATACATCTGATCCTTGGTATGTCATGGTTAAGAAAGGTAAAGGCCATTATAGCATATGGTAGAGGTACAGTAGAACTCACCAGCCCTAAAGGAGAAAGGTTTCAAGTTAATATTGTAGTAACCACCTCATCCAAACGTGCAATGTTCTTTATACCTGAGGAGTTTGTTGGTGACAACATCCGTGTGGTTAGAGATTTTCCGGATGTCTTTCTAGAAGAGTTGCCAGGAATGCCACCTGATAGAGAAGTTGAGTTTGTTATTGATCTCTTACCTGGAACTGCCCCTATTTCTAAACGACCATACAGGATGTCTGTAGAAGAGTTAAAGGAACTTAAGAAGCAGTTAACTGAGTTACAAGAGGCTGGTTACATTCGTCCGAGTTCCTCACCTTGGGGAGCGCCGGTTCTGTTTGTACAGAAGAAGGATGGATCACAAAGGATGTGTGTGGATTATAGATCACTTAATGATGTTACTGTGAAGAACAAGTATCCATTACCCCGTATTGAGGATTTATTCGATCAGATGAGAGGTGCTAGAGTATTCTCAAAGATTGATCTTCGATCCGGTTACCATCAGATGAGGATTAGACCATCGGATATTCCCAAGACAGCATTCTCGACTCGATATGGATTATATGAGTTCACTGTTATGTCATTTGGATTAACCAATGCACCAGCTTATTTTATGAATTTGATGAATAAGGTGTTTATGGAGTATTTGGACAGATTCGTCGTGGTATTCATCGACGATATTCTTATCTATTCCAAGAGTGACAGTGATCATGAGGAACATCTGAGATTGGTGCTACAGAAGATACGAGATAATCAACTCTACGCCAAGTTTAGCAAGTGCGAGTTTTGGATTGGCGAGGTGCCATTTCTTGGTCATATTATTTCTAATGGAGGAATTTCAGTGGATCCTGCAAAAGTTAAGGAGATAATGGAGTGGAGAGTACCCACTACAATTACTGAGATTCGGAGTTTCTTAGGACTTGCAGGATATTATCGATGATTTATTGAAGGATTTTCTAAGATTGCTAAGCCTATGACCTCGCTTCTGGAGAAGGGAAGAGAGTTCAAGTGGGATGAGAAGTGTCAAGATAGTTTTGATCAATTGAAGAAGAGATTGATGTCGCCACCAGTGTTGGTTATGCCAGACCTACAGAAAGGATTTGATATCTATTGTGATGCATGTGGCCAAGGCTTAGCATGTGTGCTCATGCAAGAGGGACATGTGATTGCCTATGCTTCTCGTCAGTTGCGGAAACATGAATTGAACTACCCCACTCATGACTTAGAATTGGTAGCCGTTGTGCGTGCACTTAAGATATGGAGACATTACATTATGGGAACCAAGTGTCAAATATACACGGATCATAAGAGTTTGAAGTATATATTCACTCAGAAGGATCTCAACCTTAGGCAACACCGTTGGTTGGAGCTTATTAAGGATTATGATTTGGAGATTCACTATCACCTGGGCAAGGCAAATTTGGTTGCAGATGCCTTGAGTCGAAAGGAGCATGTTCATTCAGCTATTGTTGCCCAGCTACCCGATGAGATTGTTGAGAATTTTAGTAGACTTAACCTGGGGATAGTTGCTCATACTTAAGGAGTTACCATTGATGTGGTACCTACTTTAGAGCTTAAAGATCTTATAACTGAAGGTCGAGGTCCGGAATTCATGGAAGATGAGCAAGGCACCATATGGTTCAAGGACAGGATATGTGTTCCTGATATTGAAAGCCTTCGTGAGACTATTTTAAAGGAGGCCCATGACTCGGATTATTCTATTCATCCTAGTAGTACCAAGATGTATCAGGATTTGAAGCAAAAATATTGGTGATATGGATTGAAGAGAGATGTGGCTGCACATGTGGCTATGTGTGATGTGTGTCAAAGAGTTAAGGCTGAACACCAGAGGCCAGCTGGACTGTTGCACCCACTGAAGATACCCGAGTGGAAGTGGGAAGAGATTGGTATGGATTTTATTACTGGATTGCCTCGCACCCAGAAAGGATATGATGCTATATGGGTGATTGTGGATAGATTAACTAAAGTGGCTCACTTTATTCCTGTCAAGACTACTTATAAAGGTTCTCAGCTAGCAGAGTTATATATGGCTCGGATTGTGTGTTTACATGGAGTACCAAAGAAGATCGTGTCTGATCGAGGTTCATAGTTTACCTCAAGATTTTGGAGAAGCTTTCACGAGAACATGAATACAAAGTTGAATTTTAGTACAGCTTATCACCCTCAGACTGATGGATAGACTGAAAGGACTAATCAAGTATTGGAAGATATGTTGAGAGCTTGTGCCCTTCAGCATGGAGGAAGTTGGGATAAGAGTCTACCATATGCTGAGTTCTCATATAATAATAGCTATCAGGCCAGTCTGAAGATGTCACCTTTTGAAGCTCCGTACGGCAGTGTGGGGGACAGATATCCCCCGGGTCCACTGGAAGGATAAAAGACCTCACGAAAGGACCAAGGGCCCAATAAATCGTAAGGTCATCCCTTCGTGGGTCTGGGGAGGAACGACCAGTGAAGCAGATCGACATAAGGCCGGATCGGAGCAAGCCCAGACGGCCCAATGACTTCGAACGAGTAATCACAACAGAGACCCGACCTTCCCGCGCTGGAGGCCTGTACAACGGAACCGAGCGAGGATTGGTCGGTGGAACTATAGGAAGATAGACTCAATCGGTTCACAATTTCTCAGGTGCACGTGATTATCATATCTGCATGTATTGCCCCACGGTCGAACATATAAGGCCTAGGGGCACCCCCTTCAGAAGGAATCGAACTCACTACTTAGCCATCCACCCCAACTTCCTACGCACTAGAGAATTACCTTGTAACTCACCATATACAGCACTCTCGCCGGGACGTAGGGTGTTACGCACTTCAAAGCGGCCCGAACCTGTAAATCATTGTCTACTGACTCTCGTGCAACTAGCACGAACCATTGAGCTACAGTCGATAACACCGTCCTACTTCTGAAAGCACCTTGAGGGGCAACCCCGGGTGTGCGGTCGGACCCAAAACACCGACAGCTGGCGCGCCAGGTAGGGGGTGTGTCATCGATCCAAGCTAGCTCAATGGTCGTCACCTTCCTGCACAAGATCGTCTTCCGCCCTGGGTCCACATTCTGCTTCGGAACCATCTCATCTGTAGCGGATGAGGAGGGAACTCTGCATCGCATTGCGGACCCGACGGAGAGAAGATCTTCCTCAAAAATCTTCGGGAAAATCGAGGAAAAGCAGGAAAAGGTGCAACCTCTAATGCTCCGAAAAAAGATCGCCTCCGGCAGGACAGAGGCCCGAGGCCCTCCAACCCAGAAAACTCCATTGTCTACCTCTCCGACGAAAGAATGAACACAAATCACAAGAAAGAAAGAAACAAATAAAATCGGGAGGAAGCAAGTTGTTCTTTTCGCGCCTCCGCCCTCAAAGGAGGACAGAAAGAAGATCGTCACGACAGCCACACCATTCTACCCCGACGTCCTCTTCATCGGGAGAGTGGAGTCGCCCCCCATCTCCGATGACGAGCCGACTGTACCCGGAGAGGAACCTCCTCAGCGGGAATCCCGCCGACGAAGGAACCGACGCCGAAATATCCGGAGACATCACGAGGCTAGAGAGCGGGACCCGGCACAGCCCGTGTCGCGAGATGAGGCCTCAGAGATGGGAGAAACCCCGGAAGAGCGTGTCTTTCGGGAAAGGAGGAATTCCCGATGACGCGACCACACCGGCGAGCTCAAGAATAGGCCGAACAAGAAACAAAGCAACGTCGGGAAAATCCCCTCTTCGGGCGCAACCTAAACCCCGACTTCGCCCGAGCCTTGAACACGCCGAGTGAAGTCGGCGGAGTACTAGCTCGGATAGCCGACGGTCTCCCTCGGACTCCCGATGCCGAGGGCTACCGGTGACTGTTCACTCGAGCGGCCAACCATCTTCTACCTCTCGCGCATCCGTCGAATGATCTACGACATGCCATCAACAGTCGGCGGGACGCACGGAGCTCCATCAATGCTTTACGCGAACGACGACATGAGAGCGAGATCCGTCGCTAGGAAGAATACGACAGGGATCACGGCATCCCCACCCGGAGTCAGGCCACCAGGACCGAGTCGGCAACGGCTTCGACTGGCGGCACCACCTGGGGACGGTCGAAGCACCACGACAACCACTCCCCTCTCTGGGACAGACATCATCCTCGGTGATAGGAGGACACGTGTGGGGTGTCGGCACTTACTCCGCGCCTCAGAGCCATTCAATGGCCCCCTAACTTCAAGGTATCCAACGTTGACAAATATGAACCTAAGCAGGATCCGGGAGGCTGGTTGGCCGTCTACACCACCGCTGCCCGAGCCACCGGAGCAACCGAGGACGTGATGACCGCGTACTTGCCCATCGTCCTTGGGCAAGATGCACTGCAATGGTTGCGACACCTACCACGACATTGCATTGACGATTGGAGCGATTTCAGTCGACGCTTCATCGCCAACTTCCAGTCCCTCTCCGACAAGCCGGCGCAACCATGGGACCTCAAATCCATCAAGCGCCGGGGGGACAAAACTCTCCGGTCGTACCTCAAAAGATTCCAGACCATGAGAAATCGTATCCCTAAGGTCGTGGAGGCGGCGGTGATCGAAGATTTCTACCGGGGATCCGATGACTCAGCCTTCGTCCGAACCATACTGCAGAAGGCGCCGACTACCTCTGAACAGCTGTTCCGGGAAGCCGACCTCTATATCACCACCGACGAGCGAGCTCGGGACCTCATCGGAGGAACGAAGCCAGCACCGGCAGCACCGCGACGCGACACGAACCAACAGCCCGACAAGCGTTGGGAGAAGAGGCCTCGCGAAGAGGTCCATGCCGCCGGACCGCCCGCCTCTCGCGCCCGAGGAGGACCTCGGGGAGGCGAACGCACGCTGGACGACATCCTTGACGCCCAATGCCCGTACCACAAAGACATGCGCCACACCCTTCGGAACTGCAGAGACTTCAAGCACTCCGTCGGGCACGGCCGACCCTTCCAACCTCTACCCCCTCCTCCGCCGCGGGGAGGACTAGGAGAACCACGACAACCCCAGCCACAGGAGGAGAGATAAGGAGAAGCCTTCCCACGTGTCAACAGAGAGGTCAACGTCATTTTCGGCGGACACGGATCGCAGGAGAACAAGAGACAACAAAAGCTCAACGATCGCCAAATACTGGTGGCGGCCACCGGTCCTCCCGCTCCGTACCGATGGTCGGAGCACCCGATCACCTTCACTCGGGCAGATCAGTGGCTTAACTTTGATCATCCAAGCAAATACCCACTCCTCATCGATCCGGTGATCCGAGAGAGCAGGGTGAAGAAGGTATTAGTGGACGGGGGGAGCAGCATCAACGTCACCTTCCCCCGGACGCTCCAAGGGCTGGGAGTTCACCTCAAAGAGCTCTATGAGTCGGACACACCCTTCTTCGGCATCGTGCCGACTGAAGGAGAATATTCGCTAGGCCACATCTACATGCCGGTCACCTTCGGGACCCCGGAAAACTACAGAACCGAGTACCTAAGGTTCGAGGTGGCGAATTTCGACTACGGATACAACGCCATCATCGGGAGGCCTGGGCTGGCGAAATTCATGGCCATTCCACATTACACGTACATGATACTGAAGATGCCAGGACCACAAGGGATCATAACTGTGTGCGCTGACTTCCATGGCCATCCAGGCGGCCCTCACCACCAAACCGTCGATGACTTCTTCTATGCAGGCAAACTCTAAGCCTGAAGAAGACCTCACGGTACCCGTGAACGAGGCTCAAGCTACGACCTCTATGTGGCCGACCGAAGAAATTAAAAGGATCAACCTCGGGTTCGCTGATGAACGCAAGACTGCCATCATCAGCTCCAACTTGGATGACAAATAGGAAAGCGCGCTCGTCCGGTTCCTGCAAGATAACCGAGATGTATTCGCATGGCAACCTGCGGATATGCCGGGAGTCCCGAGAGAACTGGCCGAGCACAAACTGAAGGTCTACCCCCAGGTGAGGCCGATTCGGCAAAAATTACGTCGTTTCACGCCCGACAAGAGAGAAGCCATTCACGCTGAGCTGGCTCGCTTGGTCGCGGCTGGGTTTATTAGAGAAGTGTTACATCCTGAGTGGCTGGCTAACCCTGTTCTTGTACTCAAAAAGAATAAGGTGGATTGGCGCATGTGCGTCGACTATATGGATCTCAACAAACACTGTCCGAAGGATCCCTTCGGGCTCCCTAGGATAGATCAGGTGGTAGACTCCACCGCTGGATGTTCTATGATGCCCTTCTTGGATTGCTACTCTAGATATCACCAGATTAGCCTGGCGAAAGAAGACGAGGAAAAAAACGGTGTTCATCACTCCATTCGGTGCTTTCTGCTACACCTCCATGTCGTTTGGCCTCAAAAACGCTGGAGCGACTTATCAGAGAGCTATTCAAACATGCTTAGCCGATCACTGGGGCAAGCGTGTGGAAGCTTATGTGGACGACGTGGTAATCAAAACAGAAAATTCAGAAAATTTTATCGAAGATCTACAGCTGGTTTTCAACAGTCTGTGGCGATATAGATGGAAGCTTAATCCCGAAAAGTGTGTTTTCGGGGTACCAACAGGAAAATTACTCGGGTTTATCGTTAGCCACTGGGGAATTGAAGCTAATCTTGAAAAGATCGAAGCTATCATGAGGATGGAGGCACCGCGATCACAGAAGAAGGTTCAAAGGCTTACCGGATGTATGGCGGCCCTGAGCAGATTCATATCCAGGCTGGGAGAAAAAGGCCTACCATTTTATAAGTTACTCAAGAAGGTGGACAAGTTTCAGTGGACTTCAGAAGCACAGGAAGCCCTAGACGCGTTGAAAAAGTTCTTAACAACGCCGCCAGTGTTGAAACCGCCGCGACGGGCCACATCGACTCAACCAGCTGAAGACTTGCTGCTATATATCTCTTGCACGACTCACGTGGTGAGCACCGCGTTGGTAGTCAAGCGAGCAGAAGAAGGACATGCTTATCCAGTGCAACATCCTGTTTATTTCATCAGCGAAGTTTTGGGTCCCTCGAAGAAAAAATACCCTCAAGTTCAGAAGCTATTATATGCAGTACTTCTGACTGCACGCAAACTCCATCACTACTTCGACGACCACAAAGTCGTAGTAGTCACTGGTTTTCCAATAGGGGATATTCTTCACAACAAAGAAGCCATCGTGAGAATAGCCAAATAGGCCTACGAGTTGGGATCTCACGACATTGAATTTCGACCTCGTACTGCCATTAAAACTCAAGCACTGGTTGACTTTGTATCGGAGTGGACCGAACAACAAGTACCAGATAACCTAGAAACTGCAGAAGTATGGCGAATGTATTTTGATGGCTCATTAAAGCTGCAGGGAGCGGGCGCAGGGATCCTCTTTACTGCACCTGGAGGCGAACACCTCAGATATGCCCTACAGTTGTTATTTCCAGCCTCTAATAATGCAGCAGAATATGAAGCTCTGATTCACGGACTGAACAATGCTATATCACTGGGCATCAAGAGATTGATGGTATACGGGGATTCTATGGTAGTCATAAGTCAGATAAACAAAGAATGGGATTGTTCGAATGATTCCATGGGAAAATACTGCACTGCCGTCCAGAAATTAGAAGATAAATTTGAAGGTCTGGAATTTCACCATGTGGAGAGAGATTGAAACACGACGGCTGACATGTTGTCCAAGCTAGGGTCCAGTCGCACTCAGGTCCCGCCTGGAGTCTTTGTCCAGAAAATATCACACCCAAGCGTCTCACCGGATCAGGCAGAAGAATGTAATACTTTGAGCCAACCAGAGTCATATTCTGATGACTGGAGGAGGCCGATCATCAGATATATAAAAAATGAGGAGGAGCCAGACGACAAGAATGCAGCCGAGCGCATTGCAAGCCAATCGGCTCACTATACACTCAATGGGGAAACACTATAAAAAAGGGGTGCATCAGGAGTCCTCATGAAATGCATTCTCTCAACTACTGGAAAGCAACTTCTGGACGAGGTCCATGCTGGGCAGTGTGGAGTACACGCAGCATCCAGAACCCTAGTTGGGAAGGTCTTCAGGTCAGGTTTCTATTGGCCAACAGCGAAGAATGACGCAGCCGAGTTAGTCCAGAGGTGCGAAGCCTGCCAGTACCAGTCAAAACAGCAGCATCTACCAGCACAGCAACTGCAAACGATACCCATAACTTGGTCGTTCGCGTGCTGGGGATTGGATATGATTGGACCTTTCAAAAAGCTCAGGGAGGATACACTCATGTGCTGGTGGCTATCGACAAATTCACTAAATGGATAGAGTTCAAACCCATTGCTTCCTTAACTTCAGCCAAGGCAGTGGAATTCATACAAGACATAATATTCAGATTTGGAATACCGAATAGTATGACTTGGGATCCAACTTCACAAGTTCAAAGTTCTTTGATTTCTGTGAGCAGAAGAGCATTCAAATCAAATATGCTTCGGTGGCACACCCAAGAGCCAACGGGCAGGTTGAAAGAGCTAACGGGATGATATTGGAGGCCCTCAGGAAAAAAGTCTTCGATAAAAATGAAAAGTTCGCAGGGAAATGGATAAGGGAGCTGCCCTATGTCGTTTGGAGCTTAAGAACTCAACCCAGTCGAGCTCTGCATGGAAATACCCCTTTCTTCATGGTCTATGGTTCAGAGGCCGTGCTACCTGCTGATCTCAAGTTTGGGGCGCCAAGGTTGATCTTTGAAAACATAGCAGAAGCCGAGGCTACTAGGCTGGAGGATGTTGATGTACTCGAAGAAGAACAGCTGAACACAGTAATTCAATCAGCACAGTACCAGCAAACCCTGAGGCGCTATCACGATAAGACCATGAGACATCGATCCTTCGCAGTAGGAGATCTCGTCCTCCGCCGAATTCTAATGGGGGAGGGGCGGCACAAGTTGTCACCTCTATGGGAAGGACCATTCATAATAGCAGAAGTCACTCGGCCAGGATCATATCGTCTCACTCAGATGGATGGCATGGAAATCGGGAACTCATGGAACATAGAACACCTCAGGAAGTTTTACCCCTAGCTGTATTCCAAAAGCTATTGAGACGACAATGTACTCTGTAAACTGGGAAATATATCATCAATAAAGAAGACTTCGAGAGCGCTCAAATTGTTCATTGTCAACCTGCATTCTTACTTAACTCAGGGTGACCACTATGCCCTGCTAACGAAGCAATCGACTTAAGTCGGCAATGACTTAAGGCGGTGCAACATGCTCGCGCTCACTTAACTCAGGGTGACCACTATGCCCTGCTGACGGAGCAATCGACTTAAGTCGGCAACGACTTAAGGCGGTGCAACATGCTCGCGCTCACTTAACTCAGGGTGACCACTATGCCCTGCTGACGGAGCAATCGGCTTAAGTCGGCAACGACTTAAGACGGTGCAACATGCTCACGCTTACTTAACTTGGGGTGACCACTATGCCCTGCTAACGGAGCAATCGGCTTAAGTCAGCGACGACTTAAGACGGTGCGACATGCTCACGCTTACTTAACTCGGGGTGACCACTATGTCCTGCTAACGGAGCAATCGGTTTAAGTCAGCGACGACTTAAGACGGTGCGACATGCTCACGCTTACTTAACTCGGGGTGACCACTATACCGCATTAACAAAGCAATCAGTTAGAAGCTGATACTAACTCAAACCGGTGCAACACACTCAGCGCGTATACGGTTACTCATCCAGGGGCGGCCTCTATGTCCCATGAAGAAATCTTGAAACCATCACGCTGCATTTTACTTCTACAAATATAGATACTGTTGAATTCTAAACATTAGGAGAATGATAGTAGCATTCAATACTAAAAAGGTGTTCTCTAACAAAATATCCGAGCACGTTAACCGCGCACTCAAAGCATATAGTGTTTTTCTATTCTGCAACATTCTTCTCAGGAGCAACCGACGAAGAAGGACGGCTAGAGGAATCAGGAGCAGCGTTCACATCTACCACTATGTCGTCTGGGACAACCACACCAGGTCTCCTCATCAGAATCCACCCCGCGCGAATAGCTTTATCCATAGCTTTATCGCACTGGGCCCTCAGAGTAGCAGAAGTCTCTTCAGCAACCTTGACAGCCAACTGAGCAGTCTCTAGCTCCTGGGCGACAAATTTCTTGGAAGCACGCAGATTCTTGATGACAACATCTTTGGCCGATATCAACTCCCTGAGGCAAATCACATCATCCAAGGATTCCTACAGCTTATAACGAAGATTGTCTAACTCCTCCCTGGTGAAGCGATGACTCCTCTCCAAGATGGTCAGCGAGTTGCTAGAGTCACGGTATAGCCTGTCAAGATTGTCACGAGAAGTAACAAGGGCACGTTTTTCTTCCTGCAAGCAAGAATCAGCTTTTTCAAACATCAAGCAAGCAATAAAAGCACAGCAAAACAAAACTCGGATTCACAGGTCACCTTCTCAGAGTCGAGCTGAGCGTGGAGAGTAGAGTTCAGCGTGTTGGCGTCATTCAGAGAAGCAGAGACCTGGGCCAGCTCTGTCTGACTTTGGGAATACTTTTCCTCAAGATCAGAACACCGCCAGACCAGTTCAGCTTGATCTTGAGAGCGTTTTTCCTCAAGAGCAGAATACTGTCGAGTCATATCTGGCGAGAAGCAGTCAAGCAAAGGTGTTAAAATAAGAAGCAGTCTGATAAGGTAGCCAGAAGGAAGCAAAAGAGCACTGACCAGCATTCGCCGCCTCTAAGTCTGAAACACGCCGCTGAAGCAGCACTGGATTCCAACGCGCTAGAGACAAAGCTCCTTCCGGGACAGAAGCACCCTGCAACCTCAGCCGACTAGACATCTCATCGACCAACGCCTGGCATTAAAAAGCAGACGAGCATGAGAATAATTACCTGCTTGGGTAAAAGTCAGACCAGAAGAAACCAAAATACCTGGAAGTTGGAGAAGAAGGAAGCGACTCCCAAATCGGGAGAGATCAACTGATGGCTCGGCAAAGGATCACCACCCGGAGCAACTTGCAACGATTCAGCAGGGACCAATTCAGTGACATCAGAAGAACCCAAAACCTTGCCATCAGGTACGCTGGCCTCTAAAGCGACCCCCTGACCAAAGGCTTGGGCTGTCACCATGCAACCAGAGTGTGGAGGAGAAGACCCTACGTGAACATCCATGGAAGTGCAAGAGGGAGAACCCGCTAGGACACCCTCGGGGGCTGGATCAAAGCTTGCACTACCCATCCGAGCCGGATCATCTCCGGCAGCACCCTCGGGGGCTGGGTAGTAGCTTGCACTATCCATCCGAGCCGGATCATCTCCGGCAGCACCCTCGGGGGCTGGGTAAAGGCCAGCACCGTCATTGAGGGCCAAGTTCTCTGCAGCAGCCGCCTCTAAGGTTGAAGGTCCCTCGGCCACTTCCATGGGAGCAGGGGAATCCAAACCAGCCTCCTGACCCTCGAGACCGCGCTCCAAGGTCGATGAGGCGCGGGATGCTGCCCGGGAGGACCTGAGAGCACCTAGAGGGGGAGGGGGTGAATAGGTGATCCTGTAAAAACTTGAAACTTAATTTCACAAAGCTTGATTAGGGGTTAGCACAATTAAGCCAAGTGGCTGGGGAGGAGTTCTTGTAAAACACAACAACCACACGAAGATCAACACAGATAGACTCAGTGGTTTATCCCGTGGTTCGGCCAAGTACAAAACTTGCCTACTTCCACGTTGTGGCGTCCCAACGGACGAGGGTTGCAATCAACCCCTCTCAAGCGGTCCAAAGACCCACTTGAATACCACGGTGTTTTGCTTTGTTTACTATATCCCGATCGCGAGGAATCTCCACAACTTGAAGCCTCTCGCCCTTACACTTTGATGTTCACAAAGAAGCACGGAGTAAGGGAGGGATGAGCAACGCACACAAGACACAAAATCACAGCAAATACGCATACACAAGACCCAGACTTGAGCTCAAAAGAATATCACGAGGTTCTCACTAGAACGGAGCTCAAATCACTAAGAATGTCGAACAAGTGCGCAAGAATGAAGTGTGAGTGATCAACAATGCTCAAAGGATGCTTGGTGTACTCCTCCATGCGCCTAGGGGTCCCTTTTATAGCCCCAAGGCAGCTAGGAGCCGTTGAGAGCATTCCAGGAAGGCAATTCTTGCCTTCTGTCGCCTGGCGCACCGGACAGTCTGGTGCACCACCGGACACTGTCCGGTGCGGATCTCTTTCCTTATTTGGCGAAGCCGACCGTTGAAGATTCAGAGCCGTTGGCGCACCGGACAGTCCGGTGCCCCCTTCTAGCCGTTGGCTCGGCCACGTGTCCCGCGCAGATCGCGCGACCGACCGTTGGCCCGGCCGACTGTTGGCTCACCGGACAGTCCGGTGCACCACCGGACAGTCCGGTGCACCACCGGACAGTCCGGTGATTTATAGCCGTACGCCGTTAATCACTTCCCGAGAGCGACGACTTCGCCTGTGAATGGCTCACCGGACAGTCCGGTGATTTATAGCCGTACACCGTCGTCGAAGTCCCGAGAGCAGCAAGTTCGCCAGAGCCAGCCTGGCGCACCGGACACTGTCCGGTGCACCACCGGACAGTCCGGTGCACCCAGACTGAGCAGACTTTGGCTGAACGAGCCAAGTCATCTCCAAATTGATTTCTCCTGTTTCCAGCACTTAGACACAATACATTAGTTCTCAAAACAATGTACTAAGTCTAGAAACATACCTTTAGACTTGATTTGCACTTTGTCCATCAATTGGCATATATTTTCACTTAAGCACTTGTGTTGGCACTCAATCACCAAAATACTTAGAAATGGCCCAAGGGCACATTTCCCTTTCAATCTCCCCCTTTTTGGTGATTTATGCCAACACAACAAAAAGCAACTAAAAGAAGTGCAACATCAATACAAATGAGAACTCAAAATTGTTTTGATTCAAAATTGGCATATATGGGTCATTCTTTGCCACCACTTGGTTTTGTTTTTGCCAATCAACCTCAATCTCCTATCTCTAATTCAAACACAATTGTAGAGACATAAAGAGAGTTGTTCGAAGAGAAATTGATCAAAGATTTCAAAAACTCCCCCTTTTTCCCATAATCGACTATTCTCCCCACAAGAGGCCAACTTTTGACAAAAGAGACAACAACAGAGTTTTGACAAACCAAAAGCTCTATTCTACTATTTTCAAAATTTCTCAAGTGGTAGCTGATCCATTTATTGCTTTGGCCTTATTTTCTCCCCCTTTGGCATCAAGCACCAAAACGGGATCAATCTTGGCCCTTAAACCTCATTGCCTCACCAAAATCTTCACATAAGAGTACAAAGGCAATAAGAAGATGGGGATGAACTTGGAGTGAGTTACCCTCTCATCAGAGTGCAGTGGAAGTCTTTCATGGTCCAAGTCCACCTTTCCCTTTCAATCCACCTTTGAGACTAAATCAAGCAAACTCAAGCACACAGTTAGTCTCAAAGGGTCAAGTTGTAGCACATCTCCCCCTAAATATGTGCATCACTTGCAAATGGACTTGTGAGGTCCGGGGAGTGCTTGTACAACTTGAGCACCATAAATAAACAACAAAATTCATAAGGAACATGATCAAAAGCATAAACACATGTATGCTACACATCAATCCAAGTTCCGTGAATCTAAGACATTTAGCTCACTACGCAGCCTGCAAAAGGTCTTCTCATCTAAAGGCTTGGTAAAGATATCGGCTAGATGGTTTTCGATGCTAATATAGAACACTTCGATATCTCCCTTTTGCTGGTGGTCTCTCAAAAAGTGATGCCGGATGTCAATGTGCTTTGTGCGGCTGTGCTCGACAGGATTGTTCGCTATGCGGATAGCACTCTCATTATCACATAGGAGTGGGACTTTGCTCAGATTGTAGCCAAAGTCCTGGAGGCGTGGAGGGTTTGCCTCATCCAAAGTAGTTGTGCGCAACACTGTCCTGCGGCAACATACTCGGCCTCAGCGGTGGACAGGGCAATGGAGGTTTGTTTCTTAGACCTCCATGACACCAGGGACCTTCCTAAGAATTGGCACGTCCCTGATGTACTCTTCCTATCGACCTTACATCCAGCATAATCGGAGTCTGAATATCCAATTAAATCAAAGGTAGACCCCTTTGGATACCAGATCCCAAAGCAAGGCGTAGCGACTAAATATCTAAGAATTCGTTTCACGGCCACTAAGTGACACTCCCTTGGATCGGATTGAAATCTAGCACACATGCATACACTAAGCATAATCTCCGGTCTACTAGCGCATAAATAAAGCAAAGAACCTATCATAGACCGGTATGCTTTTTGATCAACGGACTTACCTCCTTTGTTGAGGTCGACGTGTCCGTCAGTTCCCATCGGAGTCTTTGCGGGCTTGGCGTCCTTCATCCCAAACCGCTTTAGCAAGTCTTGCGTGTACTTCGTTTGGGAGATGAAGGTGCCGTCCTTAAGTTGCTTCACTTGGAACCCAAGGAAGTAGTTCAACTCGCCCATCATCGACATCTCAAACTTTTGAGTCATCACCCTGCTAAACTCTTCACAAGACTTTTGGTTAGTAGAACCAAATATTATGTCATCGACATAAATTTGGCACACAAATAAGTCACCATCACAAGTCTTAGTAAATAAAGTTGGATCGGCTTTCCCAACCTTGAACACATTAGCAATTAAAAAGTCTCTAAGGCATTCATACCATGCTCTTTGGGCTTGCTTAAGTCCATAGAGCGCCTTAGAGAGCTTACATACGTAGTCGGGGTACCGTTCGTCCTCGAAGCCAGGGGGTTGCTCCACGTACACCTCCTCCTTAATTGGCCCGTTGAGGAAAGCGCTCTTCACATCCATTTGGAACAACCTGAAAGAATGGTGAGCGGCATATGCTAGTAATATACGAATAGACTCTAGCCTAGCTACAGGGGCAAACGTCTCCTCAAAGTCCAAACCTGTGACTTGGGCATAACCTTTTGTCACAAGTCGAGCCTTGTTCCTCGTCACCACCCCGTGCTCGTCCTGTTTGTTGCGGAACACCCACTTGGTTCCCACAACATTTTGCTTGGGACGCGGCACCAGTGTCCATACTTCATTATGCTTGAAATTGTTGAGCTCTTCCTGCATGGCCAACACCCAGTCCGGATCTAGCAAGGCCTCTTCTACCCTGAAAGGCTCAATAGAAGAGACAAAGGGGTAATGCTCACAAAAATTAACTAATCTAGAACGAGTAGTTACTCCCTTGCTAATGTCACCCAAAATTTGGTCGACGGGATGATTCCTTTGAATCGTCGCTCGAACTTGGGTTGGAGGTGCTGGTTGTGCTTCTTCCTCCATCACATGATCATCTTGTGCTCCCCCTTGATCACACGCCTCTTCTTGATGAACATGTTCATTGTCTTGAGTTGGGGGATGCACCATTGTTGAGGAAGAGGGTTGATCTTGCTCCTCGAGTTCCTATGGTCGCACATCGCCATGGTGCGTATTGCGGCCGTTGGAACGTCTCCTTCATCTACATCATCAAGATCAACAACTTGCTCTCTTGGAGAGCCATTAGTCTCATCAAATACAACGTCTCTAGAGACTTCAACCAAACCCGATGATTTGTTGAAGACCCTATACGCCTTTGTATTTGAGTCATAACCTAACAAAAACCCTTCTACAGCTTTGGGAGCAAACTTAGAATTTCTACCCTTCTTTACTAGAATATAGCATTTGCTCCTAAATACACAAAAGTAAGACACATTGGGTTTGTTACCGGTTAGAAGCTCATATGAAGTCTTCTTGAGGAGGCGGTGAAGGTAGACCCGGTTGATGGCATGGCAAGCTGTGTTCACGGCTTCCGACCAAAAGCGCTCGGGGGTCTTGAACTCTCCAAGCATCGTCCTCGCCATATCGATGAGCGTCCTGTTCTTCCTCTCTACCACACCATTTTGTTGTGGTGTGTAGGGAGCGGAGAACTCGTGCTTGATCCCTTCCTCCTCAAGGTACTCCTCCACTTGAAGGTTCTTAAACTCGGACCCGTTGTCGCTCCTTATCTTCTTCACCTTGAGCTCAAACTCATTTTGAGCTCTCCTTAGGAAGCGCTTGAGGGTCCCTTGGGTTTCAGTTTTATCCTGCAAAAAGAATACCCACGTGAAGCGGGAAAAATCATCAACTATAACAAGACCATACTTACTTCCTCCTATGCTTAGATAGGCGACGGGTCCGAAGAGGTCCATATGAAGTAACTCCAGGGGTCTTGATGTTGTCATCACATTTTTGGCATGATGAGAGCTTCCCACCTGTTTACCTGCTTGACAAGCTGCACAAGGTCTATCTTTTTCGAAAGTAACATTAGTTAGACCTATCACGTGTTCTCCCTTTAGAAGCTTGTGAAGGTTCTTCATCCCCACATGAGCTAAACGGCGATGCCACAGCCAACCCATGCTAGTCTTAGCAATTAAGCATGTATCTAGACCGACCTCCTCTTTTGCAAAATCAACTAAATAGAGTTTGTCGTCTAATACACCCTTAAAAGCTAATGAACCATCACTTCTTCTAAAGACAGACACATCTACATTTGTGAATAAACAATTATATCCCATATTGCATAATTGACTAACGGATAACAAATTATATCCAAGTGACTCAACTAAAAATACATTAGAAATGGAGTGCTCGGATGAAATAGCTATCTTTCCTAACCCTTTCACCTTGCCTTGATTCCCGTCACCGAATATGATTGAGTCTTGGGAATCTTTGTTCTTGACGTAGGAAGAGAACATCTTCTTCTCCCCCGTCATGTGGTTTGTGCACCCGCTGTCGATAATCCAGCTTGAACCCCCGGATGCATAAACCTGCAAGGCAAATTTAGGCTTGGGTCTTAGGTACCCAACTCTTGTTGGGTCCTACAAGGTTAGTCACAATGGTCTTAGGGACCCAAATGTAAGTTTTATCTCCCTTGCATCTTGCCCCTAACTTCCTAGCAATCACCTTCTTATCCTTTCTACAAATAGCAAAGGAAGCATTGCAAGTATGAAAAATTGTAGAAGGTTCATTGTTTACTTTTCTAGGCACATGAACAACATCTCTTCTAGGCATAGCATTTTTCCTAGCAACATTTCTATCATTCATAATAGAAGAACTAGAAGCAAACATGGCATGAGAATCAAAAGCATCATAACTTCTAAAAGCATTCCTAGAATGTCTCCTATCATGATACATGAAAGCATGGTTCTTATGAGCACTACTAGCCATAGGGGCCTTCCCTTTCTCCTTGGCAGAGATGGAAACCTTATGGCTTGTTAAGTTCTTGACCTCCCTCTTGAAGCCAAGACCATCCTTAATTGAGGGGTGTCTACCAATCGTGTAGGCATCCCTTGCAAATTTTAGCTTATCAAATTCACTCTTGCTAGTCTTAAGTTGGACATTAAGACTAGCCACCTCATCATTCAATTTAGAAATTGAAACTAGGTGTTCACTACAAGCATTAACATCAAAATCTTTACACCTATTGCAAATTGTAACATTCAAAATCTTTACACTTATTAGCTATTTCTAACTTAGTATTCAAATCATCATTTATGCTCTTTAAGCTAGAAATAGAGTCATGGCATGTAGACAATTCACAAGAGAGCATTTTTTTGTGCCTCTACATACTTATCATGTTCTTCATACAAAAGATCCTCTTGCTTTTCTAATAACCTATTCTTATCATTCAAGGCATCAATTAATTCATTAATCTTATCGACCTTAGTTCTATCTAGGCCCTTGAATAAACATGAATAGTCTATTTCATCATCGCTAGATTCTTCATCACTTGAGGAAGCGTAAGTACTAGTATTACGAGTGCTTACCTTCTTTTCCCTTGCCATGAGGCAAGTGTGATGCTCGTTGGGGAAGAGGGACGACTTGTTGAAGGCGGTGGCGGCGAGTCCTTCGTTGTTGGAGTCGGGCGACGAACAATCCGAGTCCCACTCCTTGCCAAGGTGTGCCTCGCCCTTTGCCTTCTTGTACGCCTTTTTCTTTTCCCTCTTGTTCCCTTGTTCCTGGTCACTATCATTATCGGGACAATTAGCGATAAAATGACCAATCTTACCACATTTGAAGCATGATCGCTTCCCTATTGTCTTGTTCTTGTTAGGATGCCCCTTGCGACCCTTTAGCGCCGTCTTGAAGCGCTTGATGATGAGGGCCATCTCTTCATCATTAAGTCCGGCCGCCTCAACTTGCGCCACCTTGCTAGGTAGCGCCTCCTTGCTCCTCGTTGCCTTGAGAGCAATAGTTTGAGGCTCTTGGATTGGGCCATTCAATGCATCGTCGACG
Source organism: Zea luxurians (assembly GCA_029449295.1). Classification (NCBI taxonomy): domain Eukaryota; kingdom Viridiplantae; phylum Streptophyta; class Magnoliopsida; order Poales; family Poaceae; genus Zea; species Zea luxurians. The sequence continues at coordinate 529,405 of JAOPSE010000150.1, read as the reverse complement.
TATCTTGCCTCCTTGATCATCATCCGCCCGCTTACAAACTTTCCAAGTATCTCCTCGGGCGTCATCTTGGTGTACCTAGGATTCTCACGAATATTGTTCACAAGATGTGGATCAAGGACGGTAAAGGACCTTAGCATTAGGCGGACGACGTCGTGGTCCGTCCATCGTGTGCTTCCATAGCTCCTTATTTTGTTGACGGGGGTCTTGAGCCGGTTGTACGTTTGGGTTGGCTCCTCGCCCCTGATCATTGCGAATCTCCCAAGTTCGCCCTCCACCAACTCCATCTTGGTGAGCATGGAGACATCGTTCCCCTCATGTGAGATCTTGAGGGTGTCACAAATCTGCTTGGCGTTATCCAAGCCGCTCACCTTATGGTATTCGTCCCTGCACAATGAAGCTAGAAGAACAGTAGTAGCTTGTGCATTTTTGTGAATTTGCTCATTAATGAACATGGGACTATCAGTACTATCAAATTTCATTCCACTCTCTACAATCTCCCATATGCTTGGATGGAGAGAGAACAAGTGACTACGCATTTTGTGACTCCAAAATCCGTAGTCCTCTCCATCAAAGTGTGGAGGTTTGCCAAGAGGAATGGAAAGCAAATGTGTATTTGAACTATGCGAAATACGAGAATAATCGAAAGAGAAGTTTGAATTAACCGACTTCTTTTTCTTGTAGTCGTTGTCGTCGTCCTTTTGGGAAGAAGAGGACTCGTCGCTGTCGTCTTTATAGACGATCTCCTTGATGCGCCTTGTCTTCTTCTTCTTCCCATCTTTTTGTTTGTGGCCCGAGCCTGAGTCGGTAGGCTTGTCATCTTTCGGCTCGTTGATGAAGGACTCCTTCTCCTTATCATTGATCACAATCCCCTTGCCCTTAGGATTCATCTCTTCGGGCGATTAGTCCCTTTCTTGAAGAGAACGGCTCCGATACCAATTGAGAGCACCTAGAGGGGGGTGAATAGGTGATCCTGTAAAAACTTGAAACTTAATTTCACAAAGCTTGATTAGGGGTTAGCACAATTAAGCCAAGTGGCTGGAGAGGAGTTCTTGCAAAACACAACAACCACACGAAGATCAACACAGATAGACTCAGTGGTTTATCCCGTGGTTCGGCCAAGTACAAAACTTGCCTACTTCCACGTTGTGGCGTCCCAACGGACGAGGGTTGCAATCAACCCCTCTCAAGCGGTCCAAAGACCCACTTGAATACCACGGTGTTTTGCTTTGTTTACTATATCCCGATCGCGAGGAATCTCCACAACTTGAAGCCTCTCGCCCTTACACTTTGATGTTCACAAAGAAGCACGGAGTAAGGGAGGGATGAGCAACGCACACAAGACACAAAATCACAGCAAATACGCATACACAAGACCCAGACTTGAGCTCAAAAGAATATCACGAGGTTCTCACTAGAACGGAGCTCAAATCACTAAGAATGTCGAACAAGTGCGCAAGAATGAAGTGTGAGTGATCAACAATGCTCAAAGGATGCTTGGTGTACTCCTCCATGCGCCTAGGGGTCCCTTTTATAGCCCCAAGGCAGCTAGGAGCCGTTGAGAGCATTCCAGGAAGGCAATTCTTGCCTTCTGTCGCCTGGCGCACCGGACACTGTCCGGTGCGAATCTCTTTCCTTATTTGGCGAAGCCAACCGTTGAAGATTCAGAGCCGTTGGCGCACCGGACACTGTCCGGTGCACACCAGACAGTCCGGTGCCCCCTTCTAGCCGTTGGCTCGGCCACGTGTCCCGCGCGGATCGTGCGGCTGACCGTTGGCCCAGCCGACTGTTGGCTCACCGGGCAGTCCGGTGATTTATAGCCGTACGCCATTAATCACTTCCCGAGAGCGACGACTTCGCCTGTGAATGGCTCACCGGACAGTCCGGTGCACCACCGGACAGTCCGGTGATTTATAGCCGTACACCACCGTCGAAGTCCCGAGAGCAGCAAGTTCGCCAGAGCCAGCCTGGCGCAGCGGACACTGTCCGGTGCACCACCGGACACTGTCCGGTGCACCACCGGACAGTCCGGTGCACCCAGACTGAGCAGACTTTGGCTGAACGAGCTAAGTCATCTCCAAATTGATTTCTCCTGTTTCCAGCACTTAGACACAATACATTAGTTCTCAAAACAATGTACTAAGTCTAGAAACATACCTTTAGACTTGATTTGCACTTTGTCCATCAATTGGCATATATTTTCACTTAAGCACTTGTGTTGGCACTCAATCACCAAAATACTTAGAAATGGCCCAAGGGCACATTTCCCTTTCAGGACCCTAACCCGGCGTCGAGCACATCAACACAAACATCCATCGCGCCACCATCTGCCGGTTCTGATAGCAGATCTTCTGGAATCATGTCCTCGAGAGTCTGATCAAAGTTCGCCAGAGATAATTCTTGCTGACCAATGAGGGCAGACAAGGCCGGAGAAGGAACACCGCTACTTTCCCCACTAGCAGTGTAACGGCAGCTATTTTTCCGAATCAGGGGGATTTCGTCTTCTTCTTCACCATCATCATCAGCAAGACGGACAACACACCCATTGGGATCAGCATCAGACGGGTCACACCCATTGGGATCAGCTTCAGTGAATTCAGGCACTGGCACTTCCTCGGTAATAGGAGCAGAAGGACCGGCACCTTGATCCAAGCTAGACACCCGACGAAGGCGTCTCTTCTTCTTTTTCTCCCCCTCAGTAGGAAAATAGGCTTGATCAACTCGACGAGAACGTTTTGGACGAACATTGACAGGCTTCTGAGCGTCCAAGGCTTTGTCAGCTTCAGGGATGGGCACCACCACCAATGTTTCGGCAGGAGCAGCATCAGAAGAATCCCCAGCCAACATATCCAGCATGGCACCTATCTCTGGCACCTATCTCTGCATCACTAGGATCCAAAGGCACCTCGAAATGAACCTGTCGTTCATCATCAGGAATCTCTTCAAGCGAAGCAACCAAAGCACTAACTTCTTCGGCAGAGGGTCGCACTCTAAGGCTCAAACTGTCATCACCAGCAGGAGGATTTGACACAAAATGAGTGAAGGCCTTAGAAGGAGGCAGGTTCCAGGCCGAATACGCAACAGGGGCGCCTACATTCGATACTTTGCCTCTGAGTATCATTTCAAGCCGGCTCACCAAATCCACAGCAGGAATTTTTCTGTCGGTAACCCGGGTTGAGTCAGTCAGGCCTCAATACAGATAAGCCGGGTGTGCCCTGTCCTTCAGCGGCTGAATATTCTTGAATACAAAGTCAGCGACCACAGCTTCTGTAGTCAAACCTCTCTCCTTCAACAATCCAACTTCAGCCAACAGAGCCCCTGCCTCAGCCACCTCTTGGTCTGTGGGGGATTCAGTCCAGCTCAGAGTGCGGACATCCGGTTGTCTCCCTGACCGTGGTGGGAGGGAATTCCCATGATTTTCCACGATAAACCACTCTAAGCGCCATCCTTTGATGCTGTCTTTGAGTGGGATGTCAAGGTAATCGGTCTTCCTCCCAAGCTCACGCCCCCTATCAGCTGGTGCTGACCTCCGGCCATCCTAGGGCGACAGTGATACAAATATTTCCACAGGCCAAAATGCAGCAGAACGCCAAGAAAAGCCTCACATAAATGAACAAAGATGGAGATTTGCAGAATGGAATTGGGGTTCAGATGGGTCAGATTCAGGTGATAGAAATCAAGGAGACCGCGGAAAAAAGGAGAAATAGGAAGAGCAAGGCGACAGAGGAGGAATGGAACATAAACAACAGATTCATGGGTGTCTTCTGTTGGAACAGTGACCCCACAGCAGATCCGCCAGGAACAGAGTTCTTTCGGAGGAAGAACTCCGAGGGACACAAGATGGAGAAGGTCAGACTCAGAAACAACAGACATATGGTTACCAACGAAAGACAACTGACTATTGGGATCAATGGGGGAATGACAGCAGTGGACGAACTCGAAGCTTTCCGCTTAGGCGCCATCTCAACCTCGCCGGCGAGCAGAGCGGAAGCAGAATTGCAAATCGGCAGAGAGGATCCGGATGCAGGAAAGCAAGAACTAGGGCACAGAATGTGGAGGCACGGAACAGTGCAGTACATATAGGGTTTTCCCGGGCCAGATGCCGTTTCCAAAAAGTGCCCAGTCATCACCCAGCGGTTATTCCTAAAAAAGTCGGCGTGCCATGTCATCACTCGGCCGTTATTTCCAAAACGACCGACGCGGCCCAAATTGACTCAGCCGTGGTTTCTAAAAACGCTGACAGTACCTGACTTCACTCGGCTGTTACTTCTAAAACACCGACGTCGCCGTCAGTCACTTGGTTGTTACTTCTAAAACGCCGACATTGTCGTCAGTCACTCGGCTGTTATCTCTAAAACGCCGACGTTACCATCAGTTACTCGGCTGTTACTTCTAAAACACCGACGTTGCCGTCAGTCACTCGGTTGTTACTTCTAAAACGCTAACGTTGCCGTCAGTCATTCGGTTGTTATCTCTAAAACGCCGACGTTATCATCAGTCACTCGGCTGTTACCTCTAAAACACCGACGTGGCCCCACCATCATTCGGACGCTACTTCAGAAGTGCTAACGCTGTCAATAATAACTTGGTCGTTGCTTCTGAGGCACCAACGACGCAGATAAAACGAACGGAAGAATAATTCGAAAACTAACCAGGAGGCGAAGTATTTAACACAGGAGGGGATGAAATCGTTCTTCATGAAGGGAAGCTACAGAACTTACAAATCAACTCGCTATGAGTTGATACTTCCCTACTACTACTACTACATTACATTACACTATTCTATACTATTACTACATTATTTCACTAATACTATTTCTACTACTAATCTATACTAATATCTAAAAACCAGAGGCATCTAGCCACTGGCTGTCACACCCGGCTTTAAGGGACAAAGCCAGGTGCATCTCATACATGCGCCAAGAAGACAACATATACAATAACAGAGTGTATAGAGATAAATGTCACAATAATCAGAGTATTTATTACATAGCGGAAGACTTACAAAAATAAAAGATAAATATAACACGAACTAAGGACCGTCGGCGCCAATGTCAACTGAGAAACGCCACCTAGATCAGATCAAACTCCTCGATACTTGACTCCACTTGAAACCACCTGTTCTTCTCCTGTGGGGGGGTGTGAGACAGCAAGGGTGAGCTCACACATGTTCATCGCTCAACAAGTTGTGGGGAATAATGTGACATGAACTCACCAAAGGTGGGAGATCATGAAGTGTAAGGCTGATCAACAATAGAGGTTAAAGCTGAGCATTGCTTTTAAGTAGTTGGTCAAACTTTTATTAGCAATTACTAAGTGTAGGTGAATACCAAACCTTAATAAATAATAATAGAACAAAATTAATAACAAATCCCATGCAAATGCAAATGACAAATTGAGTTTAGGTTCCATAATTTAATCATCGGAGAGTCCTGAGCCGCTCATGACCGTGAGCTCAGCTAGTATACCAGTTTTACACTCTGCAGAGGTTGTACCCTTTACCCACAAGTCGTGTTTCCCATGTCGCCAGGGTTAGCTAGGCCCTTAGACACTACCAAGGTGAATGGCTAGGGATCCACTACGAGGCCTTTACAAAGTTCCACTAGCTTCCGAAAACCCGCTACAGTTTATAGGAAGTTCCAATGCAGGGTTCCTGGCTGACCGCCATCGCAGCAAAATCAACCAGGGACCTCCCTACACTGACCACTCCCCTACTGCCCTTGCCCCTTTCGGGTAAGGTAGTCTTCCACTAGCTTTCCTAATTAGTCAGCCAAGGGGTCCCATTCCTCCCTTGTGGTGGCACGTGGTTCTCAAGTTAAGCTCCATGTTCCAATTAACAATAACATAATGATCTTGACATGAACATAAATAGAATAACAAAATAACTGGAACATGGATATAATGAAATATTAACCCAAAAACCACGTAAAGCAATAGCATAAACTACCCAAGTGATTCAGGGGTAAACAAGGTAAAATGGATAAACAGACTAGGGTGACCTATGGGGTCCCATCAAAATTAAACCTATGCATGGTAAATGATTATAAAGAACATTATTGGGTAACAAAAGTGAATCAAGGGCACAACTTGCCTGGCACTTGAGATTCTAGGTACCAACTTGCTTTTCAGATGACACGTGTCCTCGCGCTAGTCGTAGCAATACAAGCAAACATGGTATAGATAAAATTAACATCACACCATACATAATAATATACTGCATTATAATGATCTACACGTTTCTACGAGACTAACGCAACTTGAACGGATCAAATCGGAGTTAAAACGGAGGAGATACGAATTTCCTAAGGTTTTATGTATTTGATACGAGATTAGCTAAGAAATAAATTTTAACACCATTTTCATGTTAAAACAGAGACACTAAGTATTAAACAATACAAAATTATAGGAACTCGAATGGACTAAAAAGGAGTTAGTATGAATTTTCTATGAATTACCCAAGTTTTATAATTATTTTTATACTCAAAATCAATTTCTAAATCTATTTTTCTGGTTTTATTTAATTCCTGGACTGTGCCTCAATTTATATAGAAAGCAGGGGTGCCTAGGTAAAAACTCCAAGACACAGTGAACAATACCCCCTGGACGGCGGGTTGAATCCTAAATAGTCCAGGGGCTCTTTTAAAAAGGCTGCCACGCGAAAGGGTAAGATCACATCAGAGCCGCACGATACAAAACAGACGGCTAGGATTAGATCTGACTTAAGGTGAATCCGTTACGCATTTGTGGCCCTCAGATCACGCATCAACGCTCACCAATTCAAGGAACCCTTGATCTATTTCCGGCCAACGGATCGAGGATCTACGGTCCGCATTCAATGGTGTGAAAGGGGTATCTACGGTATCAATCCGAGCCGTCCGAACAGAGATCTACGGTTCATCGATCATCGCTAACCTACAGTGTGCTCGATGGCGGCGCCATCGCACCATACGGCGGAGCTCCCGCCGGTGGCAGCAGTCCCAGCACACCGGTGCCCTAATCCCCAACCCCGAGCGATCCACGCGCACCAGAGACAAAGCGTACGAGATGGGAGGGCGTACCGGGTATAGGGACGACACCAGGGAAGCTACCCACAGTACGCGGCGAAGATGCAGCAGAGCTCCCACTCCGGCGAAGAATCCAGGAGATCCGGAGCACGATTCTACCCAGGCGAAGCCGCGACGAGCATCCTTGTGCGCTAGACTCCCTCCCGGGTCGATCACCAAGGGCTGGACGCAGTTGGTGAAGCCCGACCATGGAGCGCGGTGGCCCAGCGGCGGAGGATCTCCAACGGCGAGAAATTTGTAGCGCACAGGTGGCTCCCTCTCACAAATATGGTGGTGCCCCGGACTACGGTACGCCTGGAAGAGGACGACCGCGCAGAAGCTCCATCGCCCGCAGTGGTCGCAATGCGGAACAACATCTGATGGCCACCCTCACCATCGTGTAGTCCTTTCTCTCTCCTATCGGCGGTTTATGACGACGGCGATTTAGTGCACTGCGAGCTATTGCGACCTAGGGCTAAAGATGACGGTTGCCTGAGCTTATATCCCAAGCGCCCAGGGGGTTGGCTAGCGTCTGGTGAAGAAGTCCGCGTGGTGGTTAGATTCGCCCGGCGCGGCGCTTTTCACGCGAGGCGATGACCGGGAGGTAGTTGACGGCTCTGACGGTAGGTCCCACCGGTCACAGACGGAGCGATGAAAGCGAGCGCAAGAGGGAATAGCGGGCGGCGGCTGACAGTTGGGCTGGGTTAGCGCGGGAGTGAAGAGCTGTGGGCCGAAATCGTTTATCCGCGGCCCAGGTAAGCCTTCATCCCTTTTCTTTTTCTTTTATGTTTTATTTTCTGTTTTATTTTATTCCTAATTATTTTGAACCAAATTTGAATTTTGAATATGAGTTTCTCCTTTGAACCCATTATACAAATTCAACCTTAATGTAGAAATATATATTTTTATTTCCTTATGTTTATTTAAATACTATTTGTTTTGCTTTTCCTTTCTAAATTCTAGGATTCTTATTTTTAAAAATTCTAAAGTTCCACTTAGGGATTTTATTATTTTTCTTATCACATTATCTTTATATTGTCACAAAATGCTCACAAAAATGAAAACCAGCATGATACATATTTTTGTGACTTTTATGTTATTAATTATTTGTTTTTTTATATAGGGTGTTCACATGTGATGATAAGTAGATTCAACACACACATAGAATATAGGAAATAACTTTTCTCCTCTTTTAGTATCTATTGCAAATTGGGTATTACACTGGCCTAGTTGCTGCCCCTGCTGCTGCCCTTGCCGCTGCCGTCGCCGCCCTTGCCGCTACCATCGCCGCCCTTGCTGCTGTCGTCGCCGCCCCTGCCGCTGCCGTCGCCGCCGTCGCCGTCGCCTCCGTCGTCGTCGCCGTCTCTGCCATCGCCGCCACTGCCCTCCTCGGACGAGTCTGAGGAGTCCTCCTCGTCCGAGGAGTACTCCGACTCATCCGAGCCCTCGAGCCCGGCGCGCTCGACGGCCCGGATGTAGGTCCAGACCTCTGCGGCAATCCCCTGGGAGTCGTCTGAATCGTCAGACGACGCCGGAGGAGAGACGGGGGCCAGAGACCCCTCGGACTCGGAGGAGAACTCCTCCTCCGAGTACTCCGAGTTGCCAAAGTCCTCCGAGGGAGGAGTCGGCTCACGTTTGCGCTTATCACCAGAGCGAGGCGAGGAACTGCTACCCTTCTTACTCTTGCCCATGGTGGAAAGGAAGGAGGAAGAAGAGAGCAAGCAGCAGAGAGCAGTAAGAGATGTGAAAATGCCGGGGAAGCAAGAGCACTATTTATAGAAGAAGGAGGCAACCGCTCACCTCCTACCACGGCCACTGAACAGTCGCAAAAATTCAATATGCAATTCAAACTGTCTAAAGACACGTCAGGCGGCTGACGCCGTTTCACGCAACACAACACCCATTGGGACTCCAGTCAACTGCGCGGGCGATATGATTACACCCATGGTCACATCAAGTTACTACTCAGAGACAGTTTTGCTAAAACACTTAGTGTACCAAGTCGTCCCTTGCCTACACCCATTAGGGGGGGCGCCCAGGAAATACCAGTATATTTTTCAAAACTGTCACATCCGTGCAGCACGTGCAATGAATACTTCAAGACAAAAGTGAGATATCAGCAAGGATCAAAGGAAAGCCAAATATAGCTAACAAGGTACAAGTCTAATCGGCAGAAGCATTGAAGCAAGAAGTGATAACAAAGACTAGCCAAGGATCACCTGTCGAACGTCCAATCAGTCACAGATCAAATAAATTGCACCGCCTAGCAAGATATGAGCAGATCACGAACTCGGCCTCAAAGACAAAATATACGCTGACTTCTAAAGCATAATATCAATAACATAGTGCTAACCTCCAAGGCATTCGGCAAAAAGGGAAGAAGATCACCGGAAAAAGGCATAAAATGACGATCTTCGTGTGAATTATTTTCAAAAATCCACTCGAAGCTCGAGGGCTACACCCATTGGGTGCACCTTCGGCGCACCCAATGAATCATCATCTCAGATCAGGACAATGCTGACCTCTAAAGCATAGGGTAAGATCAAAACAAGGTTGACCTCCGACAAAATACAAATGGAAGATGAAGGTGATTTCTGATAATACTCAAAGTGAAGACCTTCGAGCGGATTATTTTCAAAAATCCACTCGAAGCTCGGGGGCTACACCCATTGGGTGCACCTTTGGTGCACCCAATGAAGTTCGAAGTCCTGCAGTACGAAATGCTGACCTCCAAAGCAAGAGTCTGAGACAGAACACCAATTTTCGAGTGATAAAAGCAGAAGGAGACAGTAAGAAATCATTTTTACCAGATCACCTAGAAAGTACTTCCTGTTACAAACAAAGACCACAAGCTGGGCTCAGGATCTTTGGGCCGATTATTTCAAAATCAACCCAAAGATCGGGGGCTTGTGGGGGACAGATATCCCCCGGGTCCACTGGAAGGATAAAAGACCTCACGAAAGGACCAAAGGCCCAATAAATCATAAGGTCATCCCTTCGTGGGTCTGGGGAGGAACGACCAGTGAAGCAGATCGACATAAGGCCGGATCGGAGCAAGCCCAGACGGCCCAATGACTTCGAACGAGTAATCACAACAGAGACCCGACCTTCCCGCGCTGGAGGCCCGTACAACGGAACCGAGCGAGGATGGGTCAGCGGAACTATAGGAAGATAGACTCAATCGGTTCACTATTTCTCAGGTGCACGTGATTATCATATCTGCATGTATTGCCCCACGGTCGAACATATAAGGCCTAGGGGGCACCCCTTCAGAAGGAATCGAACTCACTACTTAGCCATCCACCCCAACTTCCTACGCACTAGAGAATTACCTTGTAACTCACCATATACAGCACTCTTGCCAGGACGTAGGGTGTTACGCACTTCAAAGCGGCCCGAACCTGTAAATCATTGTATATTGACTCTCATGCAACTAGCACGAACCATTGAGCTACAGTCGATAACACCGTCCTACTCCTAAAAGCACCTTGAGGGGCAACCCCAGGTGTGCGGTCGGACCCAAAACACCAACAGGCAGGAAATGTAGGACTCCTTTATATTGGGATCAGACTGGAGAAAGACAGTTCTTTGGGCCTGAACTGATTCAAGAGGCAGAAGAACAAGTCCGTATAATTCGAGAGAATTTGAGGGTAGCTCAAACTAGGCAAAAGAGTTATGCTGATAATAGAAGGAGACCACTGGAATTTGAAGAAGGAGATTATGTGTACCTCAAGGTGTCACCACTTCGTGGAATGAGGAGATTCAAAGTTAAGGGCAAATTGTCCCCTCGCTATATTGGACCATTCCTGATCTTTAGGCGAGTCAGGGAGATGGCATACCAACTTGAGCTACCTGCTAGTCTATCGGATGTGCACAATGTATTCCATGTGTCTCAACTTAAGAAGTGTCTTCGTGTCCCTAAGGAACAGTTACCAATGGAAGAGCTCAGTGTTCAGGGTGATTTGACTTACACGGAGTACACGATCAAGATTTTGGATACGTTGACTCGAGTTACAAGAAATAAGGTGATAAAGATGTGCAAAGTACAATGGAGTCACCATGGCGAAGATGAAGCAACCTGGGAAAGAGAAGAAGAGCTTCGCATTGATTTTCCCCATCTTTTCCCTAGATCTTCCTAAATCTCGAGGACGAGATTATTTTTAAGGGGGGTAGGATTTGTAATACCCACTTTGTAATAAGAGTATAAAAGAGAAATTATATTCCTTTGCATATATGTGTGTCATCCCTATTTATCATTTCATGTGGGCATCTCACTTACACCAATAAATAATCAATAAAAGATACTCAACTAAATTATGCATCATGCTGGGATTTTATTGTGTGTGCATTACCTGTGACAATGTAAAATATAAATAATATAAAAATGAATATGTTAAATCTAGAATGGAAATTGAGGTCTAAAAGGAATTCTAGAATTTAGAAAAGAGAAGGAAATGAACATTTTGAGGAGAAAAATAAGTAAATAAAGATATATTATGACTACAGTAGAGTTTGAATTTGTATAATTGACTCAAAGTTGAAACTCATATTCAAATTCAAATTTGGATTCAAATAAATATGAAATAAAACAGAACATAAAAGAAAAAAGATAAAACAGAGACTTGGGTCGCAGGCCTTCATTTTAGCCCATTTGGCCAACTACCCCGCGCAGCCCATCCGCGCGTGCTCGCTTACCGGCCACTGTCGCGTGGAGCCCACTGCGCAGTCTCACCGCCACTTGCGTCACTGGTGTGCGGGACCGGTGTCCAGGGGGGAAGGACCCTTCTTCCACCTGTCGCGACGCTCTGTAATAGCCCGCGAGGACTGCGCCTGAGCTCCATATCCGCCGGGAATTAGTTGTGAATGGACCGACTCTCGCAGGGATGTGGGGGCATAAGAACACCTGCCGCCGCCCGTCCTCGGGCCTAGCTACCCCCATCGAATCCCTCACGCACAGAAAACTTGAAGCTCTCGCCCAAGCTCGGATTCGCCGCCAGGAATCTGCGTGCGTCGTGCTCGGGTCCGATTCCCCGCCTGTAAGCTCCGTTATCCATCCCGTGACCTTCTCTGTTTCAATTTAGAGCGGAATCGAGTGTTGTTTGGGGTCGGATACTGCCTCGATTGCTCGTCGGCGTGGAGCCTGGCCGCCATTGTCGCCGACCCTGCGCCTCAGCATTACCGCGCGGTAGCCGCTGTTGAGCCATCCATTTGGTCCGGTGCGTTTCAGATCAACTTACTATAGGTAACCCCAGGCTCACCGGGCGGAATCGACAACGGTGAGCCCACGAATTTGTCGCCGTCAAGGAAGATCCGCGCCGGGCCGCTGCGGACCGTGGTCGGCTCCCCTAACCTCACCCATGTCTCCGGTAAGCCCTGGGATAGCTTCGCTTTGCCGTGCACACCATTTTGCACCGGTTGTAGGGATGGGGGAAACACGGAGCAGCCATCGCAGTTGTACGCCGGTGACTCGCCGTCGTGACCAGGGCGCGGCGTCGCCGTGCGTCGCTCGGGTTAGGGATTGGGTTCGGGGACCGTCGGATGACGCACGGACGGTCCCTATTAGATCAAGCTTACCCCTTCGTCCAATCGAACTACGTCCGTAGATGCGAGATCCAGTGGTGTAGAGTAGTTTGGCGATTCATTAAGTCCGGGTCGTCGATCTTGGATCGTACGGTTCCTGTTCCGTACCGGTTCATGAGTTTGTGGCTGTAATCTGGAGCGTAGATCTTAGATCGGACGGACGATATCGTCGTGTGCCCCTTCAGTCTGGCATTTTAGTATATGAAACCCTAGATTTCTTCGAAATAGAACCCACCATCCACGGAACTGTGCCTTGTGTCTAGGAATTATTACCCCGAGGCCCCTGAGTTCTCTGTGAATAGTGCGCCCAGTCCAGAGATCGTTTAAATCGAATAAATGAATAGAAAATGGATTTTTAACATGAAAATAATTACTAGAACTTGATAAATTCATAGAAAATTCATACTAACTCCAAATTAATCCATTCCACTTTCTAAATTTTTGTAATATTATTCTTTACCACTTAGAGCCTCTGTTTGGTCATGAAAATAATAAGAAATTTAATCTCCCACTTAATCCTATTTCAACCATATAAAACCTTTGGAAATTCATATCTTAAAATCTATAACTCCAAAAAATTATGATTTCTGTTCCTAGGATTTTATTTTAATGTGTAGATTATTACTGTGTATTTTGTTTACATGTTTGGTGTGATGTTAATTTTCTCTATATCCTGTGCTTGTTTGTATTGTGGCGAGTAGAAGAGCTCGTGACCGAGGATCCTGGTGAGCAGCAGATAGAAGTAGCTAAGCAGGAGCTCATTGAAGGCAAGTTGTGCTCTTGACCACTTTTTACCTAATAATGTTCTTTAATGTCACTTATTCATGCATAGGTTAATTTTGATGGGACCCGATAGGTCACCCTAGATTGTTCATCTCATTACCTTGTTTACCCCTGATTCACTTGGGTAATTTGCTATTGCTTTACATGGTTTTGGGATAATCATTTATTATATCTATGTTCCAATTCTTTTGTTATTCTATTTATGTTCATGTCAAGATCATTAATGTTAATTGGAACATAGAGCTTAACTTGAGAAACACGTGCCACCACAAGGGTTTAATGGGACGCCCTTGGCTGACTAATTAGGAAAGCTAGTGGAAGACTACCTTACCCGAAAGGGGCAAGGGCAGTAGGGGAGTTGCATGCAAGGAGGTTCTCGGGTTGATTTAGCTGCGATGGCGGTCAGACGGGGGATTCTTGCAAGTGCTCTTCCCATAAACTGTAGCGGGTTTTCGGAAGCTAGTGGAACTTTGTAAAGGCCTCGTAGTGTTGCCCTCCCTCGCCTCCTAGGTAGAGGTGTATGGGAGTCGCGACCCCTTGGCAGATGGGTAACATGACTTGTGGGTAAAGGGTACAACCTCTCAAGAGTGTAAAACTAGTATACTAGCCGAGCTCACGGTCATGAGCAGCTCAAGACTCTCTGATGATTAAATTATGGAACTTAAATTCAATTCTGTCATTTGCATGTGCATGGGTTTATTATTAATTTTGTTCTATTACTTTTATTTAAGGTTTGGTATTTACTTACATTTATTAACTGCTAATAAAATTTTGACCAACCAATTAAAAGCAATGCTCAGCTTTAACCCCTGTCATTGATTAGCCTTACACATCACATGAACTCCCACCTTTGTGAGTTCATGTCCACTGGTTCCCCACAACTTGTTGAGCTATGATCATGTGTGAGCTCACCCTTGCTGTCTCACACCCCCCCCCACAGGAGAAGAACAGGTGGTTCAAGAGGAGCCACAAGGCGAGGAGTTCGATCTGATCTAGGTGGCGTTTCTCAGTTGACATTGGCGCCAACGACAATCCTTAGTTCATTTTATATTTATTCTTTTATTTTGTAATAAGTCTTCCGCTATGTAATAAATACTCTGATGTTATTGTAACATTTATCTCTATACACTCTGTTATTATATATGTTGTCTTCTTGGCGCATGTATGAGATGCACCTGGCTTTGTTCCTTAAAGCCGGGTGTGACAGGGCGTCGCCACATACAACCCTCAATCTACTCTGACTCTGACCCATGAGTCTCACATGGAGTCGCTATAGGGAAACTCGACACCAGAGATGCCATAGTGACCCGCTTATTAGGTAGAAGGAATGATTCGCCACACCAGGAGTACGACCGCACGTAAACAAAAAGACAACATTAGGAAAGCTACACTAGCAAAACCACTGTAGACAATAGGTCGTGCCCACCTTTGGATAACAAGTCCATGTTCCCTGTAAGAACCTCCCCCTTGAACTACAAAAGGGGAGGGTCAAACAGCCAAAGGCATGGAGGTAGAGGAGCATTCAGTCAGAGTTCTCCACTCCCTCGTTCCCACACAAACACCTTTTGTAACACATCCCTCTATGAATACTACGATCATCACTACACTGTACTAGGGTGTGAGCCTAAACCAGTATAAACCCTTTGTTGGAATCCTTAGATTCACCATTCAGAGTGAGTCCATGCTAGCCTCCCCACCGAACACAAATTCTATTATGCCCCAGTTTCCAAAACCACAACAAGATGTAAATTAGACTAAGATCAATATCACAAGTGAATTTGGAGAACTTAGGAAGAAACAAAATTGCAAGAAAGTAAATGCATAAGGGAGACAAGCGATTTTATCTCGTGGTTTGGCCAAACCTGAAATGCTTGCCTACATCTATGTTGTGGTGTCCCTTTAGACAAGGGTTGCTTTCAACCCCTCTCAAGTGATTCAAAGATCAAACTTGAGTGCCACATTCTTCCTTATCAATATGAATCCCTCTCCCAAGAAATCTCCACAAATTG
Source organism: Zea luxurians (assembly GCA_029449295.1). NCBI lineage: Eukaryota > Viridiplantae > Streptophyta > Magnoliopsida > Poales > Poaceae > Zea > Zea luxurians. The sequence continues at coordinate 513,993 of JAOPSE010000150.1, read as the reverse complement.
GAGTCACTTGCAATCGTACATAAGATCAGAGTTACAATTCAATAGAAGAAAAGGGAGAGAGTACACACACAAGAGCCAAAAACGGCAACACAACACAAGAACAAGATCGCAAGAGTGAAAGTCAACTAGAGGGGGGTGAATAGGCGAAACCTGAAATTTACAAACTTTGAACACGCACTATGCCCGAGGTTAGTGTTATAAATAATTCGGAGTGCGGAAGATTGTTCCTCTTGGTATGAGTTGCTCAATCAATGCGGATAACTTTGGGAGCAAACTCAAATCAATATGAGTAAGGGAACTTTTAGAGAGAGGAGAGGGAAGAAACAAATCGAGTGAAGATTAACACTAGTGAACACGGTAATTTATTTACTGAGGTTCGGTTCCAAAGAACCTAGTCCCTATTGAGGAGGCCACAAAGGCCGAGTCTATTCCAACTCTTTTCCTCTCTCAATCAGTCACTTAGACTGGTTGAGTGCTTCTCCTTAATCACTTGGGTCACTAATACCTCGCAAGGATCACCACACACTTAGGTGTCTCTTGCTAGCTTTACAAAGCACTTAAGAAGTTTAGAGTGAGAAGAAAGAAGCAATCTAAGCAACAAGAGCAACAAAAGAAACACAAATGGTCCTCTCTCAAGTCTCTAAGCAATAGAGTTGATTTTGGAGCTTGGAGGGAATAGAATACTTTGATTGTGTCTTTGGAGTGTTTACCTTTGCTCTAGTATTGAATGTGAAGATCTGAAAACTTTGATGACTTGAATGGTGGTGGTTGGGGGGTATTTATAGCCCCAACCACTATTCCAGCCGTTGTTGTCGATGGGCACACAAATGATCCTCTCTTAAGTCTCTAAGCAATAGAGTTGATTTTGGAGCTTGGAGGGAATAGAATACTTTGATTGTGTCTTTGGAGTGTTTACCTTTGCTCTAGTATTGAATGTGACGATCTGAAAACTTCGATGACTTGAATGGTGGTGGTTGGGGGGTATTTATAGCCCCAACCACTATTCCAGCCGTTGTTGTCGATGGGCACACAAATGATCCTCTCTTAAGTCTCTAAGCAATAGAGTTGATTTTGGAGCTTGGAGCGAATAGAATGCTTTGATTGTGCCTTTGGAGTGTTTTCATTTGCTCTAGTATTGAATGTGAAGATCTGAAAACTTTGATGACTTGATTGGTGGTGGTTGGGGAGTATTTATAGCCCCAACCACTATTCCAGTCGTTGTTGTCGATGGGCACACCGGACAATCCGGTGCGTGCCACGTTAGCCGACCATTGGGGTTTGGAGCGGTTGACTGTTGAAGTCCTTTGTCCTCTTGCGGCACCAGAGAGTCCGGTGCGTTCTGACTTTGTAGTTCTGACTTCTGACTTCTGCTCTGTGCACTGTTCATCTGACAGCGCAATAGACCGTTCGACGCAGTTGTCCATTGCTCTGTTGGCTCATCGGACAGTCTGGTGAATTATATCGGAGTGGCTTGGAGAAAAACCCGAGAGCGGCCAGATCCCGAGAGTGTCCGGTGCGCCACTGGCTGCACCTATACTTGTCTTTGCTCCAAACTTTGTAGAGTTCCCCAACTTATTTTCTTTGTTGGTTTATATTGAACTTTATGCACCTGAGATAAATGACAACTAGGCAAACTAGTTAGTCCACGTGGTTTGTGATGGACATCAAACACCAAAATCAATTATAGGAAATGTTTAAGCCCATTTCTCTTTCAAAGAGCACAAAACACACAAAGCTAAAAGAATAGCTCAAACTTGTGCTCGAATCTCACTAGAATCGTCGAAACATGTGGCACAGTGTTAAAGTGTAGAATAGGTCTTGGTATGCTTGTGTGCTGAAGAGGTACGTCATGGGGGGTCCTTTTATAGCCCAAAAGGCCACATAGCCTTTGCCCCTACCTTCTAAAAGCATGCTGAAATCTGGTCGTTTATGGAGCCACCGGTCCGGTGCACCACTGGACCGAGTCTTGTAGCCCCATCTCTAGGATCTGTCCGAGAGCCTTCCTTAGCTGACTAGCACCAGACCAGTCCGATGGACCTCCAGACCGAGTGCCACACCAGCTAGCCATTGGCCATCGCTAGCCCGCAGGAGATAGCCGTTGAAGATGGTCTGGTGCACCACCGGACCGGTTCCTTTAGACGGTCCAGTGATTTTAAAAATAAAATCCTGAGATCTCACTGTTCAAATATGGAGCCGGTCCAGTGCTTCTAGACCAGATGAGAAAAGTCTTTTTTCTCCAAAAATTGCTCCTTTCAATTTAGACTTTCTTGTGAGCCTTTCCAACACTTAGAAAAACATAGTTAGTATATAATCCAATTGATTAAGTGTAGAGAACTCACCTTTGCACCATAGTTTCACTAGGATTTGCATTATGGCTCGAACTAAGTCCTAAAAGGACTTTTCTCACAGAATTGTGTTAGAGATCAAACAAAAGTGCTAGAGATATAGTATTAGGCATATGAAACTTATCTGAGTACTCAAACCTCATGGTTTCACCCTTTTATCCAAAGTTGCACTTTATAGCCTCCATTTTAGCTCTTTAGGACTTAGTATCTTCAAATTGCCTTCAATTGGACCTGTGCTCATACTCATATCAAACTAGTTAGTTTCGTTTCATGGAGATGAGAGAAAATTAAGAGAGACTAAATTTTTCTTCTATTAAATTTTAATGGACTTACGATTTGTCTAGTCTGGCTTTTGGTTTTGATTTTTATCTTCCAAAAAGCTTAAAGCTAAACCAAAGAGATGAATCCAGGAAACAACTTTTTTTTCAAAAACCAGTTTTCATCAGTATAAAATTGAAAACACATCTAAATCTGTTTTTAGTGGCTTTCTGATATAACTGTGCAAATAAACATGGAAGAATTTTTAGTGACTTCCACCGAATGATTTTTTAACTTTTTATAACTTTCAGCTTACATTAACTTTTTTACGGCTCACATCCTGTAACAATTTGTTTTTACATCTATAGACCAACCAAACATATATTTTTTTTTAATCTGCTCAAAGCCTGTTCAGTCCACTCCACCGAAGATGCACTCGACAGGCGAACATCGACTGGCGACTGGCGACTGGCGACCGCACGCAAACGTCCCCGTCGGCCCGTCGACACGCTTTTTGCACTGCAGAGGGCCAACTACTACAGATAGTCCCTGGCGCGACGCAGCCTTTCTCTCAGGCGGTAGCGGTAGTGGTGGACTCGTACGGACGAAGGTCCTCGAGGGCGAGGCAGGGCCGCTGCCCGCCTGGGGATCGGAATAGCCATTCCGCTTCTCAGCTCTTCTTCTAGCACTGATCCGGCTAAGGCCATGTTTGATTTCAATTAGTCCTAGGACTAAACTTTAGTTCTAGGACTAAATTTTAGTCCCTACATGTTTGGTTCTAGAGACTAAATAGATTCTAAAGTCATTAAATACATTGTCCAAAGACTTAAATACTCTTAGAATATACTCATAATATTAGTTATCTATAAAAAAAAGTAAGGGCAACATGATAATTATGAGCTTTTAGTCTCTTTTAGCACTATGTGAAGGACTAAAGACTAAATCATTTTAGTCCATATTTTAGTCCTAATGTTTGGTAAAAAAGGGACTAAATAGGACTAAAAACTAGAGACTAATCTTTAGTCCCTCTAACCAAACACCCCCTAAAACTTATATTATCTCCCATAGAATTGTTTGGGAGCATGGGGATCCCGACTGTTCACGAAGTACACCCAGCATGTAACGTAGGCTACCACAAGTAGAAACGCTAGGCCTCGGCAGGCTGAAAGGCTACGAGAACCACCCTTCGGCGGCCTAGCTACCAGTACGTTCCGCGACACCGACACTGACACGGGCGCAGTAATTACGGCCGGAACGGGGCACCGACGACCGATCAGTCAGTCCGTAGAAGAAGGCTGCGGACCCGTCGTCGCCTCGTCGGGTCGGGTCGGGGCGCAGCTAGCTGTCGCGATCAACACACACGTTTCTCCGGCGGGTAACCGAGTACAGCAAGACAACTGTACAACGTAGAGCACTGTGCAGCTGGGCTGAGCAGACGGCACGGCAAGGCGAACTCACGGGCAGAGCAGTGATCCTGAGCCGGATCCACGGAGCAGGGACAGCGCGGGCGACGAGTGACCCTCGTACTGTACGTGCCAAACCGCAGCAGTCGTCACTCCGCTCGTCAGGCGGGCAGCGAGCAGCGAGCCACTGGCCGGGGGAAGCTCTGGCGCACTGCGGGCTGTGGGTTTCGTCCTTTGGCCCGGGCGCGCAGCAAGACGACGACGGCTTTGTGGGTCCGGAGACCAGCAGCCAGCAGGGAAGCTGGGAAGGCAAGGGGCACTCGGATCTCCTGTGCTCTACGTATTGGAGTTATCTTCCCTCTCGGATCTCCAGCAGGGAACCAGGGTTTGGGCAACGTTTGTGCGGGGGTACGACCGACGTGCACGTCAGGCCGACACGCATGCTCGCTCCATAAAGGAGGCCTTAAATCCCGGAGACTACGTACCAAAGAACAGTTGCGTTGTGAGATCGACCTCATTTTGCACCTCGGGATTTGCTCCAACCACCTCTCGTCTCGTGACAGTGATGGAACAGGAGCGAAGCAGTACCACTGCACTGCGTATTGTACACAGCAACCAACATCTGTGCCCTTGGGGATGGGAGAGGCACAGGCTGATGAGACTGGGTGTGGGACGACGACGTGGGTGGGCGATGGGGGCGGCGCGGTTCACGGCGACTGAGAATCGCTTTGCCAGGACAACAGGAGTGTCAATAGCAACCAACAGGAGATGGTATCTCGCCGGCTCTCGGCCCACTGCCTCTGCACCGCTGCTCTCTAGCAGCCCCGTCCCCACCCACGACATGACGGAGAGTGGTACCTCACCAACACTTTGGAGCGTCTGTAGGCTGAACATCTGATTTCTATTCGCCGACGACGTATGCCTTCACCCATCTATTCGTCATAGTCGCAGTACTCCAAATCTCTGCAATGGACGATAAGATGGTTAAGCCGTCTCCCAGTGCTCTGTTTCTGAAGCCTTTATTTGCTCTCAACTCTGATCGAACTCGCAATTACCAATCGTATGCTACTACAGCGGCATGGCGGATTTTACTTTGACCCGTGCAGGTGCAGGCAAAGTCACCTGGATTATAGAATGGGCCCTCCGGCGATGTTGGCGCCGGCGGCGTGGACCCGCTGCACTGCCGCGCCCTCCAGCGCTCTTTCTTCGTCGCCCTAGACATGCTTCACCGTCCCTCACGACTCTGCTCTAATGCGATCTACGTGCTCGGCGAAAGTTTTGTGTGGAACAAAAATGAATAAACTATGTTGCTGGTTGGAGTTAGTCATTTTAGTACGCATGGAAAAGGAGAGCGAAGTCAGAAAGGTGAAATACAAATTTAGAACGTGTTGGCGAATTCAATTTTACAATATATACGTATTGAAAAATTTGTTATTTGTTTTCATAGTATATATATACGTTTGCAAATTTGTCGTTTTAAAAATGTTAATTACATTATTTTTTAAATAACGAGCGTTAGGTCTAAATCAACTTTTAAGTGTCGTTGCTGGAGATGAAGAAAATATAGAGGACGGGATATTTTAGAGGATGTTGACATGTGGTAAAGGACAGATTATTTTTTTTCAGGAGACGAAAAACCACGAGTCAAGATTCAAACACATCAACATAGACAGCTGTTTTTCATGCATTCCTAATCAAGGCTAAATCTTTAGGTATTTTATGTTTCAATCTCCAGAATTGCTACCTTTAACGTTGGCTCGCCAAGCCTATCGTAACCCTCCTCATTTATCCAAGCTTGAGACATCAAAAGATATTTGATAGGATAACACTCCCAAATTTTTCCATGCTTACGTCTTAGACTGTCTCCAGTAACGTCCTCTAAATTTCGTCCTCTAAAGGAATATTCTCTGTTCTTTACAGCATTCTTTAAAAGATTCCTTCCTCTATATATTCTGCATCTCCAGCAATGTTCCCTAAATTCAGTCCTCTATATCTATAGTGTTGTCAGAATTTATAAACTATCATATTTATTCTATCTTTTGCATGTAATTTGAATTTATCCTAATGTACTTAACTCAAAAAACATAATTAACATTTTTCACTACGTCATTATTTTGAGCATATATATTAATTAAAAATAAATAACGAACCGTATGTTCATATTTTTTGGCTGTTTTCGTTTGCTTATCCTCCACTAGCCTTTTTCTTTGGCCGAACAATCTGACTACAACACTAGACCAAGCTATTGCTCCTCCATTCCAATCATGGCCGCCGCCGCCTCTGTCCATGGCCAGCACCACCTCCACTCGGCCCTCTGCTACAAACGCCGCCGCCTCTCCTCCCAACGACGTCTGCCGGCTGCTTTCTCCAACCAAGCCCAAGAAATCGATGCTCGCGTTTGGCTGGATGAAGTGACTCTATGCGCTGCTGGTCGACGGCGCCGTGCTCCACGGTCATCGACGCCGCCACCTCCTAAGTCCGCGCTCGATTTCATAGGAAGGACAGATAGCGGACGCACAGTGAATCGCTGAAAATAGCGTGTACGAACATCGTCCGATACTTAGCGACTGGTTTACCGTTCGTTGCTGGAGGATGCAGCGAACGTTTGGATCGCTAAATTTAGCGTACACTCAGTGTATATAGTTTGTTGCTGGAGACAGCCTTAACATGAATTGGTACGCAATATTGTTGTGAAAGTCGTACACATGTCTTTAGCCTAACAAGATGGCCCTAAACTATTTAACACAATCTGACAACGAGCAACTTCTAATTGGATAACACAGCAGATGGGAACAGATACAAACCAGGGTTTCTTAACCTGACCTGTATCCAATGCAAAGGTAAACTTCAGTGATCTTTACTCGGGGTTGACCTTTTGCTTCTTTGAGTCCTGGTTTTTCTTGGCTTCACGGCGCTCCCTCTTTAGTCCCTTTATGTCGTTTGATAAGGTCAACTTTCCAACCTGAACTCAGTCAAAACCGCGAATCAGGTTATCATGTCAAAGGCAATCCTGCTACAAGTTTTCCGAAAGCAAAACTCAGTAGTCAGTACGAACCTGCTGGTCTGGCATGTAGACCTTGCCCAGCTTGCCCTGCACTGGATCCTTAGTGACGTTTTTCATCTGCAAGAAGGTTCACGATAGTTGTGAATATCTCAGTGACCCAGGAAGATTTCGGTGAGAACACATAAAAATGCTGATGTTAGTTCCATCGTGTTTACCTTCTTAGCATGTTCAGCGGTCTTCATAGCTTCTTTCTTTAAACTTTCAGCTGGAAGTCTGTGCCTCCTTACAACCAGATCCATTGAAGGTCCAACTTCGACCAGTTCCATCCTAGGAATAGATGTACCTGACCTTTTTAGACGGAGAGCACAGTGCATCATGTAGACGGTAGTGGGAGAGATTGCAGTGCACACATAGATCCGATCCACACCAGCAAGGTTCAGATTCTCTACGACCTACATCCACCAGCAACAGTTTATTAGCTCAATAGATTACCCATACATGCTATGCTACCGCCCTATAGTTTCAAAATGGCGCACCTCTCCTCTGAAAAGATCAAGCAGCACTTCTTTCAAATGTTTCAGCTCTTCAGCACTCTCAAAGTGTTCCCCTATGAAAGCAAAGAAAGGCTTCGATCCAAGTAATGGTGCTAGCTTCTTATCATAAACATAAGATTCCATTGACTTGAAGTTCTCAACTCCTACTTCAACAAGGTCATATATGTGGTGGTCATACGTTCTACCCAAAATCAGATTGTTGGGCCTCTTCTTTGAATGAGAACCATACTGCATCATAAATTTAAAATACAGTTGAAAACAATGGAAGTAATATAATCTCTTTAAACTAAGGGTACAAACCACCATGTTTAAGATACAATAACATAATGATAAAGCATTGAAACAGAAATAGAAAATATTATACTCATTTACAGATAGATTTAGCAGGCATGGTTGACAGAAATTCATTATGTAGCCACTAGATTATTCTACTTCTACTCCATACTATAAATTATTGTAACATCAGGATCACAACATTTTTTCAATGGGGTCTAGTACTAGCACTTCAAACATTCATCCAAATGGCAAACTATGAACCAGGCAAAATGATGTCACTCACCACTATAAGGCTACAGTCTGCCTTAAGAGAGAAAAACTCCAGAGAAGATTCTCCACCACTTTCAAAAGGCCTAATGTTGTCATTCTTCTTGGTATATTTCACAGCATTATCACGCTTTAGGTGGTAAATATCTGACAGCACAGAGTTCAACACAGCACTAGTCTTGGTACCATGGAGGATCAGTGTCTTCTTGCTGGTCTCAACCTGGCGAAATTATCAGAGCCGAAGGCAGATGTGAGATTGAAACACGAAGTATCAAACATGCTATTTCTATTTTCACTACATACAAGGTTCAAAATATGCAGAACCTTCTTAAGCTAATAGAAGAGGTGGACAATTCACTTATATTATATTCTAACACTCCCCCTCACGTCGAGCCTCTTTTAGGTATCTGACGTGGAATATAGGAGCGATCAACAATTATTTTATTTAATTGTGCTAGTAAGGATTCGAACTCGAGACATCTGGTTTTGATACCATATTAAGTTGTATGCATCAACCAGTTCAACCCAAAAGCTTAAGCTGATAGGAGAGGTGGACAATTCAATTATATTATATTCTAATAGGAGAGGTAGACAATTCACTTATATTATATTCTAACAAAAATATTATATATATCATCATCATTAGAAAGGATATGAACATCACACAACCCTTGCTAAAGATTATCCTGAGATTGCCTCGGGAGTACTGTTTGTTCTAAGATGGCTCATGCACGCTGACCATGCTGGGTGGCAGCACAGCCAGGGTGTTCCATGGTAGTGGTTGATCAGGACATTGTATGCCGATGAGGTGCCCTACTAGTATCCAATAGCAATAAATCATTTTTTAGCAATCACACATATATAAGCTATGCAAGCAAGTATGATACTTTTGTCTCATTTCCATATGTTTGCCTAAAACATGAAACACTAAAGTGTGTGCTTGGGACACCCAAAGCCAAGAAATTTGGAATTCTGCCATTATGAAACGTGGGTTTCACTAGATTGCCGTCGAATGAATGGGCTTCGTCCAGATGTCATTATCAACCATACCACATACGCTAAAATGTCATTTAACTATTTAATAAAAACTAAAATAGCTTTATAGGATATCAACAGACTGTCTTACCCCCTCTCCCTTTCCTCTATCTTCCCTTGTGTTTCTTCTTTCCTGTGCGTTTTTCCCCATGCGTGTGTTTCTTCTTCCTGGCCATGAGCGGAGGTGACAGGGTAGTTGGCCCTCGCAACGCCACGGTGGCTACCAGCATGGCTTACTACACTATCCCGCTCATCTCTGTCATGTTCGTCGGCTGCCTCGCCGACCTCCAGCTCGCCGCTACCAAGCTTGGCAACTCTTGGGGCACCATCACCGGCATCGCGCTCATGGTACATGCTCGACACGGGCTTCTCATCGGTGCCGGCACCCGCCGCCGAAGCTGTCCCTTCCCCTGTGGCGGCGGAGCAGGAGCGAAGGGTGTTGTCCTTGGCGTCGCCGGTGGAACGCAGAGACAAAGGCATCAGGCAAGGATAAAATGGTCCATAGAACTGTATTCAATCTCATTTGTTTTATTAAACGATCAAATGACATTTTAGCGTGTGCGGTATGGTTGATAATGGCATCCGGACGAAACCCTAAGATGGCAATCTGGCATATAAATAGATTAAGGGGGTCGGCGGGTTTAGCAAACGCTAATCGCTCGACCACAAAACCCTAATCGACACTTTGAGAGGAACCGATCCCCTAGGCGCTCGGAGCGACTAACCCTAATCGGTACACCTGTAAACAGGGACAGCAAGTGACTCGGGATCCAACGATCCACGGCCAAGAAACAATCAACAAGAAACAAAAACTGCAAGGATTAAGTGCACAGAGCACTATCAATATAATCCATGGACTGGTTTTTCAGTCAAAGGTACAGAAATTAATCACAGAAAATAACAAAAATAGCGCAAGGGCTCAGATCTACGTTTTATCAACTCATAACTCGATCCCAAATAAAACTTTGATACCATTGTTAGAATCTTTGGTGCTTAGAATCAATAAGAAACAAAAACTGCACGGATTAAGTGCACAGAGCACTATCAATATAATCCATGGACTGGTTTTTCAGTCAAAGGTACAGAAATTAATCACAGAAAATAACAGAAATGGCGCAAGGGCTCAGATCTACGTTTTATCAACTCATAACTCGATCCCGAATAAAACTTTGATACCATTGTTAGAATCTTTGGTGCTTAGGATCATAACCTAAGTCCTTAGAATATCAATCCGTGTCTAAAATACCTCAATGATGAGTAGATCTATTCTACTGAGGGGTATAGGTAAACATACCGTCGTTGTAGTTCCTAGCCATCATTGCGACGGCGTCTTGCAGCATAGACCCGCCTCCTTCTCGATCTCCCTGCTGGTGTCGAGGAGATTGATTCCCGTCGTTAATCGACGGTGGATCAGCTCCTCCAATGTTGCCTGCAAGGGGAACCTCAGATCCCGATGGGATGATGGGGATCTGAGACATAGTCACAGCGATTCTAGTGATCTATGCCTGGATTCTTCTGATAGCGTCCAAGCATCCCGATGGTAAAAGCTAAGTCAGGGCGAATACATATTTGAGCATACATAATGCTTCCGATAGCTGAAGCATATGGTACTGACTTCATCTTGTTTTTCTCATACTGATTCTTGGGACACTGATATTCCCCAAACTTATCACCCTTGACTATTGGACCAGGCAAGGCATTACACTTGTACATATTATACCTCTTTAGTACATTTTCTGTATATGACTTCTGTGAGAGTCCTAATACTACCTTTTGTCTGTCTCTGTGAATTTCTATTCCAAGAACATAAGAGGCTTCTCCCATGTCTTTCATATCAAAATTCGAGGAAAGAAACCTTTTTGTTTCCTAACTGGAAAAGGACTACATATATCTGTACGAATAATTTCTAACACTCTCGTACTATGCTTAGCATTTTTCTTAATCCGCTTCGCAAATTTACCCTTAATGCAATCTCTGAAATGCTCTAAGTCTGTGAAGTCTAGGGGATGGAGAATCTGTTCACTAACGAGACGTTCTATTCTCCCCCTCGAAATATGGCTCAAACGATAATGCCATAATTTCAATGAGATTTCTCCATCATTTCTTTTCTTTTCCTGCCACTGTTGGCTGGATCGTTTTCTGGTGTATCTAATACATTAACAAACATCACTTTGCGAAAGTAAATAAAGCATATCTCGTCGGATGGCGAGAGCAACATCTTTATTATCAAACTGAATGACACACTGTCTATCACCAAAATGGCAATGAATGTGCTAATCATCTAATCTAGAAACCAAAATAAGGTTTCTTCGCAAGGAAGGTACATAAAGTACGTCTCTCAACAACAGTACAAAACCATTAGGTAATTTAAGATGTAAATCTCCAATGGCCTCGACTGCTGCTTCAACTCCATTTGCCAATCTAATTGTTCTTCGGCCCTTTGGGGGCCTTTGGCTTGTACGGAGTCCCTGTAGAGAGTTTGCAACATGAACAGTTGCACCTACAATTCACCAAAAATAATTGGGATATTCTAAGTATAAAGACTCATTTACAAAAGTAACTTGGTCCTACCACTCTCTAGTAGAAACTGCAGAAATTCAGGGCACTCTCTTGTAATTACGTGTCTTCTTGCAATAGAGGCAGGTATCAGGAGGAACTGAAAAACTACCTCCTTGTCTTCGCTGATTATTGTTGCTTGATGAAGCCTGGTTATTCTGTTTACCCTGCTTCTTGAACTTCTTCTTTGAGTTCTTATTCTGTCTTGAGATATTGTCTTTTACGAGGTTGACAGAGTCTCCAGTCTGCTTTAACCTCTCTTCCTCCTGGACACACCGTGACAAGAGTTGGTCTATGGTCAACTTATCAGTGACACTGGTGTTATACTCTATGTGAAAAGTCTCAAACTCCTTGGGCAGAGACTTCATGATCATAAACACTATAAATTCCTCGTGTACAGAAGACCCGAGGTACTTGTTTATCTTAGCCACGATGAATATCATTTTCTGAATGAATGGTCTGACACCATTTCCATCGTATTTTGCATTGACAAATTCTGTCATTAGAGAGCAAGCTTAAGCCTTAGATGACCATTTATGATGAGAGGCTACCCTCTCAAGGTACTCCTTGGCAGTCTCGCACTCTGGTATGAAACTCTTAAGAGGCTCCTTAATGCTCCTCTTAAGAATAATCATAGACTTGTCATTTGACCTTTCCCACTTGATCTTGTCGATGTTGTATTGCATCCACTTGTGGTCATAGTTGGGAATGCCCACTGTGGGCTCAACTGGTTTATCAAACCGCAGTGCGTAATCTATTTCACCCACTGTGGTTAATGCATGTATGAAATGGATGAGATATAGTATTGGGTCTAGTTTTTGGAGTCTCTCAAGCGTAGATCCGGGTCCCTCTTGCATTTTTCTGTTGTGAATTTGTCGTGATTTGATGAATGTTTCGGTTAGGGTTCGAAAACACTAACACGATTTGCGTTTTTGTTTCTTCTTTACTTTGTTTCTTGGCCGTGGATCGTTAGATCCTGAGGCCTCTGTGCCATCTCTGTTGACGGATGAACTGATTAGGGTTAGGTTATTAAACCCTAACCCTAAAACGTCGGTCTGTTTTGTTCTCTCGGTTTTCATGGGTGTGGCCGAGACCTAATCTCTTTCGGTGGCCGAAAACCCTAGATTTAGGGTTATGCAAACCCTAACCCCAGAGTTCTAAAACTCCTTCTGTCTATTCTAATATCTTTGTTCTCGGGTGATGAACAGTGATTAAAAAATGATGAGTTCATTCACATTGATCCGAGACCTTTCAGTGATCTCATAAAACGGATGCGGATTAGGAGATCTAGGGTGCGTTTGGTTGTGGGACAGCAAGGACAGGGGCGTCCCCTGGCGTCTTCTCTCGTCCCTCCAATTTTGAGGGACAACTGAGGACAACACTGGGATAGTGCTGTCAAGCCTTGACCCTGAACCAAACAACCTTATTTGAGGGATTGTTCCATCCTGTTTCGTCCTGTCGTTGCAACCAAACGCACCCCTAAGGTTCTTAGGTGGCTTTGATAGGCCCCAAGTTCTTCGCCCTTTAAAGCGCGCAAAGGGAGGTATTAACCGTTGGATTCAATCTAACGGCTCGGATACAGGTGCGAGGCCGCCTGTTGCGCGCGTGTGGGGCCGGATTGGCAGCCCAGGCCCAGGTTGCGGCCTGGGCACGCCTCGCCCCTCTCACAGCCAGGTCGTGTGGGTCGTCCAGGCTGGGCCATGAGGCCGACCAGGCCGAAATGGCCTCCATTTTTTTGCAATTTGTTTTCTATTTCCAGAAATCAGAAACGGTAAAAGAAAAATGAGAAAATTGTAAAGAAAATTTGGAAAATTTAGACATATTTTTCCATATTTAGAAAATTACAGTGAATTTTATGGACCATTTTATTCTGTTACGTACTTTGGTACTATTATTTATATTTTATACAATTTCAGTTGATTATGAAACCAACGTAGATTAATTATTGTTTTAAATTGCATAGAATTCAGAAAATTTTTATAGTTTGAATATCTTAACCAACGTTGGATATTGTTACCCCAACTTTATACAAGTTTATGTTTTCTAGATCATCCAACGACGGTTTAGAATTTTGTGACCAGAAATTTTTTATAGATATGGCATGGTTATTATTTGACCAACGTTGAATATTTGATTCATGCATGTTCTATGATTCAGTATTTATTTCAGATGTCCTAAATATTTTCTATTTTAATTTTGCAAAGATGCTCATACTGTTATGCTAATTAGTCAGATTGCACAGATGAAACCGCTAGATGGTAGTAATTACCATTCTTGGCGAGAGGATATTGACATGATAACCACAGTGGGTGAAATAGATTACGCACTGCGGTTTGATAAACCAGTTGAGCCCACAGTGGGCACTCCCAACTATGACCACAGGTGGATGCAATACAACATCGACAAGATCAAGTGGGAAAGGTCAAATGACAAGTCTATGATTATTCTTAAGATAAGCATTAAGGAGCCTCTTAAGAGTTTCATACCAGAGTGCGAGACTGCCAAGGAGTACTTTGAGAGGGTAGCCTCTCATCATAAAGGGTCATCTAAGGCTTAAGCTTGCTCTCTAATGACAGAATTTGTCAATGCAAAATACGATGAAAATGGTGTCAGACCATTCATTCAGAAAATGATATTCATCGTGGCTAAGATAAACAAGTACCTCGGGTCTCCTGTACACGAGAAATTTATAGTGTTTATGATCATGAAGTCTCTGCCCAAGGAGTTTGAGACTTTTCACATAGAGTATAACACCAGTGTCACTGATAAGTGGACCATAGACCAACTCTTGTCACGGTGTGTCCAGGAGGAAGAGAGGTTAAAGCAGACTGGAGACTCTGTCAACCTCGTAAAAGGCAATATCTCAAGACAGAATAAGAACTCAAAGAAGAAATTCAAGAAGCAGGGTAAACAGAATAACCAGGCTTCATCAAGCAACAATAATCAGCGAAGACAAGGAGGTAGTTTTTCAGTTCCCCCTGATACCTGCCTCTATTGCAAGAAGACACGTAATTACAAGAGAAAGTGCTCTGAATTTCTGCAGTTTCTACTAGAGAGTGGTAGGACCAAGTTACTTTTGTAAATGAGTCTTTATACTTAGAATATCTCAATTATTTTTTGGTGAATTGTAGGTGCAACTGTTCATGTTGCAAACTCTCTACAGGGACTCCGTACAAGCCAAAGGCCCCCAAAGGGCCGAAGAACAATTAGATTGGCAAATGGAGTTGAAGCAGCAGTCGATGCCATTGGAGATTTACATCTTAAATTACCTAATGGTTTTGTACTGTTGTTGAGAGACGTACTTTATATACCTTCCTTGCGAAGGAACCTTATTTCGGTTTCTAGATTAGATGATTAGCACATTCATTGCCATTTTGGTGATAGACAGTGTGTCATTCAGTTTGATAATAAAGATGTTGGTCTCGCCAACCGACGAGATATGCTTTATTTACTTTCGCAAAGTGATGTTTGTTAATGTATTAGATACACCAGAAAACGATCCAGCCAACAGTGGCAGGAAAAGAAAAGAAGTGATGAAGAAATCTCATTGAAATTATGGCACTATCGTTTGAGCCATATTTCGAGGGGGGAAATAGAACGTCTCGTTAGTGAACAGATTCTCCATCCCCTAGACTTCACAGACTTAGAGCATTTCAGAGATTGCATTAAGGGTAAATTTGTGAAGCGGATTAAGAAAAATGCTAAGCATAGTACGAGAGTGTTAGAAATTATTCATACAGATATATGTAGTCCTTTTCCAGTTAGGAAACAAAAAGGTTTCTTTCCTCGAATTTTGATATGAAAGACATGGGAGAAGCCTCTTATGTTCTTGGAATAGAAATTCACAGAGACAGACAAAAGGGAGTATTAGGACTCTCACAGAAGTCATGTATAGAAAATGTACTAAAGAGGTATAATATGCACAAGTGTAATGCCTTGCCTGGTCCAATAGTCAAGGGTGATAAGTTTGGGGAATATCAGTGTCCCAAGAATCAGTATGAGAAAAACAAGATGAAGTCAGTACCATATGCTTCAGCTATCGAAAGCATTATGTATGCTTAAGTATGTACTCGCCCTGACTTAGCTTTTACCACCGGGATGCTTAGACGCTATCAGAAGAATCCAGGCATAGATCACTGGAAAGCAGTCAAGAAGGCTCTATGGTACCTTCAAGGTACTAGAGATCTCATGCTTACTTACAGAAGATCTAATTCCCTACAAATAGTTGGCTATGCAGGTGCCGACTGGGGAGGGTGTAGAGATACACTGAAGTCCACTTCAGGGTATGTCTTTATGCTCTCTGGGGAGCTATTTCTTGAAAGAGTTGCAAACAGACAGCGAGAGCATCGTCGACAATGCACGCTGAGTTTGTAGCTACGTATGAGGCAACTGGACAGGCGATATGGATAAAAAAATTCGTACCCGGATTAAGACTGGTTGATAGCATAGAGCGACCACTGAGAATTTACTGCGACAATGAGCCAGCGGTATTTTTCTCCCGTAACAATAAGTCAAGTGGCTCTACCAAGTATATTGACATTAAGTGTTATATTGTTAAGGAGAAGATTCTGGATCACACCATTCAAGTTGAGCATATAAGAACCCATCAGATGCTTATGGATCCGCTCATAAAAGGTCTTCCACCCAGCGTGTTTAGTAAGCACGCAACCGGCATGGGATTAAGGGAGTACCTATGATCCTGAATCACAGGGGCTACATATTGCAACCTAGTAAAATCTTTCGTTCTGAAGCAGGGGAGCATGTTGTAGTCAATGAGTGCGGTGATACTTAACAGATCATTGTCACGCATTGGTCTCTATGTGTAAACTTGTCAAAGGATGGAATTCATAAAAGTTTGAGTGTGAGGTATGTAGAGTACAAAGGGGAGATTGTTAGGATGTGTCCTTTACACTAACCGGTTAACAGTAACCGGGGTAGGGTTAATCCTAACCGTCTAATCGCACCCCTGATCAGGCGGGGGGCTATCCTAACCGTTGGTTGCAGCCCCCGATCGCACGACGCCATATAAATAGATTAAGGGGGCCGACGGGTTTAGCAAACGCTAATCGCTCGACCACAAAACCCTAATCGACACTTTGAGAGGAACCAATCCCCTAGGCGCTCGGAGTGACTGGAATCGTTGTAACTATGTTTCAGATCCCCGTCATCCCATCGGGATCTGAGATTCTCCCTGCAGGCAACATTGGAGGAGCTGATCCACCGCCGATCAACGACGGGAACCAATCTCCTCGACACCAGCAGGGAGATCGAGAAGGAGGAGGAGGCGGGTCTACGCTGCAAGACGCCACCGCTATGATGGCTAGGAACAACAACGACGGTATGTTTACCTATACCCCTCAGTAGAATAGATCTACTCATCATCGAGGTATTTTAGACCCGGATTGGTATTCTAGGGACTTAAGAATCGATCCTAAACACCAAAGATTATAACAGTTTCATAATGGCAGAATTCCAAATTTCTCCCTAAAGCCCATGGGATACCAGCAACCCTACTTGTGAGGGCACCCTGCGGATGAGGACATCAATTGGAGTGGACAGCTAGGGGAGGGATATGCAAGAAGGGTGATGGATTCTGCCATTCTGGTGGCAGCCTACCACAAGCAGCAGGGCCATACCACACACTTAGGGGGCTTTCTGCTTTCGATGGTACGACCCAAGTCTACTACTTACCATAATAACCAGTGCTGGGCTCTCTCGCGATAACAACCCACTTCGTTGCGCCTTTTTTCTTGATGGGTATGGGTGATCTTTGGGGCGGATTAGGGTTCCGGATCAGGCAAAAGTAAGAACTAAAAACGGATACTTTTGAATGCTTGGGTTGCTTTGATTGAGCATGTTCATCTATTACAACAGCAGGGAGCCAGGGATGTAGTGCCATACCACGATGAAGATCAGGCTAGCTAGTTTGTACTTTGTAGGTCAGATTCAGTGCTGGCGGCTCATGTGGGAGCTGAGTAAAGAATAACCGAGGCAAGCCTTACCTTTGTATTTTTTGCAGAGAGGATGGGTTCAAACCTAGGACCTTTTGGCTGAGTGGTAAACCTTCTCACCACTGCGCCAGACCTATTCTTCAGTTTGTACTTTGCAGATGAGTACAAAATCCGGATAATATGGGACTGACATATACAGGACCCTCATCGATGGGTATTCTGATCTGACATAGTGCTAGTTTAGATGTATGACGATTGACGAAGCAACTCCATTCACTCGAAATATTGCTAAGTTGACTCCCTCCCTCTCCGATCCATATCTCGTTGGAGTGTGCGCAACTAATCTTCGGGTCAAAAATCAGGAGAGGGCTAATTTGGTGGAGAACCCTGGGCAGCCACCTAACGGACGGGTGCCTCCCCACTCCTGCACGCCCAGGAAGGTTTTGAAAATGGAACATGGATGAGAGGAGGGGTAGAGAAGGAAGCTTACAAGCTTGGGCGCGTGCTTGAGAAGCTCCCGCCTGGCGCGTTGGGTCTTGGGCACCCTGATCGATGCCACCATCTTCTTCCTCCGCTCCGATCCAAGCCGCCGCCGCGGAGAACAAGCAGAAGAGGTGGGGAGGCGGCTACCTGACGACACAACACCGGGCGGCCTGACCCCTAAACCCTAGAAAACCCCGCGCCATATTGAGAAATTTGGTATTATGAAACACGACGGATGCGGATTCGACGAAATAGAAGCTCAGGCGAGGGTTTCTCCCTTATGGAAAAGCTGGGCGTAGTCAACTCTTTAAAATAGAAATGACAGCTCTATTAACAGGTAACGACGACCTCAAACTCACGCCGTTATATTCCCGTTACCATATACGTAGGCCTGCTTCGTTCTTACTGCCGCCATCCCGATTCTCCGCCCAACGAAACCCTAGCCGCCTCGCCGCAGAGAGTCGCTCCCGCACCATTGCCGCCGCACCCTAGCCGGACACCATTGTCGCCGCACCCTAGCCAGCGCACCATGGAGGAGTTGGGATCGAACAGCTCCCGTCGTCGAACTGCTCCCCTCGTCGCTGTTTCTGAGGCTGTAGTTGCTGCTCGAGCCGCGGCTGTTGCTGCGGGGGAGGCAAGATGTGCCGCGGTGGTGGCTGAGAAGGAGGCACGAGCGGCGGTGCAATCTGCGACTATTGCCGCCGATAAGGTTGAACAAGCCGTCGAAGCTTGCAACTATCGAAGCTTTATTGAAGATAACTCCATGGTGACATCCTTGGTGATTGAATTTCTTTCTCACTTGCTTTGTCGCATTAGGAATACTTGACAGCGATTGTTGACCAACAATGAGTATTAGTCTGTTCACAAGTGTTTGAACTAGTTTTATTTGTGCAGGAACATGTTGATGTTAAATATCACATTAGCATCAAGAACTCACTCCGATATGCTATTCAAGAGATGAGGAGGCAATCTTCACTGTTACATACCATTGATGGGTTGTGTTGTAGTATCCCAGAAGTTGAAGGGGCTAAGGTTGGAAAGCTTGCTGGCCATTTGAAGGATATCTGTCAGAGCCTCGAGAAAACCTCAATTGTGTGTGAAGAAGATTTGGAGAATAAATCTCCTGGTTGGGACCTTCATCATCCCCCTTCAGATGTTGAAGACTCCAACCCTTCAGATATTGAGGACCCAATGGATGGATACGTGTCAGAAGATCCGGAGCTGTGGGAAATGGTGTTTGATGACATGCAGTGGGAGGAGAATAAAGTGGCTGTCTCTTTGGCCGAGCATTGTCGTATTTGGGGCTACGACTATGACCAGATGTATGATCGTGAGACGAAGTAAGACTTTCTGTGAATCAGCAAGTAACCTGTTATGCAGCCTTTTGGTGATTTGAAGTAACCAGTTATGCAGCCTTTTGTGATGTCAAGACATTTAGTTTGTGTCAAGACATACTTATGAACTTGTAATCGGTGAGGTGGTTGATTGTGCTTGTAATAGAATTGTAAAACTATCTATGTGCTTGTAAGATCAGGCTGCTCGTTCTGTGAGACGAAGTAAGACATAGTTATTCTGATTGTGTGCTCCCATCTAGTTTCTGTGTGTGCTCCCATCTCTGTTGCAAAGTAACTCATGCTCGTTCTGTTAAGGCAATGGCATACCATCTAGTTTCTGTGTGTGTGCGTTCCCAGCTAACGTTCTGTGTGTGTGTGTGTTCCCAGCTCACGTTTCTGTGTGTGTGTGTGTTCCCAGCGAGCTAACGTTCTGTGTGGAGAGATGGGAACGTTTCTGTGTGTGTGTGTTCCCAGCGAGCTAACGTTTCTGTATGTGTGTGTTCCCAGCCGAAGCAAGTAACTGGCAGTTTGTTCCCAGCTCACGTTTCTGTTGGAAGGCAGTAACTGGGAACAAACTGGGAACTGGGAAGTAACTGGTAACTGGGAAGCAGTAACTGCACGAACTGTTTGAAATACGACGGAAACGTGAGCTGGGAGCATAGAAATTCTGGGAGCATAGAAATTCTGGGAGCAGTAACTGCACGTTCTGTTCTGTGAGACGATGCAGCACTAGTTTGCCTTAACAGAATTCTGGGAGCATAGAAATTCTGGGAACACGTCAATAGTAACTGGTTCTAAGTAACTGGGAACACGTCAATAGAAATTCTGGGAACTCACGATCTGTTGGAAAGCAATCAGGCTGCTCGTTTTCTGTGTGTGTTCCCAGCTAACGTGTTCCCAGCTAGTTTCTCCAGCTAACGTTCTGTTGGAATGAAACTGGGAACAGGCGCTAAGTAACTGGGATTCTGGAGAATAAAACGAGCTCGGCCTGTTGCTTTCAGAATTTCTCCAGCTAACGTGTTCCCAGCTACTTGACGTTCTGTTGGAATGACGCGCTCCCAGAATTTCTAGTTGGCATTCTGGAGAATAAATCTGGAAGTTCCTTGTGGAGAATAAAACACATAGACATTCTGGGAGCACGTCAAGTAGAAATTCTGGGAATACACAGTCACAGTCCTTGTAGAAATTCTGGGAATACATAGTTACTTCTACATCACAAAATAAATTCTGGGAATACACAGTCAATCTATTCCCTTGTCGCATAGAAATACACTTAGAAATTCTGGGACAAATACACATAGAAATACACTTAGAAATTCACTTACACAGTCTGATATGTTCTAGGAGCACATACTAGCTGAAAATTCTGGGAGCATAGAAATTCACATACACTTAGAAATTCGCTTAGAAATTCTGGGACAAATACACATAGAAATTCTGGGAGCACATACACAGTCTGATATGTTCTGGGAGCACATACTAGCTGATTCTGGGAGCACATACTAGCTGATTCTGGGAGCACGTCAATCTATTCCCTTGTCGCAGCACGCTTAAAGTTTTTCCTCGGAGTTATTTTCTTAACAAGCCACTTGACACTCCTTGGCGGAGAACTAGGAGGAGTTTCCACACGTACTAGTGCTGCATCAGTAGTGACGTCTTCGTGGCTACCACCTTCGAAGGCAACTGTTTCTGCTTCCACAGTAATGTTATTGGGTACAAGAGTTGTATCTTCGTTAGGAGCACTATTCTGTGATGTAGAAGTCCGCAACTCTTTTGGGATCCAATTTTTCGTCGTATTCTTTCTTGGCTTCCTCTTCCTACAAAGCAACCCAAAAATTAGTAAAAGAAGACAACAAAGGGCACTTACAAAGCAACCCAAAAATATAGTTGTAACCTTTTCTTTGTTCCATTCAAAGGGCACTTATAACTGGTTTTCCGATGACCTAGTTGACCACAGTTTGGGCAAGTGTATTGTCTTTTTATCTTTGTTGTGCTTTGAGCATTTTCTACGCCCTTTCGTTTTTTTCCACTACCACCCTCTAGACAACTCTTTATTCTGTTTTTCCTTTGTCGCCCTACCCCTCTTTTCGCCATTGGCGCAAAAACTTCTTTTGAAAAATCCACCTTCGGCCAAAAAGAACGGTCACCAATTGGTGGAATCCTTCGCATGTAAGCTTTTCTAAACTTTTCAACAGAATAATAATCATCGACAAAGTGCTCCAGACCAACATTCCTTACATCCTAGGCAATAATCACTGCCAATCCATGCTGACAGGGTTTCCCTGTGTGCTGCCACTCTTCACAAGAACATTGTCTCGACTCTGCTTTCACTACATGTTTTGTCAAACAATTTGTACTATCTCTCACTTCTGCCAGGTAATTGTCGCTTTTCACAACTGTCAAATGACCCAAACCTCTAGTCTGAGATTTCAATGTAGCTATAACAGAAGGCAATATCAAACCCTGGAGTCTTGCACCTATTCTTCTCCTTCTATGAAACAACTCCATGGTCATCTCCCTGATCTTGTCAGCTAAGTCACAAACTGGTAGGTCCTTGTGATCCTTCACCCAGTTGTTAAAGACCTCAGCCATGTTGTTTGTTATGTAATCACATTTAATAGCTGGGTTGAAACCACTCCTGTACCAAATGAATTTGTGATGTTGATCCAAATATTCAGCTATCTTAGGCACACTTCTTACATGGCTGACATGGTGCTCAAACACTTCACTCCTATATGCCCTAGCAGCTGGATACATATGTTCAGAACCTGAGTAGCTTTTGACATAGTTGCCCATCAAATGTCGGAAGCACTCTCTCTTCTCAGCATGAGGGAAACAATGTGTCACTGCGTGCATTAACCCTTTTTGAGCGTCCGAGCAGATAGCCAGTACTTCAAGTTCGCCAACAGCCTTCTTCAATTGTGACATGAACCAAATCCAACTATCAACAGTCTCAGATTGAAAAAACCCAAATGCTAAAGGATACATCCAATTATGCCCGTCGACACCAGTTACTGAAGCAAGTTGTCCATTCCATCTCCCGTTAAGTGCAGTCGAGTCAACACTTAGGTATGGTCTACAACCATCCCTAAAACCGGAGATGCAAGGCCCTAGGGCACAAAAGAAACGGTTGAAATAGTACTTCCCATCCTCTAAAACCACATCAATCTCTACAATGCTATCAGGGTCGTTAGCCAGTACTGCCTCCCGCCACGAGAATAGTAGCTTGAAACTCTCCTCCCAACTGCCAAACAACTCTTGTAATGCCTTCTCCTTCCCCTTCCAGACTGTGTCGTAACCAATAGTTACATTGTGAACTCCTTGGAGTGTATCTTGCAATTCCTTAGCACCCATATTCGGTTTCTTCATAAGTAGTGGCAACGCGTGAAAAGCTACCCATCCACAACTTGGTGTAGTGGTCTTCCTCCTTCCACTAGAAGTGCAAGTATGCGAATCACGCAATACAGCAACCTGCAAAATTATCGAATTACAACTTCGATCACAAACAAAACCTAAAATCTAGACATATATTTGATAATTATGTATGAATTAACATACCACAATGGTCGGTAAGCCTTTCTTTTCCTCTCTCGCATAAATCCTCCAGGGGCAGTCACCAGCTTTACAATATCCGATGTATCTGGTGGTCGAAGTTACATCGATCCCAAGCTCGAACTCATGCTTTATGGCATACTGCCTCATGGCAATTCGAAATTCCTTCATGTTAGGAAACAAACTACCAGGTTGCATTGACGGATTCATTTTATCATACATGACCCTCTTCTCATTTGGCAGGTAGTCTTCAAATGATTGGTCTATAGTGTTGTCTCCTAAATTAACCGTATCCGATTGATCCAAATTACTTGTACCACCTAAACCGGCTTCAGCTCTTGTATTATCCTGTGCATTTTCCCCCTCATTGAGTCCTAGTTGAGAATACATTTGCATCTCACAAAGAACATCACGACTACCTTCCTCCTCCAAAAAATCACATAATACCATAGATTCCCAATCTAATCTCGATTTGTCTTCTACCTTATCATTGTCCTGGATGACAAGTAAATACTAAGTGCAGTTACATATAATCCTAAGCTCAATATATTTTACATATATCAAGCACAACTCACATCATTAACATTATTTCCACCTAATGCATCTAGATGTAGGGAACTTGAACAAGGGGGTGAAGACATTACAGGACCTGTCATTAATTCTACAAATAATTTACAAATATTAAAAGTTAAACGTGCCGCTCTTCATACCACACACAAGGCACAAATAATTTACAAATAATTTCTACCTGGAGGGGAAGAAATGGCTATGTCTGCATCTTTGAACAACAGCAAATCTGAAGCATCGGCATCCTTCATTCTGGTAAATGAATGGGGGGAGATATAAGTTGAATGAATGGGGGGAGATACGTTGAATGAATGAAGACCAAGCACAGAAAGTTCTCACGGTGGCGTATGGTCAGAAGCATCGGCATCCTTCATTCTGGTAGATGCGCACGGACGGGGATGGAGGACACCTGCGCACGGGAGATCTCTGCGCACGGACGGGGATGGAGGACACCTGCGCACGGACGGGTTTATGCGGACTGCGCCTCTAGGTCGGAGGCAGCGGCGCAAGGTATGGAGGATGCGACGGAGATGGAGAAGAAGGGGACCGTGAGATGAAGGAGACCGAGAACGAGAGAGACCTAGCGACGGAGAACGGACGGCGAAGAGGCTGGGGGACGGAACCAGGTTAATAGAGTTGTTAACCTGTTAATAGAGCTGTAATTTCTATTTTAAAGAGTTGGCTACGCCCAGCTTTTCCATAAGGGAGAAACCCTCGCCTGAGCTTCTATTTCGTCGAATCCGCATCCGTCGTGTTTCATAATACCAAATTTCTCCGCCATATTTGTGGAGAGCAGGGAGGTAACTCGCGCGGCCCACTGCCTCTGCAGTCTGCACCGCTGCTCTCTACCAGCCCCGGCCCCACAACCACATGACAAAGAGTGGTATACCTCAGCCGCCCAGGGAGCGTTCACGCGAGGTCATCCGCTTAAACAGCAACCCGTGTGTGCGGTGCATGTGGGCCCGTTTAGCTGTTGCTCGACGTTGGTGTGGGCCCGCAGTGGGAACAACGACACGACGCACCAGTGACCCGTCTCCTCTCAGGTCGTCCCGTCCACGCTCGTCTGCAACATACGGCGCGGGCGACCGGATCTGCGATGGAGCGACGACGGCCAGGGACGGCGCGTGGGTTGCGGCCGGCGCTTCGCCGTTAGCCGCGTGGATCTCGGTTGCGACACGGCCCCATACGGCAACACGGATCTCGGCTGCGACACGGCTCCCAATGGCAGTGCACCGGTGTCCGCGCGCGAGGACGGACGTCGTGGTTGTCGGAAGAGGGGATGGGTTCGTCCACAGCTATCGTGTGTGCGTGGTGCCGCGACCTGGACGGCTCGGATCAGATCTACGACGAACGGCGCGGGCGACCGGATCTGCGACGGAGCGACGCGGGCCAACGACGGCGCGTGGGTTGCGGCTGGTGCTTCGTCGTTAGCCAGATCGGTGCTCTCCTCTTCTGTACCTCTTCTGTGAATCTCGTCGTACGTCGTTGTGCTCCGCTGTGCCTATAGCGTTAGGTGAGGGTTGGTCACCGGATTCTAAAATCCCACAAATCCGCGCACTGCCTTGCCTCGATGCGTGCTCCGCATCCGTCCCGTCGCCTCTGCTTTTCCAACAGCGCCGGCTCACTGTTCTTCTATCCTTCGCCATAGCGCCCATGCCGTTGCTTTTTACTACATACTAGAAAAGGAGGCGCGCTTCGCGGCGCCCTAACTCCATTAGTCGAATGCATTAACAAACTTTATTTAGTACGCTTCAAAGTAGACAACAGTACGCGCCATAAAATAGACTGGTTCAGTATGTCAAAGCTCTTTTAAAAAATTCAGAGTACAATGCAAAGGAATGCTAAATTTTACCATTGAAAATTCAAGTATGTAATGACACAAAAAAGCTGGCAACTAAGACAAGCATAGTAATTTTGAAGCTGAAGCCAAATTTTATTCTTGCAACATAACTTGGAGAAATATATAATGATAATGTCGCAGTAAAATATGACATGATACTTTCAAGTCAAATATGACGATACATTTTAGTCAAGAAGCGGGAACAATGACATATCTGTGTTAGGGAAGAAGTTAAAAGCACGAGCACTCTCCAACTGCAAGGTCTTGCTGGATATCAAGCTTTTGCAGTTCTGCACAAGAAACGTATACAATTATCAGAGTAGCAAAATGAAAATACAACAATACATTACGTATACAAATGCTAATTTATAGCGAGAAAGAAAACGACAACATGTTTATGATCCTGCAGAACTGAATCCCTAACGTCTATTAATTAATCCACATGTCAATATTGATTATTAGGCTCAAAGTAACTCTTTATCTCTTTTTTTACAACATTGCACCCTTTGATGCCTTTGTCTCGCCATCTGCTCTTCCATTTCGTTCATTCCGTCAGAAAGCCAGAATATACCTTTCCACAATAGGTGCAGACCAACAACAATGATTATGGATAGCAAAATAGTCAGTAGCGCTCTCAGAGCGTAAGTCTTCATTTCATGCCAAATATAGATATGTTATAAGGAGCACAATTTTCAATGAAAGTGGCACATGTCCGTAGATTACAAAGCTGGAATTTTGACATTTTAACTTCTTGCATGTGGTCACGCTGCTTACTGTGTTTGGGCACATTTACGACTTCCACAACAGGGATCTGATTAATTGAACGCAACGGAAATGAACACAAATTCACCAATATAGTTTGATGGTCAAAAGATTTGCAAAGAACAATACAACATATAATTTTTTGTATTAAAATAATGGTAAGACTCAGTACCTTGTTCTCCTGCCTTTCCGAAGATGCAACTCTAAATCTGGAGCCTTCAACTTCTACTTGCAATCTTCACCGTAGGCAATTAAGCCAACACCGTAGGCCAGGCTCGCACTATCCCTTGAGTACATCTTGACATCGCCACTTTGTTTCAGAATGTTGCAGGCACAACGGGTGTTCACCCTTATAGCTATATCATACAATTATTACAGATAAGTACAATTAGTCGAATATAGTTAAATGACAAATTCAAATTATCAACGAACTTCAGGTTAAGATGAATGGCGCTATAGCAGGAGTAAATACACAGAATCCTGTAAAGTTATATATTGTACGCTGAACGGAACAATGAATCATTAGGACGACATTTTCAGAGAGGAGTTTGTCCATGAAATGAACAGCGACACACAGAGCACACGACTCACGATCAATAGGCAATTATGAAGTATAATACACGTTTTGTTCAACAAGTGACGACGGTTACATAAATTCTTAAACATCACAGTTTTGTAGCCATGCAGTTCGAAGACAGAAGGTCTAGACAACAGGGCATTACATATACACAAGACACTGGTCTAGGCGGTCTGCGTGCATATCCACCTAATATTATTGACACACGTAGAGTAAGTTGCAAAGGCTAAGATTTCAAGGGAGAAGTTGCTAGGGTTGGCTCGTGCATCATACTAATGGAGCACTAAGATCAAACGATGACTTGGAGACATGCATTAGTGTGTCAGCATTAGAATTTGTAATTTAAAAAGAAGAGTATTGTCACACTGTGTATCAGTCAAAATGAATTTGTAATTTAAAAAGAAGAGAGTACTATACAAGACACGATCTACCCAAAACAAATATGCTGCACCTATGGATCTACTCCCTCAGTTTCAAAATAATATTTGTTTTAGCTCTAAATTATTATGTCTATATTTATATGAATGATAATGAATCTAGACACATATATAGAACATATACACTAGCTATTGTATGAATCTACTGGAAAGGTAAAAACGAATTTTAATTTGGGATGGAGGGAGTATATCCTTTCTCAGCGAGCTAAAAAAACAACTTTACTATTTTGGTAACACGCCTATTCACCACATGGACTAAACAAAATGAGGGCGTCTATTGACTGAAGAAAAAACTAAGCAAACAAATGAGTATATGCATTGATAATGCAGCGACCGCTGCTCAGTAGGGACCAATGATAGAACACAGAAAACGAACCATTACTGTATGCAACTAATGGTTGTCCGCTACATATACATCAAGAGCAAAAGTATCAATTCCATTCAGAAGAGAGGTAAAGGCACAAATCTAGCTGCTAGGCAAGACAAATATTTATCTAGCAATGAACTCCGTGTGCAAAACAACACATAAATATTAACCATACATTGATGGTAATCCACATAAGCCAAAAGGATCACATTTCCCTGGTCTAAGCAAAGATAAACAGGGGTTGTTTTGAATCTAATATATTATTTTGACAGTAATCTTTGTTAGAATAGTGTAACACCGGTCATGTGTTTCTACGTTTTTAATAAGAAACAACAAACATGGATCGACCATGTTGTAGGACTTGTTTGGGACAACTGCAAATGCTCCAGGTCCATCAAAATCAGGTCTATGTGATATTTCTTTATTTAACACTTTCACACTATCAGATCATATTATTTATGTGGACGAAAGTCATGTAGCTAGGTATATACTTCATTTGTTAGCACTGCACATTTATGTTAATGTAGACAGGTGTCAGAGCATGTAACAGACCCTAAAGTTTATTGTAGAAAAAATCTATTCTTATGATGTTTATTATATCAACAATGCATTGTAGACTCTTGATCTTCAAGCAGTTAAATCTTGCAATTGTATATTGAACGTTTATTATATCCTTTTAACAGTTTGTAGTGAGTCGTCTCTATATCCTGTGATTCCTTCATCAACAGATAAAAGGAATAAATCAAGACCATAGTTGTGATGATGGTTCAACTCCGATAGCACATATGCAAGCACGGTTGGTTTGCGTTACAGAAATAAAAGAAGTGTTGGAATCAGCAGGAAGATCAAGCATATTTGCCACTTTGCACAATACCACAAAAACTGCATAAAGAAAGCCATGTACTGCCTGTTCTATGAACATGTTCAGTGATTAGTTTCAGTAAGAAGTCCAGATCGTTTGTCAGCAAAACTAACACCGTCCTGGTTTCAGGACAGAATGAGTAGAACTGAGGTTAGAACATACATTTGCTGGGAGTTATGTGAGAGAATTGAACTACTATTCTTTTGCTCTTATTCAAGCACTCCAAGAGAACTAACAAAAAGAGTCCCCAGGACGATGTCGTCACCTCTGTAAGATGTGTGTTCAGATCGTTGTCCGCTGTTCATTTTTGTCAGAGACTTTCCTGCTATCTAACACTTTTGGAGCATGCAGATCTGGGTACCGCAGATGCAAATCGTTGTCCGCTGAAATTAAACCACTCTGTTTTCAAGAGATCTCCCGAGTTACCAACAACTGCACATGTCGCGAACTGGCGTG
Organism: Zea luxurians; assembly: GCA_029449295.1. Lineage (NCBI taxonomy): Eukaryota > Viridiplantae > Streptophyta > Magnoliopsida > Poales > Poaceae > Zea > Zea luxurians. The sequence goes on along the minus strand of JAOPSE010000150.1, from coordinate 485,107 downwards.
GATGGAAAGGGGGTTTAGCAGGCAGTAAAATGCTAAGAAGCTCATCACAGAGAGTGCGGTTGTAACATTTATCAGCACCACTGCCAAATTTTAAAATCAAAAGAATTAGTACCAATGTGGAGTGATTGATTTCACTTTAAAAGAAAAGAAGAAGAAGAAACCTAAGCTTACAGCTGTGCGATCCTTTTAGCTTGAAAGGGAAATGTGCCCTTGGGCCATTTCTAAGTATTTTGGTGATTGAGTGCCAACACATGTGTTTAATTGTGAATTTGTGTACATGGATGAACAAGGTGCAAATCATGAAGTAAAGGTATGTTTCTAAGCCTTAGTACATTGGTTTTGTGGACTAACATATTTGTCTAAGTGTTAGAAACAGAAAGAAGAAAAAGAGAAAAGGGGAGAGAATGACTTGGCTGTGTGCAGCCAAGTCCCAGCTCGGTCTGGAGCACCGGACTGTCCGGTGTGCACCGGACAGTGTCCGGTGCGCCAGGCTGACTCGGCTCGAACTGGCCGCTCTCGGGAATTCGCCGACGGCGTACGGCTAAAATTCACCGGACTGTCCGGTGTGCACCGGACTGTCCGGTGAGCCAACGGTCGGCCAGGGCCAACGGTCGGCCGCGCAATCCGCGCGAGACACGTGGCCGAGCCAACGGTCGGAAGACGGCACCGGACTGTCCGGTGTGCACCGGACTGTCCGGTGCGCCAACGGCTCGCAGATCTCCAACGGGCTGCAACGGTCGGCAGCGCCAGATAAGGAAACAAATCGGGCACCGGACAGTGTCCGGTGCCCCCGACGACAGAAGGCAAGGATGGCCTTCTGGATTTGCTCTCAACGGCTCCTAGCTGCCTTGGGGCTATAAAAGGAGCCCCTAGGCGCATGGAGGAGACACACAAGCAACTCTTGAGCATTCCTGATCATCCACACTAAGTCTCTGCGCATTCGTTTGTGTTTCTAAGTGATTCGAGCTCTGTTCTAAGTGAGAACTCTGAGATAGTCTTGTGAGCTCGATTCTTGGCCGCGTGTGTGTGTTTTTGCTGTGGATTTGTGTGTGTTGCTTCCCTCCCTTACTCTGTGCTTCTTTGTGATCATATACTTGTAAGGGCAAGAGACTCCAATTTGTGGAGATTCCTTGCAAACGGGATAGTGAAAGGAACAACAAAACACCGTGGTATTCAAGTGGGTCTTTGGACCGCTTGAGAGGGGTTGATTGCAACCCTCGTCCGTTGGGACGCCACAACGTGGAAGTAGGCAAGCATTGGCTTGGCCGAACCACGGGATAAACCACCGTGTCACCTCTGTCTTGATCTCTTGTGGTATTGTGTTTTGTTGAGACTTCACCTTAGCCACTTGGCAATAATCGTGCTAACACTTAACAAGTTTGTGGCTTAAGTTTGAAGTTTTTACAGGATCACCTATTCACCCCCCCCCCCTCTAGGTGCTCTCAATTGGTATCAGAGCCGTTCTCTTCTCAAAGGGACTAACCGCCCGAAGAGATGGATCCTAAGGGGAAGGGTATAGTGATCAACGATAAAGAGAAGGAGACCTTCGTCAACGAGCCGAAGGATGACAGGCCTACCGACTCCGGCTCGGGCCAAAGACGGAAGGAAGGGAAGAAGAAGAAGACCAGGCGCATCAAGGAGATTGTCTACTACGACAGCGACGAGTCTACTTCTTCCCAAAAGGACGAGGACCACAACGACTACAAACAAAAGACGGTTAACTCACACTTTTCTTTTGATTATTCGCGTATTCCGCATAGCTCAAATACTCATTTGCTTCCCATTCCACTTGGCAAACCTCCTCACTTTGATGGAGAGGATTACGGATTTTGGAGCCACAAAATGCGTACTCACCTGTTTTCTCTCCATCCAAGCATTTGGGAGATTGTGGAAAGTGGAATGAAATTTGATAGCTCGGATAGCCCTATGTTTATTAATGAACAGATTCATAAAAATGCACAAGCTACTACTGTGTTGCTAGCCTCTTTGTGCAGGGACGAGTATCACAAGGTGAGCGGCTTGGACAATGCCAAGCAGATCTGGGACACCCTCAAGATTTCTCATGAGGGGAACGACGTCACCTTGCTCACCAAGATGGAGTTGGTGGAGGGAGAGCTTGGACGGTTCGCCATGATAAGGGGCGAGGAGCCGACGCAAACATACAACCGGCTCAAGACCCTCATCAACAAGATAAGGAGCTACGGGAGCACGCGATGGACGGACCACGACGTCGTCCGCCTAATGCTCAGGTCCTTTACCGTACTTGATCCTCATCTCGTGAACAATATTCGTGAGAATCCCAGGTACACGATGATGACGCCCGAGGAAGTACTTGGAAAATTCGTGAGCGGGCGGATGATGATCAAGGAGGCAAGATACGTCGACGACGCGTTGAACGGACCACTCCACGAGCCTCAACCCATTGCTCTAAAAGCAACGAGGAGCAAGGAGTCGCTACCTAGCAAGGTGGCGCAAGTCGAGGCGGCCGGGCTCAATGATGAAGAGATGGCTCTCATCATCAAGAGATTCAAGACGGCGCTAAATGGTCGCAAGGGGCAGCCAAGCAAGACCAAGACCAAGGGGAAGCGCTCATGCTTCAAATGCGGTAAGCTTGGTCATTTTATCGCTAACTGTCCCGATAATGAAAGTGACCAGGAAAAGGGGAACAAAAGAGAGAAGAAGAAGCAATACAAGAAGGCAAAGGGCGAGGCGCATCTAGGAAAGGAGTGGGACTCGGATTGCTCCTCCTCCGACTCCGACAACGAAGGACTCGCCGCCACTGCCTTCAACAAATCGGCTCTCTTCCCCAACGAGCGTCTTACTTGTCTTATGGCAAGGGAGAAGAAGGTAAGTACTCAAGACTCCACTTATGCTTCTTCGAGTGATAGTGAGTCTAGTGATGATGACATAGATTATTCATGTTTGTTCAAGGGCTTAGATAGATCTAAAATAGATAAAATCAATGAATTGATTGATGCTTTGAATGAAAAGGATAGGCTTTTAGAAAAGCAAGAGGATTTATTGTATGATGAACATGATAAGTTTGTAGAGGCACAAAAATCATATGCTTTAGAAGTGAAAAGAAATGAAGTACTTTCTAGTGAAATATCTTCTTGTCATGAAACCATTGCTACTTTACAAAGTGTTAACCATGATTTAAATGCTAAATTAGAAGTAACAAATAAATCTAAGTCTTGTGTTGAAAATGTTACAATTTGCACTAGGTGTAAGGATTTTGATGTTAACACTTGTAGCAAACATTTAGTTTCAATTTCAAAACTAAAAGATGAAGTGGCTAGTCTTAATGCCCAACTTAAGACTAGCAAGAGTGAAGTTGAAAAGATAAAATTTGCAAGGGATGCCTATACAATTGGAAGACATCCCTCAATTAAGGATGGGCTTGGCTTCAAGAGGGAAGCCAAGAACTTAACAAGCCATAAGGCTCCCATCTTCGTCAAGGAGAAGGGGAAGGCCCCTATGGCTAGTAATGCTAAAAAGAATCATGCTTTTATGTATTATGATAGGAGACATGCTAGAAATGCTTATAATCATTTTGATTCACATGTTTATGATTCTCATGCCATGTTTGCTTCTAGTTCTTCTTATAAGCATGATAGAGATATGTGTAGGAGAAATGTTGTACATATGCCTAGGAGAGATATTGCTCATGTACCTAGAAGGAATGTTATTCATGCTCCTAGGAAAGTAGTGAATGAACCTTCTACCATTTATTATGCTTGTAATGCTCCTTTTGCTATTTGTAGAAAGGGTAAGAAGGTAGTTGCTAGGAAATTAGGGGCTAGATGCAAGGGAGATAAATCTTGCATTTGGGTCCCTAAGGATATTTGTACTAACCTTGCAGGACCCAACATGAGTTGGGTACCTAAGACCCAAGCCTAAATTTGCCTTGCAGGTTTATGCATCCGGGGGTTCAAGCTGGATTATCGACAGCGGATGCACAAACCATATGACGGGGGAGAAGAAGATGTTCACCTCCTACGTCAAGAATAAGGATTCCCAAGATTCAATTATATTCGGTGATGGGAATCAAGGCAAGGTAAGAGGGTTAGGTAAAATTGCAATATCTAATGAGCATTCTATCTCAAATGTATTCTTAGTGGAGAGTCTTGGATATAATTTGCTATCTGTCAGTCAATTATGTCAAATGGGATATAATTGTTTATTTACAAATGTAGATGTGTCTGTCTTTAGAAGATGTGATGGTTCACTAGCTTTTAAGGGTGTACTAGACGGCAAGCTTTATTTAGTTGATTTTGCAAAAGAAGAGGCCGGTCTAGATGCATGCTTAATGGCTAAGACTTGCATGGACTGGCTGTGGCATCGCCGCTTAGCACATGTGGGGATGAAGAACCTCCACAAGCTTCTAAAGGGAGAACACGTGATAGGTCTAACAAATGTTTATTTCGAAAAAGATAGACCTTGTGCAGCTTGTCAAGCAGGTAAACAAGTGGGAGGAGCACATCACAGCAAGAATGTGATGACCACGTCAAGACCTCTGGAGTTGCTGCATATGGACCTCTTCGGACCCGTCGCCTATCTAAGTATAGGAGGAAGTAAGTATGGTTTAGTTATTGTTGATGACTTTTCCCGCTTCACTTGGGTATTCTTTTTGCAGGATAAGTCTGAAACCCAAGGGACCCTCAAGCACTTCCTCAGGAGAGCTCAAAATGAGTTTGAGCTCAAGGTGAAGAAGATAAGGAGCGACAACGGGTCCGAGTTCAAGAACCTTCAAGTGGAGGAGTTTCTTGAGGAGGAAGGGATCAAGCACGAGTTCTCCGCTCCCTACACACCACAGCAAAATGGTGTGGTAGAGAGGAAGAACAGGACGCTAATCGATATGGCGAGGACGATGCTTGGAGAGTTCAAGACCCCCGAGTGCTTTTGGTCGGAAGCCGTGAACACGGCTTGCCACGCCATCAACAGGGTCTACCTTCATCGACTCCTCAAGAAGACTTCGTATGAGCTACTAACCGGTAACAAACCCAATGTATCTTACTTTCGTGTTTTTGGGAGCAAGTGCTACATTCTAGTGAAGAAGGGTAGAAATTCTAAGTTTGCTCCCAAAGCTGTAGAAGGGTTTTTATTAGGTTATGATTCAAATACAAAGGCGTATAGAGTCTTCAACAAATCATCGGGTTTGGTTGAAGTCTCTAGCGACGTTGTATTTGATGAGACTAATGGCTCTCCAAGAGAGCAAGTTGTTGATTGTGATGATGTAGATGAAGAAGATGTTCCAACGGCCGCTATACGAACCATGGCGATTGGAGACGTTCGGCCACAGGAACAAGATGAACGAGATCAACCTTCTTCCTCAACGACGGTGCATCCCCCACCTCAAGACGATGAACAGGTTCATCAAAAGGAGGCGTGTGATCAAGGGGGAGCACAAGATGATCACGTGATGGAGGAAGAAGCGCAACCGGCACCTCCAACCCAAGTTCGAGCGATGATTCAAAGGGATCATCCCGTCGACCAAATTCTGGGTGACATTAGCAAGGGAGTAACTACTCGGTCTCGATTAGTTAATTTTTGTGAACATTACTCTTTTGTCTCCTCTATTGAGCCTTTCAGGGTAGAGGAGGCCTTGCTAGATCCGGATTGGGTGTTGGCCATGCAGGAGGAACTTAATAACTTCAAGCGCAACGAAGTTTGGACGCTGGTGCCTCGTCCCAAGCAAAATGTTGTGGGAACCAAGTGGGTGTTCCGCAATAAACAGGACGAGCACGGGGTGGTGACGAGGAACAAGGCTCGACTTGTGGCAAAAGGTTATGCCCAAGTCGCAGGTTTGGACTTTGAGGAGACTTTTGCTCCTGTGGCTAGGCTAGAGTCCATTCGTATCTTGCTAGCATATGCCGCTCACCATTCTTTCAGGTTGTACCAAATGGATGTGAAGAGCGCGTTCCTCAACGGGCCAATAAAGGAGGAGGTGTACGTGGAGCAACCCCCTGGCTTCGAGGATGAGCGGTACCCCGACCACGTGTGTAAGCTCTCTAAGGCGCTCTATGGACTTAAGCAAGCCCCAAGAGCATGGTATGAATGTCTTAGAGATTTTTTAATTGCTAATGCTTTCAAGGTTGGGAAAGCCGATCCAACTCTTTTCACTAAGACTTGTAATGGTGATTTGTTTGTGTGCCAAATTTATGTCGATGACATAATATTTGGTTCTACTAATCAAAAGTCTTGTGAAGAGTTTAGCAGGGTGATGACGCAGAAATTCGAGATGTCGATGATGGGCGAGTTGAACTACTTCCTTGGGTTCCAAGTGAAGCAACTCAAGGACGGCACCTTCATCTCCCAAACGAAGTACACGCAAGATCTGCTAAAGAGGTTTGGGATGAAGGACGCCAAGCCCGCAAAGACGCCGATGGGAACCGACGGACACACCGACCTCAACAAAGGAGGTAAGTCCGTTGATCAAAAGGCATACCGGTCAATGATAGGGTCTTTACTTTATTTATGTGCTAGTAGACCGGATATTATGCTTAGCGTATGCATGTGTGCTAGATTTCAATCCGATCCTAAGGAGTGTCACTTGGTGGCGGTGAAGCGAATTCTTAGATATTTAGTCGCTACGCCTTGCTTCGGGATCTGGTATCCAAAGGGGTCTAACTTTGACTTAATTGGGTACTCAGATTCCGACTATGCTGGATGTAAGGTCGATAGGAAGAGTACATCGGGGACGTGCCAATTCTTAGGAAGGTCCCTAGTGTCATGGAACTCTAAGAAACAAACCTCCGTTGCCCTATCCACCGCTGAGGCCGAGTACGTTGCCGCAGGTCAGTGTTGCGCGCAACTACTTTGGATGAGGCAAACCCTCAGGGACTTTGGCTACAATCTGAGCAAAGTCCCACTCCTATGTGATAATGAGAGTGCTATCCGAATAGCGGAAAATCCTGTTGAGCACAGCCGCACAAAGCACATTGACATCCGGCATCACTTTCTGAGAGACCACCAGCAAAAGGGAGATATCGAAGTGTTTTATGTTAGCACCGAGAACCAGCTAGCCGATATCTTTACCAAGCCTTTAGATGAGAAGACCTTTTGCAGGCTGCGTAGTGAGCTAAATGTCTTAGATTCGCGGAACTTGGATTGAATTGTAGCATACATGTATTCATGCCTTTGATCATGTTCATTCTGCATTTTGTTGCTTATTATGGTGCTCAAGTTGTACAAACACTCCCTGGACCTCACAAGTCCGTTGCAAAGTGATGCACATGTTTAGGGGGAGACGTGTTACAACTTGACCCATTGAGACTAACCATATGCTTGAGTTTGCCTGTTTTAGTCTCAAAGGAGAATTGAAAGGGAAAAGGTGGACTTGGACCATGAAAGACTTCCACTGCACTCCGATGAGGGGTAACTTATTCCAAGTCCATCTCATTAACTCTTATTGCCATTTGCTCTTAATTGAAGATTTTGGTGAGGCAATGGGGTTAAAGGGCCACAATTGATCCCGTTTTGGTGCTTGATGCCAAAGGGGGAGAAAATAAAGGCCAAAGCAATAAATGGATCAGCTACCACTTGAGAGATTTTGAAAATAGTAGAATTGAGTGTTTGATTTGTCCAAATCTTGTCAAAGTTGGCTTCTTGTGGGGAGAAGTATTGTTTATGGAAAAAAGGGGGAGTTTTTGAAATCTTTGATCAATCTCTTTTGGAATGACTCTTTTTTTTGCTTAAACATGTGTGTTTAACTTAGAGATAGAGATTTGAGTTTGATTTGCAAAAACAAACCAAGTGGTGGCAAAGGATGATCCATATATGCCAAAATTGAATAAAACTTAAATTTATTTTATTTGAAGTGAGTTTGCACTTGTTCTAGTTGCTTTATGTAGTGTTGGCATAAATCACCAAAAAGGGGGAGATTGAAAGGGAAATGTGCCCTTGGGCCATTTCTAAGTATTTTGGTGATTGAGTGCCAACACATGTGTTTAATTGTGAATTTGTGTACATGGATGAACAAGGTGCAAATCATGAAGTAAAGGTATGTTTCTAAGCCTTAGTACATTGGTTTTGTGGACTAACATATTTGTCTAAGTGTTAGAAACAGAAAGAAGAAAAAGAGAAAAGGGGAGAGAATGACTTGGCTGTGTGCAGCCAAGTCCCAGCTCGGTCTGGAGCACCGGACTGTCCGGTGTGCACCGGACAGTGTCCGGTGCGCCAGGCTGACTCGGCTCGAACTGGCCGCTCTCGGGAATTCGCCGACGGCGTACGGCTAAAATTCACCGGACTGTCCGGTGTGCACCGGACTGTCCGGTGAGCCAACGGTCGGCCAGGGCCAACGGTCGGCCGCGCAATCCGCGCGAGACACGTGGCCGAGCCAACGGTCGGAAGACGGCACCGGACTGTCCGGTGTGCACCGGACTGTCCGGTGCGCCAACGGCTCGCAGATCTCCAACGGGCTGCAACGGTCGGCAGCGCCAGATAAGGAAACAAATCGGGCACCGGACAGTGTCCGGTGTGCACCGGACTGTCCGGTGCCCCCGACGACAGAAGGCAAGGATGGCCTTCCGGATTTGCTCTCAACGGCTCCTAGCTGCCTTGGGGCTATAAAAGGAGCCCCTAGGCGCATGGAGGAGACACACAAGCAACTCTTGAGCATTCCTGATCATCCACACTAAGTCTCTGCGCATTCGTTTGTGTTTCTAAGTGATTCGAGCTCTGTTCTAAGTGAGAACTCTGAGATAGTCTTGTGAGCTCGATTCTTGGCCGCGTGTGTGCGTTTTTGCTGTGGATTTGTGTGTGTTGCTTCCCTCCCTTACTCTGTGCTTCTTTGTGATCATATACTTGTAAGGGCAAGAGACTCCAATTTGTGGAGATTCCTTGCAAACGGGATAGTGAAAGGAACAACAAAACACCGTGGTATTCAAGTGGGTCTTTGGACCGCTTGAGAGGGGTTGATTGCAACCCTCGTCCGTTGGGACGCCACAACGTGGAAGTAGGCAAGCATTGGCTTGGCCGAACCACGGGATAAACCACCGTGTCACCTCTGTCTTGATCTCTTGTGGTATTGTGTTTTGTTGAGACTTCACCTTAGCCACTTGGCAATAATCGTGCTAACACTTAACAAGTTTGTGGCTTAAGTTTGAAGTTTTTACAGGATCACCTATTCACCCCCCCCTCTAGGTGCTCTCATAGCTGCATAATCCAACCATCCATCCGCCCTCACATCCAAGTATTCCCTTGTCAATACAGTTGTCATGTTGCGGTACTGCGACCATATTAGTATTAACACGAGTAACAAGAGCAAACGTGTTAGTCTAGAAGAATGTACTAACCTGTTCCCATAATAAGATAGTTTCACAGACATCATATTTGTATTCTAGAGGTTCAAAAATCTTGAACTGAGCATTATACTGCAAAAAAGCTCAAGAATATCATCTCAGATGAATATTTAACTCATGATTCTAGATGAGGAATAGAATCCATTGACCATAAAAATGGGAGGAATACTGACCCAGGTGTTGTTGGTCCCTTCAGGAAATTTAAGGACCAGCTTGCAGTGATCAATAATATGTGCTGTGAGACCAAGTCCTCTGCTAGCCTAAATAAATACGAGATTTCAGAAGATAGAAGATGATCAAACAACAGAAGAAAAATAAGCAAGCAAGCTTTGCACTGCTGAGGAAATGTTGCATATAGTCGCAAGACTTTTATGTCTTGAGAAGATTTATTAAAATGAGCTCAAAGTGGATGATTATTTTGCCTCCTGTACTCATGTGGAGACACAAACACCAAAGATAATATATGAAACAAATATCAGGCAATGAACAACAGGCTATCAGAGATAACAACGGGCACAAAAGTTTTTAGCAATGAACGACAGCCTATCAGAGATACCAAGATCAGCCGGACTATCCATATGGACCTTGCAACAACAAATACAAAACGTGAATGCCCAGTTACCCAATACACATATCCATAACCAAGGAATAAGCTCTGCACTTATCACAGGAAAGATAAAGAGAACTGAACAATTCCTCTACATAACATGAAACGATACTTGTTTCTTTGAGTAGCGCGAATCAACAGTTGATAGAATACTGTAACTTCGGAAGAACCCATGTGTTATTGTACTAAAGTCCTTGATAGCTACAAGATCACTGGCAGACTGGCATTGTTCCCAGTCACCACGATTGTAACATTAATTGTAGCATTTCAGCATCAAATGCGAAACAAATGGGGTTGTGTCACTATTGAGTCTGAAGGAAAAGGAATGGAAAACATGTGCGGTTCTGTGCGCAGGCACGAAGCCGATTGAGGAGACATACCACGCACTGCTGGACGCGGGACTAGAACCCCGCGAGCTCGCACACGTCGTCGGCGTCCAGATCTAGCCTCCTGCCCGGTGCCCCTGCGTGAGAGCAGGGCGAACCCGTCGGCTTGGTGTGCTGGCTAGGGCTTCGGAATGTGGGGCGAAAGGGCCATACCTGGGGCGGCGAAGAAGGAGGACTGGATGGAGAGGACGACGAGGCAGAAGCAGCGCCACTGCCGGTCGCCGCTGCGCCGCCGCCGATAGGTGGGCCCTCCTCATCGGCGGACGCGACGCGGTGCCGCGGATCGGAGGCAGTGCGCTCCAGAATGAGTCGCAGAAGAGGGGAAAGGGCGCGCGTCCGTCACGGACTGTCAAGCATGGAATGTTGAGTGAGTAGCTGTTGGCGACAGGGACGTGGAGGCGATGGCGCGCGTGAATCCGATCCAGCACCGGCGATGGCGTTGAGGTCGGGAGGGACAAAGCGGGAATCTGAACGGGTGATGGTCGTGGATCCAAGTCGGACAGGAAGGACAGACCACAAACATGATGAATGTGTCCATTGAATCGAAGAAAATTTCGCGTCCGAAGCACGGTACGCGTCGGTACGCGCGCGGTCAGAAGCCCGCGAAGTGCGGGGAGGCACCGAAACCGGGTCAGGTTTTAAGACTTTAGATATGGAGCACCTTCGCTCGTGTCTTCCTCTTTCCCTCGGCCTGGTACCCGGTGGAAGCGCCTTTCTCCTCCTCGACTCCATCACCATCGTTTGTTCCTTTCTTCGAATCCTAATTTCTCTTGCGTCGATTCCCACTCATCTCTTCATTGGATCCGTATGCGTTGGCTCATAGTGTCTGTTGTTCTTATAGATCTGCTACATAGCAGAAGGGCAGACACGCGCAGATCCTCTGGTTGTCCTGTCGGTCTCTTCTGTAGCTGTTCCAGGTGAGCCAGTCCTTCCACCATTCCTCTCTTTGTTATGTTGATTTGGTGTCGTGATTCATTTGGTCCTACACATTTTAGCGCTACTTTCTCTTCTGTTTGCATGCATAGATGGCTGTTTCCCATTTCACTGAGAGGTGATTTAGTCATTGACCAAAGTGCCATCTGTAAGGTCATGTCAAAGAAAAAAGAGTTCATTACTATACAAAAAAGATACAGAACACTCAAATTTGAAGTGATCATCAACAACCTGTGCTTTCTGTTCATCAAGAGTAAGGTTACATTTCCTGTGAGGGCCATGATTTACACCTGCATTAACAAAATAAATAGGGTTTGTTTCTGATACACCTGCATGTATATTATCTCATTCATGGTATTCTTGGAAAAAGAACAAGGGAATGAAAAGAAAAACAGAGATAAGATAAGACACACTCAAATAATTAAAATCCTTTGGAAAAAATAGGTTACCAAACTAGCCCTAATAGGGAAATTCCCCACGAGATTAGCGAATATCATATCCCTGTTGACATCTCTAATCTATCCAAATCCATTCCAATACACTTCAATATATATGTAATTAGAATATTAGAACAAGGCCTAAGTGGAATAGAATGTGACTGTCCAAAACTGCTACTAAACACAAAATTCGGTAAGGGAGTTATCAGTGAGTTTGCACTACTGCCAAAGTATATACATGTGGGTGGTCCGAAATTGATGTCTTACAAACGTAAACAATGATATAGTCACCTACATTCTTGAAAATTACATTTTGGATGACAACTTCACGACCACAGGAATAGAATATCTAGCTTTTATTTTCTCGTAGCCACTCAACAAAATTGTCTAGAATCAAAGGCCAGGCAAGGTCTGAATCATAATTGTCAAGCGATGGGAAGTTTATCTGCATTATAAAAGGCAAATGCCAAGTGTCAATGACAGCATAAAAAGAATACTAACATTGCAAAGTGGTTTCCAAGGTTGAGCTACTCTTTTAAATTTTAGACAAATGAAATGCTGCAAAATAGGTAATGTTCAAAACGTGACCTCATTACAGAAACAAATAAATCCCATCCACTGGTCCATTGTTATCACCTTGTAGTCATTTTGGTACTAAAACACATTTCAAATATAGCATGTCAATTAAGCACCGAGCCTCAATGAAGAAAGCATGAACAAAACCATAGAATAAAAGTATAATCCATTACCATGAGGTAATTATTAAGCTTGTCAACCTGAGGGCGGAACTGCAAGCCTAATACTAGATTCAGCAACTCACAAGCAACTGGTATTTCTATACATTTCTTCTTATCCTCTGAGGAAAGATAATCATTGTGAAAATTCACAGAAATAGCAGTCATCTTAATCACTTTGCTTTGGAGCGTTATAATTTACAATAGAAACCAACCATACCTGTGAGGCAATAACGAAATGCATATATGTAGAAATCCTGGAAATTGGATGACCTTATAACCTGGATTTATAAACATATGAAAGTGGTCAGCAAAATTACACTTCAACAAAAAATATCAACAATTAATGATAGCTCATTGTCCATTACAGTCACAAGGTGGCAATATATCATGATATATCTGTTAGATGGAAGTTCTTCACTCCATAAATTAAATCTCTGATATGCATGGCTCACTTGAACATAAGATAATATTTGGGGAGACAGAATCACCTCTTGGACCAGTTCTGGAAATGCTTTCTTCAGTTTACTAATACTGTCAGCTCGAAGAGCTTTCAAGCCAGTTCTCCATTCATCCTGATAACATAAAAACATGTATTAGTCAACACTTGAAAGCATAGAACAATTTTTTACTATTAGAACTAAAGCAGGTTCTTCGTTGAACACTTGAATAGCAGTATGTAATGCATACCAAGGTAAAATAACCTTGCTTATCACAACATGTGCCTCTTCTGTGGATCTCGTCATACGCCGCCGTGCTCCGCGGTGCCTGTGCCCATAGCATGTGCCTTTTCCTGTGAGGGCCCTGATTTACACCCGCATTAACAAAAGAAATAGGGTCTGTTTTTGATACACCTGCATGTATATTATCTCATTCATGATATTCTTGGAAAAAGAACAAGGGAATGAAAAGAAAAACAGAGATAAGATATGACACACTCAAATAATTCAAGTAGACTTTTTAGATTAGGTGTGGTCGTGTGGCGCTTCCTTAGCTATCATTATGTCGCACATCAATTTCTTGGAACTGTACTTTTTTGGGGAGAGACAGAGTTATCTAGGCTATCGCCAGGCCTAAGATTAAGTTAGAAAATATGTCTCGACCAACATATTAGAATAAAAATTAGCTTATGTGGCTTTACAAATATGGCTTTCTCAACTGGGTCACACATTGTCCTGAACAAATGATGGACCATAGACCGAATCCTACACTCCAAAATCTTTGGTGGATCAGGTTGACTAACATGTAATACCTAGGAACTCATATTACAAGACATTGGTACGTACTCATGTTATCAGAGTCTATAGACACTTCAGAATCAGTGTGCTTGCAGCTTACTCATCGGTTCTATTGCCGCTCTTGCTGCCTTCTTTCTCGTAGAGACACAATTGCATTACCTTCCCTTCCATATGACCACGACCTTGTTAGTTTTGCATCCGTGTTTTTGTGTGCACTGCCAACGATGGATGGGGGCACATGTGAGAGCATGGCGTGCTGCCGTCAAAGCCCGAGTGCTCAGCGTTCTACGATTTTGTGAGGTATGTACTGGTATAGCTACCTTCTTTAGGTTTAATATGGACCCTGATTATGCCAGTCTAGCTCTTTTCCTTTTGCCTACAAAAACATAGAACCATTTCGTCTTCGAACAGCTACTATCGAGCACATTAGCTGGTGTCGGTGTTTCGGACCCGGGGGGCCATCAGCCGGACCGACTAGTGAATTTTAGTGTTGTGTGCCCCTGTCTAGATAGGTTGATGCAAGATGGAACACAAGCGATGGGATGAGGCTTATATTATCCTGCACCAGGGGGCGCTTGCAGTAGGGGTTACAAGCGTTGCGGGAGAGCGAAAGCGAGAGAGAGAGAGAGAGAGAGAAGGAGAGGGTTCGGCCTTGAGGTGAGCCGTCGGGGGCTGCCTCCACCGCGTCTCTCCTACTTTGCCTGCCTCCGCTCGTCCGCGTCGTGCGTCTGTGTGTTCGTACGTGCGTCTCTCGTCCCCCGTCCCCCTCTCCCCCCCTCGTGGGCCCCTGGACACCCCCTTTCATAGACACAAGGAGATGCTCAGCTGTACAATGGGGGTGTAGCTTGGAGCTAACATGGCTGGCAGGGAAGTGCCCTAAGCCCTGTACAGATAATAACGTGGCCGTCGGGAAAGCGCCTTGAGCCCTGTAGATGTACCAACGTGGCCGTCGGTGGAGTGCCTTGAGCCCTGTAGAGGTAATAACGTGGCCGTCGGAGAAGTGCCTTGGGCCTTGCAGAAGCATAGCTGGCGGTGCGGCATGGATCCTGCTGATGTTTCCTTGCTTCCGCAGGGGGTTTGAGGGCACCCGACGTCATGGGCGCACGCGGGGAACCATCATTACCTGTTACCAGAGTAACTTAGACGGGACACTGGTCTTATTCCCTCGTAGCCTAAGGCAGCTAGCTAGGGATAGGGTAATGATGGATCCCCGGTAGTGTAATTGATACGAGGCTGAGGTCGGGCGAGGCGACGACTCCTCCGAGGCCGAGGTTGAGGTCGGGCAAGGCGGAGTCCTTCCCCCGAGGCCGAGGCTGAGACCGAGGCCTGGGGTCGGGCGAGGCGGAGTCCTTCTCCCAAGGTTGAGGTCGAGGCCTGGGGTCGGGCGAGGCGGATTCCTTCCCCCGAGGATGAGGCTGAGACCGAGGCCTGGGGTCCGGCGAGGCGGAGTCCTTCTCCCGAGGCCAAGGCTAAGACCGAGGCCTAGGGTCGAGCGAGGCAGAGCTCGCTGCTGAGCCCGAGGCCGAACTTCGGGGAAGGCCGCGACTGTTGTTAGTCTTTCCCTGGTGGCTGGCACAGTTGCCGGAGCGGAGTGAACGACGCTGTTTTCCTGTCAGAATGGTCAGTAAAGGGGGCAAAGTGACTACGGTCACTTCGGCCTTGCCGACTGAGGCACACGTGTCAGGATAAGGTGTCAGGCGATCCCTGCATTAAATGCGCATGCGATACGGTCGGTTGGTATGGTGATTTGGGCGAGGTCGCTGCACGACAAAGTCTGCCCGAGCTGGGCTTCGGGCGAGCCGAGGGTGCGCCTGCTGACTGAGGGGACCCTCGGGCGAGGCGTGAGTTCGTCCAGGACTACCGTTCTTGCCCGAGGCTGGGCTCGGATGAGGTCGCGTCCCTTGGTAGACGAAGCCTGCTTTTTATCGGTCGTTTATGGTTTGTTCTGAAGATGTTTTCTAGCCGGATTAAGGTGCATTGGGGGTACCCCTAATTACGGTCCCCGACAGTAGCCCCCGAGCCTCGAAGGGAGTGTAGGTACTCACTTGGAGGTTCTGTTGGATTTTTCGTAAGGGGACCGACCCTTCTCGGTTATGCTTTGTTCCGGTGGGTGCGCGCGAGCGCACCCGCTGGGTGTAGCCCCCGAGGCCTCGGAGGAGTGGTTGGACTCCTCTGAGGTCTTAATCCTTTTTGCGATGCCTCGGTCAGCCTTGTTGTTCCCTCATGCGGCCCGACCGCGGCCCGGGTGCACGGTCAGGCTCCAAGTTTTCAAGCTGGTTTATTGACGTGGTCAACGGTTTGGTCGTAGTCAGGTGCGAGAGCAGCCCCCGAGCCTTTGCATGGAGTGAGAGGACGATCAAGGACCATCTCGACTTTCTTTGTACGCCCCTTCGTTGCCTTTCCGCAAGGAGGAAGGGGGGGAAAGCGCCGTGTTACCTCCGGGGGGCACCGAACACGGTGTTTCCAGTGAGCTGCTAACGGGTGATCCGAGTGGACGCCTGAGCCCCGTTCGCTAAGGGTCGGCTAGTGGCCCAGAGGCGCGTTCCAAAAGTACCTGCGGGTGATTTGCCGAACCTGGACCCATTCGATAGGGTCCGAGGGCTCGATGCCTCCCTTCATTGGGATTCCGTTACAAATCATTCCCGCTGGTCTCGGAAATGTCCTAGGGTACCTCAGGAGCATAGCCCGAGCCTCAGCCATGTAACGGACGTACCCAGGGTCATCCCTAACTCTGCGTACTCTGGGGCGGCTGTCGAACCCTTACGAGGGGCCAGCCTTCGAACCCCTGATCAGTAAAGGGCTCGGAGCCCGAGTGCTCTGGGGCGGTTACCGAACCCCGGAGGGCGCAACCTTCGAACCCCTGATCAGTAAGAGGGCTCGGGGCCTGTTTCCTTCGCCGAGAAGGATCCTTTTCGCAATATCCTCTTTCCCGGTCCCTGTGGCAAGAGAGAGAGAGAGGAAAAGGAAAATGATATGAATTTAAATAATGTGGCGCACCTTTTATGATGCGGTCGTCATGACGAAGACGAAACGGCGCCCGCTTCGCCTGCCGGAGGTGTCGCTTGTCCTGCCAAGGAGTTAATGCGATAGGACGGGCGATTCGCGGGGTGTTTGTTGCGCGTGCGCGAGTCGTTCGAGGAACAGAACACGGGTGCGTCGTTTTTTATGCTGTGGGAGAGGATGCGAACCTGTAGGTGATAGGACCGCAGCTTCCGCACGCCTGTTGTTGCACTTACTGCCAGCCCGCCTCTAATCATATCGACCGTCGTGCCTATCTCCACGGCTTGGTGACCCATGATCGCCACACTTAATGGGCACTGTTGGGTCATGCGTAGGGTTGCCTTGAGTCGCTGCGCTGATTCCACAGTCAAGAAGGCGCAGCATTGGTGCAGGTGGCGGTGCGGTTTCCTTGCACGTAGTAACCGTCGTGCCGGTTACATGACATGTGGGCCCGGGCCTCCATGCTGGACCGCCGGATGCGACGAAGCCGAAAGGGTGCACAACCGTGGTGCGGTTGCATGCTCCCCGCGTGGCGGCCCGCCCTCCCGACCGTTGGTTTCAGCGATGATGAGGGAACGCTTATAACCGCAGGGCGGTTACATGCTTCGCGTGCGGTGGTTCGCCTTCTTCGCGTTTCGGGTCAGCTCGCATGACGTGTGGGACCCAGCCCTCGTGTCGTGGGGTGGGAACCCTGGAGCACGTCGGTGGAGACTTTGCCTGTGAATCTTGGGGGTGCGAGTGAGGAGGTCTGCCTTTAAAAAGGGACCAACCCCCCGGGCGGTAGCCATGCCTTCACACTCCTTGCATCCATCGCGCCTTTCCGCCTTCCGAGCCCCCAGATGTGGTGCACCTATGTTGCCTTATTTTCGCTGCTGTTCGAGGAGCGCGACCCCGTGGGGGTCGATGCTCTCTGGTCACCGCTCGGCTTCAAGGATTTTCATCACGCAGCCCAACTGTAGTCCCCCACCGCGCGGTCACCTAGGATGATGACCGCTGGCCTCGTGGCGGGGGAGAGCGAGCCGGGCTGTGGCCTCCTCCCTACCTCAGCTTCAAGGATGTTCATCATCCATGCTGGAGAGGAGGGTGCACCGAGCCGGGGCCCGTCTCCGTGTGGGCAGTGGTCCGCTCCTTCCCTCAGTGATCGAGGGAGAAGGGCATTCGCCGTCCGTGGCACTGTCAGCTGCCACGTCTCTGGCTCCCCGGCCTGAGGGGCCCTGGTGCTGCTTCCAGTGCCTCCTCCTATCGCTGGGGCGGAGCGTGGCTGCCCGTCCGCCGCATGGGTGTCGGTCGCGCCATGCGCGGGTTGGCTATGTCTAGGTCCTCCTTGCGCCGTCGGCTGTACCGAGGGGCCGCCCAACACGTCGTACGCCGCGAGGGCGGTACTCGTGTTCTGGGACAGCCTTGGCAAGGACGAGAGTGAGGACCTGTCGGTGCGCTTTGGGGCGACCGCCGTTCGCCAGTGCGGTGTTGGTGGGCAGGTGGCCGTTGTCGTCGGTGCTGAGATGGTGGTTGCCATAGGTGAGGCTTCCTCTACCGACGAGACCGTCAGTGCTACCCACGGGCGGACCTCCGGCTCTTTGGCCTCAATGGCTTGTCCTCGCCCCTCATGTGGAGGATGGGGACGAGGGCCTTTTTACAGTAGCGTTTGCCTTGAGGCAATCACTGCTGCTGTCTGGCCGCCCGAGGCGGAGGTCGTTGTCGCTGCTGGTGCAGTGGTCGTCGGCGAGCCGCTCGAAGCTCGTTATCCCACAGGTCTTTTGGTGTGGAGGTTGTTCGTTCCTGCGGGAATGGACCCAGAGTCCTGTTTGTAATGGTACCCTCTTGAGAGCGAGATGTAATAGCTTTGAGTACTAAGACATCTGCCGTAGGTCGGGACAACCGCCGAGGGCGCTGTCGACGTCTAAGTCTAGGTACCATTGTTACCCCAAGCATGTGTGTTTGTTTTTTGTGGCTGCTGAGGCCTGAACATTTGGGTATAAAGCCGTGTTTCTTTCCTCTTGTTTCGAGCATTAAGACTTGTTCGTCGGTAGCAGAATCACTTATCCGAGCGTGAGCCGCCTTTCCTAGAAGGTGACGAGTGAGGTATCCGTATCCCGGAGGCGTAGGAGTCCCTCGGCTCGGTCGGCCTTGCCGTTCAAGGTCTCAGTCGCTCGTTTTTGGGACTCTGCCACTGACATAGTCGAGATGCACGAAAGTTGTTTTGGTGGAAAAACTTTTCTGAGGAAAGTTTCGGCGCAGAGGGTGCTCCCCCTTTCTGGACCCCGAGGCGATCGCTCAGGCTGGGACCCCTGCAGAGGCTCTGGCCGTTGCCGTCGGGTCTGCTTGGTCCGCCCGAGCTAGGGCGTCCAGGCCGAAGGGGCATTTTCCCTGCTTTGAGACTTTGTTTTTGTCTCCATTCTTCTCCTTGCGCTTGAAGAATGTTGTCATGCTGACTGCAGGGTTCGAGACGGCTCTTGACGAGTCCGTCAAGAACTGCAAGGCGCTTGCCAAGGCGGCTGAGCGGAAGGAGGCCGAGCGCGTGGCCATGTCCGAGGCCATCTCGGCTTTCTACCAGACTTTTGGCCTCGACGACGTCCCCTCGGGTAGCTTCCCCCAGAGTCATCTGCGGGCCTTGGGCGACCATGTGCGCAACAGACTCCGCGGGGCGCTGACGAAGAGGAGACTGCCTTAGCCGAGGTCCAGAGGCTTGACGCAGCTGTCGAGGGCCCAAGCGCGATGCTGGCTTCCTCCTTCGAGGTGGAGGTCCTTCCGCCCGTGTCGCTGCCCGAGGCCAGGCCGGATTCTGCCGAGGGTGGAAATGACGCCGAGCGTGCTGTTCCTCCCCCTGCCGATGTCTGAGCCTACAAAAATAGTTTGCTTTAAGTATGCGTATGTCTTTCGTGGCCGCTGAGGCCTAGACGTTTTCATTGTCGGATTATAAAGCTGCGTTTTCTTTCCTCTTGTTTCGTGCGTTAGGACTTGTTCGGTATCAGAATCGCTTATCCGAGCGTGAGTCACTTTTCGTGGAAGGTGACGAGTGAGGTATCTGTATCCCGGAGGCATAGGAGTCCCTCGGCTCGGTCGGCCTTGCCGCTTACATGTTCTCCCGTTGTTTTTAGGATTCTGTTAGCGACACAGTTGAAAGGGCACGAAAGTCGTTTTGGCAGAAAAGTTTTCGAGTGTTAGGACTTGTTCGGTAGCAGAATCGCTTATCCAAGCGTGAGCTACCTTTTCGCGGAAGGTGATGAGTGAGGTATCCGTATCCCGGAGGCATAGGAGTCCCTCAGCTCGGTCGGCCTTGCCGCTTACGGTCTCTCTTGCTCGTTTTTAGGATTCTGTTATCGATACAGTCGAAATGCACGAAAGACGTTTCGGCGAAAGACTTTTCCAAGGAAAAATTTGACGCAGAGGGGGTTCCACCCTTCTAGCCCCCGAGGGAGGATCGGGCTTTACCGAGGCAAGGCTGATCCTTCCTTGATTGTTAGACTTTATTTACGCATGTAAAGAAAGCGAGATACATGAACGACTTGAAACATTTTAAGGGTAAAAGCGACGTAGCTGTTCAATGTTCCAAGCGTTGCTGTAGACCTCGCCTTGATTGTTAGCCAGCTTGTATGTCCCGGGCTTCAAAATTTTGGCGATGATGAAGGGCCCTTCCCAGAGAGGGGTAAGCTTGTGGCGCCCTCGGGCGTCTTGTCGCAGCCGAAGTACCAAGTCTCCCACTTGGAAGCCTTGGGGCTGACCCCTTCGGGCGTGGTAGCATCGCAGGGACTGCTGATACCGCGCCGAGTGTAGTAAGGCCACGTCCCGAGCCTCTTCCAGCTGGTCCAACGAATCCTCTCGGCTGGTCTGGTTGCTTTGGTCGTCGTAAGCCTTTGTCCTCGGGGAACCGTATTCCAAGTCCGTGGGTAAGATGGCCTCGGCCTCATAGACTAGGAAAAACGGCGAGAAACCCGTGGCCTGGCTCAGCGTCGTCCTCAGACTCCAAACCACCGAGGGTAGCTCTTTTATCCACCACTTGCCTAACTTGCTGAGGTCATTGTAGATCCTCGGCTTTAGTCCCTGCAAAATCATACCGTTGGTGCGTTCCACCTGCCCATTTGCCATTGGGTGAGCTACGGCGGCCCAGTCCACACGGATGTGGTGGTCCTCGCAGAAGTCCAGGAAACTTTTCCCAGTGAACTACATGCCATTGTCGGTGATGATTGAGTTTGGGACCTCAAAGCGATGGATGATGTTTGTGAAGAACGCCACCGCCTGCTCGGACCTGATGCTGGTTAAGGGTCGGACCTCGATCCACTTGGAGAATTTGTCGATGGCGACCAGCAGGTGCGTGAAGCCCCCGGGTGCCTTCTGCAAGGGGCCAACGAGGTCCAGACCCCACACGGCAAACAACCAAGTGATGGGTATTGTCTGCAGGGCTTGAGCGGGTAGGTGCGTCTGTCTTGCGTAGAATTGACACCCTCGGTAAGAGCGTACAATCCTAGTGGCATCGGCCACTGCGGTTGGCCAGTAGAAACCTTGTCGGAAGGCGTTTCCCACGAGGGCTCGAGGTGCTGCATGGTGACCACAAGCCCCCGAGTGTATTTCTTGTAATAGCTCTTGTCCTTGGGCAATGGATATGCATCGTTGGAGAATGCCTGAGGGGCTGTGGTGGTACAGCTTCTTTTCATCACCCAGCAAAACGAACGACTTGGCGCGCCGAGCCAGTCGCCGAGCTTCGGCTTTGTCGAGGGGCAGCTCTCCTCGGAGGAGATATTCTAGGTACGGGGTCTGCCAGTTCGGGACCGGTGTGACCCCATTCCGCTCCCCCTCAACGCGCAGGGCCTCACCCTCGGCGGCGAGGGTACCTCGGGCTGGGCCGAGGCCTCCTTGGGCTTAGGCGCATCGTTGACTTTGACGGATGGCTGATATATATCCTTGGAGAAGACGTCCGGGGGAACTGTCATTCGCCCCGCTAGCTCATCTGCGGTTTTGTTGTACCGTCGAGCGACATGGTTGAGTTCCAGCCCATAGAACTTGTCTTCCAAACGCCGAACTTCATTGCAGTAGGCCTCCATTTTTTGGTCACGGCAGTGGGAGTTCTTCATGACCTAGTTAATGACGAGCTACGAGTCGCCACGAGCATCGAGGCACCGAACCCCTAGCTCGACGGCGATGCGCAGGCCATTAACCAAGGCCTCGTACTCGGCCACATTGTTTGACGCCGGAAAATGGAGGCGCAGTACGTAGCGCACATGTTTCCCGAGGGGTGAGATGAAGAGCAAGCCAGCACCTGCTCCTATTTTCATCAACGACCCGTCGAAGTACATGGTCCAAAGTTCGGGTTGTATTGGGGCCGTCGGCAACTGGGTGTCAGTCCATTCAGCAAGGAAGTCGGCCAAGGCTTGGGATTTTATGGCCTTCCGAGGGGCAAATGAAAGTGTTTCGCCCATGAGTTCCACTGCCCATTTTGCTATCCTCCCCGAGGCCTCTCGGCTCTGGATGATTTCTCCCGGGGGGGGGGGAAGATGACACCACAGTAACCGGATGAGACTCGAAGTAGTGTCGTAGCTTTCGCCGTGCCAGAATCACTGCGTACAACAGCTTCTGGATTTGTGGGTAGCGGACTTTGGTCTCGGATAGCACTTCGCTGATGAAGTAGACTGGCCTCTGGACGAGCAGTGCATGCCCTTCTTCCCGTCTCTCGACTATGATCGCGACGCTGACCACTTGAGTGGTTGCGGCTACGTAGATCAAGAGGGCTTCTTGAAAGGGAAATGTGCCCTTGGGCCATTTCTAAGTATTTTGGTGATTGAGTGCCAACACAAATGCTTTTGTGCTAATCTATGCAAAGGTGTGGACAAAGTGCAAAACATGTCAAAAGGTATGTTTCTAGACTTAGTACATTATTTTATGGACTAATGTATTGTGCCTAAGTGCTAGAAACAGAAAAAATCGAGTTGGAGAAGAGATGGCTAAGTTCAGCCAAAGTCTGCTCAGTCTGGGTGCACCGGACAGTGTCCGGTGGTGCACCGGACAGTGTCCAGTGCGCCAGGCTGGCTCGGGCGAACAGGCTGCTCTCGGGACTTCGACGGCGGTGTACGGCTATAAATCACCGGACTGTCCGGTGGTGCACCGGACTGTCCGGTGAGCCGTTCACAGGCGAACTCGTCGCTCTCGGGAAACCTTCAACGGCGTACGGCTAAAATTCACCGGTCTGTCCGGTGGTGCACCGGACTGTCCGGTGAGTCAATAGTCAGCCGGGGCAACGGTCGGCCGAGGATTCCGCGCGTGACGCGTGGCCGAGCCAACGGTCACATTGGTGCACCGGACTGTCCGGTGTGCACCGGACAGTGTCCGGTGCACCAACGGCTCTCAGACTCCAACGGTCGTTTTCGCCAAATAAGGAAAGCAATCTGCACCGGACAGTGAACAGTGGATGTCCGGTGGTGCACCGGACTGTCCGGTGCGCGAGTCGACAGAAGGCAAGATCTGCCTTCCAGGATTGTTCTCAACGGCTCCTAGCTGCCTTGGGGCTATAAAAGGGACCCCTAGGCGCATGGAGGAGAACACCAAGCATACTTACAACATTCCTAAGCACCAAGACATCGATTCCGCGCATTTGTTTCTTTGTGATAGCATATAGAGCTCTAGTGGAGTCGTGAACTCATCGGGTTGTGTTGCGAGCTCTTGTTGCGACTTCTGTGCGTGTTGACACTCTGATTTTTGTGTCTTGTGTGCGTTGCTAATCCCTCCCTTGCTCCGTGCTTCTTTGTGAACTTCAAGTGTAAGAGCGAGAGGCTCCAAGTTGTGGAGATTCCTCGCAAACGGGATTAAGAAAAGCAAGCAAAACACCGTGGTATTCAAGTGGGTCTTTGGACCGCTTGAGAGGGGTTGATTGCAACCCTCGTCCGTTGGGACGCCACAACGTGGAGTAGGCAAGCGTTGGTCTTGGCCAAACCACGGGATAACCACCGTGCCATCTCTGTGATTGATCTCTTGTTGGTTATTGTGTTTTGTTGAAGATTCATCTCTAGCCACTTGGCGGTTATTGCGCTAACACTTAACCAAGTTTTTGTGGCCTAAGTTTTAAGTGTTACAGGATCACCTATTCACCCCCCCTCTAGGTGCTCTCAATTGGTATCAGAGCCGTTCTCTTCACAAAGGGACTAACCGCCCGAAGAGATGGATCCTAAGGGGAAGGGTATCGTGATCAACGATAAAGAGAAGGAATCTTTCGTCAACGAGCCGAAGGATGACAAGCCTACCGACTCGGGCTCGGGCCATAGACGGAAAGATGGGAAGAAGAAGAAGACAAGGCGCATCAAGGAGATTGTCTACTATGACGACAGCGACGAGTCATCTTCTTCCCAAAAGGACGACGACCACAACGACTACGAGAGAAGGAAACCGGTTAATTCGAACTTTTCTTTTGACTACTCTCGTATTCCGCAAAGTACAAATACTCATTTGCTCTCCGTTCCACTTGGCAAACCTCCTCACTTTGATGGAGAGGACTACGAATTTTGGAGCCACAAAATGCGTAGTCACCTGTTCTCTCTCCATCCGAGCATATGGGAGATTGTGGAAAGTGGAATGAAGTTCGATAGCTCGGATAGTCCTATTTTCATTAATGAACAAATTCATAGAAATGCACAAGCCACTACTGTGTTGTTAGCCTCCTTGTGCAGGGACGAGTACCATAAAGTGAGCGGCTTGGACAATGCCAAGCAAATCTGGGACACCCTCAGGATCTCTCATGAGGGGAATGACGTCACCTTGCTCACCAAGATGGAGTTGGTGGAGGGCAAGCTTGGACGATTCGCGATGATAAGGGGCGAGGAGCCAACCCAAACATACAACCGGCTCAAGACCTTATCAACAAAATAAGGAGCTACGGAAGCACGCGATGGACGGACCACGACGTCGTCCGACTGATGCTAAGGTCCTTTACCGTTCTTGATCCTCATTTGGTGAATAATATTCGTGAGAATCCCAGGTACACCAAAATGTCGCCCGAAGAAGTCCTTGGAAAATTCGTAAGCGGGCGAATGATGATCAAGGAGGCGAGGTACGTGGACGACGCGTTGAACGGTCCAATCCATGAGCCTCAACCCATTGCTCTCAAGGCAACAAGGAGCAAGGAGGCGTTACCTAGCAAGGTAGCGCAAGTTGAGGCGGCAGGGCTAAATGATGAAGAAATGGCCCTCATCATCAAGCGCTTCAAGACGGCGCTTAAGAGTCGCAAGGGACAACCAAGCAAGACCAAAGCCAAGGGGAAGCGCTCATGCTTCAAATGCGGTAAGATTGGTCATTTTATTGCTAACTGTCCCGATAATGAAAATGACCAGGAACACGGGAGCAAGAGGGAAAAGAAGAAAAATTACAAGAAGGCCAAGGGCGAGGCACATCTAGGAAAGGAGTGGGATTCGGATTGCTCCTCCTCCGACTCCGACAATGAAGGACTCACCGCCACCGCCTTCAACAAGTCATCCCTCTTCCCCAATGAGCGTCACACATGCCTTATGGCAAGGGAAAAGAAGGTATGTACTCGAAACTCTACTTATGCTTCTTCAAGTGAGGACGAATCTAGTGATGAGGATGAAATAGATTATTCATGTTTATTTAAGGGCCTAGATAGAACCAAGGTAGATAAAATTAATGAATTGATTGATGCCTTGAATGATAAGAATAGGCTTTTAGAAAAACAAGAGGATTTGTTGTATGAAGAACATGACAAATTTGTAGAAGCACAAAAATCTCATGCTTTAGAAGTTAAAAGAAATGAAATGCTTTCTTGTGAATTATCTTCTTGCCATGAGACAATTTCTAGCTTAAGGAGCATTAATGATAATTTGAATGCTAAGTTAGAAATTGCTAGTAAATCAACAACTTGTGTAGAAAATGTTGTTATTTGCAATAGATGTAAAGATTTTGATATTGATGCTTGTAGTGAACACATAGCTTCTATTGCAAAGTTAAATGATGAACTGGCTAGTCTTAATGCCCAACTTAAGGCTAGCAAAAGTGATTTTGATAAACTAAAATTTGCTAGGGATGCCTACACGGTTGGTAGACACCCCTCAATTAAGGATGGGCTTGGCTTCAAGAGGGAAGCCAAGAACTTAACAAGCCATAAGGCTCCCATCTCCGCCAAGGAGAAAGGGAAGGCCCCTATGGCAAGTAGTACTAAAAAGAACCATGCTTTTATGTATAATGATAGAAGACAGTCTCATAGGAGTTGTAATGCTTTTGATTCACATGCCTATGATTCTTATTCTATGTTTGCTTCCAGTTCTTCCTATATGCATGGTAGAGATATGCCTAGGAAAAATATTCATCATGTGCCTAGAAAGAATATTGTTCATGTTCCTAGGAAAGTTATGAATGGACCCTCTACAATTTATCATGCTTTAAATGCTTCCTTTGCTATTTGTAGAAAGGATAGGAAGATAGTTGCTAGGAAATTAGGGGCAAAATGCAAGGGTGATAAAACTTGCATTTGGGTCCCTAAGACAATTGTGACTAACCTTGTAGGACCCAACAAGAGTTGGGTACCTAAGACCTAAGCCTAAATTTGCCTTGCAGGTTTATGCATCCGGGGGTTCAAGCTGGATTATCGACAGCGGATGCACAAACCACATGACGGGGGAAAAGAGGATGTTCTCTTCCTACGTCAAGAACAAGGATTCCCAAGATTCAATAATATTCGGTGATGGGAACCAAGGCAAGGTAAAATGGTTAGGTAAAATTGCTATTTCATCTGAGCACTCTATTTCTAATGTGTTTTTAGTTGAGTCGCTTGGATATAATTTGTTATCTGTTAGTCAATTATGCAAAGTGGGATATAATTGTCTATTTACAAATGTAGATGTGTCTGTCTTTAGAAGATGTGATGGTTCACTAGCTTTTAAGGGTGTACTAGACGGCAAACTTTATTTGGTTGATTTTTCAAAAGAAGAGGCCGGTCTAGATGCATGCTTAATGGCTAAGACTTGCATGGGCTGGTTGTGGCATCGCCGCTTAGCACATGTGGGGATGAAGAACCTCCACAAGCTTCTAAAGGGAGAACACGTGATAGGTCTAACTAATGTACATTTCGAAAAAGATAGACCTTGTGTAGCTTGTCAAGCAGGGAAACAGGTGGGAGGCTCTCATCACACCAAAAATGTGATGACAACATCAAGACCCTTGGAGATGCTTCATATGGATCTCTTCGGACCCGTCGCCTATCTGAGTATAGGAGGAAGTAAGTATGGTCTTGTTATAGTTGATGATTTTTCCTGCTTCACTTGGGTATTCTTTTTGCAGGATAAAACTGAAACCCAAGGGACCCTCAAGCGCTTCCTCAGGAGAGCTCAAAATGAGTTTGAGCTCAAGGTGAAGAAGATAAGGAGCGACAATGGGTCCGAATTCAAGAATCTTCAAGTGGAGGAGTTCCTTGAGGAGGAGGGGATCAAGCACGAGTTCTCCGCTCCCTACACACCTCAGCAAAATGGTGTGGTAGAGAGGAAGAACAAGACGCTCATCGATATGGCGAGGACTATGCTTGGAGAGTTTAAGACCCCCGAGCGTTTTTGGTCGGAAGCCGTGAACACGGCTTGCCACGCCATCAACAGGGTCTATCTTCATCGCCTCCTCAAGAAGACTTCATACGAGCTGCTAACTGGTAACAAACCCAATGTGTCTTATTTTCGTGTATTTGGGAGCAAGTGTTATATTCTTATGAAGAAAGGTAGAACCTCTAAATTTGCTCCCAAAGCTGTAGAAGGGTTTTTATTAGGTTATGATTCAAATACAAAGGCGTATAGGGTCTTCAACAAATCATCGGGTTTGGTTGAAGTCTCTAGCGACGTTGTATTTGATGAGACTAATGGCTCTCCAAGAGAGCAAGTTGTTGATCTTGATGATGTAGATGAAGAAGATGTTCCAACGGCCGCGATACGCACCATGGCGATTGGAGATGTACGGCCTCAGGAACAATTGGAGCAAGATCAACCGTCTTCCTCAACTATGGTGCATCCCCCAACCCTAGATGACGAACAGGTACCTCAAGTGGAGGCGCATGATCAAGGGGGAGCACAGGATGTTCTAATTGAAGAGGAAGAAGCACCTTAGGCACCTCCAACCCAAGTTCGAGCGACGATCCAAAGGGATCATCCCGTCGACCAAATTTTGGGTGATATTAGCAAGGGAGTAACTACTCGTTCAAGATTAGTTAATTTTTGTGAGCATTACTCCTTTGTATCTTCTATTGAGCCTTTCAGGGTAGAAGAGGCCTTGCTGGATCCGGACTGGGTGTTGGCCATGCAGGAGGAACTCAACAACTTCAAGCGCAATGAAGTTTGGACACTAGTGCCTCGCCCCAAGCAAAATGTTGTGGGAACCAAGTGGGTGTTCCGCAACAAACAGGACGAGCACGGGGTGGTGACAAGGAACAAGGCTCGACTTGTGGCAAAAGGTTATGCCCAAGTCGCAGGTTTGGACTTTGAGGAGACATTCGCTCCTGTGGCTAGGCTAGAATCAATTCGTATTTTGCTAGCATATGCCGCTCACCATTCTTTCAGGTTGTACCAAATGGATGTGAAGAGCGCTTTCCTCAACGGGCCGATCAAAGAGGAGGTGTACGTGGAGCAACCCCCTGGCTTCGAGGATGAACGGTACCCCGACCATGTGTGTAAGCTCTCTAAGGCGCTCTATGGACTTAAGCAAGCCCCAAGAGCATGGTATGAATGCCTTAGAGACTTTTTAATTGCTAATGCTTTCAAGGTTGGGAAAGCCGATCCAACTCTTTTCACTAAGACTTGCGATGGTGATCTTTTTGTGTGCCAAATTTATGTCGATGACATAACATTTGGTTCTACTAACCAAAAGTCTTGTGAAGAGTTTAGCAGGGTGATGACGCAGAAATTCGAGATGTCGATGATGGGCGAGTTGAACTACTTCCTTGGGTTCCAAGTGAAGCAACTCAAGGATGGCACCTTCATCTCCCAAACGAAGTACACGCAAGACTTGCTAAAGCGGTTTGGGATGAAGGACGCCAAGCCCGCAAAGACACCGATGGGAACTGACGGACACACCGACCTCAACAAAGGAGGTAAGTCCATTGATCAAAAGGCATACCGGTCTATGATAGGGTCTTTACTTTATTTGTGTGCTAGTAGACCGGATATTATGCTTAGCGTATGCATGTGTGCTACATTTCAATCCAATCCTAAGGAGTGTCACTTAGTGTCTGTGAAGCGAATTCTAAGATATTTAGTCGCTACGCCTTGCTTCGGGATCTGGTATCCAAAGGGGTCTAACTTTGACTTGATTGGATATTCAGATTCCGACTATGCTGGATGTAAGGTTGATAGGAAGAGTACATCGGGGACGTGCCAATTCTTAGGAAGGTCCCTGGTGTCGTGGAACTCTAAGAAACAAACCTCCGTTGCCCTATCCACCACTGAGGCCGAGTACGTTGCCGCAGGACAGTGTTGTGCGCAACTACTTTGGATGATGCAAACCCTCCGGGACTTTGGCTACAATCTGAGCAAAGTCCCACTCCTATGTGACAATGAGAGTGCCATCCGAATAGCGGAAAATCCTGTTGAGCACAGCCGCACAAAGCACATTGACATCCGGCATCACTTTTTGGGAGACCACCAGCAAAAGGGAGATATCGAAGTGTTTCATGTTAGCACCGAGAACCAGCTAGCCGATATCTTCACTAAACCTTTAGATGAAAAGACCTTTTGCAGGCTGCGAAGTGAGCTAAATGTCCTAGATTCGCAGAACTTGGATTGATTTATAGCATACATGTGTTTATGCCTTTGATCATGTTCCTTATGCATTTTGTTGCTTACTTGTGGTGCTCAAGTTGTACAATCACTCCCCGGACCTCACAAGTCCTTGTGCAAGTGATGCACATATTTAGGGGGAGTTGTGTTACAACTTGACCCTTTGAGACTAACCATATGCTTGAGTTTGCTTGTTTTAGTCTCAAAGAAAGTTTGAAAGGGAAAGGATGGACTTGGACCATGAAAGACTTCCACTGCACTCCGATGAGAGGGTAACTTATTCCAAGTTCATCTCATGTACTCTGATTGCCTTTGTATTCTTATTTGAAGATCTTGGTGAGGCAATGGGGTTAAAAGGCCAAGATTGATCCCGTTTTGGTGCTTGATGCCAAAGGGGGAGAAAATAAAGGCCAAAGCAATAGATGGATCAGCTACCACTTGAGAAATTTTGAAAATAGTAGATTAGAGCTTTTGGTTTGTCAAAACTCTTTTATTGTCTCTTATGTCAAAAGTTGGCCTCTTGTGGGGAGAAGTGTTGATTATGGGAAAAAGGGGGAGTTTTTTGAAATCTTTGATCAAATTTCTTTGGAATACCTCTCTTTATGTCTCTACAAGTGGATTTGACTTAGAGATAGGAATTTGAGTTTGATTTGCAAAAACAAACCAAGTGGTGGCATAGAGTGATCCATATATGTCAAATTTGATTCAAAACAACATTGAGTGTTCATTTGCTTTGATTTTGCACTTGTTCTAGTTGCTTTATGTTATGTTGGCATAAATCACCAAAAAGGGGGAGATTGAAAGGGAAATGTGCCCTTGGGCCATTTCTAAGTATTTTGGTGATTGAGTGCCAACACAAATGCTTTTGTGCTAATCTATGCAAAGGTGTGGACAAAGTGCAAAACATGTCAAAAGGTATGTTTCTAGACTTAGTACATTATTTTATGGACTAATGTATTGTGCCTAAGTGCTGGAAACAGAAAAAATCGAGTTGGAGAAGAGATGACTAAGTTCAGCCAAAGTCTGCTCAGTCTGGGTTCACCGGATTGTCCGGTGCGCCAGGCTGGCTCGGGCGAACAGGCTGCTCTCGGGACTTCGACGGCGGTGTACGGCTATAAATCACCGGACTGTTCGGTGGTGCACCGGACTGTCTGGTGAGCCGTTCACAGGCGAACTCATCGCTCTCAGGAAACCTTCAATGACGTACGACTAAAATTCACCGGTCTGTCCGGTGGTGCACCGGACTGTCAGGTGAGTCAACAGTCAGCCGGGGCAACGGTCGGCCGAGGATTCCGCGCGTGACGCGTGGCCGAGCCAACGGTCACATTGGTGCACCGGACTGTCCGGTGTGCACCAGACAGTGTCCGGTGCGCCAACGGCTCTCAGACTCCAACGGTCGGTTTCGCCAAATAAGGAAAGCAATCTGCACCGGACAGTGAACAGTGGATGTCCGGTGGTGCACCGGACTGTCCGGTGCGCCAGTCGATAGAAGGCAAGATCTGCCTTCCAGGATTGTTCTCAACGGCTCCTAGCTGCCTTGGGGCTATAAAAGGGACCCCTAGGCGCATGGAGGAGAACATCAAGCATACTTACAACATTCCTAAGCACCAAGACATCGATTCCGCGCATTTGTTTCTTTGTGATAGCATATAGAGCTCTAGTGGAGTTGTGAACTCATCGGGTTGTGTTGCGAGCTCTTGTTGCGACTTGTGTGCGTGTTGACACTCTGATTTTTATGTCTTGTGTGTGTTGCTAATCCCTCCCTTGCTCCGTGCTTCTTTGTGAACTTCAAGTG
Source organism: Zea luxurians (assembly GCA_029449295.1). Lineage (NCBI taxonomy): Eukaryota > Viridiplantae > Streptophyta > Magnoliopsida > Poales > Poaceae > Zea > Zea luxurians. Next base: position 453,932 of record JAOPSE010000150.1, on the reverse strand, counting down.
TAAGAGCGAGAGGCTCCAAGTTGTGGAGATTCCTCGCAAACGGGATTAAGAAAAGCAAGCAAAACACCGTGGTATTCAAGTGGGTCTTTGGACCGCTTGAGAGGGGTTGATTGCAACCCTCGTCCGTTGGGACGCCACAACGTGGAGTAGGCAAGCGTTGGTCTTGGCCGAACCACGGGATAACCACCGTGCCATCTCTGTGATTGATCTCTTGTTGGTTATTGTGTTTTGTTGAAGATTCATCTCTAGCCACTTGGCGGTTATTGCGCTAACACTTAACCAAGTTTTTGTGGCCTAAGTTTTAAGTGTTACAGGATCACCTATTCACCCCCCTCTAGGTGCTCTCACTTCTCCCACAGCAGGGGGCACCAAGATGGGTGCATTTGTAAGGAGCGCCTTTAAGTTTCTGAGGGCTTCCTCGGCCTTGGGGGTCCAAGTGAAGCGCTCGGCCTTCCTTAAGAGGCGGTACAAGGGCAACCCTTTCTCGCCGAGGCGCGAGATGAAGCGGCTCAGAGCCGCAAGGCATCCCATGACCCTTTGTACTCCCTTTAAATCTTCGATGGGCCCCATGTTGGTGATGGCCGCGATTTTCTCCCGGTTGGCTTCGATGCCCCGTTCGGAGACGATGAACCCTAAGAGCATGCCTCGGGGGACTCCGAAGACACACTTCTCAGGATTGAGTTTTACGCTCTTTGCTTTCAGACAACTGAATGTTGCCACAAGGTAAGAGAGGAGGTCGGAGGCTTTCCTTGTTTTGACGACGATGTCATCAACGTAAGCCTTGACCGTCCTGCCAATCTGTTCTCCGAACACATGGTTCATGCACCTCTGGTAGGTGGCACCTGCATTCCTCAAGCCAAATGGCATTGTAGTATAACAATACATGCCAAAAGGTGTGATGAAAGAAGTCGCGAGCTGGTCGGACTCTTTCATCTTGATTTGGTGATAGCCCGAGTAGGCATCGAGGAATGACAGGGTTTCACACCCAGCAGTGGAGTCCACAATTTGATCGATGCGAGGCAGAGGGTAGTGAACCTTCGGACATGCTTTGTTCAGACCAGTGTAGTCTACGCACATCCTCCATTTCCCACCCTTTTTCTTCATAAGCACAGGGTTAGCTAACCATTCGGGATGGAATACCTCTTTGATGAACCCTGCAACCATCAGCTTGTGGACCTCCTCGCCTATGGCTCTGCGCTTTTCTTCATCAAAACGGCGCAGGGACTGCTTCATAGGTCGGGCTCCAGCTCAGATGTCCAGTGAGTGCTCGGCGACATCCCTCGGTATGCCCGGCATGTCCGAGGGTCTCCACGCAAAAACTTCGGCGTTTGCGCGGAGAAAGTCGACGAGCACTGTTTCCTATTTGGGGTCGAGCTCGGAGCCGATCCTGACTTTCTTGCTGGCGTCGTTGCTGGGGTCGAGAGAAACAGACTTAACTGCCTCGGCTGGCTTGAAGTTGCCGGCGTGCCACTTCACGTGGGGCGCCTCCTTGGAGAGGCAATCCATGTCGGCGAAGAGAGCTTCGGACTCGGTGAGGGCCTCGGCGTACTCCACGCATTCCACGTCGCACTCGTAAGTGTGGCGGTACATGGGCCCGATGGTGATGACTCCCTTGGGGCCAGGCATCTTGAGCTTGAGGTAAGTGTAGTTGGGGATGGCCATGAACTTGGCGTAGCACGGTCTCCCTAGCACCGCGTGATAGGTCCCTCAGAACCCAACTACCTCGAAGGTGAGGGTTTCCTTTCCGAAGTTGGAGGGAGTTCCGAAGCAAACGGGCAAGTCAATCTGCCCGAGGGGCAGGATACGCTTTCTCGGGCGCAATCCCGTGGAAAGGTGCCGCACCAGCCCGGACCTCGGACCGATCAACCCCCAAGAGCTCCAGGGTCTCGGCGTAGATGATGTTGAGGCTGCTGCCTCCGTCCATGAGGACCTTGGAGAGCCTAACGTTGCCGATGATCGGGTCGACGACGAGCGGGTACCTTCCTGGGCTTGGCACGAAGTCGGGGTGGTCGCCTTGGTCGAAGGTGATAGGCTTGTCGGACCAGTCTAGGTAGACAGGCGCTGCCACCTTCACCGAGCAGACCTCCCGGCGCTCCTGCTTGCGGTGCCGAGCCGAGGCGTTCGCCACCTGCCCGTCGTAGATCATGAAGCAGTTGTGGACCTCCGGGAACTCCTCTTCCTTGTCGCCCCCTTGTTGTTGCCTTGGTCTTTGCCACCTTCTGCCGAGGGTCCAGCCTTGTTGAAGTAGCACCGGAGCATGTCACACTCCTCGATGGTGTGCTTGACGGGACCTCGGTGATAGGGGCACGACTCCTTGAGCATCTTGTCGAACGCGTTGGCCCCTCCGGGAGGCTTCCGAGGGTTCCTGTGCTCTTGGCAGCGACGAGATCCGTGTCGACGGTGTTGCGTTTCGCTTGCGCCCTCTTCTTGGCCTTCTTCTTCGCGCCACGCTGGGCGGACGCCTCGGGGGCATCTTCCTTCTGCCCTCCCTAAGGCTGCTTGTCCTTGCGAAAGATGGCTTTGACCGCCTCCTGACCAGAGGCGAACTTGGTGGCGATGTCCATCAATTCGCTCGCCTTGGTGGGAGTTGTTGGGGGCCTTCGGCTCCCGAAGGTCCTCAAAAACACAGTTTGACAATGTTTTCCAAGTGCAAAATGTGAACAGGCACCTTCGGAACAGGCACCTTCGGAGTCAGGTCGCGAGTATACAAGGGCATGTTTAAGACGAAGCTGAGATGAAAAGCGAACATGACGAAGGATAAGACGATCATGAAGTCATATACAGAAAAGCTTCGGCATAACGACAGAAAAGAGGAACTGACTTAAAGATGAAAAGCCAAATTAGACCTCGAAGGATTACTATAGAGTTATTGATAAGTGTAAAGGGCATCAATGTAATTTTACACGGGCTGCGTCCCGTGCCTATAAATAGGTGAACAATACTCCCGTACTGTTCACACTGACTTAGCACACGTCTTTTCGCATCACGATTTGTACCTTTCCTTACATCAGTCTGAAGGTACATTTGTAATTCGTTTTCATGAATTTAATAATAATGGAAATGTATTGATGATAATGCTGGTATTATTACTTGCACATTTTATATATATGTTTATTCTGTTTAATTATTTATCAACTTAACGAAGGTCTTTCCCTTTGTAACTTTCGTTATATTATGTTTATATCCTTCGTCCGAAGTTCATTAAACCCTTGAGGAGATAATGCTCCAGCGGACGAAGGATATTTAACACTTAACATCTTCGTGTTGTCTTGTTCTTGATTCATAGCATTTGAGAACAAGCCCCCAACATTGGCGCCCACCTCCGGTGAACTCACTTCCACTTTTTGAGTTTTGAAAATCTTCGGCAAGCATCACCTTCGTCATGCCACCGAAAAAGCTTCAGCGACAGGGGCTGCTGCTCTGCAGCCGTTAGACCACAATCAAGATGTCGTTTCTCTTAGGGAGGCCCGAAGCCAGAAGAGAAAGGCCACTAGTCCAACACCTCCGGAAGACGAATTGGATCAAGAAATCCAAAATTTGGAAATGCTCAATCAACAGGTCCAACGCAAGAAGGAGAAGATGGCTCGTCTAGCTGATCTTCAAAGGCAGATAGACGAAGCCTCTGAAGAGCTTCGACATCTTGCTCAAGATGACCAGAACCAAAGGCCCCCGCGCAGAGAGCTTCATCAAGAGGGTTTCTATAACGAGGACGACTGGTATGAAGATTTCCATCACGGAAATTTTGCTTTTGATGATGCTTCTCCCTTGTCAACAGAACTGCAGGCTATTCCTTGGCCACAGTCTTACAAGCCGCCTCAGCTCCCCATGTACGACGGTCATTCAGACCCGAAACAATTCTTGATGAGCTATGAAGCAACTATATCTTTGTACGGTGGCAACACGGCGGTTATGGCAAAGTCCTTCGTCATGGCTGTCAGAAGCGTTGCACAAACTTGGTACTCTTCCCTTAGGCCAGGGACAATCACCTCATGGCAAAAGTTGAAGGACATGCTGATAACCAGCTTCCAAGGCTTTCAGACGAAGCCAGTCACTGCTCAAGCTTTATTCCAGTGCACCCAGGATCACGAAGAATATCTTCAGGCATATGTCCGAAGATTCCTACGTCTGAGGGCACAGGCACCAACAGTGCCCAATGAAATTGTCATTGAGGCCATGATCAAGGGGCTTCAACCAGGACCTGCAGCTCAGTACTTTGCCAGGAAGCCTCCTCAAACTCTGGAGAAGCTACTCTAGAATATGGACGAGTACATTCGAGCTGACAATTATTTTCGCCAAAGAAGGGAGGAAGCCCTCAGGTTCTCCGAAATGACTAGGGGCTTCGGAGGAAGATTTTATCCAAGGCACGTCAGGTCAATTCACAATTCTACTCAAAATGATGACAAAGCGAGTCAACAGCAAAGACCACAGTGCTCCTCGCAAGCTTCGGGGCAGCAGCAAAGCTCTTTTCGGCCGCCAATGCCAAGGGGCAGAGGCGCCAGGGGCTTCGGGGGAAGATTTGGGGATCAACCAAGAAAAATATACTACCTATTCTGTGGTGAAGGTAAGGGCCATACCACCAGGATGTGTCACATTACCAGCCAGAAGCAAAAGGAGCTAGCGGAAGCTGCTGCACAACAGAATCAGCCGAAGCAGGTCTTGCATACTGCTTCGTACCATTCGCCTCACATTCCAGAATATGTAGGCAATCACCCTGTAGCTTTTGTTGCTTCGGCAAGTCAACCCCAAGCATCTTAGCAACAACCTCCACCGCCGCCACCGACGCAGCCAGGGCTTCAGCCAGAAGGGAGTCACCACAATTACCTTCAAAGGGATTTTAGAGAGGAGTCCGAAGCTCGCACAGTCAATAGCACTGTGCCAGAGTCGAAGCACATTTACTGATAAATATCCTACCTCAACAGCAGTTTTTTCGCAGTCTTACATTCGGTATTACTTTTTTGTTAATAAGGAACAATTATGGGAAGTTCAAGTGCCCTTTATCATTTTTCAATTCCTTGTAACACTTTCGTCTTCCACTTTAATAAAAATGTGACTTTTTCATAGGCTTGAATCGTTGAAGCATACGAATTTATGGAGGCATCAAGGACCTTTGTATTATCAAAATTTTGTTTTAATAGACACAGAGCAAGTTGTTCGAAACAGTAAAAAGTCGTTCCCAAGCGAGCGCAGTGTAAGTTTTCTGAACTTACAGCGAAAAGTCAGCGCTGATTCCGCCGAAAGTAAAAGGCGAAGAAGCTCCTAAGGGAGGCTTACAGCGAAAAATAAACGCTGATTCCGCTGAAAGTAAAAGGCGAAGAAGCTCCTAAGGGAGGCTTACAGCGAAAAATAAACGCTGATTCCGCTGAAAGTAAAAAGCGAAGAAGCTCCTAAGGGAGGCTTACAGCGAAAAGTCAACGCTGATATAAAAAGTGTGTATGCTCTATTACAGGGATATGTATCTGTGACACAAATGTCATCTTGCATAACATAACATCATCACATCATTTTGCATAACATAAGCATCATACAGCATATTGCATGTGGAACAAGAAGGGGATACAGTATTGATCTTCGGAGAATAATTTGGGAAAGAGAAAATCGTGCTAAAGCACAAGACAAGCCAAGAAGAGGTGTAGCTTCATTAGAGAGGCAACAAAAACTTTTCTATAGCTTCAGAGAATATTTCACGAAGCTTGGATAATCTTCACCACGGAAATATACAACTTCTGGTGATATAAAATTTTCTTCACGAAGCATGAAAAGAAGGGAAGGTGTTTTTTTCGCCGAAGGCTCAAAAAACGGTATGTATGCAAGATTTCATGCATCGTAAAGAATTAAAACTGTACATGGATTATATATTACATTCAAAGTTACAATATATTACATACGTTACGTTCCAAATGTTTCTACAGTAGCATTTAATCCTCTTTAAGAACTATTTCTGCAGCTTCGTTCAGTAGCTGGTCAACAACCTTGTCCATAATGGCTTCGACCATTTTTCTAATTTTATTGTCCCCCTTCGGGTGGGGGCCCGGAGATGCCTCAGCAGGTTCTGAGCGAAGAGAAGATACAGCTATATTACTATTACAAACCGTGAACAAAGTTTGGAATCCAAAATTACAACATAATAAAAATCACTAATTAATACCTATTTGCCCTTCGGGCTCTGTACTTTTTTCGGCAGTCGCCGCTACTTTTCTGGCATCATGGATGCCTTTTTCGCTCTTTTGAATAATTTCTTGCGCCATCTCTCGGCCGCCGTTGTCCCAGATATCAGTGAAAAATTTTCCGCCGATCATGCTTGCTGTAACACCCAAATTCTGAATTTGGAATTGGTAGAAGAAATCTGAACAAAGTATCATTGGGAAATAAGAAAATGAGGAGAAAAAGAATTTTTTTAAAACCATTTATACATTTCATGAAATAAATAAACAAGGAGAATAAAACTTAAACTAGTAATAATAAAATAATTTGGTTTATATTCACCTTTGGATTCCAATTGATACATTTGAAAATCTGAAAACTAAAATAGAAGTATAAGTTTGAATTTGGAATAGAAAATAGAAAATAAATGGGAAGGGAAGAACTAAGAAAAATACTACATAAAATAAAATAAAAATCAGGATAAACATCCTTCACACTTATATTATTAAATTATACCTTTCAAACTGAGGACAAGTTATTTCACAAGATTTGAATTTAAGTTTGAATTCAAATTGGATTTGAAAATGAAGAAAAGAAAATAGAAAATAAAAAGAAAAAGAATAAAAGTCTTCATGGGCCGGCCAGACCCATTTCAGCCCACCTAAGGAACTGCAGCGCGCAGCCCACTCCACCACGGCGCCGACACGCGGGTCCCACCTGTCATCCTCCCGCGCTCGCTTCTCTCTGCCTTCTCGCTGACAGGTGGAGCCCCCTGCCCAGTCTTTCCTCCTCGCGCGCGCGACAGCCGTGGACACTGCCGTGTGGGCCCCGCCCGTAAGCCTCTCATCCTCGCGCACTCGCTCGCGCTCTGTTTCGCTTACATGTGGGTCCCACTTGTCGGGCTCGTCCTCTTCGATCGACCGAAACAACCCCCGCGCGGTCGCTGGCGGACTCCGCGCTCGGGCACGTGGTAATCGGCGCTTCCGTTGCGCCCTGGACTATAAAAGAAGACCGCCGTGATCCCCCACCCTCATCTCATCCAATTGTACGCGCCTCCGAGCACCAACACCGTCGCCGCCGTGAGCTCGTGGGGCCGTAGCGACCCGTCGCCGTCGACTCCGCTCTATATCGCCGTCGGGCGGCCCGTGGGTGGCCGGTTGTGTTCGTCGGACCACGGGGAAACTATACGCGTGCTCGGACCGTGAAAATAGGCTTCCGGTCGGCGTGAATTGCTCGCCGGACTTCGAATTCGCCGCGGATCCGCACTCCTTCGTGGGCAGCTTCTCTCCGATCATCGCCGTGGGTAAGTCGCCTGCCCATTTAATCACCATGGTCCCAGCATTATTTTGCGCGCTTAGGATCGAAGTTTAGAACCCGGGCGCGCAGGTCGGTCACCTCGCCGGTGATGGCGCCGCCGCGGAAGAGAAACACCGCCGCGCGGCTCTGTTGGAATGGTGAAGACGCATTCGCGCCCGTCGATTCGGCGATGGACGGCTGTGATTAGATCAGGGTGATACCCCTTCGCTTGACCGATCCGGGCCGTAGGATTCAATCGGAAGGCTGCGGGAGATCTCGGCTTCATTAAATCTGGGCCGTTGATCGCCGATCGAACGGTTGTAGATGCGTACCGGTTCGGGTTATACTAAATCTAATCCGAGTCGTCCGTGTGTGATCCAACGGCCAGAACGGCCCGATACCCCTTCGGCCTGGGTATTTTTCTAAAGAACCCTCGGGTTTTAAGGAAATCAACCCGCCGTCCCTCGGGCACTGTTGACTGAGTCTGGGACGACTTACACCGAGCCCCCTGCGTTTTCCATTAAATGAGGCCCAGTCCAGTGAATAAGAAAATCATAGAAAATGATTTAGAAAATGATTTTTAGTGTTAAAATAAATCCAGAAACTTAATTAATTCATAACTAATTCATTTTAGCTCCAAATTGAGTCATTCCAATTCCTAAAATTTTGTAATAATATTCTCTACCATTTAGAATCACTGTTTTGACATGAACTCTGTCAGAAAATTTATTTATCATTTAATCATATTATAACCACCTTAAATCTTAGTAAATTCATAACTTGAATTCTACAAAATTAATAATTCTTTCTCCTGTGATCTTATTTTAATATGTAGATTATTAATATGTATTTTGCATATATGTTTGGTGTAATGTTAATTATGCCTATACCATGTATGTTTGTATTGCTACGACTAGCAGCGAGGTCACGAGTCATCTGAAGATCATCCTGGTACCTGGAATCTCAAGGCCCAGGCAAGTTGTGCCCTTGATCACTTCTTTTTACCCACTCATGTTCTGATTAATCATAATGATCTGCATAGGTTAATTTTGATGGGACCCAATAGGTTACCCTAGTTTGACTATCTTTATACCTTGTTCACCACTGAATCTTTGGGTAGTACTTGCTAGTGCTATATGTGGCTTTGGGTATAGAGATACACCTTACTATTCATGATTATACTTTTGTTATCAGTTGTTATTTATGGTTCATGTTAAGATCATTATGTTAATTGGAACATGGAGCGACCACCCGGGAAAACAGTGCTACCACAAGGGTAGTATGGGATGCCCTTGGCTGATTAATTAGGAAAGCTAGTGGAAGACTACCTTACCCGAAAGGGGCAAGGGCAGTAGGGGAGAGGTCAGTGTAGGGAGGCCCTCGGGAGGATTTTGCTGCGATGGCGGTCCTGCAAGGGATTCCTGCACTGGATCTTCCTATAAACTGTAGCGGGTTTTCGGAAGCTAGTGGAACTTTGTAAAGGCCTCGTAGTGCTACCCTGCCTCACTTCCTTGGTAGAGGTGTATGGGATTCATGACCCCTTGGCAGATGGGTAACACGACTTGTGGGTAAAGATGCGCAACCTCTGCAGAGTGTAAAACTGGTATACTAGCCGTGCTCACGGTCATGAGCAGCTCGGACCCTCACATGATTAATTTATGGAACTAAATTCAATTTGTCATATGCATTGCATTGCAGGTGAAGTTGTTAACTTTTGTTCTACTATTTAATTGGGTTGGTATTTAATTATACTTAGTAATTGCTAATAAAATTTTGACCAACTTTAAAAGCAATGCTCAGCTCTAACCATCTTCTTTGGTAAGCCTTACACTTTATGAGCTCCCACCTTTGGTGAGTTCATGCACATTATTCCCCACAACTTGTTGAGCGATGAACGTATGTGAGCTCACTCTTGCTGTCTCACATACACCACAGATCAAGACCAGGTACTGCAGGATGATGCTCATGGAGGATGCTGCGATGAGTTCGTGAGAGGTCTAGGCCGTCGTCTCCCAGTCAACTTTGGGTTGCTGGACCGTTGTCTCCTTATAATGTAACTATTTATTTGTATAGAACTCCTGTTATATATAAAGTTGTGACATTCGATCCTGTGCCACTATACATCATATGTTTGAGACTTGGTCCCAGCATACCTGGTGTTTATGTTAACCCCGGGTTTTGGACCCCTAAAATCCGGGTGTTACAGAAGTGGTATCAGAGGAATGTTGACTGTAGGACGAAACCTAGATAGAACTGGACAACCATTATCTACTTACATTTGCTACTCTGATCATTTCTAAACTTATCTTAATCTTTTCTCATCTATTTCCGCTTCACTCTGATTATTCTTACCTCTTTCAATCTAGAAACAAATGTGGATTTCACACTTTGAAATCCTGTGCTTAAAGTGACCTTTAGGGATAGGAGACCTAATCCTAGGAACAAAAACAAAACTATTTTTATAAGTGTTTATATATTTGAATGTTTGTTCTTATGACATCTGTCTGATTTGGATCTTTGATTGAGTGTGATGGGTTGTGGAGTAATGTCCACAATTACATCTGCATATACATCTAGGTATAAAGGATAGCATTTGTAAGATAACTAGACAAACTGGATTATCCCCTTAGAAAATATATGTAGTATTCCGTATCAATCTCATCTTAACATATTCTATCTTACCTTGGGACATTCACCTCGTACAACTAATTACCCTAGTCTTGACATAGAATATCTGGCCCAGCCCTGCCAAAGAAGTTTCAGTACATAACCAACTATTAGCTTATTCATTCTGTCTACTAAATGATTCCCTTGCAAAGCTATCTTACCATATGCTTCTAACTTAGATGGTCAATACCAGGCGGGGAGGTGGAATTGATTTACCTGCTAACCAACAACCTCAACCACAGTCAGCAGCAATGAATCCTCCTAATCCTCCACAAGGCGGAGTTGATCCACTAGTCGCAGCTCAGATGAGAATGATGCAGCAAATGGCAGACACTATGGCAGATATGCGCACCCAAATGCGGCAAGAACGCCAAGAAATGCACCAGGAAAGAGAGGATGCACGTCGGGAAATGCGCCAAGAGCGGGAAGAAATACGCCAGGAGAGGAGGGTACAACAACAACAGCTGCAGCAACAACTTCAACAACAGCAGCAACAACAACAAATGCCATTGCCTCCACCCCCAGTTCCACCCCGGGACAAGCACCGGGAATTCATGAGCCACAAACCACCAACCTTCTCCAACTCCGCAGATCCACTGCAAGCAGATGACTGGTTAAAGTCCATAGAGAAGATGCTCAACATAGCCCAGTGCTCGGACCGGGAGAAAGTACTCTATGCTTCAGGTCGTCTTGCTGGTCCCGCTGCAGATTGGTGGGATGCGTACTGTGCAGCTCATGCTGCTGCCGATACAATTACCTGGGAAGAATTCTCCGCACAATTCAGGAATTACCATATTCCCGCTGGACTCATGAAGATTAAGAGGAAGGAGTTTCTATCTCTCAAGCAAGGAAGTATGTCCGTAAGCGAATATAGGGACAAATTCATTCAGTTATCTCGTTATGCTCCCAGAGATGTTGAAGATGACGAGCAAAAGCAGGAGCTCTTTCTGGATGGTTTGATTGGACCCTTGCAATATCAGCTGGTATCGCACACCTTCCCATCCTTCCAAAGGCTATTGGATAAAGCTATTGCTGTAGAAAACAAGAGGAGTATATTTGGAGAGAAAAGAAAGGCTGTCAACCAAGGGCAGACTGGAAGTAGTTCCCGTCCTCGCTATACTACCACTCCCAATACACCAGCTAGTGGCAGTTCCGGACAACAAACCCAACAGACACCAACTGCTCCTCCAAAGGCAAGCACTCCAGTGGGATCCATTGCTCCCAACACAACCGCCATCAGGACATGCTTCAAATGTGGACAACCGGGACACTATGCCAACTACTGTCCCAACAGAGCTGCCTACACTACACCGGCTCCGATGAAGCAAGGACAAGCCTCGGCAGGAAAGAGTCAGCCCCTATCCATCAACCGGGGATATGCCCATCATACAGAAGTAGAAGCTGAACCCAGTGAACTTGAAATTCAAGAAGAAGAGCCGGTTGAAGATGAAGTAGTCGGTGAAGAAGTCAACGAGCAACAAGAATAAAGAGATAAACATAGATATAGATACATATATATATATATTTTACTATTTGTAAGACCTAAATATTAGTTTAGCTATTAGTTGTATTTTCCTATTTTAGTAATAATAATAAGGTTCATTGGACCCTGTGTTCTGCTAATAAGATATGCATCATGCCGAGATTTTGTTTATGCATATGTGTTGAAACCATATGAACATACATCCTTTTCTTACAAATCTCGAGGACGAGATTATTTTTAAGGGGGGTAGGATTTGTAACACCCAAATTCTGAATTTGGAATTGGTAGAAGAAATCTGAACAAAGTATCATTGGGAAATAAGAAAATGAGGAGAAAAAGAATTTTTTTAAAACCATTTATACATTTCATGAAATAAATAAACAAGGAGAATAAAACTTAAACTAGTAATAATAAAATAATTTGGTTTATATTCACCTTTGGATTCCAATTGATACATTTGAAAATCTGAAAACTAAAATAGAAGTATAAGTTTGAATTTGGAATAGAAAATAGAAAATAAATGGGAAGGGAAGAACTAAGAAAAATACTACATAAAATAAAATAAAAATCAGGATAAACATCCTTCACACTTATATTATTAAATTATACCTTTCAAACTGAGGACAAGTTATTTCACAAGATTTGAATTTAAGTTTGAATTCAAATTGGATTTGAAAATGAAGAAAAGAAAATAGAAAATAAAAAGAAAAAGAATAAAAGTCTTCATGGGCCGGCCAGACCCATTTCAGCCCACCTAAGGAACTGCAGCGCGCAGCCCACTCCACCACGGCGCCGACACGCGGGTCCCACCTGTCATCCTCCCGCGCTCGCTTCTCTCTGCCTTCTCGCTGACAGGTGGAGCCCCCTGCCCAGTCTTTCCTCCTCGCGCGCGCGACAGCCGTGGACACTGCCGTGTGGGCCCCGCCCGTAAGCCTCTCATCCTCGCGCACTCGCTCGCGCTCTGTTTCGCTTACATGTGGGTCCCACTTGTCGGGCTCGTCCTCTTCGATCGACCGAAACAACCCCCGCGCGGTCGCTGGCGGACTCCGCGCTCGGGCACGTGGTAATCGGCGCTTCCGTTGCGCCCTGGACTATAAAAGAAGACCGCCGTGATCCCCCACCCTCATCTCATCCAATTGTACGCGCCTCCGAGCACCAACACCGTCGCCGCCGTGAGCTCGTGGGGCCGTAGCGACCCGTCGCCGTCGACTCCGCTCTATATCGCCGTCGGGCGGCCCGTGGGTGGCCGGTTGTGTTCGTCGGACCACGGGGAAACTATACGCGTGCTCGGACCGTGAAAATAGGCTTCCGGTCGGCGTGAATTGCTCGCCGGACTTCGAATTCGCCGCGGATCCGCACTCCTTCGTGGGCAGCTTCTCTCCGATCATCGCCGTGGGTAAGTCGCCTGCCCATTTAATCACCATGGTCCCAGCATTATTTTGCGCGCTTAGGATCGAAGTTTAGAACCCGGGCGCGCAGGTCGGTCACCTCGCCGGTGATGGCGCCGCCGCGGAAGAGAAACACCGCCGCGCGGCTCTGTTGGAATGGTGAAGACGCATTCGCGCCCGTCGATTCGGCGATGGACGGCTGTGATTAGATCAGGGTGATACCCCTTCGCTTGACCGATCCGGGCCGTAGGATTCAATCGGAAGGCTGCGGGAGATCTCGGCTTCATTAAATCTGGGCCGTTGATCGCCGATCGAACGGTTGTAGATGCGTACCGGTTCGGGTTATACTAAATCTAATCCGAGTCGTCCGTGTGTGATCCAACGGCCAGAACGGCCCGATACCCCTTCGGCCTGGGTATTTTTCTAAAGAACCCTCGGGTTTTAAGGAAATCAACCCGCCGTCCCTCGGGCACTGTTGACTGAGTCTGGGACGACTTACACCGAGCCCCCTGCGTTTTCCATTAAATGAGGCCCAGTCCAGTGAATAAGAAAATCATAGAAAATGATTTAGAAAATGATTTTTAGTGTTAAAATAAATCCAGAAACTTAATTAATTCATAACTAATTCATTTTAGCTCCAAATTGAGTCATTCCAATTCCTAAAATTTTGTAATAATATTCTCTACCATTTAGAATCACTGTTTTGACATGAACTCTGTCAGAAAATTTATTTATCATTTAATCATATTATAACCACCTTAAATCTTAGTAAATTCATAACTTGAATTCTACAAAATTAATAATTCTTTCTCCTGTGATCTTATTTTAATATGTAGATTATTAATATGTATTTTGCATATATGTTTGGTGTAATGTTAATTATGCCTATACCATGTATGTTTGTATTGCTACGACTAGCAGCGAGGTCACGAGTCATCTGAAGATCATCCTGGTACCTGGAATCTCAAGGCCCAGGCAAGTTGTGCCCTTGATCACTTCTTTTTACCCACTCATGTTCTGATTAATCATAATGATCTGCATAGGTTAATTTTGATGGGACCCAATAGGTTACCCTAGTTTGACTATCTTTATACCTTGTTCACCACTGAATCTTTGGGTAGTACTTGCTAGTGCTATATGTGGCTTTGGGTATAGAGATACACCTTACTATTCATGATTATACTTTTGTTATCAGTTGTTATTTATGGTTCATGTTAAGATCATTATGTTAATTGGAACATGGAGCGACCACCCGGGAAAACAGTGCTACCACAAGGGTAGTATGGGATGCCCTTGGCTGATTAATTAGGAAAGCTAGTGGAAGACTACCTTACCCGAAAGGGGCAAGGGCAGTAGGGGAGAGGTCAGTGTAGGGAGGCCCTCGGGAGGATTTTGCTGCGATGGCGGTCCTGCAAGGGATTCCTGCACTGGATCTTCCTATAAACTGTAGCGGGTTTTCGGAAGCTAGTGGAACTTTGTAAAGGCCTCGTAGTGCTACCCTGCCTCACTTCCTTGGTAGAGGTGTATGGGATTCATGACCCCTTGGCAGATGGGTAACACGACTTGTGGGTAAAGATGCGCAACCTCTGCAGAGTGTAAAACTGGTATACTAGCCGTGCTCACGGTCATGAGCAGCTCGGACCCTCACATGATTAATTTATGGAACTAAATTCAATTTGTCATATGCATTGCATTGCAGGTGAAGTTGTTAACTTTTGTTCTACTATTTAATTGGGTTGGTATTTAATTATACTTAGTAATTGCTAATAAAATTTTGACCAACTTTAAAAGCAATGCTCAGCTCTAACCATCTTCTTTGGTAAGCCTTACACTTTATGAGCTCCCACCTTTGGTGAGTTCATGCACATTATTCCCCACAACTTGTTGAGCGATGAACGTATGTGAGCTCACTCTTGCTGTCTCACATACACCACAGATCAAGACCAGGTACTGCAGGATGATGCTCATGGAGGATGCTGCGATGAGTTCGTGAGAGGTCTAGGCCGTCGTCTCCCAGTCAACTTTGGGTTGCTGGACCGTTGTCTCCTTATAATGTAACTATTTATTTGTATAGAACTCCTGTTATATATAAAGTTGTGACATTCGATCCTGTGCCACTATACATCATATGTTTGAGACTTGGTCCCAGCATACCTGGTGTTTATGTTAACCCCGGGTTTTGGACCCCTAAAATCCGGGTGTTACACTTGCTTCGGCTGAGGGATCTTTAATGTCTTCGGAGGACAGAGTAGCTTCGGATTGCGCTAAAGATTTTACATGCTCACAACCTTTCTTCTCCAAAACAGTAGCAATTCCTCTTGCACCCGAAAAAGCACATATGTCTCCGCGGCTATTCAGGATTTCTTCGAAGGCCTCAGCTTCGTTGCTAATCCATTCCATCGGACCTTCGGGATTGCCCCTTGAGAAATTCTCTTTGCTAGAGAATGCGCCAACGTTGGCAAAACTGGATTTTATCTTCTTAACGCACTCTATGGATTTAACATAGCATTTTATTTGAGAAGCACGAAGCTCTTTAACATTAACTTCCAAATGATCTGCCCATTGTTCACTTAACTCTCGTTTTGTTTCTTCAAGAATACGTTCTTCTTTGGCTCGGGCTAGTTGTTTACGAAGATCTTCAATCTCACGCCTCTGAGCTTCGGCTTGAGTTTTAGAGTTAGCTTCTTCCTCCTTCATTTTTTCCACTAATGTAAGCAGAATTCTGTCTTTCTCCGAGGCCTCGTTTCGTAGTCTGATAACCTCTGTTCGAAGGTTGTTGAGAGCAATGGTGCAGCTCTCGTCTTCAGCATTCTTTTGTGCCCTTAAGGCATTGCTGAGAATTAAGCCCTATTCAAAAAGAATGAAGGGATTAACACAACAGTAAAGGATTCATTCAAAATCCACAAAATTCAAAATTTACAATCTTCGCACCTTTAGACTGTTATATGCAAGACTATCCGCAAGATCCTCCTTCGTCATGGCGCAGAGGCCAGCTTCAAGCTTCGGGAATCCCATGCTTCTAGCCATTTCCCGGCACACGGCTAATTCTTTATTATCTGGGAGGCAATATAAGAAGTCATCTTCGTTTGTCCCGTTGAACACTACGGCCCCCTTCGGATATTTCAGTTCTCGGGCATAGTGATTGGCTTCAAAAATCTCTTCTTCAGACAGTTTCTTCCCCGAAGCATGTCGCACAATATAATCATGTATATTGGAGGATGCTTCGGGGGTGGCAGCACCAATTTCCCCAATCAAAATCGGTTCTGTTATTGTTGTTTTTTCAGTTTCTAAACCTGCCTTTGACATTTTTTCGACCTCCAAAGGCTGTATCTTGGTGGATTCCGAAGGCCCAGCTTCAGTTTCAGATTGCTGCTTCGAGGTTTCAGCAGCAAAGGCTTCAATAGGCGCTTCATTAGTTTTCTTTGGAGCTGTGCTTGAGGATTTAATTGTCTCCAAGACATCCAGCACATTAACCATTCTTTTCCTTTTCGGGGTTGCTGCTGCCCCCTTCTGGTTTTTAGTTGTCTCAACTTTTGATGAAGGACTTATAACATCTGGTGTTTCTCTTTCTTCAGATTTATCCTTTCTTATTGCTGGTGCCTCGCCCATTTCTTCGAATTTTAGTGCTGCAGTTGGTTCTCTGGCTTCGGTGGCCGAAGAGGCCTCGCCAATAAACTCGGACACTGTGGCCGGCTCAATACAGCGTGGAGGGTGTGTGGACACTTTTACTTTCTTCCTCTTTGATGCTGGCTCCCCGGGAGCAGCCGAAGTAGTGTCCTTTGCAGGAGCAGTATTTTTTCTCTTTTGGCCTCGCATTGGATAATAGTAGTCGGGATAGATAAACCCAATAGCATCAAATACTCGGTTGAGCCTCTTCTTCTTTCGGCCTCCGAAAGCCGCTGATAATGCAGTGTTTTCAGCCTTTGAATAGGTCCCAAGCAATTCATCACTTACATTCTCAATACTTTTTAGCCAATCATCATCCGGTTCAACAAATTTATCTTCGTACTTGAATGTATATTTCAGTCTAATTAGTCCACCCTCGTCAGCTTCTTTGACGGTCTCCTTCGGCATTTCCCAGTCATCTACAAGTGGCCACACTCTGAAGGCAATGTGCTCTTGCATTAAATCCCTGGTCCCAATAAAGGAACAGACTACGCCGAAGGCCCTCTGACATTCTTCAGCTGCTTCGTCCATTTCTACCTTTGGTTTTCGAAGTCCGAAGCGCTGCCAGATGGGGCGCATGATGATATCCTTGATATCTTCTCGAACCTTCAAATCGTTCTTCACATAGAACCATTCCTTCATCCATTCCCCGGGCCATCTCTTCCGAAAGGTTGGCACGGGACAACTTGACCCAGAGCGGGCACGGAAGCTGTAACAACCAAAATTATTATGATATTGTTCCTTGCCCCACGGTTTCATCTCGTATACTAGCTCGTGTATATTACAAAAACTTTTAGCACTTGGCTCCAAACCCTGGCTCCTCACGGCCCAGGCGAAGATTCCCAATCTTATCACTGCTTCAGGGGTAAGTTGATGAAGGTAAATCTGATATATTTTCAGAACTTCTACTACAAACTTGCTTAGAGGGAATCGTAGCCCAGCCTTTAAAAAGCTTCGGAAGATTACAACCTCATTATCTTCGGGGGTCGGCGTAGTTTTTTCTCCGTCATCCGCCCTCACGATGGATATATATCGGAAGTATCTCCCCCTCATGTTTTCAAGGTGACTCTGCTTTATAGTTGATTTTCCGAAGTTTGAGTGACTAGGCCGCCACGGGCGATCTTCGGAATCCTCTCCGCCACTATCCACATCATAGCTATCACTGTCGCCAGTATCTTCAGATAAGCCCTCCAAAGTTTCCCTGACAATCTTTTCAGTATTGGTCTTCGACATTGATTCAAGAAAACCCAGGTGCATTTCCTCCGAAAGGCTTAGCTTCGAAGCATCAGCGGCTGTCTTATCTTCAGACATATTCGCGAATGCTGGCAAACTAGACTTGAAGCCGAAGCTTAAAAAATTTAAGACCGAGCAAATGTTGTCGCGCACAGGCTAAGAGCAGGGTGCAGGTTGAAAGCTGGTGAGAAAAAAGCAGGTGGCAAAAGGGCGTGTCAAATAAACTCGCGGGGAGCTTGTATTTATACACCCAGTATGTCGAAAACTGGAGGGCCCCGCTTGTCAATGACTGTTGCTATTCTAGCAAAAGGAAGGTGTTTTTATGGACCTTCGGCTTAAAGCATTCGTCCATGTCGCAATATAAATTTATCTTTACAATAAATTGATATTGCGAGGGGCTACTGTTGGGGGCCTTCGGCTCCCGAAGGTCCTCAAAAACACAGTTTGACAATGTTTTCCAAGTGCAAAATGTGAACAGGCACCTTCGGAACAGGCACCTTCGGAGTCAGGTCGCGAGTATACAAGGGCATGTTTAAGACGAAGCTGAGATGAAAAGCGAACATGACGGAGGATAAGACGATCATGAAGTCATATACAGAAAAGCTTCGGCATAACGACAGAAAAGAGGAACCGACTTAAAGATGAAAAGCCAAATTGGACCTCGAAGGATTACTATAGAGTTATTGATAAGTGTAAAGGGCATCAATGTAATTTTACACGGGTTGTGTCCCGTGCCTATAAATAGGTGAACAGTACTCACACTGACTTAGCACACGTCTTTTCGCATCACGATTTGTACCTTTCCTTACATCAGTCTGAAGGTACATTTGTAATTCGTTTTCATGAATTTAATAATAATGGAAATGTATTGATGATAATGCTGGTATTATTACTTGCACATTTTATATATATGTTTATTCTGTTTAATTATTTATCAACTTAACGAAGGTCTTTCCCTTCGTAACTTTCGTTATATTATGTTTATATCCTTCGTCCGAAGTTCATTAAACCCTTGAGGAGATAATGCTCCAGCGGACGAAGGATATTTAACACTTAACATCTTCGTGTTGTCTTGTTCTTGATTCATAGCATTTGAGAACAAGCCCCCAACAGGAGTCTTGCGTCCTAGCTTGCTCACCAGGTCTCGGCATGTGGGGCCAGTGAGGAAAGCCCCGATGACATCCGAGTCGGTGATGTTGGGCAGCTCGGTGCGCTGCTTTGAAAACCGCCGGATGTACTCTCGCAGGGATTCCCCTGGCTGCTGGCGGCAGCTTCGGAGATCCCATGAGTTTCCAGGGTGCACGTACATACCCTAAAAATTTCCAGCAAAAGCCTTGACCAGGTCGTCCCAGTCGGAGATCTGCGCAGGAGGCAGATGCTCTAGCCAGGCCCGTGCAGCGTCGGAGAGGACAAGGGGGAGGTTGCGGATGATGAGGTTGTCATCGTCCGCCCCTCCCAACTGGCATGCCAGCCGGTAGTCATCAAGCCACAAGTCCGGCCTTGTCTCTCCCGAGTACTTGGTGATGGTAGTCGGGGCTCGGAAATAGGCCGGGAACGGCGCTCGTCGTATGGCCCGGTTGAAGACTCGCGGACCCGGTGGCTCGGGTGAGGGGCTTTGATCCTCCTTACTGTCGTAGCGTCCCCCGCGCCTGGGATGGTAGCCTCGGCGCACCTTCTCCTCGAGGCAGGCTCGACGGTGGCGGCGGTGTTGCTCGGCGCCGAGGCGATCCGGGGCTGCAGGCGTCCTGTCCCATGTGCGCTTGGTGTGAACCGAGGCCTCCCGCATGCGTCGGGAGGGCGCTGCGCGATGTTTCGAGGGGTCTCCTCGCCTCTGGGAGGCAGAGCTCTCAACTTGTCGGACAACGGCGTCTTCCAGGAGGCCCTTGAGCTCGCCCTGGATTCGTCGCCCTTCGGTGGTGGATGGCTCCGGCATCGCCCAAAGCAACATTGCTGCTGCGGCTAGGCTCTAGCCGGCCCCGTTGAAGGCCGGGGGCGGCATCGCCCTGGCATCATCAATGATACGGCGCTGGACGTCCTGGGCCCGATGACGCGCTCCTCCAGCGAGTGCCTGGCCTGCCCACTCCTGCTCGATGTTTTGCCGGAGCTGCACAAGTCGCCCCGCTTCTTCGTCGAGCTTGGTCTGCATCTCGCGGAGTTGCTCAAGCTATGTGTCCTGACCCCCCGCAGGGACTTGGACCACAGCTAGCTCCCGCGGGATCTCAACGCGAGATGCAGGTGCAAGGGCGCCGTCACTTCCTAGCATACCAAGGTGGTTTTCTCCGCCGTGATCCTCCTGATCGATGTGGAAGCACTCGCGATTTGGGTCGCAACCCTCGTCATCAAGGCTGTGACCATCATCAGAGCAGCCGGAGAGGCAATGGTCACATGCGGACATGAAGTCATGCATGGCACGGGGATCACGGAGCCCAGAGAAATCCCAACTGACGTCAGGGTTGCCCTCTTCCTCGGAACCCGCAGGTCCGGAAGTTGAGACAGCCGTCAGTCGGTCCCAAGTCGACCACATATATATGGTACCCCGGAAGGTCAGGATATGCCCTAACGAAAGTGCTCACCGAAGCGGGGTCGCTTGGTGGATCAAAACTGAATCTAAAGGGAACAGGGTGGAAAACGGATGGTACCTTTTGGTCAATGGACGGTGGCGAAGTCGCGTCGAGGACGGACTGCACCGTTATCTCAGGTACGAGGCTAACACCCAGCAAGTCCTTCACAAGGGTGCTGGCATCATCAGTCCGCTCGGGGTTGGCACGTTGCGAGGAAGCGATGCCCGTCGTTGTCTCAGGTCGAGGATAATGCCCGACATGTCCCCCGCAGGGGTGCCGGTGTCGTCGACTCGCTCTGGTTTGACAGCCGATGAGGTGTCGCATCCTGCCTGGCCATGGTTGCCCCGTCTCCGTCTCCTCTGGCGAGGAGGGTGGCGGGGTAAAGCCGGGTGTTCCTCTTCTACCACGGGGAGATGCCGTCGTCGAGTTCGCCTCCGCTGGGCGAGCCGTCGACCGTCGTTGTTGTCATGCTGCGGAGGGAGCAGTACCTTGTCGTAGCTGCCGTCGAGGGACATGAACTCGAGACTTTCGAAGCGGAGCACCGTCCCGGGCTGAAGAGGCTGCTGAAAGCTCCCCATCTGGAACTCAACAGGAAAGTATTCGTTAACACGCAGCGAGCCCCTACCTGGCGCGCCAGCTGTCAGTGTTTTGGACCCGGGGGGCCCTCAGCCGGACCGACTAGTGAATTTTAGTGCCGCATGCCCCTGTCCAGATGGGTTGATGTAAGATGGAACACAAGCGATGGAATGAGGCTTATATTATTCTGCACCAGGGGGCGCTTGCAGTAGGGGTTACAAGCGTTGCGGGAGAGCGAGAGCGAGCGAGAGAGAGAGAGAGAGAGAGAGAGAGAGAGAGAGAGAGAGAGAAGGAGAGGGTTCGGCCTTGAGGCGAGCCGTCGAGGGCTGCCTCCACCGCGTCTCTCCTACTCTGTCTGCCTCCGCTCGTCCGCGTCGTGCGTCCGTGTGTTCGTACGTGCGTCTCTTGTCCCCCGTCCCCCTCCCCCCTCGTGGGGCCCTGGACACCCCTTTTATAGACACAAGAAGATGCCCAGCTGTACAATGGGGGTGTAGCTTGGAGCTAACGTGGCTGGCAGGGAAGTGCCCTGAGCCTTGTACAGATAATAACATGGCTGTCGGGGAAGCGCCTTGAGCCCTATAGATGTACCAACGTGGCCGTCGGTGGAGTGCCTTGAGCCCTATAGAGGTAATAATGTGGCCGTCGGAGAAGTGTCTTGGGCCCTATAGAAGCATAGCTGGCGGTGCGGCATGGATCCTGCTGACGTTTCCTTGCTTCCGTAGGGGGTTTGAGGGCACCCGACGTCATGGACGCACGCGGGGAACCATCATTACCTGTTACCGGAGTAACTTAGATGGGACATCGGTCTTGTTCCCTCGTAGCCTGAGGCGACTAGCTAGGGGTAGGGTAATGATGGATCCCCAGTAGTGTAACTGATACGAGGCTGAGGTCGGGCGAGGCGACGACTCCTCCGAGGCCGAGGCTGAGGTCGGGCGAGGCGAAGTCCTTCCCCCGAGGCCGAGGCTGAGACCGAGGCCCAGGGTCGGGCGAGGCGGAGTCCTTCTCCCGAGGCTGAGGCTGAGGCCGAGGCCTAGGGTCGGGCGAGGCGGAGTCCTTCCCCCGAGGCCAAGGCTGAGACCGAGGCCTAGGGTCGGGCGAGGCAGAGTCCTTCTACCGAGGCCGAGGCTGAGACCGAGGCCTGGGGTCGGGCGAGGCGGAGCTCGCTGCTGCGCCCGAGGCCGAACTTTGGGGAAGGCCACGACTGTTGTTAGTCTTTCCCTGGTGGCTGGCACAGTTGCCGGAGCGGAGTGAACGGCGCTGTTTTCCTGTCAGAATGGTCAGTAAAGGGGGCAAAGTGACTACGGTCACTTCGGCCTTGCCGACTGAGGCACGCGTGTCAGGATAAGGTGTCAGGCGATCCCTGCATTAAATGCGCATGCGATACGGTCGGTTGGTATGGTGATTTGGGCGAGGTCGCTGCACGACAAAGTCTGCCTGAGCTGGGCTTTGGGCGAGCCGAGGGTGCGCCTGCTGACTGAGGGGACCCTCGGGCGAGGCGTGAGTTCGTCCAGGACTACCGTTCTTGCCCGAGGCTGGGCTCGGATGAGGTCGCGTCCCTTGGTAGATGAAGCCTGCTTTTTATCGGTCGTTTATGGTTTGTTCTGAAGATGTTTTCCAGCCGAATTAAGGTGCATTGGGGGTACCCCTAATTACGGTCCCCGACAGTTGGCTTCCCAGCGTTTCACGGGACCTCCTCCTCTTCCCGTCAACTGCCTACTTTCTCGCAGAGATATGCCTGTGGTATCTCCCCTTCCATACGAACCTGTTAGTTTGGCATTCCTGTTGTTGTGTGTGCTGCTGCTAATGGATGGGGACACATGTGAGAACATGGCGTGTTGCCGTCGAAACCCCATTGCCCAACGTTCTGCAATTTCGTGAAGTCTGCACTAATATTATGCGTTCTTTGAGTTGAATATAGCCTTTGTTTAAGGCAATCTGTCTCTTTCCCTTTCGCATAGACAACCAAACATTCAATATGTCTTTGAATAGCTACTATCGAACACATGAACACACTTGATCAGCCATCCGCTTCGGCGCTGGCACATGTGTCGCGTTATGCAATTTCGTTTTGTTCTCAGCAGGTTCGTCAAAAGCGGCCAGGTTAGTGACTGTCAAGCTTTTGATGTTGTTTGTATCTACTACAACTCTATGCGCATACTAAGATGCGTGTGCACGACGTTTGTAGGCGACAAGTCCTTACTCGACTTTCCTACAACGGTTGCCACTGCTAACAGACACCATCGCAAACAGAGAATGTGTCGTACGCTTGTGTCTGCTGAACAAGCATGTGCCAACAATGGTTTTTCCCTACCGCATGTCTTTTCCAAAATAATCTTTTGGTTTCATATGTGGTGCACGTTAAAGAAAGCCTATGAATTTCTGCTCGCCTTCCTGCTTATAGTTAGCACGGATGCAGCCTCACCGCCTCTTGAGCGATCATACATCGAGCTACTTAAAGGTACTTGTGTACCACCTATATTATTTTCTCTACATGTTCCTAATGTAATCCATGCAGCGTTTACACATATTTGCCTGTAGAGGCCTACAAAGATCGCTCATACTATGGTGGCCCATCGGACGAGTGCCCACATTGTGGCGTCGTTTTCTTGTTTCTGCAACGGGTCAAAAGTGTGTCTGCTGTTGCACAGCGCAGGCTTGTGTACAACCTTTGTTGCAGAGGAGGCAAGATTGTTTTGGAGCCTTACAAATGTCCATCGGCAACCTTATGTGACCTGCTGCGATCCGATGGTGATAGTCGTGCCAGAAGGTTCCTTAGGCAAATTCGCTCATACAATTCCCTTTTCGCGTTTACCTCACTAGGTGCGTCGTTGATAGATCGATAAATAACGGTACTGCACCTTATGTTTTCAAAATCAATGGTGTCGTACACCGTCGCATTGGCTCGCTACTACCCAGTCATGGATTACGACCACAGTTTGCGCAGCTTTACATATATGACACTGAACACGAGGTGCAAAATAGGTTGGGCATGTTTGAGAACGAGCCTGATGTCCATGATCGTCCAGATCCAGAGGTGGCCCGTTTATTACTTAACATGCTAGATGAGCATAACAAGCTGGTCGCGGTATTTCGCTTTGCTAAAGAACGTTTAGATGAAGAAGGCGACCAAAAGGTGATGTTGTGATTGTTAGGCTGTAACACACGTCATGACACACAATACAACTTACCGGCCAATGGTGAGCTCGCTACTGTAATAGTGGGTGATTGCTTACCTTCACAATACAAGTATGATGTCCTCGTGCACGCTAGAGAGGGTGGACTCAAACATGTTTCGTGCTTGCACCCGTCCTACATGGCCCTGCAGTACCCGTTGCTTTTCCCTTACGATGATCGTGGATATCACCTTGGAATAAAATACACTATCGTGGGAGAAGGCGAAGCCACATGCCGCAAGTATGTTACGATGCTTGAATTTGTTAGACATCGTTCACACTATAGGCTCAACGAACCGAACCCATTCACTTGCTATGGTAGGCTGAGCAACCAGCTAGCTGTCGATGCGTATTCTACGATCGAGGCATCTCGATTGCGATTCATAGCGGACCACCAAAAAGAATTGCATTGTGAATCCATACAGGGGATAACAGACGCCATTGGCAGGGGTCTCACTAGTGCAGATTCAGTTGGTGGAAGAGTGATCGTGCATGCATCTTTTACGGGCGGCCGAAGGTACCATGTAATGAACTACCAAGACACGATGGCCATCTGCAGAGTATACGGCTCGCCAGATCTCTTCGTCACCTTCACATGCAACCCTAAATGGAAGGAGATAGTCGATGCGCTTCGCTTCGAGCCTGGTCAGCAGGCATGCGATCGTTCCGATATCGTTGTAAGGGTCTTCCATATGAAGGTCGATGAATTCATAGCAGACATTAGAGAAAATAAAATTTTTGGTCCTATTCATGCTAGTGAGCTTCATCTTGACATATTGAGTGGTCCCTTAATATTGCTTTGCATGCTCTCATCTGTAGCCTTTCCTATGCAGTGATTTATACCGTAGAATTCCAAAAAGGGGCCTACCATACATACATTGTCTTCTATGGTTGCTTGGTGGTCGTTCAGAGATAGAGGCCTGTGCCATTGACGCTTTCATATGTGCTAAGATACTGGCGTTGCCATGGACCCCTTGGGTTATGCTCTCGTTGATGAATTCATGGTACATGGTCCATGCGGTGATTACAACAGGCGGTGTCCATGCATGAAAAACGACAGATGCTCTAAGAAATTTCCTAAGACATACCAAGACGAGACTGTCATTAACGCTTTTGGCTATACCCTTTATAGAAGATGAAACAGCTGCCGGTTCATAGTAAAAGGTGGAGTAAAATTAGACAATAGGAGCGTAGTGCCATATAATATGCAATTGCTCAAAAAATACAATGCCCATATTAATGTCGAGTGGTGCAACAAAACACACATGATCAAGTACTTGTTTAAATATGTTACCAAGGGAAGTGATCGAGCCAAGATATATTTTGAGTTGACTGCGAACACAACTAATGCATCTCCAGGTCCTCAAATAGCCCCGCCAAATGAGATTCGTGAATACATAGATGCCAGATACCTATCAACATGTGAAGCTCTATGGCGAATCTTCGAATTTGACATTCACTTTAGAGTACCTTTTGTGGAACGTCTGACAGTGCACTTACCTAAAAAAACGTCGTGCAGTACGAGCCTAGGGCAGACCTACAAGCGTTGCTTTTGAGCCGTGCAGCAAAGAAGACAATGTTAACTGAATGGTTTGAAACAAACCTGAAACATAGTGATGCATGTCGCCTGACTTATTGTGATTTCCCCAGAGAGTGGTCGTGGGACGTTTCTATTAGATGTTGGCGTAGAAGGATGTTGTCGTCTACTAAGATTGGTCGCATGTACTACGTGCACCCAACAGCTGGGGAGCTATACTATCTACGCATGCTCTTGATGTTTGTTTCTGGTGCGATGAGCTTCGTTGATACGAGGACCTTCCAAAATACCGTGTACAAAAGATTCAGAGAGGCATGCGAAGCACGTGGTTTGCTCGATGGTGACAACGAGTGGAACCTTCTATTTGATGAGGCAATACTCTCTGCCTCGGCGTTTCAGCTTCGACAAATGTTCGTTACCATTGTCGTTCATTGTCCTGTTTGCAATGTTCGTGATTTATTTGACAAATATTGGATCTACTTCACCGATGACATACACCGTGGTCTTAGAGAAGCCCTTGGCAACCCGCACTACACAGCTCCACATGAACAACTTCTTATGTTGCTTTTGAGGAAGCTAGCAGACACGTTCGCTAACAGTGGTGCCAACATAGCTGATTATGACCTTCCAATCTTATCGTCCTGTTGTGACGTAGTGTTTGGCAACCGGTTGATAAACGATGAACTGAGTCCTAAACCATTGCTATTGTGTGACCATGCTGCCGCTGCTGTCTTGTAGTTGAATGCTGACCAACGGCTCATTTTCAAAAAGCTAACTGAATCTGCGCTCTCCTGCTCGCGAGGTGTATTTTTCGTATGTGGACATGGTGGGACGGGTAAAACTTTCTTGTGGAATGCTATACTCACACATTTGAGGTCCCAACAAAAAATTATGCTTGTTGTAGCGTCCTCTGACGTGGCTTCACTACTATTACCAAAAGGCCGTACTGCTCATTCACGTTTCAAAATACCCTTCGATCTAGATGAGGGTGGTGTTTGTGGTGTCAAGAGAGGTACCATGCTATCTGAACTTATACAACGGACTTCTCTTGTCATATGGGACGAGGCGCCGATGACCCATATGCATTGCTTTGAGGCCCTAGACAGGACTATGCGTGATATTCTTTCGAAACATAGAGCGGAAAATGCGAACATCCCATTTGGTGGCAAACCTATTGTGCTTGGAGGAGACTTTCGCCAGATTTTACCCGTGGTGCGCAAAGGTTCACGATATGCCATAATGAACGCATTAGTTACCAGCTCACCGTTGTGGCAACATGCTACTGTTTTGAAACTGCGAACAAATATGAGGCTCTCCAACCCGTCTTTACATGGGAAGGAACGTGCGGACTTGGAACAGTTTAGCAAATGGGTCTTTGATATCGGCGATGGTGCTCTGCCAGCAATGACAAGAGGAGACGAGTCCGAACCTACATGGGTTACGATTCCTCAAGATTTGTTGATACGCACGGATGGTGATGCTACTGCGGCACTCATATCCGAGGTCTACCCAGATTTGTTAGAGAAATATATGGACCCTACATACTTAGCTACACGCGCCATTGTATGTCCTAATAACCTTACAACCGATAAAATAAACGACTACATTGTCTCAATGCTCCCTGGACATGGTGTCCAATGCCTTAGCTGTGACACGATCTCAAAGGCGTCTGAAAGCATACCTGATTTTGACATGCTATATCCTACTGAATTCCTAAACTCTATTAATGCAGCAAATTTCCCTTGCCACAAACTCGTGCTAAAAAGAGGCGTCACAGTCATGCTGTTATGTAACTTGAACCAGACTGCGGGGCTTTGTAATGGAACAAGGATGCTTGTAACTGAGGTCGGGCATCGTGTTCTTAAATGCGTAGTACTAACGCCCTTCGAAGTCGGCGAAGAGGTTTTCATATCGAGGATTGCGCTTAACACTACCGATGTCAAATGGCCCTTCACATTACAAAGAAGACAATTTCCAATACGAATATGTTATGCCATGACGATTAATAAGAGCCAGGGTCAGACCCTCTCAACGGTTGGCCTCTACCTTGACAGTTCTGTGTTTACGCATGGCCAGCTTTACGTCACTGTTTCAAGGGTTACATCTAGAAGTGGTCTTAGAATTTTGATTGAAAATCCTGATGGTTTTTGCGGATCACAGACTCGAAACGTTGTTTACCGAGAAGTGTTGCGGGCCGTAGATGCGGACCCCCTGTAGACTTCTTAGTGCATAATCGACTCAGACTTGTACATAACCAATGTGTAAAATAAAAATGTGTATACCGGCAACACGTTTAGTTATTGTACCTATTCTGTTCTACGACTGCTTCCCCACCAAAAGAATTTTTTGTCTCATATATCATTCGTCTAGCGGCCTACTGGCATGCAAGCACTATATGTCGCAAGTTTACAAAGGGAAACCGCTATGTCTGCATGCTCCAATAGATCTTGTCATACAACATCCGTGGTAGATGCCTACTCAATGATGTTGACCTAACTTTACCTGGCATGTTTCTCCTATCCTA
The DNA here is from genome assembly GCA_029449295.1 of Zea luxurians. NCBI lineage: Eukaryota > Viridiplantae > Streptophyta > Magnoliopsida > Poales > Poaceae > Zea > Zea luxurians. The sequence continues at coordinate 425,687 of JAOPSE010000150.1, read as the reverse complement.
AATATTTTTTTTGTAAACATACTGCCCTTATCAGCATCGAGTGTAGTGTTTATTGGTTGCTTATTTCGCTGGAAATGACTGACCTCTGCTTCATTACTGCAGATGGGGGACATACTCATTCCTAGCCTTATGGTTGGAGACTGCTCTCATAGCTTGTGTGTGCGTGTCTCTAGGCTTTGGGAATTCCTTAATCCTTAGGATGACAGTAGGCTCCTGCATACTGATCTTGTTTTGCTTGATGAAGAGGTAGATCCATCTTTATACTGGTCTAATACTTGTGCATGCATAATAACCATCAGCTCAGACAACATGATATACAATGTCCTATGCAATTCTTCTATACAGTGTTCTATGCAATTCTTGCGTGTTGCTTAAAATGTTACCTCCTTTTGTTAGGGAAACAACATACATGCCCAGATCTATCCTCCATTGTGCCAACAGTTCAATGCGCTGCTCAATGAGGGAGGGATATACAACTTGAAGTATTTCTTAGTCAGGAAAGCTAACAGATTCTACAAACCGGTAGAAAACTGCAACATGATCAGCTTTACAAAGTGGACTTCCTTGCCCGGTAGAAAACTGCAACATGCTACAAACAAGTTGCCCATAGTGGGAAATAAAAAATGCCATCTTCCTTGCAGAGGAAAACTGGTTCTAAACTACATATGTCTTCAGTTGACCATACTTCATTGCAATGTACCTTAGAATATATCATTTTTCCTGCTCAGCCAATCCTCCATGTCTAATATTATCCATTGCCCGGACAAAGTTTCCTTTACTACATGGGCATACCATGCACACTGTGCTCATATAGAAGATTACTAAACAGCTTCAGCTACCATCGACCATTTAAACAAGCGGCTATTATGGAACTCTAAATGCACAGTTTACGACTTTTGTTTCTTTGCGATGTCCACACCTAACACGATACAATGAGAAATTTATTTGTAAACTCACTGTTCTTCACTCTAACAGGGATACCGGGCCAACCGTTGATGTTGTGCTTTGGGGCGAGCGGGCCACAGCTTTCCCAGCTGAACAGGTCCATAGGGACAGTGGATCCTCACTACAGATCATAATATTTGTTGGCACTCTCGTGAGGAGCTACGCTGGTAAGTCTACTACATCCCTTTGGTTGCACTGCTAATACGCATGAGCATCTGAAAGGTTCCATTGTATTTTAGATAATGTGTCTTTATCGGGAGGATCATCATGCAAGTGGTACATAAACGCACCGGTCCCGGAAGTAAACGCTCTCAGAGCTAGTAACTTACTCATCATGGGTTTTCAGACATACAATTTTCAGTCGTCTTTCTCACCAAATTTGATTACTGTCATTCGTAAACTGGCGTGGGTAAACAGTGCTGAAACCAACCACCACCCTGTCATTTGGGATCAGGGCAAAGCAGCTGCTGAGAGTACAGTAATTGGCTAATTGCAGTTCCTGAACATAAGAAGCTCAAGGATATTAAGTACCTCCATCCTTTTGAAAATAAGGTGAGGTCCCACTACTCGGCTAAACCTTGCAGTCCTAAGGTTTATCACAGGTTCATAACTGTTCACTTCAATTACATTGTTTACAGAAGAAGGAATGGCTTGTCATTGTAAAGGTTCTCAAGATTGATAGCTCATGGTGGTACAACGCATGCAAAAAATGCCTTAGGACAACCAAACCGCACGATGACACATACAAGTGCACCAATAATTCCTATGACAACATAGGATCGCCTACCCCAAGGTCAGCTCTTATACGTCTCTCCCCGTTTTTGTTAAGGTCCTGCTAGACACCTTCTATTTAAATCTAAAAATGTTAACTCACACGCGTTCCAAACTAAACACACTGTGAGCATGATAGACACAGACCAACTTTACCCCTTTCAGTTGCATATTGCAATTTGCAAGTAAATAATAAAAAAGATGTAAAAATCATCATACACATTTCATACTTGGCTTTGATTCTTGAACCCATCGGTAACAGCAATGCAAAGATTCATAGATACCCAGCTGATGTCAGGGATGTAAATATGCCCTAGAAATTCGTTTGAGGTATGCACAACATTAAAACAGGGGCAATAGCCCTGTGTAAGGGTTTGCTTACCAATCAAGTAGATAGCAGATATGGCTACTTGATTTCCAACTACCACCACAAGAGTTGCTATTATGGAGATTGTCCAGTATGTGGCTTGTGCAGTTAGAGTATCTTAGCTTTAGTGAAGTTTAGTGCGCAACACATTAACATACCTTACATCTGTGAGATAGGCCTATGCCAGTTTGTGCAAGTGTGCTTGTTCTGGTGATATAGCTGGAAGAAAAGCCATGAAAGCAAACTATGGCAACTAAAGGAGACATTTAGTGTCTAGGCCAAAATTTAGAACTAAATTGAACTAAGGGTTTCACCGTCTACAGATTTCATGATTTGTGATGTCCAGCAATCAAACCACTCTGTGCAGGTACAAGATATCCCTCACTGCTGAAGACGATACTGACACCGCCGAGTTTATCTTCTTTGGACGAATGGCGCGGCGCCTTATAAAAAATGTGGACGCCCTCATCTCGACTAATCCACCCGGTTTCATTCCAAGAGAAATTACAAATCTAAGTCTTTCGAGTGGAATGTTAGCTTCACCGAAAGCACAATTATTTAAAGCAGTGTTTCCTTCCAAGTGAATGCTATAAACGCAGAAATTGATGGTGGCAACATACTTCCAACTACACCGTCCTCACAGCCATTGTCGACCATACTTTCGCAAGGTAAAGCTTATCGTATCTATTTAGTCGAGCTATGTACGTTAGTTTGTGCCAAGTTAGGAATGAAACTAACGCTTTGTTTTCTCTGCTTGTTTATTTCCATTCTGTTCTACCTGTATATGATGGGTCACCTAAGGCTAAAACGACACAGACTGCAGAGTCTGCTGGATATACACAAACTGGCACTGTGCTCACCTGAAACTAGGCAACTTTATAAAAAAAGTACAAAAAATTCCTGAAACTACGCTGATTGAAACTAAACTGGTCAAATTGAGTAATGATTTGTGCATATGGAAAAAGCACTAAACTTTTACACTACAAACATGCTGCACAAACTACACCACAAATTCAGCAGAACATATGCTAAAAAGAGGCTAATATGCATCATTTGTCGAGAACACCATATGCTGCACACATGTTGCGCATAGAACTGGTATCTATCTCAGAAAATTACTTGAAGCAACCACAACATTATAGCTCAGGTAGATGTTCAGAATATGTTCCAGCAATATTAAAGACTCGACCACATTACACTAGGATAGGCCATGCTAGCGTTTAGGCCATAGTATTACAGTTTAGAGTCATTTTTTCCATCTACAGAACAAGCATTTCCCCCTTCTGATTGAGTATGTTTCTTTTTTAGTGCAGGTCTTTTCACTGCGCCCTCTCCCCATCAACTACAACTCTTCTTGCTCTAACCTTTTTTTGTCTGCTTGCTAACTCTGCAGCAGGACAAGGATCAGGTGTCACACAAAACAAGGGGGCTGCCTTCATCCGTGAGCCGTCACTGACACCAGAGAGTCACAAAGTTTCGTCTAGCGCCAAGGCGCTGCTGTACTCAATGGAACAAAATAGCTACCTACAGTATAGAGTGATGTTCTCCTTCCGTATACACTAAGAAACAAGCCTTAGACATGTCTTTTTGTTGCAGTGTAATTTACAGACAGCCCCACATCAGGGAGCCAATCTGCTGCTAGGAACAGAAATTATCACTTCTCCGCCTAACGTGTAGACGCCATCAGGAGCTGCTTACAGTGTGCTAGATGGGTCTACAAACAAGACTCATAAAAGTGTTACTGGAAAAATGTTAGCTTCATGCCAAGCAATCTACCTAGCCTGTTATTCCCATATCATGTCATCACTTTTACATGCATGCCATGGGACCAAACTTTAGATAGGTCTCGCACATCGCCTTCCAAGAAGGTTGCCAAGAAACTTTTTAGAGATGATGGCACAGGAGATGACGATGCTGCTGGTTCCACAGATGTTGATGCTGAGTAACGGTATGTCTAATTCTCCCCTACAACTTCATGAAATATATGCTTCCAAGTGTTCCAATTGCATGTAGTATAAGGCAGTGGGTACTAGGCAACCCTAAACCCCAATTTGCTTAATGATATGGCTCCAATCTCTAGGGGGTTCCTACACGTTATTAAGGAGACTAAGTGCCATCGTGCTATGACCCAAAACCCAAAACGAAAGACAAAAGAAAGGAACAATACATTGAGATTCGATAATCATAATTTCTTTTCTGGTGCAAAAAGAATGTGACATTACAGCCTTTCAATTCAAATAAACAACAGAAACATTCCAAGCACATATTAATAGTGCTCCCCCAAATAAGTCACACAGATTGATAACTATTTTAAGGTTAGATGCAATTTCTTGATAAATCAACTGAGAAGGTAAAAAGAGAGTTCTCTTATTTTGTACAATAGTTACTGATAACCCAAGACTCCAAGAGATCTTGGATGCATGCTGCATCTACATAGCTTGCCTTAAGCAGTTACATTATTCCAGGACAAAAGAAAAACATTTGCACCAAGAGTTGCAATACAAGACCATGAAAGAAATGGTAATGGAGAAAAGGTTAAGTTACTTTGCAAACAACATTTAATCATATTTTGTAGAAAAAGAGCAATTGACATAAACAAGTACCTCTGGATTTCAGTGCGTCAGATAGTTGTTGCCTCATGTTAATGATCCTATCAGCCATGGCCTTCAGTTCCAGAGTCCATTCGTTGAACATATCGATGGAAGTTAATAAATAGAATCAAACAACAGGAAGTAACCACTTTGTATAGCTCTTGGACCCACGTCTGAATATGGCACTGCAATAACTACTTTTAACTGACTAGAACACTGTGATGCATAGGAACAACATTCAAAGCAAGCTCGCATGTCATCAGATATCTCAAATAAGCATTCTAAAACTAACAATAGGTCCATATGCGGTTCATTGAACTAATATATAAACAAAAGAGAAAATGGTGTAACCTTCTACCAATACAGGTCAAATTAGAAATTAGCAAGTTTTCAGAAAAGAGGTCAATAGGCTAAAACACCAACAAGTCAAAAAATCGATAGTCAAATGATTTTGAATGGTTTGCCTTCATAACATCTTCCGTCGAGATCTACGAAAAAACTAAGACATTATATTTGAGATTGCAATGCTTGCTAAAACTTGTTAATTGATTGCTACCCTTTTTTAGTTGCAGTGCTTTTGGACACAAGCACCACCAGCTATGGAGGCCCGCTTTTGGGAACTGAGGATCGCTTTTGGGAACTATCCCAGTTCATCTAGGTTGCTATTAGAACTTCCCCCTGCTGTGCAGGGAGTATGGTTTTATGCTTGTAAGATATGGGCAGCGCTATGTTGTGTGCTTGACTGCAAGATATGTCTTTTGGTGCTTGGTCATAGCTATGCTATGCGTGCAATCCTGTGAGGACCATACTCGCGATGTGTAAAGCATGCCTATATTGTCTAGGCCTGAACAAACCAGAAACATTGCTTCCCTTAGTACTTCTACTATTTCTCTTTGTCGTTCTGTTCTACTACCAGCCATCTATTTGTCGTTCCTATGTAAAGCATGCCTATATAGTCTATTTGTTGTTCTGTGCTACTACCATCCATCTATTCTGTGTTGCTACCAGCCATCTCTTTATCTTATAGTACAAGAAATAAACGCCGGAGCAGCTCCTATGTTCCATTGAAGAACGAAGACAGTCCAATTCTGGATGATAAGAAAAATACTAAGGTATATCATGTAACCCATCCTTGAATTTCAGATCACCTTTATTCATATGTTGTAGGTAGGCTATATTGTCATGGTGGATAAATTTACCAATAGAATTGCGTGGTTGACCAGCTGAGCTAGCCTCTAATTATACTATTGCATCATGATAGTCACACTTAGCATGGTACGTAATGAACTCATCCTGAATAATGCTCTAGAACTTTTGTTTAGTTCTGGTTGAAGTTGCCCGTCAATTTATGTGTTATAATTTGTTGAACATTATAAATTTTCCAGTGTTAAGCGTCCTGATTTTTTTTCTAAAAAACTCACAATTTTACCCAACCAGAATGCATTCAAGTTATGCAATTCAAAAAAAATTGGAAAAGGATTGGCATCCTTTGATCCATGAGAAGGTCATGAAGGAAAAGTTTTCTATGCTCCTTTAATTTGAACCCTTTCTTTTGACTTTGTATTGGTTTGTTGTAAACCTTTGGCACCTGTAGAACATATATTCTAGAGCAAACTAGTTAGTCCAATTATTTGTGTTGGGCAATTCAACCACCAAAATCATTTAGGAAAAGGTTTGACCCTATTTCCCTTTCAATCTCCCCCTTTTTGGTGATTGATGCCAACACAAACCAAAGCAAATGTATAAGTGCAGAATTGAACTAGTTTGCATAAGGTAAGTGCAAAGGTTGCTTGGAATGAAACCAATATAATTATTTCAATAGATATGCATGGATTGTTTTCTTCTTATTTAAAATTTTGGACCACATTTGCACAACGAGTTTTGTTTTTGCAAATTCTTTGGTAAATTCTTTTCAAAACCCTTTTTGCAAATAGTCAAAGGTATATGAATAAGATTGAAAGAAACATTTTCAAAATTTGAATTTTTCTCCCCCTGTTTCAAATGCTTTTCCTTTGACTTAAACAAAACTCCCCCTCAATGAAATTCTCCCCTTAGTGTTCAAGAGGGTTTTACAAATTTTTGAAGATACTACAACTTTCTCCCCCTTTTGAAAACACATTAAGATACCAATTTGAAAACTTCATTTTTAAAATTCGTTGGTGGTGGTGCGGTCCTTTTGCTTTGGGCTAATACTTTCTCCCCTTTGCCATGAATCGCCAAAAACAGATACTTGTGAGTGAAATATAAGCCCTATTACTTTCTCCCCATTGGTAAACAAATAAATATGAGTGAAGATTATACCAAAGTGGAGAGATGGCGGAATACCGGCAAAGAGTAGATAATACAGATGGAGTTGAGTGGAAGCGTCGTCTTTGCCGAATACTCCATTTCCCTTTCAATTCTATGACTAACCATAAGGAGACACTTGAAAGCATATTAGTCATAGACATAAAAGAGATATGATCAAAGGTATATAAATGAGCTATATATGCAAAGTATCAATCAAAGTTCCAAGAATCAAGAATATTTAGCTCATTCCTAAGTTTGGTAAAGGTTTTCTCATCTAAAGGCTTGGTAAAGATATCGGGTAATTGTTCTTTGGTGTTAATATAAGCTATCTCGATATCCCTCCTTTGTTGGTGATCTCTTAAAAAGTGATACCGAATGGCTATGTGCTTAGTGCGGCTGTGCTCAATGGGATTATCCGCCATGCGGATTGCACTCTCATTATCACATAGGAGAGGGACTTTGCTAAATTTGTAGCCATAGTCCCTAAGGGTTTGCCTCATCCAAAGCAATTATGCGCAACAATGGCCTGCGGCAATATACTCGGCTTCGGCGGTGGAAAGAGCTACTGAGTTTTGTTTCTTTGAAGTCCAAGACACCAGGGATCTCCCCAGAAACTGACAAGTCCCTGATGTGCTCTTCCTATCAATTTTACACCCTGCCCAATCAACATCTGAATATCCTAATAAGTCAAAAGAGGATCCCTTGGGGTACCAAAGACCAAACTTAGGTGTATGAACTAAATATCTCAAGATTCTTTTCATGGCCCTAAGGTGAACTTCCTTAGGATCGGCTTGGAACCTTGCACACATGCATACGGAAAGCATAATATCCGGTCGAGATGCACATAAATAGAGTAAAGATCCTATCATCGACCAATATACCTTTTGATCTACGGATTTACCTCCCGTGTCGAGGTCGAGATGCCCATTGGTTCCCATGGGTGTCTTGATGGGCTTGGCATCCTTCATTCCAAACTTGGTGAGTATGTCTTGAATGTACTTAGTTTGGCTGATGAAGGTGCCCTCTTGGAGTTGCTTGACTTGAAATCCTAGAAAATACTTCAACTTCCCCATCATAGACATCTCAAATTTTTGTACCATGATCCTACTAAACTCTTCACAAGTAGATTTGTTAGTAGACCCAAATATGATATCATCAACATAAATTTGGCATACGAACAAATCTTTTGCAATAGTTTTAGTAAAGAGAGTAGGATCGGCTTTGCCGACTTTGAAGCCATTAGTGATAAGAAAATCTCTTAGGTATTCATACCATGCTCTTGGGGCTTGCTTGAGCCCATAAAGCGCCTTAGAGAGTTTATAGACATGGTTAGGATACTCACTATCTTCAAAGCCTAGAGGTTGCTCAATGTAGACCTCTTCCTTAATAGGTCCATTGAGGAAGGCACTCTTCACGTCCATTTGATATAACTTAAAGCCATGGTAAGTAGCATAGGCAAGTAATATACGAATTGACTCAAGCCTAGCTACGGGTGCATAGGTTTCACCAAAATCCAAACCTTCGACTTGTGAATAACCCTTGGCCATAAGTCGTGCTTTGTTCCTTGTCACCACACCATGCTCATCTTGCTTGTTGCGAAATACCCACTTGGTTCCTACAACATTTTGATTAGGACGTGGAACCAAATGCCATACCTCATTCCTCGTGAAGTTATTGAGCTCCTCTTGCATTGCCAACACCCAATCTGAATCTTTAAGTGCATCCTCTACCCTGTGTGGCTCAATAGAGGAAACAAAATAGTAATGTTCACAAAAATGAGCGACTCGAGATCGAGTGGTTACCCCTTTATGAATATCGCCGAGGATGGTGTTCACGGGGTGATCTCTTTGAATCGCCTGGTGGACTTTTGGGTGTGGCGGTCTTGGACCCTGTTCATCTTCCTTGTCTTGATTATTAGCATCTCCCCCTTGATCATTGTCCTCCTCTTGAGGTGACTCATCTTCTTGATCTTCATTTTCATCATCTTGACCTTGATCCTCATCTTGGGTTGGTGGAGATGCTTGCATGGAGGAAGATGGTTGATCTTGTGCTTGTGGAGGCTCTTCTGATTTCTTAGGACACACATCCCCAATGGACATGTTCCTTAGCGCGACGCACGGAGCCTCTTCATCATCTAGCTCATCAAGATCAACTTGCTCTACTTGAGAGCCGTTAGTCTCATCAAACACAATGTCACAAGATACATCAACTAGTCCAGTGGATTTGTTGAAGACTCTATATGCCCTTGTGTTTGAGTCATAACCAAGTAAAAAGCCTTCTACAGCCTTAGGAACAAATTTAGATTTTCTACCTCTTTTAACAAGAATAAAACATTTGCTACCAAAGACTCTAAAATATGAAACATTGGGCTTTTTACCGGTGAGGAGTTCATATGATGTCTTCTTGAGGATTCAGTGTAGATATATCTGGTTGATGGAGTAGCAGGCGGTGTTAATTGCCTCGGCCCAAAACCGATCCAGTGTCTTGTACTCATCAAGCATGGTCCTCGCCATGTCAAGTAGAGTTCTATTCTTCCTCTCCACTACACCATTTTGTTGAGGTGTGTAGGGAGAAGAGAACTCATGCTTGATGCCCTCGGCCTCAAGAAAGCCTTCAATTTGAGAGTTCTTGAACTCCGTTCCATTATCGCTTCTTATCTTCTTGATCCTCAATCTGAACTCATTTTGAGCCTGTCTCAAGAATCCCTTTAAGGTCTCTTGGGTTTGATATTTTTCCTGCAAAAAGAATACCCAAGTGAAGCGAGCATAATCATCCACAATAACTAGACAGTACTTACTCCCGCCGATGCTTATGTAAGCTATCGGGCCGAATAGGTCCATGTGGAGTAGCCCAAGTGGCCTGTCGGTCGTCATGATGTTCTTGTGTGGATGATGAACACCAACTTGCTTCCCTGCTTGACATGCGCTACAAACCCTGTCTTTCGCAAAATGAACATTTGTTAGTCCCAAAATGTGCTCTCCCTTTAGAAGCTTATGAAGATTCTTCATCCCAACGTGAGCTAGTCGGCGATGCCAGAGCCAACCCATATTAGTATTAGCAATTAAGCAAGTGTCGAGTTCAGCTCTATTGAAATCAACTAGGTATAGCTGACCCTCTAACACTCCCTTAAATGCTACTGAATCATCACTTCTTCTAAAGACAGTAACACCTATATTTGTAAAAAGACAGTTGTAACCCATTTTGCATAATTGAGAAACAAAAAGCAAATTGTAATCTAATGAATCTATAAGAAAAACATTGGAAATAGAATGGTCAGGTGATATAGCAATTTTACCAAGTCCTTTGACCAAACCTTGATTTCCATCCCCGAATGTGATAGCTCTTTGGGGATCTTGGTTTTTCTCATAGGAGGAGAACATCTTTTTCTCCCCAGTCATGTGGTTTGTGCACCCGCTATCAATGATCCAACATGAGCCCCCAGATGCATAAACCTACAAAACAAGTTTAGGCCTTGTTCTTAGGTACCCAAACGGTCTTGGGTCCTTTCACATTAGAAACAAGCACCTTGGGTACCCAAACACAAGTCTTTGAGCCCTTGTGTTTGGCCCCAACATTTTTGGCAACTACTTTGCCTGATTTGTTAGTTAAAACATAAGAAGCATCAAAAGTCTTAAATGAAACAATAGGCTCATTTGATGCAATAGGATATTTGTTTTTAGACATCTTAACATGAGTAGAACACCTAGAGCTAGAAGCCTCATTCTTATAAATAAAATCATGGTGAGAAACAGAATGAGTCTTCTTTGCATGAATTCTCCTAATCTTATCCTCAGGATAACCAGCAGGATATAAAATATAGCCCTCGTTATCTTGAGGCATGGGAGCCTTGCCCTTAACAAAATTAGACAATCTTTTAGGGGCATTAATTTTAACATTGCCTCCCTATTGGAAGCCAATGCCATCCTTAATGCCTGGGCGTCTCCCACTATAGAGCATGCTTCTAGCAAATTTAAATTTTTTATTTTCTAAGTCATGCACATTAACTTTAGCACTAAGTTGAGCTATGTGATCATTTTGTTGTTTAATTAAAGCTAGGTGACCATGGATAGCATTAATATTAATGTCTCTACATCTAGTACAAGTAGAAACATGATCAATAGTAGATGTAGAGGGTTTGCAAACATTTAATTCATCAATCTTAGCATGTAACATGGCATTTTCATTTCTAAGATTGGAAATAACATCATTGCAAACATTTAAATCCTTAACCTTAGCAATTAATTTTTCATTCTCAATCTTAAGGCTAGCAAGAGAGGCATTCAATTTATCAATCTTAACAATTAAACTAGCATTATCATTTCTAAGATTGGTAATTGAATCATCACAAATAATTGACTTCTCAACCTTAGAAATTAAATTAGCATTCTCAATTCTAAGGTTGGAAATAGTGTCATGGCAAGTGCTAAGCTCACTAGTTAATTTTTCACATTTTTCTATCTCCTGAGCATAAGCATTTTTAACCTTAACATGTTTCTTGTTTTCCTTAATAAGGAAGTCCTCTTGGCTATCCAAGAGTTCATCCTTTTCATGAATAGCACTAATTAATTCATTCAATTTTTCCTTTTGTTGCATGCTTAGGTTGGCAAAAAGAGCAAACAAATTTTCTTTATCATCACTAGAGTTATCCTCGTCACTAGATGTTGCATATTTAGTGGAGGCTCTAGATTTTACCTTCTTTTTGTCGTCCCTTACCATGAGACACTTGTGGCCGACGTTGGGAAAGAGGAGGCCCTTGTTGATGGCGATGTTGGCGGCGTCCTCGTCGTCGGAGTCGGTGGAGCTCTCGTCGGAGTCCCACTCGCGACAAACATGGGCATCGCCGCCCTTCTTCTTGTAGTACTTCTTCTTTTCCCTCCTCTTTCCCTTCTTGTCGTCGCCCCTGTCACTATCACTAGATAATGGGCATTTAGCAATGAAATGACCGGGCTTACCACATTTGTAGCAAACTTTCTTGGAACGGGGCTTGTAGTCTTTTCCCTTTCGTTGCTTGAGGATTTGGCGGAAGCCGTTGATGATGAGCGCCATCTCCTCATTGTCGAGCTTGGAGGCATCGATGGGGAGCCTACTTGACGTAGACTCTTCTTTCTTCTCTTCCGTTGCTTTGAAGGCAATGAGTTGCATCTCGGGTGTTGAGGTGGTGCCTTGCTCGATGATTTTCTTGGAGCCTTTGATCATCAATTCAAAGCTCACAAATTTTTCTATAACCTCCTCGGGAGACATTAGCTTGTATCTAGGATCACCACGAATTAATTGAACTTGTGTAGGATTAAGAAACACGAGTGATCTTAGAATAACCTTGACCATTTCATGGTCATCCCATTTTGTGCTCTCGAGGTTACGCACTTGGTTCACCAAGGTTTTGAGCCGGTTGTACATGGCTTGTGGCTCCTCCCCTTGGTTGAGCATAAACCGACCGAGCTCCCCCTCGATCATCTCCTGCTTGGTGATCTTTGTCACCTCATCTCCTTTGTGCGCGGTCTTGAGCACGTCCCAAATCTCTTTGACGCTCTTCAACCCTTGCACCTTATTATACTCCTCTCGACTTAGAGAGGCGAGGAGTATAGTAGTGGCTTGGGAGTTGAAGTGCCAGATTTGGGCAACCTCGTCCGAATCATAATCTTCATCCCCCGGCGATGGTACCTGCACTCCAAACTCAACAATGTCCCAAATACTAGCGTGGAGTGAGGTTAGATGATGCCTCATTTTATCACTCCACATGTTATAATCTTCACCCTCAAAAACGGGTGGTTTGCCTAGTGGGACAGAAAGTAAAGGAGTGGGTTTTGAAATGCGAGGATAGCGTAGGGGGATCTTACTAAACTTCTTGCGCTCATGGCACTTAGAAGTGACGGACGGCGCGTCGAAGCCAGAGGTAGATGGCGACGAAGAGTCGGTCTCGTAGTAGACCACCTTCTTCATCTTCTTTTTCTTGTCTCCTCTCTGATGCGACTTGGTGTGTGAAGGGGATCCTTTCCCCTTGTTGCTGGACTCTCCCGATGGAGTCTTCCCGTGGCTTGTGGCGGGCTTCTCGCCGATCACCACCTCTTTCTTGGCGTGATCTCCCGACATCACTTCGAGCGGTTAGGCTCTAATGAAGTACTGTCCTCTGATACCAATTGAAAGTCGCCTAGTGGGGGGTGAATAGGCGGAATCTGAAAATTATAAACTTAAGCACACACTACAAGTCGGGGTTAGCGTTAGAAATAAAAACGAGTCCGAAAGAGAGGGTGAAAACAAATCACAAGCAAATAGCAAGATTGACATGATGATTTGTTTTACCGAGGTTCGGTCCTCGAAGGCCTAGTCCCCGTTGAGGTGGTCACAAAGATCGGGTCTCTTTCAACCCTTTCCCTCTTTCAAACGGTCACCTAGACCGAGTGAGCTTCTCTTCTCAATCAATTGGGACACAGTCCCCACAAGGACCACCACACAATTGGTGTCTCTTGCTTTGATTACAAATGACTTGGGAACAAGAAATGGGGAAGAAGAAAAGTGATCCAAGCGCAAGAGCTCAAAAGAACATGGTAAAACTCTCTCTTCTAGTCACTATTGCTTTGAGTGTAATTGGGACTTGGAGAGATTTTGATTCACTCTAATTGTGTCTTGTATTGAATGCACTAGCTCTTGTATTGAATGTGTTGGCTGAAAACATGGATGCATTGAAGTGTGGTGGTTGGGGGTATTTATAGCCCCAACCACCAAAGTGGCCGTTGGTGGAGGCTGCTGTCGACAGGCGCACCAGACATTCCAGTGCGCCACCGGACACTGTCCGGTGCGCCAGCCACGTCACCCAATCGTTAGGGTTCGACCGTTGGAGCTTCTGACATCTGGGCCACCGGACAGTCCGGTGGTGCACCGGACAGGTCCTGTTTACTGTCCGGTGCGCCTTCTGGCGCCTGCTCTGACTTCTGTGGGCGCAGTCCGCACTGTTCACGCACTGTACACGTTTGCAGACGACCGTTGGCGCTGTTAGCCGTTGCTCCCGCTGGCACACCGGACAGTCCGGTGCTACACCGGACAGTCCGATGATTTATAGCGGAGAGCATTTTCTAGAAACCCGAAGTTGAGTAGTTCAGAGTGATTCTCCCTGGTGCACCGGACACTGTCCGGTGGCACACCGAACAGTCCGGTGCGCCAAACCAGGGCAGCCTTTGGTTTTCTATGCTCCTTTAATTTGAACCCTTTCTTTTGACTTTGTATTGGTTTGTTGTGAACCTTTGGCACCTGTAGAACATATATTCCAGAGCAAACTAGTTAGTCCAATTATTTGTGTTGGGCAATTCAACCACCAAAATCATTTAGGAAAAGGTTTGACCCTATTTCTCTTTCAATATGCCTCATAATAGCCATGATTACTGCAGGGCGCACGAAGTGCTCCTCTTGATCTAGTTTACTGCATTAGTACTAGTTTAGGAGTCTAAAATCGGAGGTGTTAGAAGTGCTAAAATTCTTTTATTATTCAAAATTGAATAATGAGGGGTTTTATTTCTTCCAATTCCCTTCGATTGTGTGGCTTCAAAACTAGCTCTTAGGGCTAATTTAGTGACCAGGGATCACGGGGGATTAGTTTATTTCCCCCTCAATCCTCTCTAATCTCCCGTGATCCCTTTGTCACCAAATCAACCCTTAGGGTATGTATATGGGCTAGATATTCTACTTATGGGCCTCTTATTTGGCAAAAATCTTTCCCAATGTGTAAACGAGTATTAGAACGTTCCGCCCCCACTCATACCTGTTAACTCATAGGTATAAAATACACACTATAAACTTGGCCCAAAATCATTGTAGGAAACGGGTGACGCCTAAGAGGGGGGTGAATTAGGACTTCTAAAACTTTCACTAAACTAGGCCACAAATAAATCCCTAGAGCAAAACCTATGCAAATAATCAAACTAGAATATGCAAACTAGGTTTTTTCTAAGTGTTGCTATCTCTACCGCAAAGGCTAAGTTCCAATCTACACAATATCAGTATGAATACAAGATTGAAACTTAAATGCTTAACATAAATGTGGAAAGTAAAGAGCAAGGTAGAGATGCAAACTCTCGTGGATGACGCCGATATTTTTACTGAGGTATCCGGAACCACGCACGGTCCCGACTAATCCTCGTTGGTGCCCCTACGCAAAGGGAAGCCCACGCTAGGGCCAAGCACCTCGGTCGAGTAACTCCGTAGAGAGCCCCGGGCCTTCTCCACGCGCAAGTGGTGCTCCGCTTCCGGCTCCTCTCGGACGCTCCCCGCCGTCTCCACTATCGAGCTTCCGGACGAAACGTCGTGGGCCTCGTTCCCTCCGATACACGGTGGCGGTCGTGACACAAACGCGGTTGTCACGGTCTCGCAAGACTCTCGCCCCACTCGGTACAATTACAACGGCTTGCGCAAGAGCCGAGGGCTTGTGTGGTTTTACAAAACTCACTCAACTAACTAGGGTTCACCTAGAGCAAGCGCTAAAGCGGTCTAACTAACCTAAGCACTTCACAAAGCACCTACGCAAATCACTAAGTGATTCTATTAAGCACTTAGGTGTTTGAGCACTTAGAAATGTCTACAATATACCTTGGTATGTTGCTTGGGCTCCCACACCTCCAAATGGCCGGTTGGGTGAAGTATATATAAGCCCCAACTCAAATATATCCGTTGGAAAGCAGTTCTGCAGCCTTCTGCGGCGCACCAGACAGGTGCACCGGACTGTCCGATGGTGCACCGGACTGTCCGGTGGTGCACAGGACGTGCCACGTGTACTAGCCATTAAAAGTAGCCATTGGAGCTTCCGAAGATGGCGCACCGGACATGGCGCACCGGACAAGCCATGCCCTCTAGTCGTATTTTGGCCATAACTTTTAGCTCCGAACTTCGATTTTGATGATCTTGTACTTTTTGAAAAGCTTATGAAATTCTCTACATCCCAGAGTTGAAGCCATATCAGTTTGAGCAAATTTGGCACACCAGACAGTCCGGTGTGCACTGGACATCCCATATGCTGGTGCAGTTTTTTCAGTAATTCTGACTTCGTAATGTGGGCATAACTTCTAGCTTCGAACTCCGATTTTGATGATCTTGGACTTTTTGGAAAGCTTATAAAATTATATACATCTCAGAGTTGAAGCCATGTTAGTTTGAGTTGATTTGATTTTGTGAAACACTTCCAATTCAGTCAGCCCTTCCTCTCAACTTTGTCAACTTCACTTTTGTTTTGCATCTTTGTATCTCACTTCTACTTATTGATGTGTTGGACTCTTAGCATGTATAAAGTGTCTTTAATATGAATTTTAATGTATTATATGGGTCTTATAATGTCTTCTTTGAGGTGTTGCATCCTTAGAGCCTCAGTCCAATAAACTTCGCATCCTGTGAACTACAACACACAAACACTTGGGAAATACATTAGTACACATGTTATGTTGATCATCAAACACCAAAATCTATTAAGCTAAATGTCCCAGGGTCCATTTTCCTTACAATCTCCCTCTTTTTGGTGATTGATGACAACACAACCAAAGCAAGCAAATATAACAACCATTTGAGTGAAAATATGCAATCTACTTGCTAGGATGCATGTTTGTCCCCATAGTGTGATATTATGGACTTAAGCTCCCCCTAACTGCATAATTCACTTACTTCCTATTTTAGACCAAAGTGCCAAAACCACTTGAAGGATCAATATTTTAATTTGGTGGTGTTTGGTGTTTGATAGCATTTTCATTGCTTTGGTCCCTACAACTTCTCCCCCTTTGGCATCAACCACCGAAAAGGAAGACATTAAAACATGTAGGAAGCAAATAAGACTTGCCCTCAAAAAGGATTTGTAAAATAATACCAATTAAAACACCAAATTGATACTCCCCCTAAATGAGTGTTCTCCTTTAGAAAGAATTTTCTCCCCCTATAGAGACGAAGAAATACTCCCCTGACAGAGATTTTCTACTTAGGAAAAAGCATGTGAGAAATGGAGGTGCAAGTCATGATTTGAATAGACTAACTTCCCTTATGCATAGGTAATAAAATATGAGTTAACAATATATGCATTTATAGCAACATGGGAAGTATAAGATATGAAATAAAGTCTAATCAAATAATGGAGAAGACATGTAAATGTTACTAAGTGTAGTCTCAAAGATACCAATTGAAAGTCAATTGCGGACCAATTGAAAACCAATGGTAGACTTGCAGACATAAGAATTCTTATAGATTTACAGTGGAAGCTTGTTGTCTTTCTCCAGGGACTTCATTTTCCTTACAATGAGACTACTACATGAAGTAGACTTGAAAACAGGTATTAGTCTCAAAGACTTAGATTATAGAGTAATCTCCCCCTGAAAGTGTGCATACAAGTTTTGAATACTTGTAGGAGACATGCACTTTGATTTGACATCAAGTGGGGCAGATTATCCATAATCCGAGCTTTGGCACATATAAGTTAAATGATACCAATTGAAAGATATAAGTTTTTGAAGCATTAGTGTCATTTACTTAGGAATGTTAAATAAGCTATGTGTCGTGCTTAATTAAAACTTTTTAAACCATGTAGGTTTGCTTAAGAATATGAAATGAGAACGAGCAATCCTACCCTCCATAGGCTTGTTCACTCCCGCAGTGGTGTTATCCTGTGGAGGTCGGATTTGTTTGGCTTTGCCTTTCTTGTCGTACAAAGCCTTGCTAAGGCGAGCCACTTCTTGCCTTAATTCCTCATTTTTCTTTGCAACCTTATCCGAACATGTTTCTACAACAATATTCTCAACAAGAACTTGGTTGTAGGGGTTAGAATCATCAAGTAAATCAAAGCAAGAAGTAGAAGAATTTTTCTTAATAATTTCAGGAATTTCAAATAAAAATGCCTCTGGGGTGCGACCAATGTTTTCTAGCTTAGTAGTTAGCTCATTATTGTGTATGCTAAGAATTTCCATTTTCCCTAACAAATTTTCAATAGCATCTTGAGAACTAGCTAACTTAGCCTTAATTTTTTTCATTCTTTTTTAATAAGGCCATCATCGGTGGCTGTGGATGTAGCACTAGACTCTAGTTGCTCAATTTTAGTTCATAGCTCACAATTCAAATTTGCAAATGCTTCAAATTTTTCTAGCAAACCTTTATAATCATTTTGGGAGCTAATCAACTTATTTTTCAAAGTTTTAAGTTAAGCCTTTTGCTTAGTGCAAACATCCTGAAAAAAAATTAACGGCTTCCGCAAGTTCATATACGGAGGGCTTTCCCTCACCTTCATCATCACTACTACTATCATCACTAGAGGATGGAATGCTCATTTTACCTCTTGCCATAAGGCATTTGTGTGATGACCGTGATGAGCGTGATGAGGACCAGTGGCTGCGCATCCTTGGAGGTTCATCTTCACTTGAAGAATCATCCCAAGTTCTAACACTTGTTAGCGCCTTGCCTTTGCTCCTCCCCTTTTTGGGTTCGGCCATATTTGGACAGTTGTCTCTAAAGTGGCCCTTCTCCCCACATGCGAAGCATCGTCTCTTCCTTTGCCTTTTCCTGTCAATGTTAAAGAGAAGATCTTCGACCTGCATGGGCACACCTATTAGAATAATCTTGCGGATCATCCACATTACCTTTCCGGCGCGTCAGATTGTTTCTTCGTCCTTGGAGGATGATGTGCATGGTTGATTATCTTCATCATCATCACTTTCTTCTTCTTCCTCTTCTTCACTTGAGGAACTTGGAGTGTGAGCCTTCTTTTTGTCCTTCCTTTCATCACATGCAAAAGCATATGGCCTTGAGGAAGTTGGCTCCTCTCCCCGACACATTTTTCGCGACATCTCAAAAGCCACGATTTTCCCAATCACAATGGTCGGGGTCATGGTACTCAAGTCCTCCATGTTGTGAAGGATGGTGATGATGCTCCCATATCTTTGTTGTGGTAGCAGGGAGATAATCTTCCTCACAATGTCTGTATCACCTAGCTTATTAATGCCAATAGAGTTGAGCTCATTGATAATTAGATTCAAACGAGAATACATGTCTCTAACAAGCTCATCATCTTTCATAGCAAAAGAATTAAACTCATTTAAGACTAGGCAATGTTTTTTTCTCACGGACATTAGATGTGCCGTCATGGAGCTCATGCAATTTTAGCCAAATCTCATTAGCAGTTTTCAAGGTAAATACTTGATTAAAAATATCCATGCTAAGAGATTCATACAAACAATTTTTGGCTCTAGCATTTAAATGAATTTCTTTTTCCTCACTCGTGGTGGGTTTCTCGGGATTCTTAGGGGGTTTCATCCCGTCACGAGTGACTCTCCAAACGCCTAGATCAACGACCTCTAGGTAACAAGCCATTCTAGCACTATAATATGGGAAGTTAGTACCGTCGAAGTGTGGTGGCCTATGGGTATCCATCCCTTCCTCTAAAAAGCGTCGGCTCTTTTAGTGGTGAAGCTAAAACGTTTCAAATGAGCCAAACCAGGCTCTGATACCACTTGTAGGAAACGGGTGATGTGGGGGACAGATATCCCCCGGGTCCACTGGAAGGATAAAAGACCTCACGAAAGGCCCAAGGGCCCAATAAATCGTAAGGGCATCCCTTCGTGGACCTGGGAGAGACGACCAGTGAAGCGGATCGACATAAGGCCAGATCAGAGCAAGCCCAGACGGCCCAATGACTTCGGATGAGTAATCACAACAGTGACCCGACCTTCTCGCGCTAGAAGCCCGTACGATGGAACCGAGCGAGGATGGGTCGGCGGAACTATAGGGAGATAGACTCAATCGGTTCACTATTTCTTAGGTGCACGTGATTATCACATCTGCATGTACTACCCCACGGTCGAATATATAAGGCATAGGGGGCACCCCTTCAGAAAGAATCGAACTCACTACTTAGCCATCCACCCCAGCTTCCTACGCATTAGAGAATTACCTTGTAACTCACCATATACAGCACTCTCGCCAGGACGTAGGGTGTTATGCACTTCAAAGCGGCCCGAACCTGTAAATCATTGTCTATCGTCTCTCGCGCAACTAGAGCGAACCATTGAGCTACAGTTGACAACAATGACCTACTCCTAAAAGCACCTTGAGGGGCAACCCCGGGTGTGCGGTCGGACCCAAAACACCGACAGCTGGCGCGCCAGGTAGGGGTGTGTCGTCGATCCAAGCTAGTTCAATGGCCGTCACTTTACTGCACAAGATCGTCTTCTGCCCTGGGTCTACATTCAGCTTTGGAACCATCTCAGCTATAGCGGATGAGGAGGGAACTCTGCACCGCATTGCGGACCCGACGGAGAGAAGATCTTCCTCAAAAATCTCCGCAAAAATTGGGGAAAGGTAGGAAAAGAAGCAACCTCCAATGCTCCGAAAAAAGATTGCCTCCGGCAGGACAGAGACCCAAGGCCCGCCAACCCGGAAAACTCCATTGTCTACCTCTCCGACGGAAGAATGGATACAAATCACAAGAAAGAAAGAAACAAATAAAATCGAGAGGAAGCAAGTTGTTCTTTCTGCGCCTCCGCCCTCAAAGGAGAACATAAAAAAGATCGTCATGACAGCTACACCATTCTACCCCGACATCCTCTTCATTGGGAGAGCGGAGTCGCCCCCCATCTCCGACGACGAGCCGACTGTACCCGGAGAGGAACCTCCTCAGCGGGAATCCCGCCGATGAAGGAACCGACGCCGAAATATCCAGAGACATCACGAGGCTGGAGAGCGGGACCCGGCGCAGCCTATGTCGCGAGACGAGGCTTCAGAGATGGGAGAAACCCCAGAAGAGCGTGTCTTCCGGGAAAGGAGGAATTCCCGACGACACGATCGCCGACGAGCTCAAGAACAGGTCGAACGAGAAACAAAGCAACGTCAGGAAAATCCTCTCTTCGGGCGCAACCTGAACCCCGACTTTGCCCGAGCCTTGAACACGCCAAGTGAAGTCGGCGGAGTACTGGCTCGGATAGCCGACGGTCTCCCCCGGACACCCGATGCCGAGGGCTACCGGCGACTGTTCACTCGAGCGGCCAACCATCTTCTACCTCTCGCGCATCCACCGAACGATCTATGACATACCATCAACAGTCGGCGAGACGCACAGAGCTCCATCAACGCTTCACGCGAATGGTGACATGAGAGCGAGATTCGTCGCTGGGAAGAATACGACAGGGATCACGGCATCCCAACCCGGAGTCAGGCCACCAGGACCGAGTCGGCAACGGCTTCGACTGGTGGCACCACCTGGGGACGGTCGAAGCACCACGACAATCACTCCCCACCCCGGGACAGACATTATCCTCGACGGCAGGAGGACACGTGTGGAGTGTCGGCACTTACTCCGCGCCTCAGGGCCATTCAATGGCCTCCTAACTTCAAGGTATCCAACGTTGACAAATATGAACCTAAGCAGGATCCGGGAGGCTGGCTGGCCGTCTACACTACCGCTGCCCGAGCCGCCGGGGCAACCGAGGACGTGATGACCGCGTACTTGCCCATCATCCTCAGGCAAGATGCACTGCAATGGCTGCGACACCTTCCACGACATTGCATTGATGATTGGAGCGATTTTAGTCGATGCTTCATCGCCAACTTCCAGTCCCTCTCCGACAAGCCGGCGCAACCATGGGACCTCAAATCCATCAGGCACCGAGGGGACGAAACTCTCCGGTCATACCTCAAAAGATTCTAGACCATGAGATATCGTATCCCCAAGGTCGCGGAAGCGGCGGTGATTGAAGATTTCTACCGGGGATCCGATGACTCAGCCTTCGTCCGAACCATACTACAGAAGGCGCCGACTACCTCCGAACAGCTGCTCCGGGAAGCCGACCTCTATATCACTGCCGACGAGCGAGCTCGGGACCTCATCGGAGGAAGGAAGCCGGCATCGGCAGCGCCACGACGCGACACGAACCAGCAGCCCGACAAGCGTTGGGAGAAGAGGCCTCGCGAAGAAGTTCACGCCGCCGGACCACCCGCCTCTCGTGCCCGAGGAGGACTTCGTAGAGGCAAACGCACCCTAGACGACATCCTCGACACCCAGTGCCCGTACCACAAAGACATGCGCCACACCCTCCGGAACTGCAGAGATTTCAAGCACTCCGTCGGGCACGGCCGACCCTTCCAACCTCTACCCCCTCCTCCGCCGCGGGGAGGACCAGGAGATCCGTGACAACCCCAGCAACAGGAGGAGGGAGGAGGTGGAGCCTTCCCGCGCGTCGACAGAGAGGTCAACGTCATCTTCGGCGGACATGGATCGCAGGAGAACAAGAGACAACAAAAGCTCAACGATCGCCAAATATTGGTAGCGACCACCGGTCCTCCCGCTCCGTACCGATGGTCGGAGCACCCGATCACCTTCACTCGGGTAGATCAGTGGCTTAACTTCGACCACCCAGGCAAATACCCGCTCCTCGTCGATCCGGTGATCCGAGAGAGCCGGGTGAAGAAGGTACTAGTGGACGGAGGGAGCAGCATCAACGTCACCTTCCCCCGGACGCTGCAAGGCTTGGGAGTTCACCTCAAAGAGCTCCACGAGTCCAATACTCCTTTCTTCGGCATCGTGCTGACCGAAGGAGAATACCCGTTGGGCCACATCTACATGTCGGTAACCTTCGGGACTCCGGAAAACTACAGAACCGAGTACCTGAGGTTCGAGGTGGCAAACTTCGACTGCGGATACAATGCCATCATCGGGAGGCCTGGACTGGCAAAATTCATGGCCATTCCACATTACACATATATGATACTGAAGATGCCAGGACCACAAGGGATCATAATTGTGCGCGCTGACTTCCAAGGCGCTGCAGAATGTTTCCGAGTGGCCATCCAGGCGACCCTCACCACCAAACCGTCGACGACTTCTTCTGTGTAGGCAAACTCTAAGCCTGAAGAATACCTCACGGTACCCGCGAACGAGGCTCAAGCTGCGACCTCTATGCGGCCGACCGAAGAAACTAAAAGGATCAACCTCGGGTTCGCTGATGAACGCAAACTGCCATCATCAGCTCCAGCCTAGATGACAAATAGGAAAGCGCACTCGTCTGGTTCCTC
The DNA here is from genome assembly GCA_029449295.1 of Zea luxurians. NCBI lineage: Eukaryota > Viridiplantae > Streptophyta > Magnoliopsida > Poales > Poaceae > Zea > Zea luxurians. Next base: position 402,707 of record JAOPSE010000150.1, on the reverse strand, counting down.
CAAGATAACCGAGATGTATTCGCATGGCAACCTGCGGATATGCCGGGAGTCCCGAGAGAACTGGCCGAGCACAAACTGAAGGTCTACCCCCAGGCGAGGCCGATTCGACAAAAATTACGTCATTTCACGCCCGACAAGAGAGAAGCCATTCGCGCTGAGCTGACTCGCTTGGTCGCGGCTGGGTTTATTAGAGAAGTGTTACATCCCGAGTGGCTGGCTAACCCTGTTCTTGTACTCAAAAAGAATAAGGTGGATTGGCGCATGTGCGTCGACTATACGGATCTCAACAAACACTGTCCAAAGGATCCCTTTGGACTCCCTAGGATAGATCAGGTGGTAGATTCCATCGCTGGATGTTCTATACTGTTCTTCTTGGATTGCTACTCTGGATATCACCAGATTAGCCTGGCGAAAGAAGACGAGGAAAAAAACGGCGTTCATCACTCCATTCGGTGCTTTCTGCTATACCTCCATGTCGTTCGGCCTCAAAAACGCTGGAGCGACTTATCAGAGAGCTATTCAAACATGCTTAGCCGATCACTGGGGCAAGCGTGTGGAAGCCTATGTGGACGACGTGGTAATCAAAACAGAAAATTCAGAAAATTTCATCGAAGATTTACAACTGGTTTTCAATAGTCTACGGCGATATCGATGGAAGCTTAATCCTGAAAAATGTGTCTTCGGGGTACCAACAGGAAAGTTACTCGGGTTCATTGTCAGCCACCGAGGAATCGAAGCCAACCCAGAAAAGATCGAGGCTATTATGAGGATGGAAGCACCACGGTCACAGAAGAAAGTGCAAAGACTCACCGGATGCATGGCGGCTTTGAGCAGATTCATATCGAGGCTGGGAGAAAAAGGCTTACCATTCTATAAGTTGCTCAAGAAAGTGGACAAATTTCAATGGACTTGAGAGGCACAGGAGGCTCTAGAGGCACTGAAAAAATTCTTGACAACACCACCAGTGCTGAAACCGCCGCGTCGAGTCACGCCGACTCAACCAGCTGAAGATTTGCTGTTGTATATCTCTTGCACGACTCACGTGGTGAGCACCGCGTTAGTAGTCGAGCGAGCAGAAGAAGGACATGCTTATCCAGTGCAACATCCTGTTCATTTCATCAGCGAAGTTCTGGGTCCCTCGAAGAAAAAATACCCTCAAGTTCAAAAGCTATTATATGCGGTACTTCTAACTGTGCGCAAGCTCCGTCACTACTTCGACGATCACAAAGTCGTAGTAGTCACAAGTTTTCCAATAGGGGATATTCTTCACAACAAAGAAGCCATTGGCAGGATAGCCAAGTGGGTCTGCGAGCTGGGATCTCATGACATTGAATTTCGACCTCGCACTGCCATCAAAACTCAAGCACTGGTTGACTTTGTATCAGAATGGACCGAACAACAAGTACCAGATAATCCAGAGACTGCAGAAGTATGGAGAATGTATTTTGATGGCTCGTTAAAACTGCAGGGAGCAGGCGCGGGGATCCTCTTCACCGCACCTAGAGGCGAGCACCTCAGATACGCCCTCCAGTTGTTATTTCCAGCCTCTAACAATGCAGCAGAATATGAAGCTCTGATTCACGGACTGAACATTGCTAAATCACTGGGCATCAAGAGATTGATGGTATACATGGATTCTATGGTAGTCATAAGTCAGATAAACAAAGAATGGGATTGCTCGAACGATTCCATGGGAAAATACTGCACTACCGTCCGGAAATTATAAGATAAATTTGAAGGTCTGGAATTTCACCATGTGGAGAGAGATCGAAACACGGCGGCTGACATGTTGTCCAAGCTAGGGTCCAGTCGGACTCAGGTCCCACCTGGAGTCTTTGTCCAAGAAATATCACATCCAAGCATCTCACCGGGTCAGGCAGAAGAATGTGATACTTTGAGCCAACCAGAGTCAGATTCTGATGACTGGAGAAGGCCGATCATCAGGTATATAAAAAATGAGGAGGAGCCAGATGACAAAAATACAGCCGAGTGCATCGCAAGGCAATCGGCTCACTATACACTCATTGGGGAAACACTATACAGAAGGGGTGCATCAGGAGTCCTCATGAAATGCATTCTCTCAGCTACTGGAAAGCAACTTCTGGACGAGGTCCATGCTGGGCAGTGTGGAGTGCACGCAGCATCCAGAACCCTGGTTGGGAAGGTCTTCAGGTCAGGTTTTTATTGGCCAACAACGAAGAGTGACGCAGCCGAATTAGTCCAGAGGTGCGAAGCCTGCCAGTACCTGTCAAAACAGCAGCATCTACCAGCACAGCAACTGCAAACGATACCCATAACTTGGCCGTTCGCGTGCTGGGGACTGGATATGATTGGACCTTTCAAGAAAGCTCAGGGAGGATACACTCATGTGCTGGTAGCTATCGACAAATTCACTAAATGGATAGAGTTCAAACCCATTGCTTCCTTAACTTCAGCCAAGGCGATGGAGTTCATACAAGACATAATATTCAGATTTGGAATACCGAATAGTATCATAACTGACTTGGGATCCAACTTCACAAGTTCAGAGTTCTTTGATTTCTGTGAGCAGAAATGCATTCAGATCAAATATGCTTCGGTGGCACACCCAAGAGCCAACGGGCAGGTTGAAAGAGCTAACAGGATGATATTGGAGGCCCTCAGAAAAAAAAGTCTTCAATAAAAATGAAAAGTTTGCAGGGAAGTGGATAAGGGAGTTGCCCTATGTCGTTTGGAGCTTAAGGACTCAACCCAGTCGAGCTCTGCATGGAAATACCCCTTTCTTCATGGTCTATGGTTCAGAGGCCGTGCTACATGCTGATCTCAAGTTTGGGGCACCAAGGTTGATCTTTGAAAACATAGCAGAAGCCGAGGCTACTAGGCTGGAGGATGTTGATATACTCGAAGAAGAACGGCTGAACACGATAATTCAATCAGCACAGTACCAGCAAACCCTGAGGCGCTATCATGATAAGACCATGAGACATCGATCCTTCGCAGTAGGAGATCTCGTCCTCCGCCGAATTCTAACGGGGGAGGGGCGGCACAAGTTGTCACCTCTATGGGAAGGACCATTCATAGTAGCAGAAGTCACTCGGCCGGGATCATATCGTCTCACTCAGATGGATGACACGGAAATTGGGAACTCATGGAACATAGAACACCTTAGGAAGTTTTATCCCTAGCTGTATTCCAAAAGCTATTGGGACGACAATGTACTCTGTAAACTGGGAAATATATCATCAATAAGAAGACTTCGAGAGCGCTCAAATTGTTCATTGTCGACCTGCATTCTTACTTAACTCAGGGTGACCACTATGCCCTGCTAACCGAGCAATCGGCTTAAGTCGGCGATGACTTAATGCTCACGCTTACTTAACTCAGGGTGACCACTATGCCCTGCTAACGGAGCAATCGGCTTAAGTCAGTGACGACTTAAAACGGTGCAACATGCTCACGCTTACTTAACTCAGGGTGACCACTATGCCCTGCTAACGGAGCAATCGGCTTAAGTCGGCGACGACTTAAGACGGTGCAACATGCTCACGCTTACTTAACTCAGGGTGACCACTATGCCCTGCTAACGGAGCAATCGGCTTAAGTCGACGACGACTTAAGACGGTGCAACATGCTCACGCTTACTTAACTCAGGGTGACCACTATGCCCTGCTAACGGAGCAATCGGCTTAAGTCGGTGATGACTTAAAACGGTGCAACATGCTCGCGCTTGCTTAACTTTGGGTGGCCACTAAACCACACTAACGGAGCGATCGGTTTGAGTTAATACTAACTTGAATTGGCGCAACCCACTCGGCTCGTATACGGTTACTCATCCAGGGGCGGCCTCTATGTCCCATGAAGAAGTCTCGAAACCATTACGCTACATTTTACTTCTACAAATGTAGATACTGTTGAATCCTAAAACAATAGGAGAACAATAGTAGCATTCAGTACTAAAAGGTGTCCTCCAACAAAACATCCGAGCACATTAACCATGCGCTCGAAGCATGCAATGTTTTTCTATTCTGCAACATTCTTCTCAAGAGCAACCGACGAAGAAGGATGACTGGAGGAATCAGGAGCAGCGTTCACATCTGCCACTATGTCGTCTGGGACAACCACACCAGGTCTCCTCATCAAAATCCGCCCCGCGCGAATAGCTTTATCCATAGCTTTATCGCGCAGGGCCCTCAGAGTAGCGGAAGTCTCTTCAGCAACCTTGACAGCCAATTGAGCGGTCTCTAGCTCTTGGGCGACAGATTTCTTGGAAGCACGCAGATTCTTGATGACAACATCTTTGGCCGATATCAACTCCCTGAGGCGAATCACATCATCCAAGGATTCCTGCAGCTTATAACGAATATTGTCTAACTCCTCCCTGGTGAAGCGGTGACTCCTCTCCAAGATGGTCAGCGAGTTGCTAGAGTCATGATATAGCGTGTCAAGATTGTCACGAGAAGTAACAAGGGCACGTTTTTCTTCCTGCAAGCAAGAATCAGCTTTTTCAAACGTCAAGCAAGCAATAAAAGCACAGCAAAACAAAACCCGGATTCACAGGTCACCTTCTCAGAGTCAAGTTGAGCGTGGAGAGTAGAGTTCAGCGTGTTGGCGTCATTCAGAGAAGCAGAAACCTGGGCCAGCTCTGTCTGACTTTGGGAATACTTTTCCGCAAGATCAGAACACCGCCGGACCAGTTCAGCTTGGTCTTGAGAGTGTTTTTCCTCAAGAACAGAATACTACCGAGTCATATCTGGCGAGAAGCAGTCAAGCAAAGGTGTTAAAATAAGAAGTAGCTTGATAAGGTATCCAGAAGGAAGCAAAAGAGCACTGACCAGCATTCGCCGCCTCTAAGTCAGAAACACGCCGCTGAAGCAGCACCGGATTCCAACGCGCCAGAGACAAAGCTCCTTCCGGGACGGAAGCACCCTGCAACCTCAGCCGACTAGACATCTCATCGACCAACGCCTGACATTAAAAAGCAGACGAGCATGAGAATAACTACCTGCTTGGGTAAAAGTCAGACCAGAAGAAACCCAAATACCTGGAAGTTGGATAAGAAGGAAGCGACTCCCAAATCGTGAGAGATCAACTGATGGCTCGGCAAAGGATCACCACTCGGAGCAACTTGCAACGATTCAGCAGGGACCAATTCAGTGACATCAGCAGAACCCAAAACCTTGTCATCAGGTACGCTGGCCTCTAAAGCGACCCCCTAACCAAAGGCTTGGGCTGTTACCATGCAACAAGAGTGTGGATGAGAGGACCCTACGTGAACATCCATGGAAGTGCAAGAGGGAGAACCCGCTCGGACACCCTCGGGGGCTGGATCATAGCTTGCACTACCCATCCGAGCCGGATCGTCTCCGACAGCACCCTCGGGGGCTGGGTAGCAGCTGGCACTATCCATCTGAGCCGGATCATCTCCAGCAGCACCCTCGGGGCTAGGTAAAGGCCAGCACCGTCATTGAGGGCCGAGTTCTCTACAGCAGCCGTCTCTAAGGCTGAAGGTCCCTCGGCCACTTCCATGGGAGCAGGGAAATCCAAACCAGCCTCCTGACCCTCAAGACCGCGCTCCAAGGTCGATGAGGCGTGGGACGCTGCCCGGGAGGACCCCAACCCGGCGTCGAGCACATCAACACAAACATCCATGGCGCCACCATCTGCCGGTTCTGATAGCAGATCTTCTAGAATCATGTCCTCAAGAGTCTGATCAAAGTTCGCCAGAGATAATTCTTGCAGACCAATGAGTGCAGACAAGGCTGGAGAAGGAACACCGCTACTTCCCCACTGGCAGTGTAACGACAGCTGCTCTTTCGAATCAGAGGGACTTTGTCTTCTTCTTCACCATCATCATCAACAAGACGGACAACACACCCATTGGGTTCAGGGTCAGACGGGTCACACCCATTGGGGTCAGCTTCAGTGAATTCAGGCACTGGCACTTCCTCAGCAACAGGAGCAGAAGGACCGGCACCCTGATCCGAGCCAGATACCCGACGAAGACGTTTTTTCTTCTTTTTCTCCCCCTCAGCAGGAAAAGAGGCTTGATCAACTCGGCGTGAACGTTTTGTACGAGCATTGACAGACTTCTGAGCGTCCAAAGCTTTGTCAGCTTCAGGGATGGGCACCACCACCAATGTTTCAACAGGAGCAGCATCAGAAGAATCCCCAGCCAACATATCCAGCATGGCACCTATCTCTGCGTCACTAGGATCCAAAGGCACCTCGAAATGAACCTATTTTTCATCATCAGGAATTTCGTCAAGCGAAGCAACCAAAGCACTAACTTCTTCGGCAGAGGGTCGCACTCTAAGGCCCAAACCGCCATCACTAGCAGGAGGATTTGACACAAAATGAGTGAAGGCCTTAGAAGGAGGCAGGTTCCAGACCGAATACGCAACAGGGGCGCCTACATTTGATACTTTGCCTCTGAGTATCATTTCAAGCCGGCTCACCAAATCCACTGCAGGAATTCTTCTGTTGGTAACCCGGGTTGAGTCAGTCAGGCCTCGATACAGATAGGCCGGGTATGCCCTGTCCTTCAGTGGCTGAATATTCTTGAAGATAAAGTCAGCAACCACAGCCTCGGCAGTCAGACCACTCTCCTTCAGCAATCCAACTTCAGCTAGCAGAGCCCCTGCCTCAGCCACCTCCTGGTCTGTGGGGGACTCGATCTAACTTGGAGTACAAACATCCGGCTGTCTCCCTGACCGTGGGGGGAGGGAAGTTCCGTGATTCTCAACGATAAACCACTCTAAGCGCCATCCTTTAATACTGTCCTTGAGTGGGATGTCAAGGTAATCAGTCTTCCTCCCACGGCGCATCTCCAAGCTCGCGCCCCCTACCAGTTGATGCTGCCCTCCGGCCATCCCAGGGCGACAGTGATACAAATATTTCCACAGCCCAAAATGTGGCAGGATGCCAAGAAAAGCCTCACATAAATGAACAAAGATGGAGATTTGCAGAATGGAATTGGGATTCAAATGGGTCAGATTCAAGTGATAGAAATCAAGTAGACCGCGGAAAAAGGGGGGAAATAGGAAGAGTGAGACCGCGGAGAAGAAAAGGAACATAAACAACGGATTCGTGGGTATCCTCTGTTGGAACAGTGACCCCGTGGCAAATTCGCCAAGAACAGAGCTCCTTCGAAGGAAGGACTCTGATGGAAACGAGATGGAGAAGGTCATGCTCAGAAACAACAGACATATGGTTACTTGCGAAAGGCAACTGGCTGTTGGGATCGATGGGGGGAATGACAGCAACGGATGAACTCGACGCTTTCCGCTTGGGCGCCATCTCAATCTTGCTGGTGGGCGGAGCGGAGCCAGTATCAAGCAAACGCAAAGAGAGCCTGGATGCGGAAAAGCAAGAACTAGGGCACGTAAAGCAAGGCGTGCGACGGCGCAGTGAATAAGGGTTTTTTCCCGGGCCGAACGCCGTCTCCAAAAATTGCCCAGTCATCACCCGGCTGCTGTTTCTAAAAAAGCTGGCGTTCCATGTCATCACTCGACCGTTATTTTCGAAACAGTCGACGCAGCTCATTCTAACTCGGCTGCTACCTCTATAAACGCCGACGTCACCATCAGTCACTCGACCGTTGCCTCTAAAACGCCGATGCTGCCGTCAGTCGCTCGGCTGTTACTTTTATAACGCCGACGTCACCATCAGTCACTCGGTCGTTACCTCTAAAACGCCGATGCTGCCGTCAGTCGCTCGGCTGTTACCTCTATAACACTGATGTCACCATCAGTCACTCGGCCGTTGCCTCTAAAACGCCGATGCTGCCGTCAGTCGCTCGGCTGTTACCTCTATAACGCCGACGTCACCATCAGCCACTCGGCCATTGCCTCTAAAATGCCGATGCTGCCGTCAGTCACTCGGCCGTTAATTCTAAAAACACCAACGTGGCCCCGCCATCATTTGGACGTTATTTCAGAAACGCTAATATCATCAATAATAACTCGACCACTGTTTCTAGGACACCATCATCGCAGGAAGCAAAGAAATTAACACAGGAAGAGACTATATCATTCTTCATAAAAGGGAAGTTACAGAACTTACAAATCAACCCGTTATGAGTTGATACTTCCCTACTACTACTACTACATTACGCTACACTACTCTATACTACTACTACTACATTATTACACTAATACTATTTCTACTACTAATCTATACTAATATCTAAAAACCAGTGGCATCTAGCCACTGGCCTGGTTGCTGCCCCTGCTGCTGCCCTTGCCGCTGCCGTCACCGCCCTTGCCGCTGCCATTGCCGCCCTCGCCGCTGCCGTCGCCGCCGTCGCCTCCGTCGTCGTCGCCGTCTCCGCCATCGCCGCCGCTGCCCTCCTCGGACGAGTCCGAGGAGTCCTCCTCATCCGAGGAGTACTCCGACTCATCCGAGCCCTCGAGCCCGGCGCGCTCGATGGCCCGGATGTAGGTCCAGACCTCCGCGGCAATCCCCTAGGAGTCGTCTGAATCATCAAACGACGCCGGGGGAGAGGCGGGGGCCGGAGATCCCTCAGACTCGGAGGAGAACTCCTCCTCCGAGTACTCCGAGTTGCCGAAGTCCTCCGAGGGAGGAGTCGGCTCACGTTTGCGCTTATCACCAGAGCGAGGCGAGGAACTGCTACCCTTCTTACTCTTGACCATGGTGGAAAGGAAGGAGGAAGAAGAGAGCAAGCAGCAGAGAGCAGTAAGAGATGTGAAAATACCAGGGAAGCAAGAACACTATTTATAGAAGAAAGAAGCAACCGCTCACCTCTTACCACGGCTACTGAACAGTCGCAAAAATTCAATATGCAATTCAAACTGTCTGAAGACACGTAAGGCGGCTGACGCCGTTTCACGCAACACAACACCCATTGGGACTCTAGTCAACTGCGTGGGCGATATGATTACACCCGCGGTCACATCAAGTTACTACTCAGAGACAGTTTGCTAAAACGCTCAGTGTACCAAGCCGTCCCTTGCCTACACCCATTGGGGGGGACGCCCAGGAAATACCAGTATATTTTTCAAAACTATCGCTTCCGTGCAGCACGTGCAATGAATACTTCAAGACAAAAGTGAGATATCAACAAGGATCAAAGGAAAGCCAAATATAGCCAACAAGGTACAAGTCTAATCGACAAAAGCATTGAAGCAAGAAGTGATAACAAAGACTAGCCAAGGGTCACCTGTCGAACGTCCAATCAGTCACAGATCAAATAAATTGCACTGCCTAGCAAGATATGAGCAGATCACGAACTCGGCCTCAAATACAAAATATATGCTGACCTCTAAAGCATAATATCAATAACATAGTACTGACCTCCAAGGCATCCGGCAAAAAGGGAAGATCACTGGAAAAAGGCATAAAATGAAGACCTTCGAGTGAATTATTTTCAAAAATCCACTCGAAGCTCGGGGGGCTACACCCATTGAGTGCACCTTCGGCGCACCCAATGAATCATTATCTCGGATCAAGACAATGCAGACCTCTAAGGCATAGGGCAAGATCAATACAAGGTTAACCTCCGACAAAATACAAGTGGAAGATGAAGGTGATTTCTGATAATACTCAAAGTGAAGACCTTCGAGTGGATTATTTTCAAAAATCCACTCGAAGCTCGGGGGCTACACCCATTGGGTGCACCTTTGGTGCGCCCAACGAAGTTCGAAGCCCGGCAATACGAAATGCTGACCTCCGAAGCAAGAGTCTGAGATAGAAATACCAATTTTCGAGTGATAAAAGCAGAAGGAGACAGTAAGAAATCGTTTTTACCGGATTACCCAGAAAGTACTTCCTATTGCAAACAAAGACCGCAAGCTGGGCTTAAGATCTTTGGGCCGATTATTTCAAAATCAACCCAAAGATCGGGGGCTTGTGGGGGACAGATATCCCCTGGGTCCACTGGAAGGATAAAAGACCTCACGAAAGGCCCAAGGGCCCAATAAATCGTAAGGGTATCCCTTCGTGGACCTAGGAGAGACGACCAGTGAAGTGGATCGACATAAGTCCGGATCGGAGCAAGCCCAGATGGCCCAATGACTTCGGACGAGTAATCACAACAGTGACCCGACCTTCCCGCGCTGGAAGCCCGTACGACGGAACCGAGCGAGGATGGGTCGGCGGAACTATAGGGAGATAGACTCAATCGGTTCACTATTTCTTAGGTGCACGTGATTATCACATCTGCATGTACTGCCCCACGGTCGAATATATAAGGCCTAGGGGGCACCCCTTCAGAAAGAATCGAACTCACTACTTAGCCATCCACCTCAGCTTCCTACGCATTAGAGAATTACCTTGTAACTCACCATATACAACACTCTCGCTAGGACGTAGGGTGTTACGCACTTCAAAGCGGCCCGAACCTGTAAATCATTGTCTACCGTCTCTCGTGCAACTAGCGCGAACCATTGAGCTACAGTTGACAACACCGACCTACTCCTAAAAGCACCTTGAGGGGCAACCCCGGGTGTGCGGTCGGACCCAAAACACCGACAGGTGACGCCTAAGAGGGGGGTGAATTAGGACTTCTAAAACTTTCACTAAACTAGGCCACAAATAAATCCCTAGAGCAAAACCTATGCAAATAATCAAACTAGAATTTGCAAACTAGGTTTTGTCTAAGTGTTGCTATCTCTACCGCAAAGGCTAAGTTCCAATCTACACAATATAAGTATGAATACAAGATCGAAACTTAAATGCTTAACATAAATTCGGAAAGTAAAGAGCAAGGTAGAGATGCAAACTCTCGTAGATGACGCCGGTATTTTTACCGAGGTATCCGGAACCACGCACGGTCCCGACTAATCCTCGTTGGTGCCCCTACACAAAGGGAAGCCCAGGGGAGGGCCAAGCACCTCGGCAGAGTAACTCAGTAGAGAGCTGCGGGCCTTCTCCATGCGCAAGTGGTGCTCCGCTTCCGGCTCCTCTCGGACGCTCCCCACCGTCTCCACTATCGAGCTTCCGGCCGAAACGCCGCGGGCCTCGTTCCCTCCAGTACACGGTGGCGGCCGTGACACAAACGCGGTTGTCACGGTCTCGCATGACTCTCGCCCCACTCGGTACAATTACAACGGCTTGCGCAAGAGCCGAGAGGTTGTGTGGTTTTACAAAACTCACTCAACTAACTAGGGTTCACCTAGAGCAAGCGCTAAAGCGGTCTAACTAACCTAAGCACTTTGCAAAGCACCTACACTAATCACCGAGTGATTCTATTAAGCACTTGGGTGTTTGAGCACTTGGAAATGTCTACAATATGCCTTGGTATGTTGCTTGGGCTTCTACACCTCCAAATGGCCGGTTGGGTGAAGTATATATAGGCCTCAACTCAAATATATCCGTTGAAAAGAAGTTCTGCAGCTTTCTGCGGCGCACCGGACAGGTGCACCGGACATGCCACGTGTACTAGCCGTTAAAAGTAGCCGTTAAAGCTTCCGAAGATGGCACACCGGACATGGCGCACCGGACGGTCCGGTGTGCATCGGACAGCCCATGACCTCTTGTCGTATTTTGGCCATAAGTTTTAGCTCCGAACTCCGATTTCGATGATCTTGTACTTTTTGGAAAGCTTATGAAATTATCTACATCCCAGAGTTGAAGCCATATCAGTTTGAGCAAATTTGGCACACCGGACAGTCTGCTGTGCACTTGACATCCCATATGCTGGTGCAGTTTTTTCAGCAATTTTGACTTCGTATTGTGGGCATAACTTTTAGCTCTGAACTCCGATTTTGATGATCTTGGACTTTTTGGAAAGCTTATAAAATTATCTACATCTCAGAGTTGAAGCCATGTCAGTTTGAGTTGATTTGATTTTGTGAAACACTTCTAATTCAGTCAGCCCTTCATCTCAACTTTGTCAACTTCACTTTTGTTTTGCATCTTTGTATCTCACTTCTACTTCTTGATGTGTTGGACTCTTAGCATGTATAAAGTGTCTTTAATATGACTTTGTAATGTATTATATAGGTCTTATAATGTCTTCTTTGAGGTGTTGCATCCTTAGAGCCTCAGTCCAATCCACTTCGCATCCTGTGAACTACAACACACAAACACTTGGAAAATACATTAGTCCACAGGTTATGTTGATCATCAAACATCAAAATCTATTAAGCTAAATGGCTCGGGGTCCATTTTCCTTACAATCATAAACTTGGACTTCGGTCATAAATGTTTGTTGACTATTTAACAACCTCTTGGATGATAGTGTACTATTATAGTGCTGCTACTTTATCTGTTTATGGTGTTGTTTGAATGGATGATTGAATAATGCTAAAAAAATTTGTATTGGTATTCTGATGGATATATCTGACATTTGTATAATGTATTATTTTGATAGATGTTTAATCTTTGTGGGTACGAGTGACCCGACGGGTGACCCATACCCACATGTGTATGAGTATGGGGGTAAATCTATACCCACCAACGGATATTGGTGTCCCGATAGGGTTATTTTTTTGTCATGGGTATGAGTATGGAATAGTAATACCCGCTGGTTATTTACCCATTGCCATCTTATCAGTGTTTCGTACCTCGCCACGACAAGTAAATTTATTGTACGCATTTTGGGCTCCGGAGGGTGTGCGCAGTGGGCGCAAGATTTATACTGGTTCTGGCACCATTGATGATCAAAACTCGTAGTGGGGGTTACAAGCGGTCGAGAGAGGGAGGAGAGGCTCTCAAGTGTCTTTTTCGGGGTGGAAGTGGATCTTAGAAGCTATAGGGTGGAGTCATAGCTAAGTCTTGTCTCGACAGGACTCCGAGCTCTAGGTCCTCGTGGACGCTCCTCCTCCTGCTCATCCTTGTGGGTGCGTGTCCGAGTGAGCTTGGCTCCATCTAAAGGCGTCCGAGAGTGTCTTGTTATCGAAGGAACTCTCCTCTTGCCTGGAGGCTAACCCCTCCCTTTTATAGGTGGGGAGAGGGGTCAGCCAGCGGTGGTTTCTTTGGAAGGTAGCCACAAGGCAAGGGTAAAACCAACGTTCTACCCAGGGTGAAGCCACGCATACTCGCGGAGCCCAGGACTGCCTGGTTGTCTCGTATTTACCGTGACGGATGATGTGGGGCAACAATAGTACCAGACATCATCATTTTGGATATGCTGACCCCTGACCTCCGTAGCCTGGGGCTCGACGCGACCCGTCGTGTAGTGCCATGCCAGAGGTCCGCGCACTTAGGCCTAGTCCGATAGGCCATGAGTGCGTCGTAGGCTGAGGGGCGCATGAGCCATTAACACGCCGCAGTTTGGGGCTCGTAGGTCATGAGTGCTATGCGGCCCTGAGAGCACCTAGAGGGGGTGAATAGATGATCCTTTAATATTAAGTCTAAACAACACAAACTTGGTTTATAAAATGTGTTAGTGAGAACGAAAATCAAGTTAGGATGAGGAGAGGGAGGAGAAAAGAGAACTCTTCACTTGATTTGTTCCTTTAGGAAGAGTATTAAACTTAGGAGCAATAATACAAGTGAATATGAGAACTCAAGAAGACAGTAATCGCAATAAGTAAAATAGACAAGAGACACAACGTTTTGTACCGTGGTTCAGCTAATGTCTATTCAGGGTCGTCTCTAAGTTTTTTGGGCCCCGGTGCAAAACATAAAAATAGGCCCTGGAATCTATAACTATAGAGATAAAAACAATATAAAATATATCATTTTATATTTGATTTATTCTCGTATTCTTGTCCTCTCATATTATCTATTTTAAAGTCAAGATTTTACAAAACAATAAATAACTTTTGTTTTTTTATACCATTTATATTTAGAAAGTTTAAAATTTTGAGGCCCTAAAAAATAAGAGGCCCCGTACTGTCGCTCCATTTATACTGCGCCCTAGACGGCCCTGTATCTATTCTACGTTATGGTGACCTCATTCGCTCAAGTGTTGCACTCAACCCTCTCAAATGATCCAAAGGTCACACTTAGTACAACGGTTGTCTTCCTTAAATCGGGAGCGTGCAGTCAGTTGAGTTACGACAGGCAAGTCGTCGCCGGCCACGGGCTGCTCCTCGAGCCAGCTTGCACATCTGGTCGGGGTGTCACCGTAGCTCTGCGTACGTACCCATGGCGTGGGTCCCACGTTTCCGCCGAGGCACCGACGCCGAACAGGACGGTGAGTGAGCCAAGCTTGCGCGATGGACCGTCGGCCATAGCTGCAGGCTGCCTCGTCGACGGGTGCACTCGCAAGGTCGATTGCGAGCTGCTCCAGCAACTCTACCATGCTCCAGCTCGATAACACCAGTTCCTCACCTACGCCTTAGACATCTGTGATGTATAAAACAAAGTCTATCTTGTGATATATTGAAATCTAGTAATATACTGTGACTAGTACTTTTCCTCTATTATATATATTTAATAGATTTATACAATATTCAATATATATCTATGGAGGTGGTTGCAGGCTGCGAGATTATTGACATTATAAAACACGATATGTTCGGTTTCGTTGAAATGGAGGCGTTTACGGGGATTCGACGATGTGGAAATACACAGAACACGTAGCCACTAGAATAGACTCATAATCTCTACTACTTATTAAGTAAGTAATAGTAGTCTGCCGTTCTGCCGTTCTGCCCTCTCCCGTTCCGCGCGCAGAAAAAAAAATTAAACCGTAGCTGCTCAGGAATCGATCCTTGGATCTATTGAGCAGAATACCTAGCCTTCCACCCTCTAGCCAACATGACTCATGTTGAATTGTGTACAACTTCAACTAAAACGTCTTTTGTGTTTAACCCGTTGTCCACTCTGTATGCTCACTGAGTCTAGAAAAATATTTATAGCTTAGCCCCTGATCTTTCTGGAGTTTGGGACACAGTCCAAGAAATAAAGAAAATAGGGAAAAGGAGTTTAGAAATTGATTTATAGTTTAAAAATAATTGCAGAACCCCGTTTAATTCATGGAAATTTCATATTAAATCCAAATGAGTTCATTCCAATTTCTATAATTCTATAATATTATTTTTATCACATAATACCTCTGTTTTGTCATGAAAACAACAATAAAATTGATTTCCTAATTAATCATATATCAAATACATAGAAACTTTGGAAATTCGTAACTTCCCCATTTTAATTCCAAATTGAACCGTTCCAGTTGTGTTAGTCTCGTATGAATATTTACTACGCAGTAACAACATTGATTATATCATGTTTCATACTTTTATAATTAGATATTTATTTATCCTATGTTAATTGGGTTAATCTATGTCTATTGGATTAATTTATTTAATATATTAATATAGTATTCTAACTTTATGGTTATACGATGTTTGACCATTAGTCTTGCAAACACACACTTACCTTTTTGTTTAAGCAAAAGCGTATGGTGGTACGTGTCCGATGACTAACGATGTACGAGGGAATTTCTTCCGGTATGTGTGAAACGTGCTCTCTAATAATGAGACCATGCAAATCGTGACATATATCGAAGTCTGTATGATACTGATGGTTGCAATGTAGTGGTGAAACAAATAGATTATAAATAACAAAATTTATGTATGGACAAAATCACAAATTGATTATGAAACATTTTCTCATAACGGTATAACACATATTTTGTATATAAGTTATCGTAGTATACTGGTATTATATATTCCCGTTGCAACGCACGGGCATTCAGCTATCATGTATAGAAGTCTGCACGGTACTGTTGGTTGCAATGTAGTGATAAAATAGTTAGATTGAAATAACAAAATTTATGTATGGCTAGGATCACAAATTAATCACGAAACATTTTCACATAACAGTATAACACACATTTGTTCATAAGTTATCATGATATTAAATGTTTCTGTTGCAACGCACGGGCACCCACCTATATGTGTTTATGTCTACATATATGACAGGAAACACATCTACTACATCTCTCTCCAAGCTCACTTGCTACCATTGCACAATGCGTAGTAGTAGATAAGTATCACTGAGATTTTTGAATTATATTTTTGGATGGAGGTAATATTATTTAAAGAAGAGCTTTGCATGCTATTTCTTTTGTTTGAATAATGCATTATACTTAAATTCCCTTTTTTGCATGTGTGACATTTTTTCTTCGTAATATTTTTTTCCATGGATCAGACTTGTGTCATTTTCATAAACCAACGCCAAACATGAATCCATGTTTCCTACTTCAAACCCCGAACAAACTCCATGAGCAGGAGGCACTCACGTTGTCGTCGCTTATCGATGACGAGAAGAAGCTTGGCGACTGTCAGTTCGACCTCTAAAAGCAGTCTTACATGGTCGCATGCGCTGCTGTGTACGACAAGCTCCCGCGAAGCCGCCGCTTGGACGCGGTCCAGAGCAGCTGCACCGCGTTGTCCATCGTTAAGCAGGGGGGCCTCATGGTTGTCGCCAACGTCGACGACTCTCGGGTTGTTCTGGACACTGCATCCGACGACGACGCCATCACGCCGTCCAGCTCATCGTCCACCTGAAGCCCAACCTGCCACATAAGTCGCTACTGACCGGACATAAATTCTTGTGCGCTGGGATGATGGACGTTGCTGACGTTGTGTGAGTGTCCTCGAACATGATGTATGTAGTGGAATAGCGCATCCGGTGGTGCAACGGCCAAGGGTACTACCTCGCTGATGAGCCCGGGGTGCACTTCGTTTGGCAGCCCAACCAAGAGTCATCGGTACTCGTCATGTCGCGTGCGTTCGATGACTACTATATCGAGGATTGTGGCATCATCTTGGCGCCGGAGGTGATACAGAGGAGGATCGACAACAGTGACCAGTTCGTCATCCTCGTCACCGTCAGGGTAGCTTTTGTGTCGGCCTGCCTTTAATTCTCTTCGCAAACACATACACACTTACCTTTTTATTTAAGCAAGAGCATATGATGGTGCGTGTCTGATGACTAATGATGTACGAGGGAATTTTTCCGGCATGTGTGGAACGTGCTCTCCAATGATGAGACCATACAAATCATGGCATATATCGAAGTCTGCATGATACTGATGGTTGCAATGTAGTGGTGAAATAATTAGATTAAAATAACAAAATTTATGTATGGCTAGGATCACAAAATGATTATGAAACATTTTCTCATAACAATATAACACACATTTTGTATATAAGTTATCGTAGTATACTGGTATTATATATTCCCGTTGCAACGCACGGGCATTCAGCTAGTCTGTTTTAAGCGCAGAGAAGAGCCATTAAGCACCTGGAAGTGACGTCGTCACCTTACCGTTGCCTTGAGCTCATTCGGCGGTCGATGCCTTGGAGCTAGGGCTACATGGAACTGAAGCAGAGGAGATAGCTACCGAGTGGGTGAAGCAAGCCAGGAAACACGCTATTGCGGAGCAGACACTTGCTCTCCTTCGCGCTTGTGCTTCTTCAACCACGTTCTCGTGATATTGACAACCATTTCCCCTTTCTTTTCTTCGACTGGATTTACCGGTACTCCTTGCAACCGCATATTTTTTCCCCAGACCATGCTGCAAATGCGTGGATGGTGAGCGAGAAGACTAGATACAAAACTGTATGAGCAACTCGGTCTCAAAGTGGGCTCCTTCCTAGTTTTCCTCCTGTAAACAGAGCTAATAAGTTATGGCGTTCTGCCCTGTATCTACTTGTTGTTCTTAACATTTTAGTGGCCAGTTAAAGCAATGTTTTTGGATCCAATTGCTGAAGGATTCTTTGTATATGTAGTCATGTACAGTTCAACAAGGGGTCAGTGGACACTAGACATTATTCAATCGATTCGTTCAAGACGCGATGCAGCAGGCAGATTGATCAAGGAGAAGAACAATGGGGAACGGTTGCTTTTACCTTGAGGTAGATATCAATGGCGCGGTAGAGGCCGTCGTCGATCGCCCGGGCGTAGTCTGGGACGAGCGCGGCGATGGTCTGGAACTTGGAGGGCTTGAGGTTGGCGTCCGTCCCGACCTCCGCGAGGTACCCGTCGACTAGCTTGCCTACCGAGCTGACTGGCTTGAGCTCGACCGGCGGAGCGTCGACCAGCTGTCTCTCGTCCGTGGTCTCCAGCGGCGGCGGCGGCACCAGCACTGACGGGAGCGAACGGACACTGACAGAGGAGGATTAATGGTTCTTCTTAATGGCTAAGAAAGATTATAAGTCCATTTCAGCTGTTACACATCCTGTGTATTTCTATATCGTCGAATCCCTGCTTAAGGCCTCCATTTCGACAAAACTGAATGTGCTGTGTTTTATATGCCCTATTTGGCGAGGACATATCCTGTGCAATCACTCATTTTGGTGCAAACGTGCAATCAAACTATGTAGAGCATCCAGTCTAGATTCAACGGTTTCATATGGAAGTGGTTAAATGTAAAATAGACACTAGGTTTCAGGTGGAAGGGGTTAAATGTAAAATAACAGTTACCATTAGATCTAGATCGGATGCACTAGATCGCTTCATTGCATGCTTGCACCAGGATAAGTGATTGCATAGGATATTTTCCTCTGTTTGGCACAACTGCTATTTATTGAAAAAACAGCTTATTTGATAAGTTGTTGAAAAACAGCTTCTGTTTGTTGGCTGAAACAGCTAAACTGATAAGCTGCTGAAGAAGCTATCTATTTAGTATAACTTCTCCTTAAATTTGTGAAGAAGCTAAACATAAGCTACGCCAAACAGGATCATAATGGAAAAAATCTTGGAGGCTGCAGGTGCAGCACGCAACTTGACCGATCCATCGCCGCATCGCGGAACTCGACCCCGCCCTCACTGAGCTAGGAGCAGACGAGGCTTGAGAACGAGCGACGGAGACCTAGCCGAAGCAGGAGCTCCCCATGGCGACCGGCAACCTGGCGAGCGTGGTGGTGGCTGTAGACGGCAGCGAGGAGAGCATGAACGCGCTGCAGTGGGCGCTCGACAACCTCCGCCTGCGCCCCGACGGCGAGCTCGTCGTGCTGCACGTCCAGCCGCCGCCCAACATCGCCGCGGGACTCAACCCGGCGCCCATCCCCTTCGGCGGCCCCAGTAAGCGAATCAATCCTGTCTCCCCGTGCTCTCTCGTTACAGTGGCTCTTGTCCATCTGGTCCGGGACCGGGCTTGACGGGTGTTCCTGGGGCGGCGTCGATCAACGCTGGTTATTTGCCTTCATCAGGCGGGTTGGAGGTGCCGGCGTTCACGCAGGCCATCGAGGCGCACCAGCGGCGCATAACGCAGGCGATCCTGGAGCACGCCCTGAAGATTTGTTCCGATAAGAATGTAGGGGGAAGCGAGGACCGACCTGTTCTTCAATTTTTATTCTTGCCCCTTTTCCGGTCTAACCGATTTGGGATTGTTTCTCGATGAAGGTGGAGGTGAAGACGGAGGTGGTGGTCGGGGACCCCAAGGAGAAAATCTGCGAGATTGCGGCCAACCGCAAGGCCGATCTGCTCGTCATGGGCTGCCGTGCCATTGGGCCGCTAAAGAGGTAGAAACAGAGATCTGTCTTGTGCTTTGCTTACCTAAAGCTACTGCGGATTTCAATTCGATGCCACGATAAAAAACTGACGCACTTCGTAGTGGAAGCAGAGTGAATCTAGTCTCCATTTTGTACTAGAGTGTAAGCCAAAAAAAAAACCTGCTTCCTGCCGCTCTCAATCTGCTTCCCACTCTCCAACCTCTTAAAAAATCACTTCACATATTGTTTGCCAAACGTTTTTCATCAAATAGATTCACTCCTGCTAGATAATCACTCGAAATCACTCTAGGAGTATCAGCTCTTGGAGCTAGAGAATCGTGGAACGAAGCTCTACTAAACAGGCCCAAAGTACTCAAGCAAGTCGTTTTGACGTCGGCAGGTTTAGCACTACATTTTGCTATAAAATATTTATAAATTATAGTCATTATATACTTTTATAAAACTATTTTCGAGATGGATCAACTTACATCACTTTTATAATTTTAAACTCAATCCAAAAGAATTATTTTAATCAAAGTTTAAAAGTTTGATGTAAGACAACCTTAACAACTCGTTTTACGGAACCAAAGGGAATGCTAGATAGATGATGGTGTGCACTTTTAAGCAACAACGTTGAATAAAGAGCTGGCTGGAATTTTTTTAGTCAAAGTTTAAAATATTTAACTAAATACAACCTTAAAAATGACTTTGCTTTAGGGAACTACAGGTAGTAGTAGATAGATGAAGGTGTGCACCTTTAAGCAACAACATTGAATGAAGAGCTGGCTGGAAATTTTTTAGTCAAAGTTTAAAATATTTGACTTAAGACAATCTTAAAATGACTTGCTTTGGGGAACTAGAGGGAGTAGTAGATAGATGATGGTGTGCACTTTAAGCAACAACATTGAATAAAGAGCTGTCTGGACAACCTGAGGCCAGTCACGGTGGAAACCGTGCAGAAGCTCACATGAATCTTTTATCATCTCTGTTTTCATCAATACAATACCATGTCAGCATATTTAATGCCCACGAAACCTAGTCCCAGTGGGGGGGGGGGGGATTTCAAGTTCCAGTTTCCACTAGACCCATGTTTTGGATTTTTTCTGTTAATCTGATCATGCAGCATATTTGAGAGTCAATGCTTCAGAAGGATGGAGACATCGATGAGGATGTCAGTCATAGAATTAAAGCTAGATGGTTGAAGTGGCGGCAAGCGGCAGGTGTCTTATGCGACCCTCGGGTGCCACACAAACTAAAAGGCAAATTCTACAGGACAGCAATCCGGCCGGCTATGTTGTATGGAGCAGAATGTTGGCCCACTAAAAGACGACATGTCCAACAACTATGTGTGGCAGAGATGCGTATGTTGCGCTGGATATGTGGCCACACAAGGAGAGACCGAGTCCGGAATGATGACATACGAGAGAGAGTAGGAGTGGCGCTAATTGAGGAGAAGCTTATGCAACATCGTTTAAGATGGTTTGGACATATCCAACGAAGACCTGAAGAGGCACCAGTGCATATCGGAATAATTAGGCGTCCCGAGAATGTGAAGAGAGGTAGAGGTCGACCAACCTTGACGTGGACAGAGGCTGTGAAGAGGGACCTGAAGGAGTGGAATATTGATAAAGAGCTCGCCGTGGATAGGAAGGGGTGGAAGTGTGCAATTCACGTGCCAGAACCTTGATTTATAGTTTCGCTTTTCCTCCTTAATCGTTTGACCTTTTCTTGTGCCCATTTAGACCTTGTTGGTTCTTGTGGGTTTTATCTCTTTTATGTGTTTTCCCGTTTCGTCGTTTTTCGGTTCTACTTTGCCTTTGTTTCCCCTTTTTTCTTTGGGGGTTGAGCTCTGAGGTTTTCATACGGGGTTTCATCTCTAGCCTACCCCAACGTGTTTGGGACAAAAAGGCTTTGTTGTTGTTGTTGTTGCTAATGACACGCTCCTGCTTAAGTACACAGTGTGAGCTGCAAGTTATGGTTTTTAATCCGTCCTCTCATCGTGGATGACGGTTTCAAACTTTTTTTTGACAAGTCCAGTTGCAGAAAAATCGTTGTTGTGCTTATCACGACTTTTGATGTTAAAACATAATACTTCATTTGTTCCATTATGAATCCCTTGACATGTTTGTCATGATCCAAGAGGCAGCATTTGGGCTTAGCATTCTTCTGTGTATATCATGTATGTATAACATCAAAGAAAGTTAAAACACTCCTGCCCTGGTTGTGATGTCAGCCTGGACACCTCACACCTATCGGTGGTAAACTTTTTCTTGCAGCTGGAGCTGTGATCTGACTGCTGCCATCGTTCTGCATTTCATCAAAGTTCCGTTACAAAGTTTGATTGCCAGTTGTCTGAAAATCCTTTATAACAGTCATACACTGACTAGTATTTCCTCTTTACATGTGTTGAGTGACTCTGCCTTTCTTTTGCTGCTCGATTTCTGTATCAGATCGAAAGCTACAATCTGATGTATCGATTCCTTTGCACAGGGTGTTCTTGGGCAGTGTGAGCAACTACTGTATCAACCATGTGGGCTGTCCTGTTGTTGTGATCAAGGGGACTTGAGATTCCATCAGCCCAAGCATTCTTTGGTGTACTTCCATTCAAGGTTTTTGAGGCTTCTGCTGTGACATGTGTAATCCTGTACGATATATTACTGCACATTACTATGCTTTTGTTGGTGCTGCTGAGGGATGAAGGTTGCTATGTGGTCCCTTTCGTTATAAAGGAGGAAGCTTTGTCGGTCGTGTAATCGTGGTAATAAGTTGGTCCTGTGGCGGATTCTTGTGTATATTCTTGTAATCGTTCAAAGACATGGTTCTGTCTGAAGTCCCAACAGCGCAAAATTACCAGAGTCTCGGTTTGTTTGTTTGATGTCCTCTTTCTTTTTTTTTTTAACCAAGACGGCTGAATGCAGGTGGTACGCGTGAAATTTAATAAGGGCACAAATCGTAGCTTCCTGAAGCGCAACTTATGAGAACGTTCATGCTGCTTCACGGGCTTTGCCGATTACCGTGCTTTCTACCGATCCAACTGACAACCTGCCTGGGCCAGACAGAAATTCTCAGGCGTTCAATTTTGGGCGCATAGGGTCAGGATTGTTTACCTGGGCAGGCATGCCTGCTAAGGTATGATCCAAACAAGTCCATAGCTCCAAGAGTTTACAGTGCCCTCAGGCTTTGGATACTTAGTATTCACCTAATCCATATAGATTGAGTCAAAATTTATACCTGCCTCAAACCATATAGATTGAGATGAATACTAGAGTAACCAAATAAGACCTCAACGGTAAACAGGGGCGGAGCCAGAATTATGATATAAGGGGGGCCGACCAATTCATCAATACTATATAATAAAAATATTATATAATATTACCAATGTTAAGCACTCGTTATGCAATAAGAATGTAGATCTTTATATTTATCTTAGTCCATGAGTCTATTTCCAGCTAATTGATATAATGAACTAAAGTTGTGACGCAAGAACAATACCAAAAAATAAAGACGATATAATGATGAATATCCGACTAATGAGATTCAACTTTTATATAATGACTCTAGTATTCATGAGACAGCTAACAAAATTTTGAGAGAATTCAAAAATCCAACTAGCCTCGGGGATCCATGAAAATTCATCAACATACGCATGTACATGTCAAATTTGTCATGTACGCCAACTATCAGGTGATAACTTTAGTTGAAATTTGTAGATTTTATTATCCATGATATCTAATGTAGTATGTATATAAGTTGCTAGCTCATTCTACTACTTCACGTGATCACCTTCTTTGGACTTTAGTTGTGGGGCTATGGCAGAGGCAAGTCAAGTGGTCAACGGCAATCGGCAGCGGCCTTGCCACATGATAGAACGAGTCATAAAAGGGTGAGGTTCAGATATCAACGTTTGCAAGCGAATTAGGTTTGACGTTTCATGCATCGATTGGTTATTCAACAAATATTTTATCTTATATTCTTTGTCTCTTTTAGACTTTGATTGATACACTACAACATAGTTATGGATCATGTATAATCAACCACTATATTAAACATTTGATTAATTGTGGTGCATAAAATTTAGAGTATATATATTTTAGACTATATATATTCTCTTGTATGTGTCACAGCCTTGGGAGGGGCCATGGCCCCTGCCGGCCCCTCCTTGGCTCCGCCCCTGACGGTAAACATGATATTCACCCATTCTATATGGGTTGAGGCAAAATTTACACCTGCTTTAAATCATATGGATTAAGATGAGTACTAGAGTAATTAAACAAATTGTTAGTGGCGGCTAGGAGGGGGAAGAAGAAGAAGGGGGAAGAAGGAGAGGAAGGAGACTTGGGAAGGAAGAAGATAGCGCAGCAGAGGAGCCAGTATATTGTATTTCTTGATAGATGTCACATACATCCACAACACTCCTTATATATATTTTCACCCTCTCACCTACTCTCGGCCCACAACGAACACTAGCGTACAACCCATTCACCGAGGCTGCTACAGGGCCCAGTTCCAGTCGTGGATACGCGAGTTAGACTATCCGCAGCGGTTTCCCCTAAATTTTTCCCCTTATATCACTTTTTTTGTGTCACATCATCAACATTCCATCCCCTGCTTTTCCATCTCCCGCAGCGGTTCCCCCTAAATACTTCCCTTATACCCCACTACAACTATAAAATATCATTTTCTACACCACTTTTCATCTATTATCAATTTTTATTCTACTAACAATTAATTAAACAGTACGAGCACAGTGTTTAGAGGGCTTACCACCGCCCTCCATATCTGGCGGAGCACTGCTCTCAACGCTACCACTGTTGCTTGTAGGGGAGGGTTTAGGGGTGGCCGTTGCGCCCATCTCGTTACGCTAAATGTACACAGTGCGAGGGGAGGGGGAAAGGCGCAGCATGCGCAGCAGACAGCCTTAGGAATTCTTGTACGCGAGCTCCGCCTGGGTACGTTGCGCTGGTCTTAAGTTGTGTCAGAGTATGTTTGAGTTGTAATATAATCAATGTTCCCTTTGAAGAGTATGTTTTGTTAAGTACTAGTTTGCAAACCTCAATTTTTAAAAGATTTCTATTTTCCCATGAAAAATGAACTAATTTCTCTTGTGAAAATAGAAATCATTTAAAAAATTAAGGTTCCCAAACTAGCCATAAAAGTGTCGTTTTTACTGAAAGCTCTCTTGTGGGTTTTGGTGTTTGGATGACAACTCAATTAAAGGACTAACAAGTGTACTAAGTGTTGAACAAGTGCTTAATGTAAAGCTAACAGGGTTCAACACAAGTGAACAAGTGTGATGGTCTAAGGACTAGATGATGGATAGATAATGGATGCGTAAGGTGAGACTCGGACATTGCATAAGGTGAGACTCGGGTGCGTAGCTCGGAGACAACTGATCAAGCCAAGGATGGAGGCAAGAAGAGCTTCGAGGTACCAAGTGCACGGGAGAAGGTCAAAGAGGCTGAGGAACTCAAAGCCAAGGGTGAAGAAGAAGACTTGCAAAGTCAAGGGTGATCGAGTTGAGAAGAGCTATGGCACATCAAGGATCACTAAATAAGGACATGATTTACAACCAATGAGGAAACTTCTATAGTTATGTGGTGTAAGTCATAAGGCTCAAGATCAAGCTCTAAGAAAGGAACAAAGTCACTAGAAGAAGAACAAATGTCAAAATAAGAACTAGAAGCAGCCTAAAAGAGCTAAGTGTACTCTGACCTTTAGTTTGGGTTGTTCCCATGTTTGGAGATATTCTATGTGACCTTTGCAGGATGTTGGAGCTCAGAAATGTTAGTCTAGATCAAGTTAAGCTGACTTGATGATTTATGAGTCCAACATCAATCTTAAGCATGTCAAATGCTATAGAAGTAAAAATCAAAAAGAAGGTATATTTCTAGACTTAGTACATTGGTTTTTGTGTACTAACGTATTTGTCTAAGTGTTAGAAACAGAGAAAAAAAGAAAAGAAAAGAGATACAAAAGGCTTGGTTGTGTACAGCCAAGACTCAGCTCAGTCTGGCACACCGGACTGTCCGGTGCGCCAGGCTGAACTCTGGTGAACAGGCCGCTCTCGGGAGAAGTCTGGCGACGTACGGCTATAATTCACCAGACTGTCCGGTGGTGCACCGGACTGTCCAGTGAGCCAACGGTCGGCCGCGCAATCCGCGCGTGACGCGTGGCCGAGCCAACAGTCAGATGGAGGCACCGGACTGTCTGATGTGCACCGGACAGTGTCCGGTGTGCCAACGGCTCCAAGACTGCAACGGTCAACTGTGCCAATTTTAGAAGGAAATCGGACACCGGACAGTGTCCGATGGTGCACCGGACTGTCCGGTGCGCCACCCGACTGAAGGCAAGATTTGCCTTCCTGGATTGCTTCCAACGGCTCCTAGGACCCTTGTGCCTATAAAAGGGACCTCTAGGCGCCTCAATCACAATAGAAGTGCAGCCAACAAGTGTAGACATCACTCTGATCAATTCTCACTCTCCCTCTTGTGTGTATCTCTCTAGTTTGTGTAGAAGGCAAAGCTATAAGCCTTTAGAGAATGGAGAAGAGCTGCTAAAAGCTAGAGCAAGGTCTTGAGCATATCGTTACTCTGTCGAAGTGCTGCCAAGAAGATTGTAAGCAGCCGCGGTTTCGTTGTAACAAACTCAACATAGTGGAAGGCTCTATCTGTCTGACTGACAGATCTGAGCAAACGGAGGAAGGAGTTGAAATAGATTCCTAGCCCAGGTGTGGCTAACTCCAACGAGGACTAGGCAAGCATTTCAGGTTTGGCCGAACCTCGGGATAAATTCCTGTGTCCACGTGCTCTGCTCTGTGTGCTGATTCTGTCTTATTCAGTTCTTACTTCTGCACTTCACTGCTTACTTGTGGTACTAGCTTTCTTTGAAGTGCAGGATATTCTTAAGACAGGAACTTCAATTCCACTGCAACCTACTCGAAGGGTTCTTCACTCCACTGCGATCATGTCTTCGAGTAGAGTAAGGTTTAAGTTTTAAAGTGATAATTTTTATTCGCCTATTCACCCCCCTCTAGGCGACATCCAGATCCTGTTCCTTGGCAAAGGGAACTTTCAATTGGTATCAGAGCTAGGCCTCTCCAGTGTGGGCTTAGCCGTCCGGAGATGACAATGTCGTCACAAGAGGTAACTGTAGAACTTCTTTTAGGCAATGGTTATAATTACAAATCTTGGTCTGTCTCTATTTATAATGCCTTCATGCATGTTGATCCTGATTTGAGACAGATCTTTAGTAGAAGTATTTTCTCCTATGATATTAGTAAAAATCCTTCTAATGCTGAACTAAGATGTTTATCTCTCAATCATCGTGCTTGCAACATCTTGGTCGACTTTCTTTCTAGAAGTGCTTATTTTGCCATCATGAATAGTGATAGTGATTTATTTGTTGATGCTCATGATTTATGGAGTAGAATTAAAGGAAAATATTCTGTGGAAAATTGTAGTGCTCCTACTCCCTATGTTACTTGTGATACTAACCCTTCAAAGGGAGAAGAAAAGTGTTGGGCACCAAACGATGAATCCACCTCGTCGACAGGTTTGTTCTCCACTAGTAATAAATGTCTTATTGCTAACAATGACGGTGGAGACGAAAGCCATGATGAGGAGGAATATGAGGATGACAGCGAGGATGAATCTTCATCACCATAAGTTACATTTTCCTATATTGCTTCCACTGACATTAATGACAGGGAAAATGAGACCGATGATGTGAAAGAAGAGGAGATTCGCCGTTTCTACATCCATCTCGACAAAGAGGACAAAGCACTCTTGGTTAAGCTGTTGAGAAGGAACAAGGAACAAGGCGAGACGCTTCTTAGGCTAGAGGAGGCACTCATCAAAACAAAAAACAGCCTGGAGAAGATGACCAAAGAACATGAGGAGCTAAAGTGCTCTCATGATGATTTGGTCCAACGGTATGATTCAATTTTATTTGAACAAAGAAATAATGATGATGCTTTATCTGGTGTTGCTCAACTTGAAATGGAAAATGCCATGCTTGAGAGACAAGTAGAATTGTCAAGTCATGATAAACTTGCTCTAAATGAAAAATATAATTTATTGTCTTGTTATCATGAAAATCTCTTGGATAGACATATCATGCTTGAAGTTGCTCATGAGGTTGTAATTACAAACTTAAAGTCATGTGAACCTCATTCGTGCACAAGTGCACATTTGGATAATATATCACCATGTGCTAACCCCTGTGGCTCAAAAGGAAGCGAATGTCTGAATGAGCAACAAGTTATAGGATCAAAAAGGAATTTGCTTGGGAACAAGAAACAAAGACAATTAAGGAGAAGACGCCATGCTCAACTTCCTCAAGATATCTGCGAAAACGTGGTGAAGAAGCTTGAGGAATGAGAAACCGCAGCAAGGGTCAAACTCCTTGAAAAAGATGTTCCTAAAGCAATAAGTGAAGCAATCAACATGATACAGGAAAAAGGTAATGATTCAATTAATCATGTTATTTGCACTAATAATTTCTCTATGTCATCTAAAAGTAACAAGAGAAGAGGAAAACGGAGATGCTTCAAGTGCAAGGCATTAGGCCACCTCATCGCATCTTGTCCATACAAGGACAAGGACGAAGGGACAAGGAGATGTTTTGGATGCAACAACAAGGACCACATGATCACTTCATGTCCGGTCATGAAGAATCAAAGATGTGCATTCTCCAAGATGACTCTCACCAAGGAAAATGACAAACAACAAGCGTCATGTCAGGTTGAGCGATGTTTCTGCTACAAGTGTGGTGAGCAGGGTCATCTATCCAAGGTATGTAATAAAGGTAAGGTTCCTAAGCAAGTGAATTTGTCTCAATCTCATTCGCTTAGGAGACCCAAATCATACACTTGTGCTAGATCTATAACGAGATCACCTAGAACTAGCACAAAGACTATTTGGGTACCAAAGACACTTTTAGTTGAACGTCATGGACCCATCTCGAGATGGGTACCAAACTGTGCTAACTAGACCATGCAGGTGCCTTGAGATGGACTGGAGACCATGGGAGAGCTTAAGACGGTTAACTCAAACTCTATGCTTAAGCTGTTAATTGTTTTGGTGTTTATTCATTGACCCAAGGTTGAATTATTGTGAGACACTAATCCCATGTTCATCTCAAGTGAAATAAGTTGTAGAGGTCCTTAATCATTATTGGTGAATCAAGCAAAGAACCTTGATTATGCATCTGGCTCTCCAAAGGACGGTACCTGTGCTTCTTAAGTACATCATCAGTATTACTCTTGAAAGTTGATTGTCGTGCTATCTGTCCTTTGAGTAGTTATGCTTTTAAGATTGCTCGTGTTGAACCTTGTTAATAATTGATTCATGATTTCAAAGATCACATTCATGTTTGCTTAATCATGACTGGGTGCTCTATAAGTCATATCTTTTGAATCATTCATTGGGTAGCTTATCATTTGAGATATTTACCATGATTAATCCTTTATGTGTTCATGAATAAACATGTATCCTTTTGTAAATCATGCTATACGTGTGTAATGAGTAACCTATGTGTGCAAGCATGACATCTTGTTTAGTCCATGTTCACATGATTACCCTATTTTGGCACTATGTGTTATGCCTCTAATGCATCCTCTCGAGCTATGAAGTGCATAATCAATAGGGAACTTGTGGTAATAACTGGTGCTCTCATGGCCATACAAGTAAAAGGCAAAGGTATGGAAAATGGAACTATGCAATTTCATTAAATATCTTGAAGTTCCATTGATTGTGATCATAGCTATGTTCTTACATTTCATAGGTAGTATCTTGGCTTAGGTGACTTATGCCTTAAAATGTTGTTTCTCTTGGTGTACCTAAGAAAATTTTTCTTAATCTTGATGTGATTAGACATTGTGCTTTATTTGCATTATCTTGTCGTTTTCAATTGGCATATATGGTGAAATGATTATCATGTATGAAGCATGCCTAGGTTGCTTGTAAAATGTTATACTTATTGAGGCATGCATTGTTGTATTAAGTCAACCTTTCATTTGGTATTCAACTGGTATCTCTTTGTGATGAAATTGAGAGTATGCCTTGACCAAGATATGTTGTGATCCCCTCTAGTTCTGAGAAAGCTAGAATGTGCAAAGTGTAAGTTATTCAAATACTTGATGCACAAGTTTAGGGGGAGCACACATAACTTGTGTCTTTTGAGACTAATTGTTTCTTGAGCGATCTTGTATAGTCTCAAGGTGGAAAAGAGAAGATGATCAAGAAATGGAGCAATCAGGACTTGGGTACCTCTGTAAGTCAAGAAATTGGTATCTTAAGTCGTGAGTAATTGCATAGTTTTAGATTGCTCATGCTCTATAATATTTGGTGATACTAGATGCTTATCCTTAAATATCATGGAGCTATGATAATAAATGACCTTTTCAATTGGTAGCCACGATAGTTTTCTTAAATTGACATCTTTTGATAATCACTAGAATAGAAGCTTCATCATGTGCCACAATACTATAACTTGCTCTAAGCTTGGTGTCTTAGCAACAAGAAAAGGTTAGGATAAAGGATCAGACACAAGTGTGGAGAAGCTCCCGAGAGATTAATACTTTCAAGATGGGAAGTACATCACAACATGGTAAAGGTACAAAAGGAAGTATTGATATTTTGCGTAAATGTATCTTAATATCTCTGGTGCATATGTTTAATGAATAAGGGGGAGTTTTTATAGTGTGTTTTTCCTCCTCAACACCCTGCTGTCCCTTGACATCATCCTATGTTCTTACTTGAATATGGTTTTGGTGTTTGATGTCAAAGGGAGAGAATTTGTGCATTAAAGCTTATCTCAACCTGATAGGAAAGCCTATCCTAAGGGGTGATGTGTTAGTTTGAGCATTGTTAGTGTGTTATTGTGGTTAATTGATAATTCTTATCATATGCTTCTTGCAGTATTATATGTGTTGCATCATATGGACTAGTGCTTCCGCTGCTATGAATTAATTGGCATCTATTGTGTTCATTCTGTAATAGATATTCATGTGGGTAATGGTGCATGTGGTTAATAGGTTAATGGTGCTTTAAGATTGCTTTAATTTGGTATCTTAATGGTGAATAGTGGTAGGTTGATATTCCTGTGATATATCCACTCAATTGAATGGTGTTTAACTCTGATTCTGTGCATTTGTGTGTTATACGCATCCCACAGGTGCTAAGGTGTAGCAATGCTTCGATTTAGCCTAAGTATGTGCATTTTGGCATTTAAGGCAAAATATAAGATTTTAATGTAAGCACATATTTAGGGGGAGCATTCTACAATCTTAGAACTCAAAATTTGTGCTTTAAATTTCACTCTTATGTAAGCTTTAATTGTGTTGCCATCAATCACCAAATAGGGGGAGATTGAAAGGTCTCTGTGGGTTTTGGTGTTTGGATGACAACTCAATTAAAGGACTGACAAGTGTACTAAGTGTTGAATAGGTGCTTAATGTAAAGCTAACAGGGTTCAACACAAGTGAACAAGTGTGATGGTCCAAGGACTAGATGATGGATAGATAATGGGCATCACAAGTAAGACGGACATTGCATAAGGTGAGACTCGAGTGCGTAGCTCGGAGACAACTGATCAAGCCAAGGATGGAGGCAAGAAGAGCTTCGAGGTACCAAGTGCACGGGAGAAGGTCAAAGAGGCTGAGGAACCCAAAGCCAAGGGTGAAGAAGAAGACTTGCAAAGTCAAGGGTGATCGAGTTGAGAAGAGCTATGGCACATCAAGGATCACTAAATAAGGACGTGATTTACAACCAATGAGGAAACTTCTATAGTTATGTGGTGTAAGTCATAAGGCTCAAGATCAAGCTCTAAGAAAGGAACAAAGTCACTAGAAGAAGAACAAATGTCAAAATAAGAACTAGAAGCAGCCTAAAAGAGCTAAGTGCACTCTGACCTTTAGTTTGGGTTGTTCCCATGTTTGGAGATATTCTATGTGACCTTTGCAGGATGTTGGAGCTCAGAAATGTTAGTCTAGATCAAGTTAAGCTGACTTGATGATTTATGAGTCCAACATCAATCTTAAGCATGTCAAATGCTATAGAAGTAAAAATCAAAGAGAAGGTATATTTCTAGACTTAGTACATTGGTTTTTGTGTACTATCGTATTTGTCTAAGTGTTAGAAACAGAGAAAAGAAGAAAAGAAAAGAGATGCAAAAGGCTTGGCTGTGTACAGCCAAGACTCAGCTCAGTCTGGCACACCGGACACTGTCCGGTGGTGCACCGGACAGTGTCCGGTGTGCCAGGCTGAACTCTGGTGAACAGGCCGTTCTCGGGAGAAGTCTGGCGACGTACGACTATAATTCACCGGACTGTCCGGTGGTGCACCGGACTGTCCGGTGAGCCAACGGTCGGCCGCGCAATCCGCGCGTGACGCGTGGCCGAGCCAATGGTCAGATGGAGGTACCAGACTGTCCGGTGTGCATCGGACAGTGTCCGGTGCGCCAACGGCTCCAAGACTGCAACGGTCAACTGTGCCAATTTTGGAAGGAAATCGGACACCGGACAGTGTCCAGTGGTGCACCGGACTGTCCGGTGCGCCGCCCGACTGAAAGCAAGATTTGCCTTCCTGGATTGCTTCCAACGGCTCCTAGGCCCCTTGTGCCTATAAAAGGGACCTCTAGGCGCCTCAATCACAATAGAAGTGCAGCCAACAAGTGTAGACATCACTCTGATCAATTCTCGCTCTCCCTCTTGTGTGTATCTCTCTAGTTTGTGTAGAAGGCAAAGCTATAAGCCTTTAGAGAGTGGAGAAGAGCTGCTAAAAGCTAGAGCAAGGTCTTGAGCATATCGTTACTCTGCCGAAGTGCTGCCAAGAAGATTGTAAGCAGTCGCGGTTTCGTTGTAACAAACTCAACATAGTGGAAGGCTCTATCTGTCTGACTGACAGATCTGAGCAAATGGAGGAAGGAGTTGAAATAGACTCCTAGCCCAGGTGTGGCTAACTCCAACGAAGACTATGCAAACATTTCAGGCTTGACCGAACCTCGGGATAAATTCCTGTGTCCACGTGCTCTGCTCTGTGTGCTGATTCTGTCTTATTCAGTTCTTACTTCTGCACTTCACTGCTTACTTGTGGTACTAGCTTTCTTTGAAGTGCAGGATATTCTTAAGACAGGAACTTCAATTCCGCTGCAACCTACTCAAAGGGTTCTTCACTCCACTGCGATCCTGTCTTCGAGTAGAGTAAGGTTTAAGTTTTAAAGTGATAATTTTTATTCGCCTATTCACCCCCTCTAGGCGACATCCAGATCCTGTTCCCGGGCAAATGGAACTTTCAATTGGTATCAGAGCTAGACCTCTCCAGTGTGGGCTTAGCCGTCCGGAGATGACAATGTCGTCACAAGAGGTAACTGTAGAACTTCTTTTATTCTAAATTGCTTTTCCTGTGGAAAATTGGTCTGTTTGTACTTGCGAGGGAGTGGGATATTGTGTCGCTATGTCTTTTTTTAGTTTTCTATATTCACTAGATATGTGCTAGTGCGTTGCCACGAAAGTAAAAAATAGTATGAAACATATATACGAAACGACAAGTATCACTATAATATGCAAAATCCATGTGACAAAATATCACCGTAACACTATTATTATATTGACGATATAAATATATATAATATTATTATAAATACATGGCGGAGGCAGGACGGAAAGGAGACAAAAAACAGCAACGAGGGTTGTTCGAAGGTACTCCTTTGCCTCCTCTGCTAAGCCGACTTTGATCTCTCTTGTTGATATCTTATTCATCAATAGTTATGTGCCCATGTGTTGGTATCGTATCTATATATCACATAGTTAAACCTTATTTAAATGGAATATATGCAATAATTCAACAATCTAAAAACATTAAAAATGGTATGATGTTTTGTGCTGAAGGCAACAAAACAGAGATCACTCTAAACTACAACATGGAAGGAGATGTCGGCGGCAAAATGGGAAGCGTTCAAAGGAACAGCCGAACAGGCACAGGCAATAGAGGTCACAACAAGAACAACAGTTTGTTCACTCGATGAACAACAAAAACAGCTTTGAAAATATGATCTCTACCACTTCGGTAGCAGCACGATGCGGTGAGAGATTATGCACGAGGCATGCAAATTAACAAGACTCATACAAGCGCGGAACAGTATGTTGATGGGACACAAGGGTAACAGAATCCTAACATGTTTGTCTTCCGAGCAATCTTTCTCCAGACCCCAAGGAAATATAAGATTCGATCAATTATGTGTCATGCTCATCCCAGCGTACTTCTTTTGTAACGCACGGACACACGTAGCAATAACATAGAAAGCGATCATCTGGCTGCGTGCAAAAATGTCCATCGGACGGCAGAGGAAAAAAGACATTGGGCACCTTGCTGCACATAGATGCCGCGGGGACAAATATCGCCCCACTGGCCAGTGGCCACGCACTATCCATCACTAGGCCACCACCAGCGGGCGGGCTCCAGTCGCAACTCGCAACACAGACGCCGCCGCCGCCCAAAGAAAGACGTCAACTCCAGGAGACAAGATAGTGAGAACCGAAGAGAAGGATGGGCTTCGAGAAGCAGATCCTGAGATCCGGCACCGGCCCCAAGCCGATAAAGGGCCAGAAGGTCACCGTTCACTGCACCGGCTACGGTTCGCTTCTTCCCTTCACCCCCATAAACCTCTGGTTTACTTACTACGTTGTTCTTGGATCTGAATCACTTTTTAGGGTTTAGAGTTAGATGCTTTCAGATCCATTCGTGCAGTAGCCTCGATGTATAAGCGGCGACTCCTTTTTCGTCGGCTTTGATGCTTGGGATGCGATGTTCAGTCGTAAGATTGAGATCGATCTGATCCAGAGCTGCAAGCGGACCTTGTGCAATGCATAATTCGTTTATCTTCCATTTTGTATTATATGACTAACACCATCTGATCTGCAGTAGTCGTTCGCTAACTTTTGCTTGCTGCTCTGGGTTTGTTTTCAGGGAAGGATCGTGATCTGTCCAAGAAATTTTGGAGGTAAACAATCAATCTGTTCTCTTGATCTACACCCAAGTGTAGCGCATCAGTGGAATAGGCACGTGTACACTGGAAGTAGTTATTTTCCTGTCAGTCACTGTGTTCTGTTGCTGTTTCTTTCAGCACCAAGGACCCTGGGCAGCAGCCATTCAGTTTCAGCATTGGTCAGGGTTCAGTGATCAAAGGTAATCATGCCACAGATAATCAGTTCATGTCGAAACCTAAAAACTTTGCCTGTTGGTTATATTCACGTGAATTACAAGGGTCTGTTGATATTATTTATAGATGTGGCGTGAGCTTTACTTATCATGATGTTTTGTTTCTGGTAGAGCTCCAAATTTGCATTGTTTGATTTATATTCTCTTTTACCCATGGTTTTAAACTGCCAGTCATGCTTTCCGTGACACATTAACCCAGATGAAGGCTAGAGCATTTTAGACTTTTCCAAAAGTGAGCAGTTATTGTTCAGGGTCAGCCCAGTTTCATGTTGCATGCCAAAACTCCACAGGCCTGCAAACAAAACCATGGTATATTAGCCAAATAAACAGTTCCAATTACTGTTGTGCTAATTGCTCTATTTCCTATAGGATGGGACGAGGGAGTTATGACCATGCAAGTGGGTGAAGTTGCTCGTATCCAGGTATGCCCCTCAGACGTCGAATTAGTCTGAATGTGCCTGCTTTTCTGGCTCTTCTAGCATTTTATAACTACTGCAACTTTGAAGGCACTCTATCTCTTGATGGAAGTAACTTCTAAAAAAACTTTGCTGTGACTACGGATTTTTGCCTTTCTGCATTGCATTATCTTTGCCCTGATAAACTGTTATCACTTGATATTCTTCAGTTCATAATTTTTTCATATCAGCTTTGCCCTGGCACCTGATATTAGAGTGTTCTTGCTTCAGTGCACGCCTGATTATGCTTATGGAGCCGGCGGGTTCCCAGCCTGGGGAATTCAACCAAACTCAGTGCTTGTGTTCGAGATTGAAGTCCTCAGTGCCCAGTAATTCGCATCTGTCAGCTATGGAAACGTTGGCCATGCTTCTCAAGTAATGAAATAATTCCGTTGTCACCTCATGCTACATACAGCAGATTGGTGTTACGAGTTAAATCCTGTGAAACTTTAGCATTCTGTAACCGTGGATGTCGAGTTTATGGAGTTCCTTGTGTGGCGCCTCAAGTCAAGTTCTCGTCAAAGATTGTAATCTGATGGCTTCCATTGTGACTTGTAGGCGGCTGCAATAAACTTACTTGATGCAATTATTGCAGTCGAATCCTGTGAACCTGTGATGTTCCAGTGGAAACGGTAGATGGCTCGATCGTACCAGGGTATCAGTTTCGCCATGGTGGAAATTTCTCAGTCCATTCTAGTGATCGCGTAGGGGCGGAGCTGCCAACTGCCTCGGCCGTAACTGAGAGAGATGGTCATGTGGACGTGCGGGTATGGAGAACGGAGAGTTGGGAGACAATACCAAGGGGCATGCGTGAACTGTCTAGGTGTTTGTAATTAGGCTGACATTGATACGGGAGCAGGTTTTGCATGCGGTAGCTAGGTCGTGGGCATAAAGTCCAAGTGACACTGAGCTTTTTCAGTCGTTGGCAACATGAAGCGTCCATTGTTTTCTTTCCTCACTAGCTATACAATACAGGAACTGGAACATCAGTAACCATAAAGTTCTTTTTTGTTGTTTCAAAAAAATCCCTAAGAACAAATAGAGCAACTGCTTAACCACAGGTAAGTGTTACCAATGAAGCTAACCTACAATGTCAATTGGACTACACTCTAAAGCACAATCCACTTTCCGAATGTAGTCCACATCCCACAGGCAATGGGAACATAGCCAATTTAACTAGCAAAAAGATATGGTGTAACACAAGGCAAGCTTCTCAGATACCATTGAGCCTCCTCTAGTTTCTTTATAAAGATCCGGCTATTTGGGCACTTTGGAGCTTCTCTCTCCAAGAGAAAAGCTGCATGCGCAGCGCATGGCTACTATGTACAGTTAAGCCTGATCATCAATAATAGAAACTAGAATTCTTCTGGCGGGGTGCATCTTTGCAGAGAATAGAGCGAACTTCCACGATAGATCTGGGTGGCTCTAGGTCCTTCGGTGGGATTGTATTACCTAGCAGCTGTTGCAGCTGGGATGCAAAAGTATCATCCAATACCTGACGGATTAAGCTAGAGTAAGAGTTGGGAAGCATCAAAAGAAAAGGCAGATACATGGTCAATAAGTTAAGGGGTCCAGTGGGAACATGAACTTACTGAGATTGCGACTCGTGCACCTTTATACCAGGCTTTGTTTTCTTTGCGATTCTCCAGGAAACTCAGCACATCCTAAATATTGATCATATTAGTAACAGTAGTACGAAAAAGGACCATCTCTACTCACTACTGATACAGTGATACTTCATATACCTGTCCCATCCGGTCCCAAAAACCTCGGCATATGGCTAAAAAAACATGTACTTCAGATACTTTGTGCACATGATTTATTGCCTCAATTAGCTGATCCTTCAAGGCCTGCATCCTGCTGCGGATATCAGATTCAATAACCAACTCTTTTGAATCCTGAATGATCTTTTTGAGCTTTGTGGTATTTTGCATACGGGTCTGCAAAAAAAAAAACTTCAGTAAGAAAATTGTTCTTAACAACAGATGTACTTATATCTCGGTGAAGTGCTAGTAACTAGTAAGGCCTCTTTCCCATTCTATCCATAGCTACATAGCTAGGGGTGCAACATAAAGTTGAATATGGAATCAGGACTTGGTTACAGTACAGAATGATCATATAGATGATATGACATAAACATCAAAATCATAACACCACCAGGATTCATAGTTCTGGTCTCATACTGGTAGATCCGAGATGAATTGTAGCATATACATAGAAATTTATTTGGAAGATTCTCAGTAAAATAAAAGTACCCATAGTGATAAATTTGCATTAGA
This sequence comes from Zea luxurians, assembly GCA_029449295.1. Lineage (NCBI taxonomy): Eukaryota > Viridiplantae > Streptophyta > Magnoliopsida > Poales > Poaceae > Zea > Zea luxurians. The sequence goes on along the minus strand of JAOPSE010000150.1, from coordinate 365,424 downwards.
AACTAAATCCTGGCCTCATGAAAGCAGACAAGCCAGAATTTGCTGCACCGATAAAGATAAACTCGTTAAACAAATCTCATTTTCAAGTAAAGCTATGCATGAAAATTGACTTGGTTTTATGACATGGTAAGTTTGTTCCTAGTTTCAGGGGCTGCAGGGGGGCACTTTTTCGGCTAAAGCAAAAGCGAGTGCAGACGTGGGAAGCCGAAGTAGAAGCAGGAAAAGAAGTCACGAGCATATGAAGGATAACAGGGGCAGCTTGTTGCCACCGGAGCAGCATGAGAATTTTCTGTTTATGTATTATAGGCCTTGGGCCCAGCCCATGTACACCTTATATAATACTCAGCCCACTCATGCCTTGTTCATTTATGAGTGGATTGAAGAGGATTAGAGGGGAGCAAATCCCTTGCTAGCCTGGACACCCAGCGTGACCCTGCCCCTCTGCTCTGCACCGGCTCATCCGCCTCCCCCCTGCGGGTGGGGCCTAGCAAAACCTGTTGTTGGTGCCCCTGACCTAGGGCCTAACAAGCCTCAACCAGGGTGTCCTCGAGCTCCCTCCATCATATGCGACTCCACCGACCATGTTCCTGCCCTCCGAAGTTGTCCTCGAGCTCCCTTCATGGCTGCCAAGGCGGCTGTTGCTGTTGCTCAGGAGTGAACGCACTGCCGCCCTCGCCTGGGACCATGAACACACCGCGGCGGATGCCCTGGCCTAATAGCTGGCTGATGCTGAGCGCCACTTGCTCGGCTCTCCATGCATCTAGCCCCTCCCAGAGCCCCATGCGGTCATCGCCAACCTCCACACCCAAGCGACAGGTGTCCAGAACATTCGCTCTCTGGTTCCCGTCATCCTTGACCTGACTTGGTGTGATCTTGTCGTACTCACCCTCCAACGCTACACCCTAAACGACCATGTCCTCACCAACACCGCGTTCCTCACTATCCCTCCTGGTGGAGAATGAATAGTGTGGTCCTCTCGTGGATCCTCAGGACCGTCACAATTGAGCTGCAGAATATCGCTCGCGAGAATGGCGACACTGCCCGTCAGGCCTAAGTCGCCATCGAGCAGTTCCTCGGTACCAGTGAGGCTCATGCTCTCCACCTCAACGTTGCCCTTTGGACCTGTCTAGGGGGACCTCTGCCACCGAGTATTGCCGCCAGATGAAGGGTATGTTGGCCTCCCTCTGTGACCTAAGGGAGCTCGTCTTTGATCGCACACTCGTCCTCAACCTTCTCCACCGCCTCAATAAGCCCTACGGTCACCTCTGCGTGGCCCGGCCTGGGTGGACCTTCCCAACGTCTTCCTCCACCCCAGTCAACTCACCTGACGATGTATAGTATGGGGTTTCCCCTCGGCCACCTTACCTCTGCGCCATCGGGACCCCGGTCACCGCTTCTACCATTACTGCTTCACTCTGCTCCATCCTAGAACCGACTCCTCCCGTTGTCGCCGACTGGGTTGCTAATTCCGGTGCCTCCTACAACCACTCTGGACGCGGGTATACATTCTTCTTTCTACCCACCTTTCCTATCCACTCCATCTATCATTGTGGGTAATGGAAACATTCTCCAGGTCACCTCTTTAGGTGATTCGATTCTTCCTAGGCTCTTTCATCTTTGCAATGTTCTTGTCGCCCCACATCTCAATCAAAATATTTTATTTGTTCGCTAGTTTATCACAAATAACTCTTTTGATCCTTTTGGCTTATCGATGAAGGATCTTGCTACCCGGAGCTTTCTCACCCATTAGCTCCGATCGCCTATACACCCTCGTTGCAGCCACACGCTCTGACTACTTCCACTACATCCAATACTTGACATCATCGACTCGATCATCCCAACCCAATCGTGTTGTCCAAGTTGTGCAGTAGTTTAGTCATTTTTTACTAGGGGCACCCCTGTGCATCTATGCCGCACATATTAGCTAGGTCGTCATGTCCAACTCCATTTCTCTAGCTCCTCTCAGGTTGTGCACAATTTTGGTCTCGTACACTACAATTGTGGACCTCTCTTATTACCAATGTCTCATGTTAATATTATCCGATGATTCTTGATGATTTCTCTCATTATTTCTAGACTTTTGCGTTGCATTCGGAGTCTGATACTTTTGTGACTCGTCTCCACTTCTTTGCTTGTGTTTCCACTCAGTTTGATCACACCATTAAGGCCATCCTGAGTGACAAGGGCCATGAGTTTGTTAACACCTCTCGGTCCTTCTCCCATGGAGTCCAGCTCCGGATGTACTGTGCCCCTACATTTCCCCTTAGAATGGCAAGGCTGGGCGCATTGTGTTGTGCTGTACTGCTGACCTGTCCGATTGTTTGCGATCTAAAATACATAATATTCCTTGCTGCCAGTATGGTCTGATAGATGGAAATGTCTGAGATCATTCAGATAAGTATCTAACTTTATATTTTTAATGCACTACTGTCTATTATAAAGCTGTTAATCCTGTCATTAATTTTTTTCCTGCTGGTATTGTATTACTGTAGAAACTAGGAACAAAAATTTTGCATCAAGTAAAAAGCCACTAAGGTATGTCTATTGGTCTTCTCTTTTTATATAATGTATTCAGCCTAGATACCACCTAGCGCCTTATCTAACCTTATCAGAGATTCACAAGAATTTGTAACCAGCTGAGATCAGGAACAAGTAACAGGATGTAAAAGGACACTCACATTCTCCGAAAGCTTCTCAACAACTGCTTGCATGTAATTTCGGAATTTAGCTCTCAATGTCACTGTAACTTCACTAAGTTTTTCTCCAATGGCCGCAGAATTTCCTCCATTGGGTATACAAGAACTCCATGATTTCAAGTGACTCTCAATCCGAGGTCGCAAAACCTCAAGTAATCTTTTCAATGTATTCAAGAGAATGCCAAGCTAAAAGCAGATAGGGGCCAGATATTAATGATTCAAGTCACAAGAAACATAAAAAATAATACCAAAACTTACATCTTCAGGTACAGTATAGGGAACCGTTGAATTGCGCTTTGTGAGTTTCTGGACAACTTTGAGGCCAAATTTTTTTGGTGCAATACAATCCTTCAGTGGAGCCAAAACATCTGCATACTGTTTTTCCAGAGACTCGATAACCGCTTTCTCAACATCTGCAATAGCCTTTCGTTTCAAAGAATCAAAACAATACATGATATATCAGACTTCGGGAACTCATTCTATAATACATGATATATCATACAACTTAATCAATTAGAGAATCTATAAAAGAAAGGGTTTCTGACATACATTCTCGAGAACGAATATGTATTCTGGCCATCGACAAATGATAACTTCGTACTCTGTCAATGTCTTCTTCAGCAAATCATACATCTCATCCACAAAAGGTGTTGTCATATGCTGGGTCCTAACTCCTGACCATTTGACCTAAAAATTGACAAACGTGCCAAGGATTGAAATTGGAAAGAGTAAAATAATGAAACTCTGCAGCAAATTAAAAAAAAACCTCACCTTGTCCAGTCTGCAGTTTTCCAGTAACATCCTGCGTTTGTCTTCAATCCACAATACAATGTACAAATGGAACAGCTCTTTTGCATCAACACCTGCTTTTATATTGCTGTGCGAAATTCAAACATAAGGCATGACAAAGACATGAATACAATAAGAGACTTGATTTAAATTTATTTACAAGTAAACAAAATTACCAGATATTCCAGCTAGCCAGATCCTTCTGAAAATCAGCTGTGGCAACCACCAAATCAGCAACAGGTGATGCTGGACCAGCAGGAGGGCAAGCAACAAGAAAAGCGCGTAGACGATTTGACAGCTCTACACTATAGATGGAGGCAGCTAAATTTGGCAGATCAACAAAACTGTGAAAGCAAAAGGAAACAAAGAGAAGTGGAAATATGTCAAAACATAATGGACATTTCCCATAGACTACAAAAATGATCTGGGCTTAGAAGGTGTACAATAGACTATAACATTACAGCATAATGGTATCGAAGCTTGCATACGATCATGTACCTGGGAAGTATGTGCTGATTATGAATTTCAATATCAGTAAAAATTTCACTTCGTAGATTGTTGCATAATGTTTTCATCTTCTGGTAAGCCGTGGTAACGGTTACCAAATCTACCCTGAAGCCTTCTGAATTTCCTGATACATACTCATCAGTTTCAATCATGTAACGCCTCGTACGCTTCCTGGCAGCTGCCTGGACATGAATAAAAAACATAAAAATCGTTAGTTATATGAAATAACATAAGAGACCGTCTGTTTACTGAATAGCTGAACAATGACCTGGAAGTAACCACATAATCTTAGTTGAGCTTCCGGAGATAGGACGTCGTGTAGAAGACTGTACAACTTAATAGCTGGTTCCAGAGCAGCAGCAGCCAATCCAGTTGGAGGCCTAAAATCTTCCGCCAAACCCAACGGTATAGAGTCATCTAGCGACTTGTAATTCTCACAAACCATAGCTAGAGTTTGCTCAATTTGCTCTTCAACTTCTCCCAGTATTCGGTTCTGTGAAGAAATTTCAGTCAAGCAATAGTTGTGAGGTGTTTGTCACAGCAGCATTTTGGACAGATAAAAAATACAAAATCAAAAAAGAATTGATTAGTTTGATTTGGACAAATAATCTAGCATTGATATAAACCTAAATGTGTCACCATGCTCGAAAACACAGTGATCAGAAAAACAATACATGTCTAATAGGAGAGAGAAATAATGTACCTCTTGGTGGCTCAAAGTAGCAGTACCATCGCTTTTCATCAGTATAGGTAACAAAAGCCCGTGAACCAGATTGAGCCAATCAGCGGTAGGAGTTGCAACATCCATGATATAAGACAGGTACCTACACAAGAATAGGGCATAAAAAAGAAGACAACAAGAAATGAAGAGGAGGGTTACAGCAATAAACAATAATAAATCTAAACTAGTGCCAAACTGTTTAGAGTGTGCCTTCATGTTGCTATATATCAAGTACTACCTCCGTTCTCGAATATTTGTCGCCCGCTAGTTCATGTTTTGAAATAAACCGCAACAAATACAAAAGAACGGAGGGAGTACAAGGGGACATTCTCCGTTCTCGAATATTTGTCGCCGCTAGTTCATGTTTTGAAATAAACCGCAACAAATAAAAAAGAACGGAGGGAGTACAAGGGAACATATAACAAAATAATTGGCACGCAATGTAGAAGGACTAGATTAAATAAAGCATGCCACAATCCTTAAGGTGAATTATAAATCATAATTCACAATAATAAAGCAGTAATAAAAGGCTAGAAGAAGGTAGAAAAGTCTGCAGCCCAGTGTGATAGGGAAGTACCTCAACCTCGTGTAGGCATCTGAAACCCCATAATACAATGCAAATTCTGTCAATAACCACTTCCAGGAGCCATGCACAACAAGGTTCCTTTGTTGAATGTGTTGTGCTTTCATTGCAACTTCCAAAACAATATCATATGCTACAGTTTCTGCAACAGAACCATACTACAGAGTACAGAGCAAAGAATGTCTATTAATATAGAGACAACCATTACTGCTCAGCAAGTTAAAACAAATCGGTATTCCTTCAATCAATATATAGCGAAATTTTGAAAAAGGAAACCTCATTTGCTTGCATTCAAGCCAACAAACTTGTGTATTATCTAGGTCCATATTCCTTGCTAGGAGGATACTTAAGAGTAATATGATTTCACATGGAAGATCCTCTTAGTATGTCAAATCAAAACTACAGACATTAGATAATTCACTAATATCATAACATGTTTGGCAAGTAACAAACTCCTTTCTATAAACCAAAGATAAACTTGATATAGCCATGGTGATAAGAAAATTATCAGCCGCGAGAGATGAGCAGATACAGATAGTGCTATTCCCAGGTCAAAAAATTTAAAACCGCATGCTTTCAGCTACTGTTGATATTTACGTTTATAGTAAATTAACCACTGATTAAATGAACTTAGTAGCAGAATGTGGGCTGCAGTTTACCATGAACTAAGGACAAAGATGTTACATATTAGTTCAATGTGTAATACATTTGAAGAGTTGAAGCATCTCTACCTTCATATTGTTCTCATCAGCAGCAGTTGTATAGTGGATATATAGCTGTATACGACCCACAAGTTCATGCTCCGGTTCTCGGAAGATTGACCACCAGCGTAGCTTGTCAGCCTGCACACAAAATTTTAGATATTTTTAGGGGGAGCATTAGTTTTATCATAAATGTTATACGACACATTGAGAAAAATAGTGTATGGACACCATGAGCCCTTTTTACACCTCTAATGGGTATAGTTATATCTGAACATGTTTGTGTATTCACACCAATCCACCACACTAATTCATGGTTCATGTGCACACCAGACTAACTCCACCTATGTTGTCTCAACATAGCAGGTCCAAAGCCATGGTAAAGTAGGGTTGTGATAGGCTTGGCGAGCCAACATTGAACCTAGTCATTTTAATGGAGACAAAATCCAAAAGAAAACCATTGGGCCATAACCCTCTTAGCGATTAGGGATGAAAACGGTCGGTAAACACTAAAACCATTACCGTTTTCATATTTTTTATCGGAAACAAAATCAAAAATGGTAACTCCAGAAACGGAAACGATATCGGTATTTCGGAAACGAAAGTTTGGTGCAGAAAATACACTGGTAACGGTCGAAATCTAAAATACGATCGGTAAACATTTCAAACTTCACAATACAATAAAGTTGACAAAAGATCACAAAGACCACAAGTTCACAAGGATCACAAATTTATAGTAAACAAAGTTCGCAAAGATCATAACTTCACAATATAACAAGTTTATAAAGATCACAAGTTCACAGACTCAAAGTTCGCAATTCACAATATCCACTCGATCTAGCTGACATGGCATGTTTACTCATGAAATATTTTTTCCTCACATAAGGAGTTTTTTTCACAGCCTCACAGGAAAACCCTAAAATCTAGTGTGTGGAAAAGGCAGACTGTCGGCTCTCTATCATTATATATTACTAATACATAACATGTGCATAGAAAAGAGTGGATTCGTTCGAGAGACCAAATCGTTAATCACAACTGCCTTCCAACACCATCTATCCCAAAAATCTTAATGCGTCCAAAAAATACAAAAATAAGTAATCCTTATCTAGAGACGTACATGCGATGTGAAAAATCACATGCTGGAAAATTCCGAAAAAATCCAAGACACAATTCCGAAAAATTTCGAGACACAATTCCGGAAAATTCCGAGACACAAATCCGGTAATTTCCGACAAAAAACGGTAAACGAAGGAAACGATCGATAAAACACCACACCGATTCCGATAGAAAATTGCAAAAACTGATTCCGTTTTCGAAAAATACCGTTACCGGTGAATCCGATCGAAAAAATTCAAAATCGATTTCCGGAATACCGAAAAAATCGAAACCGGTTTCATCCCTATTAGCGATGTGCCATATCAGAACATGGGTTGACGGGCGTTAAACGATGCAAGGGTCGGGTCAGCAACCCCCTTGGTGACGTGCCATAGGATGATCTGGGCATAGTGTCAAGTGAGCAAGGATCGAGTCGTTGCTTCCTCGATGGTGCGCTACATCGGCGTCCGGGTGTAGTGAAAATGAGTAAGGGTCTTCACATCATCGACAGGTGCAAAGGGTAGGTAAGGAAGATAGTTGAACTAATTATAATCCGTTTAGGTAGTTTGAATGTAGGGTCGCTTATAAGTAAGTGAAGGGAGTTATTGAGACTGCGACTAAATGAAGGATCAGAAGGCGAAGGTGGGACATACCGACTTCAAGCTTTGGTACATAGGGACAGTTCCCAAAAAGGCTCTCGATTGATAAGAGCCTCAAGAATGGTGTGGTGGATGTGAGAAGGCAAGAAGATATGATTATCTTAGTGAAGCCTCTCGTTGGAGTTTTGGTCCTGAGCGTAATTTGTGTATGCCCCCCAAGTAGGTTAGGGTGGGAGTGCTAAGAGACTTTTTGGGAAGACCTTAGTAACCAGGTTCCCGGATCGATGGGATCGAGGAACGGGAACATGGTACGCGGTACGCTACAAAAACTAGGATTTAACACTACTGGAACGAGATTGTTCCCACGTTCCCGGAACGGAACGAACATTCCCAGAATGAGGAACGTGGCCAAGTTCCCAGTTACTAAGGGGAAGACTTAGTAGCGTGGTTAGAGCTATACCTATTACTCCATTAGTAAGAAGCTTTTCATAGCAGATCTCAATATGCATGTAAGTACAACAAATGCAGGTTTCAAGGTGGTTGACAGAGGTTTTAGGTATGGTAGTAGGTATAGAAAAAGTCTTGGACTTTGCGGTAGCTTTTGATCTATTGATAGCCAACAATTTCTTTACGACGAGGGAATCCCATTTAGTGACCTATAGTAGTGGCCAACACTCTAGTCAAATTGACTTTGTCCTCACAAGAAGAGAGGATAAACGGGCATGCTTGGATTGTAAGGTGGTACCTATGGAATGTGTTGTCTCTCAACATAAGCTTATGGTGGCAGACTTCTAATTTCAGGTGTGGGCCCATAGGGATAAACTAAGCCAAGCAAGGTTATTAAAACGATAAAACGTTGGAACGCTCATGGGTGAAATTTTGACTTTTAAACGTTTAAACTTAGTTTAAACGTAGTTTTAAACAATATAGGAAAAATACCATTACATCATAATTTCAGACAATAATATGAAGTTAAATACCAAAACAGAGATGTTAGTCCCTTACCAAAACTCCACCCATAGCTGGATTGAATCCCAAAGGTAACTAATAGACTGGGTCCAAAAGTAGCTAATGGTCTAAAATGCATAAAACACTGCGTTTTACAGTTTAGAACGCTAAAACGTGGTTTCAATCTCTAATTAGAGTTTTGATGTTTAAACGTAGTTTAAACATCGTTTAAACGTAGTTTTAATAACACTGAAGCCAAGATTATGAGAACAAAGTGAAAACTAAAAGAGGAGATGTAAAAGTCTTCAAAGAAAGGTTCATCAAAGAGGACACTAGGAAGAAAGAGGATAGCACAAACAACACGTGGGAGAAAATAGCAACCTACATTCAGAAGGTGGCCTCAAAGGTGTGTAGAGCAACCAAAGGGAATGGAGGCATACATGAGTCCAGAGGGCTATTAAGGAGAAGAAAGAATGTTATAGACATTGTACCATGGCAGAAATGTGAACAACATAAAGAAGTACAAGGTAGCAAAGAAGACAACAAAGCGAGTTGTAAGTGTGGCAAAGGGTAGGGGCGTGCGAAGACCTTTACCATGTTTGAGTATGAAGGAAAGAGAGGACATATATAGGATGGCTAGGGTCTGTGAAATACAAAGGACTTACAACCAAGTTAAGTGCATTGAGGATAAAACCAAACACCTGTTGGTGAAGGAGGATGAGCTCAGACATAGATGGCGAGACTATTTTCTAAAAAATCATATTATGTGCCACAACAAATCACAAAAATATCCAGCACAAACCACATCTTCGGTGAAATCATGAAAATCATATGCATAAAAACTTAGTTCTCAGAATTGAACCCATGCACATCCGTAGTGCATCTATGGATGTAAATTGCCACATTTTTTTATGAAGGGGTTCGGTCCGAAACAATGATATACATGATAGGCTAGCAGTAGCACCAATTGAAGAAAAGTGTGTCTAGGACACATGTCCAATGGAGACCTCTAGAGGCACCAATTAGTAGCTGGATCCTAAGACGCAATAGTATTGCGAAGTGAGGCAAGGGACGACCGAAGTTGACATGGGAAAAGGCATTAAAAGGAGACTAAAATGATGGATTGATGGAATGTACCCAAAGATTTAGCCTCAAATAGAAATGCATGGAAAACAAATATTTGTGTGCTGAAACCTTGAATTGTGGCTTCTGTTGGGTTTCAACTCTAGCCTACCTTAACTTGCTTGAGACTAAAAAGGATATATTGTTGTTGTTGTTGTTGTGTACTCACACCGACACCACACATAATCACACCAAAGTACAAGCCAGGCCAACAAACTACACAAAATGAAGATCACATCCCTCATAAGATTGAGGAGAGCATCCAAGGCCACATAGGTGATTGAGTACATCACACTTCCATTCTGGCTTCACACGCAAGAGGCCACATTTTTTACTTAGGGAGCTAGACCTGGTAGGAAATCCTTTGTCTATCCAAGATCATATCAAGGATCAACGGATTCATAATAACCGAATCAATCAACTAGGCAATAGCTCAGATCCTAACAAGAATCCTTTTTGTTAAAGAACTTTGACACAAGTAGAAAAATGATTCTTAAAATCTTACATGATCCTCAGCCATTGTAGCAACTTGGGCAACAACACGACCACAGGACTTCCCCTTTGAATCAGACACATCGATGATCAAATCATCTCCCAGGCTATCAGGAAAGCTGAAATATCCACATAAATAAATAGACAGGTTTGCTAGGATTAAACTTTTGTTTTGACAAGAGTAAGTTTGAACAAATATATAACAAACTGAGTGTAGTATTTAGAGAAAATGAATGAACGGTAATATAGCTATTATAAATTAAGATATTATTTTAGAAACTTCTCTTGGACATACAAGACATGTGTTTCACCAGATCCTGGCTGCATAGGTACCACATCATCTTCAGGTGAACTTTTAAGCCTCAACTGGCAGGAGTATGTTTCTGAGGCAAGAAAAAATATATGAGACCAAGTCAAGAGGGGAAGAGGCTGAAGTCTACGGGAGAATAAAGCATATTAACCTTGTGGTGCTTCATAGGCTGAACTGCTCCGCAGAGTAGTTACACCGACCTTTAATAGGCCAGACACCTGCTTGATATACTGAGCACTTGCTTGCATGTATGCTAAGCTGTGCTTTGAGAACGAACTGTTAGCAGGAAGCTGTGGTAGAACTCGAACTCTCCGTACAGACTCCCATCCTGATGAAAGTGTGGATTGTACATTGGATAAACGGTACCGGACAGAATCCAATTTCACCATTGGCAGCGATGAAAAGTTGCAACCAGCAGGCATATCTACAGACATCCGAACTTTGCGAACTGCAAACAGAATAGTATTAGGTTAATCCCTAAAGTCATTTTTTATTGCACATGCAAGTCTTAACAACCATGAAGATGCACTAATTTCCTAGAGATCTTCATGAATAATAAACAGAAATAGAAGCAGATATGGTTGGTATTCAAAAGGAAAAGTGAACTTGTTTTGTACCTTGAACCTTCATTTTGCCTATTGTTTTCTTGGGCTTTGATGCAGCCCCTTCACTAACTAGCTCTGATGCACGCTTCGACATAAGCTCCTCTTCCGATTGTAACAAGACATTTTGCAAGCTAAATGAAACACTCAAGAATGTCAGGGCTTACTCAAGTGCCACCTTAAATAAAAGTGTAATAAAAGAAGATATGTACAGCAACCAGCATGAGCAATGAATAACTAATAAGCTTGTGAATGAAGCGCAAAAATACAAAAAAAAAAGTTCATAGCATATTGAATGTGGTAAGAGAAAATTAGCATGTTTAATTAATGGTATTTGGGACCTTGCTGAAATTTGCTATTCTTAAGATAATTGTACCATGTTGGTTCAAAATGCATATGTAGATTGTTGTAGACATTCAAAGAAACTACTTTGAGTAATTTAATATCTTCTGTGCTTTACAATATCCAATAGTAACTGTAGGTTACATTTTTCAAATTTAAGCAACTAACTTAATTTTAGAGATGTATTTTGCTTACGGAATATATTTAAACAATATGTAGAATCATGCAACCTGAATGATTTTGATAACATGGCTATATAGCACACGGGACAGGTAGGATTTGCACTCCTACTGATTTTTGCCTTTTTGGTATAGTTTATTAAGTTACATGCACCAACCAGTCCAACCCAAAAGCTTAAGCTGATAGGAAGAGGTGGACACTTCACTTATACTGTATTCCAACATAGTTGACCTTGAACAAAAACACACGATGTGTCTCACAGTCAATATCATTTCATCATGGTGGATTAATGAAAAGAAATCCCATATCATAGTGGACAACAGCAGCTATAACCAAGAAGAATGCTAGAATAGACACGTTCCTACATTGCACAATTCTGGGTTCTAGTCCTGACACCTGACCCTAGAAGTGCAGAACATGAAGTAATGGCTATCCTCAATTCCTCGTCAAAGACAGAACTGACAGTTGCTAGAGGCAGCAAGCACAGTGCAGATACAATATATAAGTAATGGCATCCTTGTAGTTTGATTTTAGTGACCTATCTTCAATTATGTGCAAGAGTTGACTTACCTGAATGTATTTCTCAAGAGTGTGCATTCATTTTCGAGAAAAACGGGAGCTTCCATACAGCCTCTAGCCCATGCATGAAGGCAAAGGCGGACGCAAGCATCATAAGCAAGTACAGAATACCAGGGCCCCTGCAGACTGTAAAATGTTTCAAGAAATGTGTTTATAAGTGATTATAGACTACTGCTGTCACTTAAACACTAGTTTAATAAAAAAAAACCTGGCATGGAAGGTTGGGACTCGAATAGGAATCGAACTAGATGGCTTGCTTGTTGGTCCTGCATTCAAAGTGCTCCTACATAGCAGGAAAAAATAACCAGAAGGATGGATAAGCAAAATAAAACACTTAGTGACATTAAAAAATGTTAAGCTAAGACATCTTATAGAGGCTACCTGTCATTTTTGTCAGCTAAGTTTACTCCTCCATTGACTTCCCGGTGATCTTTTTTGGCAGATAAGCCATTGGTGAAATTTGAATTATCACAAGACCGAGTATCATCATGAGTTACCGGCTGATGGTCCTGGTCATAATCATTTATTGGCGGCGCACTAGGAATATCACCAGATGACCCATTCTGTACATGAAAGAAATCATCAAGCTTGGGCGTCTTTAAGGAAGTCACACCAAGAAACTAGTCAATCAACAACATAGGACGATGTAAGATCTAAACACCATTCGGTGCTGTAACTGAAAGTTTATTTTCGAGGATGATGAATAATGTCTTTGGTCAAAGCACAGACCAACCGGTCACCAACCGTTTAGCTATTTATTCAGGCTAAACGGCCTTTAAACAGACTAAACAGTGATTAAATAGGATAAACGGCTGATTAAATGGACATAGTATTATAGTAAGCCACAGTGTAGTGTTTACACGGCGTCAACCGTGTATAAAAAGTGGCTGAAAGAGAAAGCAAGAAACATGGCAATATAACCTGCTATTTAAATGATCTCAGAAATATGATTTAGCTGTTTGCTTTGGAGGACATCAGAACCCAGTAAGATATGTCAAGAGTCAAGGTAAAAGGCATGTTCCAGGGACATCCAAAATTTTACTAGCAACTTTGGGTGTCGTAGTACACATTGACTATAACCAGAAAAAGAGCAGTTTGAGTCAGTTGAGACTTAGTGCTTATGCTACTTAAACATTCCATATCAATAAATGAAAAAAAGAAATAAGAACTCAATTATTTCTGGATCATTCAGAGGCAAAATTCCTTCATGAGCGATCCAAACCATCATCCTAGTAAACTAAATGCATGTATGTTATCCTTCAGTGGAATCAGGAGTGGCTTACATACACATGGGAACGGGAATGGAATTACTCGAATATAAACATTTAACCATGAAAACCCAAGATAACTCACTGAACCAGCCATGTTTGCAGAAAATTGTGTCTGAAGAATCGGTTGATAGAGAATCACCCTGATGTATTTTATCTTTTTTTCTTTGGGCCTAGGGGAAGTTGTTGTGACTATTTTTTACCCAAATTAATACAAAAAAAATTGGTAGGGGCCTTCCCTGCTGTGTAGTCAAAAAAAGGAATCAATTGATCAATTAACTGGAGTGTTTGCCAAACCATTTCAAAAATAAAACACATATTGTCTCAGATCCATGTAAATAACTATACTTTGAATATTTGGGTTTTAAAATATTTCTGGGTAAATATGAAAAAAATATTGACAACTATGTGATGCTTTCACAATTATCATATTTATTAGGAATATTATTCGTTAAGCACCATGTTATACTTAGCATTTTCCCACACATTTAAATGCAACCCCAACTTGAAACAAAATGGAACTTACAGATGGTGCTATCACATAGAAAAAGAGTGGGGTAGATGAATGAAAAATCTTTGTAAATAAACAAAGAAAACTAACCAATTTACGTGTTGATTTCACATCCTCTCGAGCGGGGACATGAGCAGAATGGCTGTCATGTTGGTATCGCATCTTCGCTGGAGCTGCTGCACGATTCTTAGGACCCAAATTGTTCGCTTCTCTTCGGGCTGGACCAGTATGGGAGTACTCTGATACATACCCACCCTTGGAGGTCACACCATTGCTCTGCCCTTCCACCTGGCTAGAAAATTCGGAGGTGCCTGGAGATACCGAGTACTCCTCATCAGCATACTCAACTACCCGTGCCTGCGGCCGTCCCAACGGCTGTGCCTTAGCTCTTGGCAGTGCCGTGTCACGCGAAGAGCTCAAGTCCGAGTAGCCATCATCAGTGGAGTAGTAGCTCTGCTGCCCAGGCATGGTGGCGTAGCGGTAGAGGGGAACGGCCGTTCGTAGGGTCACGTCGTCGCGGCGGGGTGACGAGTCGACCGAGTACCTGCCGCTGCAGACCTCGATCTCATCGTTGTCCGACGACTCGTCCATGTCGGATCCCGAGGCGGCGGTGCCGTCGTCGCTGCGCAGCGAGGAGCGTGACAGCGGCACCGTCGCGCCGCGCGGCATGTGGCCGCTCCGAAACTTCTCCGGCGTCGGCATGCCAAGCCCGCCGCGGCCGGCCGCTCCGCGCACGGCACGCAGCGCGTCCATCCGGTCGTGGCTATGCAGCGCCGCCGCTCCCTGTCCCTGCAGACGCATTCCACCAACAACCACCACCAGGGACACACAAAAAAAAAACACGCATCAGAGAACGGAAACCCGAAGCCGCAGCAGCTGAACTCAGCTAGGGCCGGCGGCGCGGCGAGCTCACTCACCTCTCGCACCCACTTGAGGGCGTCGCGATCTAGCCCCTCCGTGAACATGGCCAGCGCATGCGGGTTCCAACTGAAACGGACGAAGAGAACAAAATCGAGCAAAAATCAGAAAAATCCCGAGCCAGCCGCACCAAATGCGGGTGATTCCCAGACCCGAAAAACCCTCGAAAATTTTTCCCGCAGCCGCAGATTTGAACACGGGAGGAATTTCAGAGAGGGGGGGGGGATGGGAGTCGGCTGAATCGTGCAGGGAGAAATGCTTACTTGGGAGCCGAATCTACGCGCGGATTTGTCGCTGGGAGTGACGCGAGCGCCCCGGATTTGAATTTCTTCGGACGAGCGTCGGGACGAACTCTGCGAGCAGCGCAGCGCGGTGGCCGACAGCGACGGGAGCGTCGAGCGCGCTGGAGTGTACTGGAGGGGACGAGGGGGGGAAGGCGGAGCCGAGCAGGAGGAAAGGGACAAGTACGAGTTTATTAGCTCATGGGCGTAACTAAAAAAATACTAAAACCCCACTGCCTTCGAATAGACAGGAAAGGGACGGGCGAATTTGCAGTTAGGCCCTCTGTTGGCCCGGTATTTACCGTATCATATAGTATATCATAGAAATGCATGATGCATTGTTCCTTCTCTTCGAACAAAAAAGGCGCATATCAAACAATTGATTCGAGAGCAACGCTGCCAATTTAACACGCGGTAATATTACTATCTTTTATTACTCCGTGTATATTATATATACAGTGCATAGGTGATTAGGTGCAGTAACCGTCCCCAAGTTATGCAAGCAATAGCATTTATCTTGACCAAAGAGGGGCCTATATGCGAAAAAGCGCCCCAACGATAGCTGGCCCATTCTCTTTTGGCCGACGGTTTCCTTTCTTTCCGTTGAGCCTCGCCGTAGGCAAAAATGTGGAGAGTCGCTCGGAATCAGCTGCGTTCACCGACCGAGCGGAGCAGCGTTGACGACGTCAGGGCGCGCGCGGCAACGTCGGGGGAACGGGGGCCCTCCCGTAACGGTCGAAACGTTAGTGGTGTGGTGGTGGCCGGGTTGGGACGACGTGGGCCCGTGGCGGTGGTGGGCAAGAGCTAGCTGCGCTGCTGTGGAGGAGAATGACCGAGTGGAGTGGGGTGGAGTAGTGGACTAGATGGAGTTTGGAGTTTGGACCGGCCGGCCGGTGGGAACGGTTGCCTCCTCCCGCAGCGCTGGTCCGTTCAATTCGGCGGGGCTACACGTGGCGAGCATCGAGGACGGTACATCGCGTGGGCCTCCGGTGTTCGGTGTCTGGGGCGGCGCATGGGGAGCCGTGAGGAGGGGTCACATGGCTGCGGGGGCCGCGTGTCGGTACCTTTTCCGAACGGCGTGGTCGGAGGAGTCATGACCCTAAGGCCCCGTTTGGTTACCCCAAACTAAAGTTTAGCCCCTGTCCAATCGAATGTTTGAACCTCCGTTTCGGGTATTAAATGTAGTCGGATTATAAAACAAATTTGTCAGCCGAAGATTAAAAGACGAGACGAATCTAGTCCAGTTGGTTGGGTCTATATTTCATACTCCTATTTGAAAGTCAAACGCTTGATGTGACCCGGGCTAAACTTTAGCAGGGGCAACCAAACACCCCCTAAATTGTATATCGGGTGGTGGTCTAAAGACGTTTTTGGCCCTGGTGCTGTGGTGCTTAGTGGCAATTGCAGGCTTGCAGCGGGCGACAGAGGTTCTGACAAGCTTCCGTGGCTGTTCGCTTCCGCTGGGTTAAAATCATTAGGAATGCTGCAGCTGTAATAAAAAAACAAAGTCGATGGACTAACTACAGCGAACAGGCGTGCATGTAGGCCCGGGATGGTGGAGAGGGAAGAGGTTGTGCAAAAGCGCTTTGCTATCACACTGATCCAGAACCATTTGTTCTGCAGCTGATCGTGCCATGTATTTGTTTGTCATAACATTAGATCTATCTGTATGTATAGCAAATGCACAGGTAATTAGAAACCGAGCAGTACCATGCAGATTCCTAGATCTTCCGAGTTTCATCGAACGTCCTTTTTCACTTGGGTCGGGTACGGGTGAGCCACGGAGCGGGCTAGCTTTTTTTTTTCTTTTGGCTTGGGTGCGACGCGGAAAAGGGCGCCGGTTTGGTCGGATTAGACGAGAAACGGTCCGGTGGGTGGTGCTGGCGCATGCGTGTCGTGTCCCACGTACTCGACGCTCACATGGAACGCATTTCCGAGCGCGACCTGCACTGCACTGCACTGCACCCCACGTAAAGGATGCGCGCGCCCCGTTGAAACGTCTGTGCCTCTGAACTGTTGCTGAGTACGTGTACGATACGATTAGCCGAGCACGTAGGAGCACAAATGACCCGCCTCGGTCACTGCGCGGTGTGAAAACTGCACGTGCATGTGAAGCAATTTCCGCCGTGGCCCGCGAGATCTTTGCTTGCTTCCTTCAGCACTACGGAATGTCAGCCTGGGGACAGACGGACCTGTATGTATTGGATTCTCCTTCTCTGTCGATGGAACCGCGGTCGTCGTCTGCACTCTTCTTGTTTAGTAGCAAGTGGGGGATGCAAAGCAGAGCTGCGCCCACGTTACACGGACGGCAGGTTCCGTGGACGAGCGTTTTGATCCGAAATTTCCGAATGCGCCAAGCCAACGCGGCCAGCGCAAGGCGCAAGCGCTTGCTTACTACCATTCCGGTGGGCGTGGCCACTTTTTACATGCGAGGGAAAGCTGGTGCTCTCAGGAACTGGTTTCTAGTTTGGCAGTCTTTTCTTTTTATTTCTGCCGTATTCTACTAGTGCTAGTAGTTAAGTGCACGCTGGTGCGAGGCGAGCGTAGCCCTAACACAACTTTAATTCGAAGTTTCAAACTGGGCCGCTCCAGCGCGATCGAGTATTCATGCTACACTCAATACTTGATACTGGACGAATCATGCCGAACAAGCAACGCCATTGCATGTTTCTTCCCCTCTCTCGAGCCTCGACTCCACTGCAACGGAAGAGATGGATGCAGCGACCGTCATGCATCCTCTACGCCACTAGCAGAGATGGATGCAGCTAGGGCTCGCGAGCCTTGAACGAGCTGAGATGAGCCCCTTCTTCGAGCTCGTTTTTGCAGCGAGCCGAGCCAAACCGGCTCGTTTCAGCTCACGAGCCTTGCAAAAATATCAATTTATGAAATAATAATGAATATTAGATAATTTTATGGATAATAGCTCATTTTTTTAGTCTTTGATGATGAATATATTACAAGTTATAATTTAATTTACTCATAATATAGAACGATGATTCTATATTTCAAATTTATATAATGTTAATTCACCAAATAATTCAACGATAAGTACCAGAATATGGCTCGCGAGCCGAGCCGGCTCGCGAGCCAAGGTCGAGCCGAGCCAAGCCTCTTTCACCCGCTCGTGGAATGGACGAGCCGAGCTCGTTCAGATACCAAGCCGCACCGAGCCGAGCCCTCGTTTCCAGCCCTAGATGCAGCGGTGGGCGGATAGGCGCGAGCCCCTCTATCGCCGCAGGTGTGGCACGACAGGCTGCCCATTATAGATGGATTCTTTTTTTTTGTTTTTTATAAAAATGTATCTACTATATAAAACACCAATTTTCACGGTGCCACGGTCATCGTGCTCCCCAAACTTCGTGCTCCCCAAACTTAAATGGTAAAATGCTAAATTATGTAGAAATGGTAATTCGGTGTTGTTAACTTCAAACCCACATTCACACCTTTCTACTGTATAAAGAATCATTTTTCCACGTGTTCGACCATCAAACCCATATTCACAGATAGGGCTGAAAACGAGACGAATGAGCTTGGCTCGTCATCGGCTTGCGAGCTGGTTTGACTCGGCTCGCGAGCCACATCTTAGTAAATATAATTACATTATGTATTACATTAATATTATTTAAATATAAAATATAGAATTATTATTCAATATTATGACAATCTATAATTTGAATTGTCATATATTTATCATTAAAGACTAAACATTAAATCAATAACTATGATTTTGCAGATTGATTAATCCAGTACAGATGACGCAGTTCGCGAGCCAGCTCACGCTTGGCTCGCTTCATCGACGAGCCTAAAAAGCAGGCTCGGCTCAGCTTGTGAGCCTCGAGCTTATTTTCTAGCACTATTCACAGCCACCTAGTCAACAGAATGCTGAATACGCATGTCTTTGTATTTTATACTATATACTCAAGTATAAATGGAAACTATAACGACGTACAAATATATCTGTATTATGCTTAAGTATATAATATAAAACATAGAAAAAATGTGTGTTTTGTTGGCTTTTTAAGTGTGAATGTGATGCTAACAACAGAGATTCAAACACCCAATTTTACCTTATTTTTTAGAAAGTAAGAAGGGTGACACACGAACAGAGAAATTATTATTCTACATTAGTAGAGATAAGGGCTGCAACTTTCATATTAAGAGTGTTTTATAATGTATACTCAAGCATAAATAAAAATCGTAACAACATACAAACATATCTATATTATGTTTGAGTATATAATATAAAAACATAAAAAAATGTGTGTTTTGTTGGCTTTTTAAGTGTGAATGTGATGCTAACAATAGGAATTGAAACCCCAATTTTATTTTATTTGTGTAGAAAGTAAGAAGGATGACACATTGACACACGAAACGGAGAAATTTGTATTTTATATTAGTAGAGATAAGAGCTACAACTTTCATTTTAGGAGATGTCAGCCTACCAAGCCCAAAACTCTTCAAAATACAGAAGGCCCAGCCAAAACAGGCATGGAGTTGTTGTTGGGCTCGACCTGTAAATATTATCTGGCGAGACCGCGTCGGTCGTGTCACGTTTTGCTCCAGTCCCTGAAACGAAAGACTTGCGGGGGTAAAACAAACAAAAAAAAAATCTAGAACCTTCTCTCGTTCAAGCCCACAGAATCCACCAAGCCACGGCGTCACCGCCAGCGCCACTGCCATCTCGGGGAAGAACCGAACCGACCCCTGAAAAGAATTCGGTGCGTCGGAAGGTAGAGCAACCCTGCGGTGGTGGAGCGAGGACCCGGGTTGAGGGATGTGGTGGGAGTGGGAGGGCGACGGTGGTGAGGCGCCGCGGGAGGAGACTCCTGTCGACTTCGATTTCATCGCCCTCCTCGCCAAGCCCAAGGTAACGCGCGAGCGCGACGGAGACGCTAGCCCCGCCGCCGTTGTCCCCTCGATTCTGCCACGGTGCCACCCGAACTGCCTGTATTTTAGAGACCACGTCACGGAAAATCGAGTTCCACTTTCTCTCTTTCTCGCGCCTAGGGTTGTTTGGTACCGTGTTCTATGCTAATTGCGCATCTGTGTTTGCAGGATTACTACAAGATACTGGAAGTAGATTACTATGCGTCTGAGGAGACGATCAGGTCCAGCTATATCCGCCTTGCACTGGTTAGTATCTGACTCGCCAACAAAATGACCATTACTAGTAGAGTACTAGTCTTTAATTTTGTGGCTCACTGTTCCTATACAAACTTAGTTACCTGAAGTGGTATCCTCCTCCGCGGTTTACTTCATTGACGACACTATATTCTGCTGATGGAGATCTTTTTATTGCTCTCCCGGTCTCCCCTCCTATGGAGTTCCGCTTATAACAACTATTGATTCTTTTCTTGTTCCTTTTTGTTGTAGAAATGGCACCCTGACAAGAAGCAGGGGCAGGGCGAAGAGAATTCAACCTCCAAATTTCAGGAAATTAACGAGGCATACCAAGGTGAGCTTGATTAATTGGCCAAGAAGCAAATTGTTAGCAGGAGAAAAGGTTGCAGTCCGCCAGTCCTATTCATGTATTGCATAAACCATCGTTAGTGTCCCCGAATTGCATTCAAGCAGCATATTTTCCTAGTACTTCTATTTACCTTTGTGTTTTTCTGTATAACATTAGAGTTGAGAAATAACAAAGTGCCGTACCAGGCTAGATGTTAGTGTTCACTAATGTGCCTACATGTAACTGTGAGATATATGGCTATGGTTCCTCAGCCATCACTGTCACATATTATGGTAAATTATTAATTTTGTGGTACTCTTAGACTATCTCTAGCAGCTTACCATACTCATACCCATATTCAAACTACACTCTACAAACAGTGCATTGTATAGTGCAAAACGGTGCAAAACAGTATTTTTGGTGATCATGTGGGTGAACTGCTATACATTGCACTCATATGGTCACTCAAAACACTGTTTTGCACCATTTTGTATTGTACATTGCACTGTTTGTAGAGTGTAGTTTAAATATGGGTATAGTTAAACTACTGGAGATAGTCTTAGGAGTTTTAGAGGAGTTGTTACCACATCTCCACTAGGCTAGGAATATTTAAGACTTACGAATTGTTAAGGAGTAACAAATAATTTAGATATCCGCACTTAGACTCTGGTGCTTATAGTCATAGATGCTCTGTTTCTTGTTCCTTAATGATGACACGATATCTTAGTTTTAAGATAGTTAAGTACCAAATCAGATCGGCATATAACCATGAACGCTAGTCAGTGTTTTTTTGGGTACGAAGCAAGCAAAATCTCATGTAGATGTTGCTGCTGAACTGCTCCAAGACTAAGAATATGCCCTTGTACAAGAGATGGGATGCAATGGCTACCATAAATCTAAACAAAAAATGTCTATTATATTTATTGTTCGCAGCAGCTCCAACCAGTTAAAAACAGAAGTGCATTGACTGTCCTTGGCTCGTAACTCACTAGCTTGACAACGCTTCTGTGTTCATTTAAGACGAATTATTTGTTGCTTGCTTCTTGCAAGTATCTTGGATAGTTTATTATATTAGAAGGCTCTGAAACGGTGCATTAGATTTGTAGGCAAATATCAGGTATAAACATATCCATATAGCTGGCCATCACACTTGAGCAGTTGAGCCACATCTTTAAAACATTATGATCTTTTTGACTGTAATTTATCATCAATCCAGCTCTAGACTATAGAGAAAGCTAAATGTGTTGATAAAACAATTCCTTTTTCTTAAAGAAGTATTATTTCACTATGGTCTTCACTTCTCATTCTATAAAAGGGAAGACATAGCATGGTCTGTAATAATACATCTTGTGTTATTGTTTCTGAAGCCCCACCTTTTTCTTTAACAGTTCTGAGTAATCCAGCAAAAAGGCAAGAGTATGACAAAAAAGGCATTCTATATGTTCAAGATCAGAATGTAGTGGTAAGCATTAGGCAACGATTTTTTTGTTATCTTGTCGTACAATGGTTCTCAAACATTGTGTTCTTTTTTGCCAACAATTTCAGGATTACCTGAACCGGCACAAGGGGCTAATACTTACGTGCAATGGTCTTGGTATAAGGTACTCAGTATGGTGAACACGCTCAAGGGCCCACAGTTTGCACTCATCTGCAGTCTTGGAGAATCTGTAATGTATGCCATCAAAATTTATTTTCATCCCTTGTGTGCCATAGAATGGCATATATGGATTTTTGTGTGTATGACAGGTGGGGCCAGTGGGGATGAAAATAATTTCTGATGACATACAGGGAAGCCCTTGATATATCTAAAAATGGTATAGTGCAGCAGTGCCATGTTTGAAAGCCAAAGATTGACAACTTGAGTTCATCCTACAAGGGTACAACAGAGTTGATTTTTATTTGTCAATCAGCTGTTGTGGAATGAAAGAGGCAGATATGTTCCTGCTGCTCCTTGAATGTAACATACTGTTCCTAACCATGCAATGTAAGCGTTTGTTTCTGTCTTGGCGCTTTGTATTGACGTTATGTGGACCTGAATGTCTGTGGAAAAACAGAGTGGTATCACGCTCCTTCCCCGGAAACTAGTACATCTATATCCTCATTAACATACTCCGTTTTTATTAGATACTGTGTTAGCTTTGTCATTGATTTTAAAAAATATATAGATTCATGTTATTTGGTTCATGTTTTTAGATTCTGAAATACTTTGATAATATATAGTTTCATTAACATACTGTCCGTTTTTATTAGATACCCTATTGGTTTTATCCTTCTCTCTAGTTTTTATTAGATACTCATTTATATCTTTGATTATTATTGATTTTAAAAAAGATATATAGATTTATGTTTTTAGATTTCAAAACACTTAATATAATTTATATGCTGTAAAACTAAGAATTCTTAAAATGGTTAGTCATAGATAACAATGTTTAACTTAGGATAAAGCTAATGTGACATGTAAAAAAACAGAAAGGGTAGTATTGAACTTTTTCTTGGTATAGTTCAAAGGGTATGCTTGGTACTGCACTTTGTACACGACAAAACGTACAGATCTCCTTTTGTAGGGATGTGGTTGCTACATTATAGAAGAGGATTTCAAAAAGAAAGGAATGTCGTTGTTGAAAGTCAGCTAACTTGAGCTGCAGCTCAGCCAGACAGGCTCGAGCTTAACATATGAAGTGTTTACTGGACAGTAGCAAATAGGAGCCCGAAACTTGCATAGGAGTGGGAAGATACTAACCGTATTCACCTTTTAAAAGCTTTAGGCCCTGTTTCTTTCAGATTATAATCTCTTTAGATTATATAATCTAGCGCAAATGATTCAGTAGGTAAACAAACAACTAGATTATAGGTTTAAATTATATAATCTAAAACCCAGATTATGATAATCTTAATCTCCTAAAGAGTTGCTTATTTGAGATTATTTTGGTAAAAGACCTATTACCTATGGTTATGTAGATAGAAATTACAATATATATCATCCTTCTTTTCTCACCTCAAATAAACAAACAAGGGTATTGTTGTCTTGTTGAATAATCTATATTTGTAATCTAAACTATCAAACAGTTACATATAGATTATAATATATCTAGATTATAATCTGGATTATATAATTTAGATTATAATCTAGATTATATAATCTATAAGCTGAAATAAATAGGCCCTTACTCGACAGTATACACATAGGATTGAGTAAAAAAATCCATAGTGACCTGAAGAAGCGCACTAGCCGAACTTGGGGTCTGATAACAGACCCCATGAGGAGACAATTTAGATACATGACCTTCTTTACCCATTCAGTAATATTTCAAACGAAAGGGAGAAAACCTAATAATAAGCTGGCTGTAAAGCCTAAACACGTGGCAAAAGGTCGACGATAGATCAAATAATCCTCTGCTTGAGATCTTCGAACTTTGCAAACAGGTCATCTCTGCTTTCCTGCATATATATAAAAAATGAAAAATGAAACCGATCTTCAGGTCACCGAGGACACAACAGAAACACGTACAATCTTCAGACTGGAGGATTCAGATGTACCTTGAAAAGGAGATACCGTGCGATGAACCAAATTGTGTAAGCAGTTCCTATTAATTCCAGCAATTTTGGGAGCTGTTTACGAGTCAGCCAAGCAGGTTAGCGAACAATTGGTACTAAAACTAAGTGTAGATTTCATGAAAGGATACTGTAACTTCTGTACCAGGGGGACTGAATCAACTGCAGCAACAACAGAAGATAGGATCCATAAAGCAATAAAAGCACCAAATCCAGTGAGGATTAAAGTCGGAGTCACTTCAATGTTCAACTGGAAAATATAGGCACAGTAGATAAGTAAGCAACAAGATAGTCTGTATCTGAAAAATAAACTATCTTCGCATATAAAAGCTTCTACAGTATCATGACATTAAGACAATACATATAGTATCTTTTTTATTCTAAAAATAATCAATGCATTCTCAAAATAGAATATGCCATAGCACGATAAATCTGGCATAGTCTGGACCAACAAAACTAAGATATTCGCAATTTCATAGCATGTTGTCCCTTTGGAGTTCTGCAGATATAAATGATTAAATAGAGCTTAATCACTCAGCTTATTGATTCACAATATCTACAGGTAATATGGTGTCATGGTGATATAAAACTGTCGAGTATCGTAATTAGGGGTACCTGGATTACACCCCTAAACACGCTTAACCCCTAAGCTACCGTGGGACACATTCCCTGAGGTCAAGAAGGCATGAGCCACGATTCGCTCGAGACCCAACTCGGCGGTCGCTCAATACTCCGCCTAGTCCGAACCTGCCCTCGAGCGAGGGTAGCACTCGGGAAAATCCTCGTCCCGCCCAAGGTCCCCTCTCCGCGGAACAGTTGTTTCCGCCTCGCCTGAGCCTGTCTCAGGCAGGAGGACAACCCCGAGCCCGACCTCGATCAAAGGTCGCGTGAACCGTGGAGACATGGGCATTCAATGTGGATACCTACCCCACGTGACACCGCAGTCAAACAGGAGCGACAGGACCGTGGTGCCGTCCACTTTCACCAACTACGATGACGCATGCCCGAGAATAACGGCTATTGCTCCCCCACGGTGTCTGCAGAATTCAAACAACTCCGGATGGGACGCGCGTACGGCAAAGCATGGTCTGTACGTTGGGAGGAAACTAACGCCTCGCCCGAAGCCGGCCTCAACCTCGGAGCAAACTCCGCCTCGCCCGAGCTCAGCCAACTGTCCCCCGCGAATCCCGTAGAAGGCCACTCCTTCAACTGTTCCCTGCACGACTACAAAAGCCCTAGAACAGGCTCGACCATGGCCTCGAGAAGACTTCCGCCTCGTCCAAGCATGGCTTCGGCCTTGATAATATCGACAAAAGGGCGCCCGACGTCACCAGAAGCTGTAGAGCTGACGTCAGATAGTCTACGTAATTGCCAAGAGCTTTTTGCCATACTTACCACTGCTCCAACCACTACGACTCAGATAGCTCCTCCATCGGACAGGTTCGGGTACATGTCCGAGCCCCAGACCTTGGCCTCGGCTCTGTGCTCGATCAAAGATGCAAATACAAGAACCGGACATCCCCTTCCCGGCTCAAGTCAACAGCAAGTACGGGGACCATGACAATGGCCATGCTGGCTACAGGGGCTCGGACGCACCTCCTCTCCCATATGCGATAAGCCCCAGCGCTCCTGGTCACCCTCCTTGAGGCTATAAATAGAGGAGCCTAGGGCTTCAGGCGGAGGAGGCAGATTTCACGGTTTCCACATCCACACGAATATTGGCACTTGCCTCAATCAACCCTAGAGACTTGGGATCCTTTCCCTCTCCGGACCAGATTGTATTCCCTACTGCAAGCACTTACGTGCAAGTAATTTAAGTCTCATCTCTCCTCTGCTGGAAGTAGGGTCATCTCTTGCTGGAACCAGAATAAATACTTGTGTCTTCTTGCATCACCCATCTAAGCTAGGGCACGCAGCACTAATTCACTAGTCGGTAGGATCCTCGAGTCAAAACACCGACGAAAAAAAATACATGATAGTGATATGTACTATATGCATCACGAAACAGTCTCGTACTGCAATCATGTACATGGTGTGCATTTACTTGGGTCCTCCAAAATCCCAGGACCCCAATTTTTGTAACTACTATACGTTGTATTAGTACTAATCAACAAATTAGATGGATAACAAATAAATTAGCAATAAAATTTTCGTGCCCCGGCCAATCAACTCCTAAGGCTCATGCATTATCCCTACCTCCAATTGATACCCACCATAGAGTCACAAGGAGGCATCTCTCACACTCACTTTAATCTTTCAATCAGCAAACACCATAACTAATGAGAGTTTTTTAAAAAAAAAATAACTCACATCTCATTGCAGAAAGATAGCACATTTTAGGTAAACACTAGTTTATCATGGTAATCAATCTTGCAAGAGTCCCAATATTTGCTTTTGGCAAGGCATAATGATAAGAGAATAGGATCCATTTTTTTCTCAACCTGTAAAACGTTGTTCGGCTATTCCCATTCATATGGAATTGGAGGGGATTGAGAGGAATTTTGACTTGCAACAGATTTAAATCCACTCAATCCCCTCCAATCTACATAGATGGAGATTAACACGAACATGCCCTAATTGGGCCCAAATTTCTGTTGCACGCACCATAAGCCTCAAAATTATCCGTACAGCCCTGACAACGATGTAGGTGATAATGCAATTAACTGGGCCAATCAAAACAGCATTCGTGGATGTTATATTTTCATAGGTGATCCTCTTTATTTTCTTTGGACTGCCTAACAGCAAAAGGTTACTGCACTCACTTAAGATTCTGTTTTGCCCAGATGTAGTTATATTGTCAAATTGAGCTTATTGGCTTTCGGTAGGACTCATTTAAGATGTAGGATAGGAACAAATATCCCAGTTCGGTTTAATTTCACGGCTTGTTCGGTTAGAGGTAAATTGAAGGAATTAAATCCCCACCTATACAAAATTTTGAATAGGAGCAGATTAAATCCCCTCAAATCCCATTCAAACCACCACAAAACGGACAAGCCCTAATAAGGCTTATGTTTGGTTGTATCTAGATTGGAGGGGATTAAATTCCTTTATATACAATTTTGAATAGGAAGAGATTTAATTCCCTTCAATCTACCCTGTAGCATTCAAGATTATATAGGAAGTGATTTAATCACTGTAGCATTCAAAGGTGGCACCGCATCGGAATCGAAAGGCAAAATAAAGCTGCTAGGACCTGGGACGCTGAACAGCAAAGCAGGTAAAGTGTCCGCAGCACGGCGGCGATACCTTGCTTAGAATCTCATCCAGGCCGCCATCATCTGGGGACGGGGACGCCTCTGACGGCACCAGCTCTGCCATAGGCGCCTTCGTGGAGCCACTAGGCGAGGCGCTAACCTCCTCGGCCTTGTCGTCTTTAGGCGTATCGGGCTTGTCCGTGACGACGACGGCGTAGGAGGCGGATGCCGGCTCTTCGGAGGGCACCGGGCCAGGCACGGCCGCGCTGGCGCAGCGCCAGCCTGAAGCGGAAACGTCAGAGCAAGCGAGACAGCGCGTGAGGTACAGAGTGAGAGGGCTGGGTATGCCGTACCTCGAGTTGGGATGCGGCGGTGGGGCGGAACGGCGGTGGAGGCAGACGCGCCACGTCGGGGCGGGGCGAAGGATATGGGCGCGGCGGTGGCGCGGACGGAGGATGGGGGTGTAGAGACGCAGAGCTCCATGGTCTGTCCACGGCACTACTCCACTCTCTGTGCTCTCTCTTCTTTCTGTGGACGCTGTTCTGGTTGGGTTTTGAGGTTTCTATGAGCCGCGAGGAGGAATGGGGGATGAGGACCTGAGGAAGTACTCCTACTGGTGGAGTGCACCTCCAAGGCTCCTGGTGCTCCTGCTGTCCTGCTCCTGCAGTCCGTGTCCTGCTCGCCCCACAACGGCTCGGCAGTTTGTGTGACGTACTGACGTCCGAGTTCCCTTGCCTGGCTGTGCGTTTGGGTCTCTGCTGTCTGGGGCCGAGCCGATTCTTGTGCATTGGTGGTTGGACGACAGGTGGTGGCGTGGTGCTTCCGTGCTTTCGCTTTTGCTTCTCTCCTGTTCCCGGGGGGCCGTCATGTCTGTGTGGAAAGAATACAACAACAACAACAACAAAGCCTTTTGTCCCAAGCACGTTGGGGTAGGTTAGAGATGAAACCCCGTATGAAAACCTCAGAGCACAACCCCCAAAGAAAACAGGGGAAACAAAGGCAAAGGAGAACCGAAAACGACGAAACGGGGAAACACATAAAAGAGATAAAACCCACAAGAACCAGCAAGGTCTAAATGGGCACAAGAAAAGGTCAAACGATTAAGGAGGAAAAGCGGAACTATAAATCAAGGTTCTGGCACGTGAATTGCACACTTCCACCCCTTCCTATCCACGGCGAGCTCTTTATCAATATTCCACTCCTTCAGGTCCCTCTTCACTGCCTCTGTCCACGTCAAGGTTGGTCGACCTCTACCTCTCTTCACATTCTCGGGACGCCTAATTATTCCGATATGCACTGGTGCCTCTTCAGGTCTTCGTTGGATATGTCCAAACCATCTCAAACGATGTTGCATAAGCTTCTCCTCAATTGGCGCCACTCCTACTCTCTCTCGTATGTCATCATTCCGGACTCGGTCTCTCCTTGTGTGGCCACATATCCAGCGCAACATACGCATCTCTGCCACACAGTTGTTGGACATGTCGTCTTTTAGTGGGCCAACATTCTGCTCCATACAACATAGCCGGCCGGATTGCTGTCCTGTAGAATTTGCCTTTTAGTTTGTGTGGCACCCGGGGGTCGCATAAGACACCCGCCGCTTGCCGCCACTTCAACCATCCAGCTTTAATTCTATGACTGACATCCTCATCGATGTCTCCATCCTTCTGAAGCATTGATCCTAAGTAACGAAAAGTGTCTTTCTTGGGTACCACTTGCCCCTCAAGACTAACATCGCCATCTTCATACCCCATGGCACTGAAATCACACTTCATATACTCCGTTTTAGACCTACTAAGCCTAAAACCTTTTGCTTCCAGCGTCTGCCTTCACAATTCCAACTTTTGCGAAACACCACTCCTACTCTCCTCAATAAGTACCACATCATCGGCAAAAATCATACACCACGGTATATCTCCTTGTATGTCCCTTGTGACCTCATCTATCACCAAAGCGAAAAGATAAGGGCTCAAAGCCGACCCTTGATGTAGTCCTATGTTAATTGGAAAGTCATCGGTGTCCCCATCACTTGTTCGGACACTTGTCACAACATTAGTGTACATATCTTTAATAAGATTAATGTACTTTGTTGCTACTTTGTGTTTTTCCAAGGCCCACCACATTACACTCCTGGGTACTTTGTCATAAGCCTTCTCCAAGTCTATGAAGACCATATGCAGGTCTTTCTTTTGTTCTCTGAATCTCTCCATAAGTTGTCTTAGTAAGAAAATGGCCTCCATAGTTGATCTCCCGGGCATGAAACCAAACTGATTTTGGGTCACGCTCGTCAGCTTTCGCAGGCGGTGTTCAATGACTCTCTCCCATAGCTTCATTGTATGGCTCATGAGTTTAATTTCACGGTAATTAGTACAACTTTGAACATCTCCTTTGCTCTTGAAGATTGGTACTAATGTACTCCGCCGCCACTCGTCGGGCATTCTGTTTGTCCGAAAGATGGTGTTGAAAAGCTTAGTCAGCCATACTATCGCTATGTCTCCAAGGCATCTCCATACCTCGATAGGGATACCATCAGGGCCCATCGCCTTTCCTACCTTCATCCTTTTTAGCGCCTCCTTAACTTCATATTCTTGTATCCTTCGCACAAAACCCCTGTTGTTGTCATCGAATGGTTCGTCCAATTCTATTGTAGAACTCTCATTCCCTCCATTGAACAATTTGTTGAAGTACTCCTTCCATCTATTCTTGATCTCTTCATTCTTCACTAATAGTTGGTTTGCTTCATCCTTGATGCATTTGACTTGGTTGACATCCCTTGTCTTCCTTTCACGAATCTTGGCCATCCTATAGATATCCTTTTCTCCCTGCTTTGTGTCCAACCGTTGATAAAGGTTGTCAAAGGCTTGACCCCGGGCTCTACTAACCGCTCGCTTTGCAGACTTCTTCGCTATCCTATGCTTCTCTATGTTTTCTGCACACTTGTCATGATGTAAGCGTTTGTAGCAATCTTTCTTCTCCTTGATAGCCTTTTGGACATCTTCGTTCCACCACCAAGTGTCTTTAACTTCCCTTCTGTTTCCTTGACTCAGCCCAAACTCTTCTGAAGCTATCTTTCGGATGCACATCGCCATCTTCCTCCACATGATATTTGAGTCTCCCTCTTCTGCCCAAGGGCCCTCCTCGATAACTCTCTCCTTGAAAGTTTGGGCCACATCCCCTTTAAGCTTCCACCACTTTGTTCTAGTGACCTTGTTATGCTTATTCCGTTGTAAACGAATCTTAAAACGGAAGTCAGCTACGGCAAGCTTATGTTGGGTTACCACACACTCTCCAGGTATAACCTTGCAATCTAAGCAGGCATGCCTGTCCTCTTTTCTCAAGAGGACGAAATCAATCTGGCTAGTGTGTTGGCCACTACTGAAGGTCACCAGGTGGGATGTCCTCTTCCTAAAGAAAGTGTTTGCTATAAACATGTCATAGGCTAGGGCAAAGTTCAGGATTTCCTCTCCTTCTTGATTCCTAGTCCCAAAGCCGAAGCCTCCATGCACACCCTCGAAACTGGTGCTAGATGTACCCACATGGCCATTGAGATCTCCCCCTATGAAGAGCTTCTCGCCAACTAGCACACTACTAACCATGTCCTCCAGGCCTTCCCAGAACTCCCTCTTTGAGTTCTCATTAAGGCCTACTTGAGGAGCATACGCGCTGATAACATTGAGAACCAAGTCCCCAATGACCAGCTTGACTAGGATGATTCTATCTCCTACCCTCTTAACATCTACTACTCCATCTTTAAGGCTCTTATCGATCAAGACGCCTACTCCATTCTTGTTTGTTGCAGTCCCCGTGTACCACAACTTGAAGCCTGTACCTTCCACTTCCTTCGCCTTCTGTCCTTTCCACTTGGTCTCTTGAACGCATAAAATATTTACTCGTCTCCTCACCGCAACGTCAACTATTTCTCGTAACTTACCTGTTAAGGAACCTACGTTCCAACTACCTACACGGACCCTAGTTGGCTCGACTAACTTCCTTACCCTTCGCACCCGCCGAGGAAGATGCAAA
The DNA here is from genome assembly GCA_029449295.1 of Zea luxurians. Lineage (NCBI taxonomy): Eukaryota > Viridiplantae > Streptophyta > Magnoliopsida > Poales > Poaceae > Zea > Zea luxurians. Next base: position 333,965 of record JAOPSE010000150.1, on the reverse strand, counting down.
GACCCTTGCTCATTTTCCACTACACCCAGGCGTCGATGTAGCGCGCCACTAAGGATGCGACGACCCGATCCTTGCTCATTTATCACCGACTCCAGATCAAGAGACGGCGCGTCACTTAAGGGGTGACGGCCCGGCCCTTGCTCATTTAACACCATACCCGGGTTCCGATATGGCGCGTCGCTAAGAGGGTTACGCCCCAACGATTTTCTTTGTGGTTTCATCTCCATAAGATTTGGCTGGTTTTTACGTTGGTTTGCCGGACCTAACACAACCCTCCTCCTTTACCGGGCTTGGGACCGGCTATGTTGAAACGACTTAAGGAAGTCTTCCAATCAACATAGGCGGAGTTTCTGTGTGGAAAGAATCTCCTTTTTTTTAATTTTTTTTTTCTTTCGTCAGTGCTTGTCCACTGTAGCAACCATAGCTCCATATAGGCAGAAAAAAGTTTGCCCATCTGTTCAGTTGCACGCCATGAATTTGTTTTCCTTAGATCGTATTCAAGCTTCTTCGGCCATCAAAGATTGTGAACTAGCATTCATTCTAGCTACTTGAACTATTATCGAAGTCGATGTTTCCTTTTCAAACACCAAACTGACCTCCTAAATCCTTAAAACGCTTGAATTATTTTCTTGTCTTGGTTTGAATTGATTTAAAAAGTGGATTTGTCCTTTTTTGTTAAAAAAAATAGGTAAATACTTAATGAATTTTTAAGCCCCATAGAATGGCATAACATTCTATCAAAAAATTCTATCAAAATCATGGAGGTAGATTGATACATGAAGAATCCAAGGGGCTGTTGTAGCACTCTGAAAATTTCTCAAACTCACTTTAAATTCAAAATAAATTTTAAATTTTGTTTCAAAATTTTTGTTTGCGAATGTGATCTCAACAAAGAAAATATAGTGATTTATTTTCCCTCCAAAATTCTCCTAAAAATATTCTACAAATACTTCTCCAGACATCTCCTCAAACTCTTTTCAGAAATATTGCATAATATTACAATGATATTTCTCCAAATATTTTTCTACTAAAAATATCATCAGAATCATTTTTAAAATCCTTACAAATATTTTCTTAATAATTTTCTATTTGCTCATACGTATATATACGCCTCCGATGTCATACAATAAGCTCTACAATCTAATTTTACTTATCCACGACTAATACATGCTTATCTCCCACTAATCCTCGCTTCCTCCCACTAATCCTCGCCTCCTCCCCTAATCCCTCACCTTGCATATAAATAGAGGGGCAAGGGTCTCCCTCATGCCATCCCAAGCTATTTCATGACAACCCACTCCCACTCACTCCCACACAAGCACAACACAAACACAAGGATCGTTCACTCACTCCCACACAAGCACAAGGATCGTTTGTTCGTTAATTCGATCGTTCGTCCAAATGTTTTTAGTTTGTTCGATCGTTCGTCCGATTGTTTATGGTTTTTTCGTTCGACCAAATAATTATTGTTCAGTCGTCATGCTTCCAAAATTCTGATCGTTCACTCGCCCAATCGTTCGACCATTCGTCCGTTCATTCATAATCTCTATTCATTGTTTATCGTTCGTTCATACGAATTATTCATCGTTTATCATTCGTACGGACTATTCACCGTTCATCGGATCGTTCATACTCACTATTCATCATTCATCGAACCCTTCATCCTACTATTCATCGTTTATCTAGTCGCCCAAATATTTAACTGTTCATCTATCATGTTGTTCAGCTCACCTAAGGCCTCCTAGACCAATATCGTAGTCATACAAACTCCACTAACTGTAATTTTTCTTCCAATAAGAATTTCCTGGTTGGTCACTGTCGGAGAGGAAATCTTCGGCCGGGTGGCGGAATACACCCGCCCTAAATCCTAAGATGAGGAGGGGCCTAAGCGTTTTGCTTGTTAGAGATTGGGGGGATGAACACACAAGAACACGCAAGGGTTTAGAGTGGTTCGGTCCGCCGGAGCGTAATACCCTACTCCACTGTGTGTTGTATTGCTCGTGAGCTTGAGTCTGAATGAGTCTGCGAGCGTCCGTCCCCTGTAACGCAGCGTGCCCTCCCTTTTATAGTCTAAGGGGGGCACGTACAAGGGTGCTGAGCCCCGACACGTGGGTCCAGGGACATAACAGATGTAATACTTGGAGCGACTAATGCCCGTCCCAAGTGCGATCTTCCTCGCGCCCTGATATCCATGATCTGTGTAGCTTTGGCGTGCAGGGGAAGCTTCCCTAGCAACGTACGAGTGATGATGGATGGGCACAGTGCACCTTGCAACGCGGGCATACTGTTTGGCAACGGAATGGACAGGCACACCGCCTGCAGGATGGCCTGGACGCCGCCTGCCAGCTGAGTGGACAGGATATATTAAATGCTGAAGGGGCACATCGCCTGTCAACGGGATAGTCAGGCGCCGCGTCTTCTCCGCAATAAATGCAGAGACAGCACGGCCCAGAGGCCTTACGTCAGGCTCCGCCCGCTAGCTTACGTCACGCGTGGTAGGCCACGTGGCAGCATTGGGTCTCCGCTTGGGCAGGGAGCAGTAGCGTTACGTGGGCAGGTCCGCACCAAGCTGGGCCTGAACACATGCCGGCACCGGACCCCCGCCTGAGCAAGGCCTGGGTATTCCTTGCCCTAGAGTTCCGGGACCCGGCTGTGGGTAGTCCGGACCCCACACAGAGGGGTCCGGGACCCGAACCGGAGGTCCAGGTTGCACTCGCGGGGGTCCTGGATCTTGTCCCGGAGGTCCGGTCTACATGTACAGGGGTCCAACACTTTCCCATGGGGGTCCAGATCCACTGTTGGCATCTTGGAGTGTACCGTTCTCTCTGGCCACATGGCGACCCTGGAGCCATCCACGTGGTGGAGCCGGGCGCTGTTCACCATGTGACTAGAGATAGTCGCGTGGGCATCGTGCCTTCATGCTGTAGTAAGAGGTACCCCCGATCCAGGGTACCGACAGTGGCCCCCGGGCCTACCTCAGGGGAGGATACGAGCCTACAGGTGGGGCCAAAGCTTGTACCTTGCGTCAACTTGGCATGACCGGTGACTGGGGTGCCTCCTCTGCGCGCGCCGCATTAACTCGGCGCGCTCGTGCTATCAACTGTCACGCCTGTTCCCGCGGCTGACTGACCCGTGGTCTCCACACTCGATGGCTTTACTGGGCATGCGCGGGGTGCCTCGATACCGCTGCATTTGGTTTTGAAAATTCACCTTCTCTGTCTTCTGTGGCGGCCCTGAGGAGGCACGGTACTGGTGCGAGTGGTGGTTCGACTTTTCTGCACCCAGGAACTGGCGCCCAAGGAGGATGACTTGTGGGCCCGGGCCCCTGCGATAGAGCCTGAGCTGTTGGTTTCAGCGGAGGTAAAGAGGCACACTACAACAACTGGTGGCATGCTCCTCATGCTGCGGTTCGCCTTCTCCACACACGGAGGCCGACGCCCGAGGAGTATGACTCATGGACCCGGGCCCCTGTGCTAGAGGCTTGACCGCTGCTCTCGGCGGAGGTGAAGAGGCGCGACGATTAGCTCCCCGCGTGGCGGTTCGTCTTCAGCGCACTAGGAGACCATCGTGCTAGCCTTCTGACTTATGGGGCCAGGCCCCCGCATCATAAGCTGGGTGCTGTGGTGTGCATCGGGGGAGGCTTCTCGTGGCCTTTCAGGGCGCGAGCGGAGGAATCTGCCTTTAAAGAGGGGTTCATCCCTCGAGTAGCAGTCATGCCTTCACTTCTCTCCCACTCGCTGTGCCCTTTCGCCTCCGAGCTCTCTGCTTTGCGTCGCCGTAGTTCGCCATGGCCTTGTAAGTTCATCCCGAGCGCTTTTAGACTGAGCGGACGCCTGATCTGGCGCGCCGCCTGCCTGGATGGAGCGCGCCGGCGTTTGGTGGAAGGATCCGTGTCAGCGCCTCCCCCCCGGCGATCTTGCTGCCGGGGAGCTCGCGCTCTTCGTTTCCTGCACAATGGCGCTGCCGATCTTGCCTTCTTCTTGTTGTTGCTAGAGGAGCGCGACCTTGTGGGGGTTGGCGCTCTTCCGTCATCGCTCAGCTTCAAGGATTTTCATCACGCAGCCGGGCTGCGGTCTCCCACCAGTGGTCATCTACAAGGATGAACACCAGCTTTGTGGTGGAGAGAAGCGAGCCGGGCTGCGGCCTCCCCCCTGCCCTTAGCTTCAAGGATGTTCATCAGCCTTGCAGGGGTGGAGAGCGAGCCGAGTTGTGGTTCTGCCTTCCGCATGAACTGATGACCCGCTTCTTCCTCCAGCATTCTGAGGAAAAGGATGTTCACCAGCCTTGCGAAGGAGGCGAACTTCGGCTACGCAGTGCTGGCCGGACCACAAGCGCCATCAGCCGCTGAGCTTCCAACTCCTTGGCTTGGATGGTCTTGTCGTCACCCCCATAGGAGGGCGGGGGCGAGGGCCTCATTGCCATGGCGCACGCGCTGAGGTGGTCGCCGTCGCTGGCGAGCCGCTGGTGCAGAGGTGGTCGCCGCTGCTGGCCAGACCACCAGCGCCGCCTCCCGCCATGCACCCAACTCTTTGGCTTTAATGGCCTTGTCATCACCCCTCGTAGGAAGATGGGGGTGAGGGCCTCTTCATTATGGCGCACGCGTTGAGGTGGCCACCGCCGCTGGCAAGACGCCCGGAAGGATTCCGCAAGGACAGTGCCCGCGAGCTTCCAGCGCGACCCTGCTGGCGTCAAGCAGTTTACACCTATAGAGATGGAGCTAGGACTCCGCTTGAAGGCAAATGTAATAGCTTTTGCTTTTGTAAGGTACTTTTTGAGTACTATTTATCAAGCAGTATTAGCACTTATCTGTGTATGACCTGTCCCTGTTGTGTGTGATGTTGTCGACTCCTCCCTGGTACCTGGCCCCCCTGGGATGCAGGCTCGACGTGTCGAGGTTGGATACCAGCATACCTGAAAGAGTTGGCAACAACCCTCAGGAGGCAGCCTCGACCGGGACCTAGATCTGTACACAGCTTTGGCCAGGGAGCGTTAGTAGCACACCCATAGGACCCCTCGTCTGACATTAGCTATCCTTTGATACATGCACGAGTCTTGCAGGTTTTAGTCTGGGAAGCCAAGTTGTGTGTCCGGACCCCCTGGATCACGTCTCTAGATACTAGGACACCCGTCGCAGAGTGGTGAAGTGTGCAGGCTTACGGTACGGGACCAGGCTAGGCGGCTACACGGCTCCGGACCACCCCAGGAGACAAGTATCCATTCTCTGGAGCCGGACCCACAGGACTATAGCTCCAAATACTAGAGTACTCGTCACAGAGTGGTGGACTGTGCAGGCTTACGGTACGGGACTAGACTAAGCGGCTACACTGCTCTGGACCACCCCATGGAACGAGTTCCCGTTCTTTAGAACCGGCCCCCAGGCTGCCGGGCCTCCCTACTTTCGCAGAGGGGTCCTAAACTGCAAGCCTAGCTTGTTCAATTCGGATGTCATCGTGTCAGATAGGATGGGAACTGTATGGGTGGGTTAGATAAAAATTAACGTCTAGAAACTGCAGGGTAACATCATGAAGCAGGAGGATAAAACTACCATAGAGGCACATCCAAAGGGGTAAATCTTCTCTTTATAACTTGGCGTGCATGCGTGCTGACCAACAGGCCAGGCTTATGAGGGCGGACCTCACCGGGCTGGCGCACACTTATGTATAACCTAGCTACACAAAGGGAGAAAAACTCAACCCCTCAGACCTGCCCCTATGGATAGAACTTACAGAGATGCTCCAAGGGTTAGGAAGAGGTACTCCTTCAGTCGCAACGAGGTGGTCACCCTCGGGTCGACACATTTCTGTTGCCTTTAAGGGTACTTCCCAGCTGGGGGAGAGTTTGTGGAGCCCTTCTCGGTTCAGTACTCACCCTAGGGCTAGGTCCCGACCCTGGGTTCCCATTTGCGTTTTAATGATGGAGTCCACGTCCTCACGCTGTAGCAGTTCCTGCATAGGCCCATCAAAAGGCTGGACCCGTGCGAAGTCCAAAAAGGGTTTTCGCGGGGATGGCAGGCTTCGGCCCCGTGGACGAGGGAATATGGGCCCCCCAGTGGCCCATCTAGTTGTTGTCACCAGAGTCAGAGTCTCTGGTGAAAACATCCTTCAGGGCTCCCTCGGGTGACTGATACCCGAGGTCCGGTTCGGCCGTGGCCACCTTGTCGTCGTGGACCTTTTCCTTGCCGGGTCGGCGACAAGGTGGGGAGCCATCCCCAGAAGACTGCTCACGCCGCGCACTGATGCGTTTTGCGAGGTCGATGATCTCGCGACACTCTGCGGCACTGTGGCGACCGTTGGGGTGCACAGAGCATGAACCACGGTTACCTCTCTACGGCCGTGGGCATTTGTTGCGGTCGCCCTGGCCCTCAGCCGCAGCTGCAATGACCAGAGCGGTAGAATGCGGCTTTTCGTGACCGCGGTTCTTCTTTTTCTTCTTCTTACCGTCCTGGGCGACGGTACTGCCCGGTCTGTGGCGCCGAGTGCCACGCACGGCCCTCGGTAGCTCTGGCGCACTTGTCGGCCAAAGCGAAGAGAGTGGAGACAGTTTCCACGTCATGCATGGCCAACTTCTCCAACATCTTTACGTCATGTACCCCCTGGCGGAAGGCCGTGATGATAGAAGCATAGGAGATGCGAGGTATAGTACCTTGAACCTTGGTGAAGCGGGAGATAAATGTTCGAAGAGTTTCTCCGGGCTCATGCCTCACTGCGTGGAGGTGGGCCTCCACGCCGTGTTGTTGGTAAGCACTAGCGAAGTTCGCTGTGAACCGCGCGCAGAGCTCTTCCCAGGAGTAGATTGATCCTGGGGCCTGGTTCATGAGCCAAGTCCGGGCGGGCCCAGACAAGGCGACATGAAAATATGTTGTCATTACAGCAGTGTTTCCACCTGATGCTGTGATAGCGGTGACGTAAACCTGCAGAAATTCCGATGGTTTTGATGTACCATCGTACTTCTCCAGCAGGTGCGGCCGGAACTTGGATGGCCAGAACGCCACACGGAGATGATCCGCGAGCGCGATGCAGCCCACGCCGGCCAATGGGACACCCATCAGGATCCGGGCGCCCGTCGGGGCCTGCGGTGCTTGAAAGGGAAATGTGCCCTTGTGCCATTTCTAAAGTGTTTTGGTGATTAAGTGCCCAACACATATTCTCTAAGTGTTAATTTGTGCCAAAGATTGAAGAAGTGCAAATCATGTAACAAGGTACGTTTCTAGACTTAGTACATTGATTTGGGTACTAATGTATTGTGTCTAAGTGCTAGAAACAGGAGAAAACAAATTGGAAATGAGTTGGTTGTATACGGCCAACTCTTGCTCGGTCTGGGTGCACCAGATTGTCCAGTGGTGCACCGGACAGTGTCCGGTGCGCCAGACCAGCCTCCGGTGAACAGGTCGCTCTCGGGACTCGACGGCTGCGTACGACTATAATTCACCGAACTGTCCGGTGGTGCACCGGACTGTCCGGTGAGTCGTCCGCGGTGAATTCGTCGCTCTCGGGAAACGTTCAACGGCGTACGGCTAAAATTCACCAGACTGTCCGGTGGTGCACCGGACTGTCAGGTGAGCCAACGGTCGACTGCGCCAATAGTCGGCCGCGCAATCTTCGCGCGACGTGTGGGCGCGCCAATAGTCGGCAGGGGCATCGGACTATTCGGTGTGCACCGGACAATGTCCATTGTGCCAACTGCCACAAATCTGCAACGGTCGGATGCGCTAGAAAAGGAAGGAGATCACGCACCAGACAGCTACAGGGATTGTCCGGTGGTGCACCGGACTGTCCGGTGCGCCACCCGACAGAAGGCAAGATTAGCCTTCCAAGATTGCCTCCAACGGCTCCTAGCTGCCTTGGGGCTATAAAAGGGACCCCTAGGCGCATGGAGGAGTAACCCAAGCATACTGTAAGCATTCTAAGTCTTCCACACTCCGTCTCTGTGCACTTGATCTACTGTGTTAGTGATTTGAGCTCCGTTCTAGCTGTGAACTCGTTGTGCTTCATTTTTAGCTCAAGTCTTGGCTTGTGTGCGTGTGTATTGCTGTGGATTTGTGTGTGTTGCTTCCCATCCTTACTCTAGTGCTTTCACTGTGATCTTTGTTGTAAGGGCGAGAGACTCCAACTTGTGGAGATTCCTCGCAAACGGGAAAAGAGATAAGCAAAGAAACGCCGTGGTATTCAAGTTGATCATTGGATCACTTGAAAGGGGTTGAATGCAACCCTCGTCCATTGGGACGCCACAACGTGGAGGTAGGCAAGTGTTATAATTGGCTGAACCACGGGATAAACACTGTGACTCTTGTGATTGTTTTTCTGTGATTACTTGTGTGATTCGCAAGAGCTCGCTACTTAGCCGTACTAACACTTAACCAAGTTTTGTGGCTATTAGTTGTTGAATTTTTACAGGATCGCCTATTCACCCCCCTCTAGGTGCTCTTAGTGCTACCGCAGCGAAGTCGTAATCGAGGTTGCGACCCTCGATGTTTTGTCGCGCTCACGCGTCCTTTCCAGATAGACACAGGCATCCTCTCCTGCACGCCTGCGGCTGAGTTCTGCCCGTAGATCGTCTAGCACCTCTAGAGAGGTTGTGGCTTCTTCTCCTGCCCGCCGGCGGTTGAGCTCCGCCCGCAAGTCCTCGATCGGTGCAGCCCTTACAGAGGGCGAGCGCACTGACGCGGACGCCTCATGCTGATGTCGGGATGAGCATGGCTTGGGCCTGGCTGAGCCAGAGTGCGCCATGCCGAGTAGCCGGTCGACGTCGTCACGCCACTGTTTCATGGCCCCCGGCGAGGCCGTGGAGCTAGGAGGGTGGCGCAACAACTCCCTGGCTGCAGACAGCGCACCAGTGGTAGCTCTTGACGCCCTGGTCGACCGCACAGGAGTGTGCTGCCGCGCAGAGCACTCAACAGCAGCTGCACCGGGCACAGGGCGGCTAGAGGCCCGTGGTATGGAAGAGGCAGCCTCCTCCATGGGGAAATCCTCGGGGATGAAGTCGTGGTGCTCGACGATGTGAACTATGGCGCCGAGCAGGAAAACAAGCAAAAACCTAATGCCAGGCCCCTACCTGACGCGCCAAATGTCGGAGAAGAAATCTCCGGCCGGGTGGCGGAATGCACCCGCTCTAAATCCTAAGATGAGGAGGGGCCTAAGCGTTTTGCTTGTTAGAGATTGGGGGGATGAACACACAAGACACGCAAGGGTTTATAGTGGTTTGGGCCGCCGAAACGTAATACCCTACTCCACTGTGTGTTGTATTGCTCGTGAGCTTGAGTCTGAATGAGTCTGAGAGCGTCCGTCCCCTGTAACGCAGCGTGCCCTCCCTTTTATAGTCTAAGGGGGGCATGTACAAGGGTGCTGAGCCCCGACACGTGGGCCTAAGGACATAACGGCTTTAATACTTGGAGTGACTAATGCCCGTCCCCAGTGCGATCTTCCTCGTGCCCTGATATCCGCGATCTATGTAGCTTTGGCGTGCAGGGGAAGCTTCCCTGGCAACGTACGAGTGATGATGAATGGGCACAGTGCACCTTGCAACGTGGGCGTACTGTTTGGCAACGGAATGGACAGGCACGCCGCCTGCAGGATGGCCTGGACGCCGCCTGCCAGCTGAGTAGACAGGACACATTAAATGCTGAAGGGACACATCGCCTGTCAGTGGGATAGTCAGGCGGCGCATCTTCTCTACAATAAATGCAGAGACAGCGCGGCCCAGAGGCCTTACGTCGGGCTCCGCCCGCTGGCTTACGTCACGTGTGGTAGGCCACGTGGCAGCATCAGGTATCCGCTTGGGCGAGGAGCAGTAGCGTTACGTGGGCAGGTCTACACCAGGCTAGGCCTGAACACATTCCAGCACTGGACCCCCGCCTGAGTAAGGCCTGAGTATTCCTTGCCCCAGAGTTTCGGGACCCGGCTGTGGGTAGTCCGGACCCCACACAGAGGGGTCCAGGACTCGAACCGGAGGTCCGGGTTGCACTCGCGGGGGTCCTAGACCTTGCCCCGGAGGTCCGGTCTACATGTACATGGGTCCGGCACTTTCCCATGGGGGTCCAGATCCACTGTTGGCATCTTGGAGTGTATCGTTCTCTCTGGCCACATGGCGACCCTGGAGCCATCCACGTGGTGGAGCCGGGCGCTGTTCACCATGTGACTAGAGATAGTCGCGTGGGCATCGCGCCTTCATGCTGTAGTAAGGGGTACCCCCGTCTAGGGTACCGACATTCACCTATCCTAGAATTGCTTCAAGTTGAGCACACTTAACATTGAGGTTTTTTTTCGAACCAGGCTTCCAAAAAGAAAAACGAACCATTTTTGTATGGATACGCTGTCAATCCTATAAAACCTGGCCCAAGATACTGTTGGGGCGAAGGCGAAGACGCCACCCTTCGCTCCAGCCTCCGTCAATCTCACTGCACCAACAGAGGCAATACGACCGACGGGGTCTACCCTTCGTCCTCTACACTACGAGACGAAGGCCTATGATGACGTCGCCCGTCCCGCGTCCTCACCCGACCACGAGGCCCCATGTGGGATTCGACCCATTGTAACAGGCCCTGCACGACGTCGTGTGTTACGGGCTCGATTTGTAATAGCTTTTCTGTAATGACAGTCTGTAACCCTCCTTTTTGGGAATATTCTAAGGATAGTCCAAGTGCCATATGGTACATGCGCCCTTACATCGAAATGTTGGGCACTCAGGCACCTATAAATACCCTCAGTACAGTGCCCTTGAGAGGCTGGATTAACAGAGTAATTGCCATCCCACATTAAACTTTGCTTGCACTTTTCCCACTTCCCCGTTGGATCTGCTTGCCCAAGAAAGCAAGTTCCAACATTGGCGCCCACCGTTTGTGCTACGAGCAAACCACCCGCGATGGCACCCAAAAGAGCTAATTCGAAGGCAGCCCCATCCGTTGACGAAGCAGCGAAGGCAACACTGCTAGCTGAGAAAAAGGGCAAGGCCCTCACCGACAACACCCACTAAGGAGCTGGCGAAGACGAATCACATAGTAAGAGACAGCGCAACGATTAACACACTCCAGAGGGCACCCTCCGCACCTGCAGCTCCGAAGGGCAGCCATAAGCGCCACCCGTAGGCTTCGCTCCACCAGAGGGCGAGGATGCAGGAGAGGACGGCGAGGTCCTCGGCGTCTCCGTAGAAGAACAGCTACAACTACGGGCCCTGCGCCTCAAAAACCACAACCTCCAGAAGCAGAAGGAAATCCTCGAGGCCAAGCGCCAACGTGTCTCTACGCAGGCCATGGTGCGCCAGATGATACGAGATAAGGAGCAGAGGGCTCAAGAGCTTGAGCAGGAAATTGCGCTCATGCAGCACGAAGGCCAACATGATCTGCAGTACGGCCCGCCCCTCCAGCAGCGCGCGCCAGTCAGAGACCTATTCGTTCCTCAGCGTGGACCCTTCATCCCACACGCCGCAGCTTTCCAAGCCATCAATTACCTTGATGAGCGGAGCCCCCTAGCGCTGCAAATGCAGGTGTCACCAGGGCCCGCCAACTTTAGGGCAGGGACCTACCCCAAGTACAACGGCAACACCGACCCAGCGCAATACATCATGAGCTATCAAGTCGCTGTCGCATCATCCAGAGGGGATGACACCACGATGGCCAAGTCCTTCATCATTGCTCTCGAGGGTCCGGCCCTAACCTGGTACACTAGGTTGCCCCCGTTGTCCATCGACTCCTGGAGAAGTCTCCGGGACAAATTTCTGCTCAACTTCTAGGGGTACCACCTAGACACCGACGCCTTGGCCGAACTATCACTCTGCAAGCAGCTGGAGAAAGAAACCCTGCGGGAGTACTACCGCAAGTTCCTAACTCTCAAGTCACAACTGCCTTCGATCGATGACCAAATTGCCATTCACTACGCCATCAGTGGCCTTCGGGCTGGCGTCCTTTACAGCCACTGCATCAGGGACCCACCCAAGAACCTTCAAGAGCTCTATCAGCTGTTTGAAAAATACGCCAGATCCGAAGAGCTCCACCAGCGCAAGGTCGAGTCCCAGAGGAAACCCAATGACCCTCCGTAGTCCAGCCGCACATGGACAAAACCTTTGCAGTCAGACTCCGGTCGGGACAACCGTAGTCAACAGCAGGTCCATAACATTGCCAACCAGCACCCCGTAGGAGAGGCCCCTCGCCGTCAAGATTATCCCCCTAGGGCCGCAGCAGTGGCACCCGTGGTCGGGGCCGAGGACGGGCGCAGCAGCTGCACAGATTTTACTGCCTGTTCCACGGAGAAGACTGCGCGCACCCAACGAGGGATTGCCCGGAAACGAAGGCCACCAGGGACAGGATGTCTCGGGTGCAACCAGCCGACAACCCACGGGTTGTCGCGTACACATATCAACACCACCTACCACAACCATACAACCACGACCCCGCCCAGCATCCACCTAACCACGCTTACCAACACCATCAGGAGGTACAAATTGTACCACCTCCGCCTCCGCCTCCGCACCCGCATCAGCCAAACATCCACCACCCAAACCACCCCCAAATGCCAAAGCAAGAAGACTTAACCAATCAGCCATATCACGGAGTCATCCACATGATCACTGGGGGATCCAGTGTCGACTTCGACACGAAGCGACAGAAGAGGGACCACTACCGAAGCATCAACCACGTCGCCGTCACCGGCCCAATCGTGCAAACGAAGTGGTCCCACGTGCCACTGACCTTCGACGCCAGAGATGTCGACCTACGCAGCGCACCCCACATTGATGTCATGGTCATCAACTGCAGCGTGGCGGGCTAGGACCTGCACAAAGTTTTAGTTGACAACGGCAGCCAGGCGGACATCATTTTCCTCCACGCCTTCGACCGCATGGGCATAAGCCACAGTTTGCTTAAGCCTTCGGATAACCCCCTCTATGGTTTCGGCGGCAAAGGCACCTTTCCTATAGGCAAGATCGAGCTACCTTTGTCCTTCGGTGTAGCACCCAATGCACGAAGCAAGTAGATCACCTTCGACATCGTCGACATGGTATACCCGTACAATGCTATAATGGGCCGGGGCTTCATCAACAAGTTTGAAGCGGCCATTCACGGACTGTATCTGTGCATGAAAATCTCGGGACCGCAAAGCGTGATCACAGTCTATGGCAATCAGCAGAACACGCGCAACATTGAAAGAGACTTCGTTCTAGGGCAACGGAACATACACTGCCTTACGACGCAGCGCGAAGTCCCCGAGCCCACCCGCCCAACCGCCAACGAGCATGAAAAGGCACAGCTCCAGAGCAACGATGGAACGAAGACAGTCCCTCTTGACCAAGCAACACCCAAGCAGACGGTCATCATAAGCGATGACCTGACTTCACACGACGAGGAGAGACTCATCTCCTGTCTCTCCAAAAATAAGGACGCCTTCACCTGGTCTGCCCTCGACCTGGTCGGAGTCAATCGCAGTATCATCGAACACAGACTGGGCATCGACCCTTCAGTACGACCAAAGAAGCAGAAGCTGCGCAAATGTCTGATGAGAAAACAGAAGCTGCCAAAGCCGAGGTACATCGCCTGCTTGAGGCCAAATTCATCGAACCAGTCGCCTACCCTATGTGGCTTGCTAACGTAGTCATGGTGCAAAAGAAGAGCGGCAAGTGGCGGATGTGCATCGATTTCACTAGCCTCAACAAGGCTTGCCCCAAGGATAATTTCCCGCTGCCTCGGATCGACAAGATCGTCGATAGTGCGGCCGGATGTGAAGTCATGTCACTCCTTGACTGCTTCTCTGGCTATCACCAAATATATATGAAGGAGGAAGACAAGGCCAACACCAGTTTCATCACGCCCTTCAGCACGTATTGCTTCGTCAGAATGTCGGAGGGACTAAAGAACGCTGGGTCCACCTTCTCTCGCCTCACCAAGACGGTGCTCGAGATTCAAGTAGGCTAGAACATTTTCACGTATGTGGACGACATCGTCGTCGCCAGCAAAAACAAAGAGGACCATCTGGCCGACCTCGCAGAAACATTCGCAAACATGCGGGACGCACGACTTCGCCAGAACCCCGAAAAGTGCGTCTTCGGAGTTCGCCAGGGGAAGATACTGGGCTACCTGGTGTCGCACCGCGGGATCGAGGCCAACCCAACCAAGATCCAGACCATCATCAACATGACGCCTCCGCAGTCAACCAGAGACGTCCAACGCCTGACAGGCAGATTGGCCGCCCTCAACAGATTTATCTCCAAGTCCGCAGAGCGAAGCCTACCTTTCCTCAAGACGCTACGCGGCGCAAAAGACTTCGCGTGGGGACCAGAACAAGCGGCAGCCTTCGTTTCACTCAAACAACACCTGTTAGTGTTGGCAACCCTTACAAGCCCCGACCTCTCGCTGCCTCTGTTGCTCTATGTTGTAGCTTCGCCACACGCGGTCAGCGCAGCCTTGGTCCAAGAGTAGGACAGAGAGGGCACAACTCGGCAGTATCCAGTTTATTACGTTTCTGAAGTCCTCACGACTTCCAAATGCAACATGACGGAGTTAGAAAAAATTGCATACGTAGTCGTCATGGCATCGCGCAAGTTGCGCCAGTACTTCGAAGCATTCAAGGTGCGGGTCACCACGGCCAGGGGACTCGGTGAATTATTCAGGAACCCGGAAGCGTCCGTCCGTATCGCCAAATGGGCAGCCGAACTCTCTGAATACCACATCACCTTCGAGCCCAGGACAACAATCAAGTCGCAAGTCCTCGCGGACTTCATCGTCGGCTGGACAGGGCCGGCACGGCAGCAACAAGAGCCATTAGAAAAAGTATGGACCATCCACTGTGACGGCGCATGGTGCCACGCGGGGGCAGGCGCGGCTGCAATCATCACATCACCTGCCGGCGTCAAGCACAGATACGCTGCACGCCTCAGCTTCGCTCTGGAATCCGACAGGTGCACAAATAACATAGCAGAATACGAAGCCGTCATCCTGGGTCTTCGCAAGCTGAAAGCACTTGGCGTGGCCACCTGCATAATCAAGACAGACTCCAAAGTCGTTGCTGGCCAGATCGAAAAAGACTATTCAGCAAAAGACCCCGCACTTCTGCAGTATCTTTTGGTCGTCCGCAGTCTTGAGAAACAGTTCAAGGGTTTCACCATGCAGCATGTGGACCGCTCTAGAAACGAAGAAGCCGACGCGTTGGCCAAAGCAGCAGTCAGAGGCGAAGCCCTGCCCTCCGACGTGTTCTACCACGTCATTGGCACTCCAGCCGTCTGCAACCCAGAGGGCCTGCAAATAACCACCAATGCCGAGGGCCATCGCATTGTCAATCTCATCATGGCTGAAGACTAGAGGGCCCCACTAACCCTGTTCTTGCAAGGATACTACCATCCAGGTGATGTCAACGAGGCCAAGCGCCTCAAATACCGAAGTCGGGACTTCACACTTATCGAGGGCCATCTATACAAGAAAGGGATCAGTCAACCCATGCTCAAATGTGTCACCGAGACCGAAGGCATCCAGATCCTGCGCGAAGTCCACAATGGCACTTGCGGCTCTCACTCGGGGCCTAGGGCCCTCGCTGCCAAGGTGATCCGTCAAGGTTTCTACTGGCCTGCCATTATCTGCGCCGCAAACCGAGTCACAAGGTCGTGCGAAGCCTGCCAGAAGTTCTCTCCCCGTTCAGGCAACCCCTCGCAATTCACAAAACTGATCGCCCACACATGGCCTCTTCAACGCTGGGGGCTAGACATCGTCGGCCCACTGCCCACAGCCCAAGGAAACCTCAAGTTCACCTTCATCGCCGTCGAGTATTTTACCAAGTGGATCGAGGCAAGGGCAGTATCCACAATCACGTCGAAGACTACATAGAAATTTTTCTGGCAAAACATTATCTGCCGATTCGGAGTCCCGTCTGAGCTCACAGTTGACAATGGGAAACAGTTCGACAGCTAGGATTTCAGGGATTTTTGCTACTCCATCGGCACTAAGCTAGCCTTTGCCTCAGTATATCACCCACAATCTAACGACGTTGTGGAACGCGCCAACGACATGATTTTCACTGCCATCAAGAAAATGCTTCTCGACGACAAGAAGGGCAAATGGGCCGACCTAGTACCCGAAGCAGACTGGGCGCTGAACACGACCGAATGCCGGGCGACTAGGTTCACCCCTTTTCGCCTGCTATACGGTCGGAGGCCATGACCCCGCAGGAAATCAAACATGGGTCACCGCGAATAAGCGCTTCAGCCGTCCCCGATGTAGACGAACCAACCTCCAAAGACCTCATCGATGGAGACCGTGTCTTCTCCCTACAGGCTCTCAACAAATACCAAGCTCAAACGAAGGCCTGGCGTGACCACGCCGTCATCCCAAGAGAATTCGACAAAGGGGACCTCGTACTCGTCCGAACAACTCGGACAGAGTCACGGGGCAAGCTAGAGCCAAAGTGGGAGGGCCCGTTCATCGTCAATACGAAGGCGTCCCCCAGCGCGTACAGGCTAACAACGCCATCCGGCGAGGACCTAGAGCATTCCTGGAACATCGAGAATCTCCGCAAATTTTTTGTTTGAACCCTCAGGGCTAACACGCCCTTGTAATTCACCAAACAGCAACATTTCGGCCCGCACTCTTTTCCTCCCGGGGGGTGAGGTTTTTAATGAGGCGGAGCCATGTAATATACCCGCAAAAATCCCCCGCAAAAACTAAGACAATATGTCGAAAAAGACCGCATCGACGGTCTTCGGCATTCGACCACACCGAAGTCACCACGAGGGGCAACGTTGGCCACCCTCGCGTGCGACACTCCGTGCAAAAGTCGCCTAAGGGTGCCCGGACTAGCACAATAAGTGCACGAAATTGAAGTCTTTTCCAAAAGACTCTCCATGCAAAAGTCGCCTAAGGGTGCAGCCGGACTAGCACAATAAGTGCGCAAAATCGAAGTCTTTTCGAAAAGACTCTCCATGCAAAAGTCGCCTAAGGGTGCAGCCGGACTAGCACAATAAGTGTGCAAAATCAAAGTCTTTTCCAAAAGACTCTCCATGCAAAAGTCGTCTAAGGGTGCAGCCGGACTAGCACAATAAGTGCGCAAAATTGAAGTCTTTTCCAAAAGACTCTCCGTGCAAAAGTCACCTAAGGGTGCAGCCGGACTAGCACAATAAGTGCACAAATCGAAGTCTTTTCCAAAAGACTATCCGCGCAAAAGTCGCCTAAGGGTGCAGCAGGACTAGCACAATAAGGGCGCAAAATCGAAGCCTTCCCAAAAGCCTCGTCGTGCACAAGTCGCCTACAAGCGCGGCCGGATCAATGAAGACGCGTAGCCTTATCATACAAATTATGGTCACATATACACAGCGAGGGCATCGCATATTACATTGGCTCAACCTTCGGGATGATACCCATCTCCCTATAGTTGAACAACATCATCCTCAGTTCCTCACCCTCAAAAATATTTCGCAGCTCTCCCTCACCCACACTCACCCCAATCGGCGAGGACAACAATTCTCGCTTACCAGTCCCGTCCACACGAAGATGATCACTCTACATCTCACCACATTGACGCCCACCACTTCGCAACAATCTACTCACCCTTCGTTTCGCCACCGCCCTTCGCCGCCTATACCCAGTACTTGCGCCCGGGGGCTCCTCGAAACCCTCTGCGTGCGGCGAGGGCTCCGCCACAGCCACATCCAATGCCGTGAAATAATCCAGGTCCTCATCCAAAGACTCCTCTGACCATGCAATCGAACTCCCAGAATCATCAGACTCAAAACACTTAGACATAGAGCCAAACGAATCGTCATCAGCAGCCATGATCGAAGCCGCCACAAAAATAGCATTGTCAGTAGCGGTTGCGTGCGCAGGCCCAAACCCCAGAACCTGCGCAGCAACCAAGGTTCAGTATCACATAGACAAAATTTACAAACTCCTCAACACCTATTCAGCCACCTGCGAGGGCCCGACCGTGGCTGTGGAGTCCTCGGCCGCCGGCTCGGCAGCCAGTTCGGCCACCACCTTCAGGGCGTCTTCGCCAGTCGGCGCGGGGGCTAGGTCTTCGCCGGCCGCAGCGGGCGCAGGGGTCGCCGAGGGGCCTTCACTGGCATCCGAGGGCGGCATCGGATCGACCTCCGTGGCCTCGAGCAGCGCGCTGTCCAGACCAACAAGGTCCTCGACGTCTTCGTCACGTGCCATCTGCAGCAACAGCACACTCATTCAGCAAAGCCACACATACCCACACATATAACCACACAAAAAAACAACCTTCACCTGCTCTATTGCCCGGTCGGACCGCTCCCTAACCGCCTCTCGGCCGTGCGGACCCCACATCCTATCAAACAGTGCCCCCACCGACTGCTTCACCACGGGGTCTTCGACCTTGAAGATTTCACATTCAAAGTTTTCGTCCGCTTGGTCGAAGACCTCGTAATGCCTGCACCCCTCACGGGACAAAGCATTCATGGCCCCCTCGCAGGTGACGAGGGAGGCGAAGGACATGAAACCCGTCACAATGGTCGGGAGCACCAGCAGCTCCTCTTGCAACCATTCGAGGAAGCGAAGGTCCGCTTCTTGGTCGGGCACTTCGAAGTCAGCGGTCCACGCACCCAGCTCGCGGTACGCATCCACGAACTGCGCGTGAGTCCGCTTGACCTCCACGCACGTCGAGGTCTCGGCCTTGTCCACGTGGCTGGGCAGGGCGTCGAACCTCGCCTCCAGCTCCTCGGCGCGTTGGCGGGCGAGACTGCCCTCCGCCCACGCCACTTTGGCCTCGGCCTGCGCAGCTTGCACATCAGCGATGGCCTTGTTCGCCCCCCTCCTCTCCTCCGCCAGCTGGCTCCGGAGATCCGTCTTCTCGGCCTCCATGGCAGCCACCTTCTCCGACAGCCTGTGATTTTTTATTTCCGCGACCGACTTCTCCCGCACAGCATCCGCATGCTGTGCCCGGAGACGCTCAACCTCGGCGGCAACGTCCGCAGTCAAAGCTCCCGACGCGACGAGGTCGGCGAAGTCGGCCGCCTGACACATAAACCCATGAGACCCGAACCCTCATAAAAACATCAAGCATCGAAGTCCAACACAACTTACCTGCTTCAGCTGCTGTGACAGCTGCTGCGACGTCTCCCTCAGCCGCTGAGACATGGAGCCCGCCACATCCTTAGCAGCAGTGGCCGACAAAATCTCACCGCTCGCGCAGAAAGTGGCCCACGGGTCCCATGCGGTTCCCTTCGCCCCCGCCACTACCGTTGACGAAGTGGTCGTCACTGGAGGCGGGACAACATCCAGTTGCCCTTCACCCGAACCTGCACCATGATACCGGTTAAAGACCTCGTCAAGAGAGAAAAAAGGGGGGGAGTTTTAACTTACCAAGATAATCCTCGACACTAATGTCCGTGCCGAAGTCGGCAACACATCGCGCCGGCGAAGGCGGCCTTCGTCCTTTCACGAGCTCGCCCAGGGGTGGCTTGCTCCCGCCAAGGGCGACAGCCTTCGCACCGGCCGACGCCTTGCTGGGCAAAGGGGCGGCCGGCCTTGCAGCCGGCGCCGGTTTGCTACCACCACCGGCAGCAGCCTTCGCGCTCCCCACGCCCTTTTCGCTTCACGCATGGGATCCGCGATCCGGACGACCGCCCGACATTTCTGCGCAGCGTCTTGACGGTCCCTCTCCATCACTGCCGATACAACAGCAGCAATATTCCGCCCGTAAGGAAAAACCTTCAATTCACGAGCCATGCGAGACGTAAAGAAGTCCTCACTAGCCGCGCGGGGGATTGGAACATTCTTGGGCCATCGACCCCCGGTAACCTCCAGCATTCGCGTCGAAGACTCCCGAAGCTCGGGCGAAGACATCCTTCCCCCGACGGCTGCGCACGTCCCCATCAAATCCATAGCAAAACTATCAGAGACCCCACTCCCCCAACTGCAGTACCTAATTTTCTCTTCTTAGTGGTCGAGGCAGCCCCCCTGCGAAGGCCTTTCCTCGGTCACGTCCACCGGTTTCTTCCCGCGGCGGTCGGCAGCGTCTTCCCTGGGATAACCACCGTATGGCAAGCGGTTTAGTTCGAAGACCCGATTCAATCTAACGTTGTCCCCACGAATATCCCAGCTCCGCAGACCCTCTATTCTCGGCACATAGCGCCCCACAATCCTCGCCGCACCGTCTTCCGCTTCACGCACGAATGCAGCGGGATCCTGGCCGTACAGATCCAACGTGAAGGCAGGACTACGCACCCGCTGCCCGCCCAAGGAGGGCATCTCGTGAAGGCATACTTCGCCCAACGTCCAGCTATGTGCCAAGGGCCATACCCCATACCCAATGAATTCCTCAACTAAATCACGCCCGCTACTCATGCGGGCCGCACACCAAAGGGCTCCTTCGTCTTCATCATCCTCCGCCACCTCAAATTGCGGGTACGCCACATATTAATGGGAGCACATCACGGCCACGGGGAGCCCTGGGTGGTCTTCGACTTCGCCTTCAGAAACATAAAACCAGAAATCCCACCAGTTGCCCCACTTGTTGCGCGCACAAGGAACTAACTCCATGACTTCCATCTGTGACGGAACCTCCCAAGTAATTAGGCCCACCTACAGTTGTCCTTGTCTAACAGACATCATACACCCTGTAGATGTTCCTAAGTCACTTGACAAGCTTGGTATCTTTTCCGACCTTACCAGGAACGTTTCACCCGTCTTGCAGACATTACAGACCATCGGAGATAAAGATATGCGGAAGCGAATTACATAAACTTACATTTATTTCAAAAGCAAGCTCGAGTTATATTATTACAGACCAGACTAAAAGTGAGTGCAGAGTAGTAATATTATACAAACCAAGGGAGACACAAACTTCTCCCGAAAGGCTATAAACAAAAGATCCTATGTGGAGGACCGAGTCCTCCCGCACTTCAGTCTTGTTTTTCTTCTTTGGGAACCACCTTGGCACAGAAGCAGCAAAAGTCTGCTACTTCCCCACCTAAAAAACAACAGAGGGATAAACCCTGAGTATGGAATTAGTCAGCAAGTCTTACCCGACTAAGGAAAAGACTCTCAAGGGTATGCTGGTTATATGGGAGTCAAGGTAAGGCTTTTTAGTAATCAAAGACTCTGTTTTGCAGAAATGCTTACTAAAGTGGATCCTTAAAAATCCAATTTTTATTTGTCAAGTTAAGTAAAATTACCTGCACTAGAGTTCTTTCTACCCTAGTTCAATCACTGGTCCTGCACTAGCCAATTTCTTTAACAAAAGCCCATCATCTTTAGTGGAATGCTACGTGTAGGGCAGTGACCAAGTCTTCATAACCGCGAAGGTACGGCGATCCGAATCGATTATACTCAGCTGAGGATCTCCAATCACACGACATATGTAGCACTTAACCCTTGCATATGTCAACCCGCCACCGGGGTTCTTAAGACCGGATCAGGTTCACGCAAACCGAGAGCACAGATACACCACCGTCCAGCCTCTTGCCACGGAGGGTACACGCTACTCTCGCCACCGCTCCACTCCCATTTCGTGTTATCTTATTCCGGCCTTAGTCTGCCCGAGGCAAGGCTTACCCATGACGAGGCATGTGACCAGTTAAAGGGTCCTCGATCATCAAGCCTACATCGACAAGGTCCTTAATCGACTCAGACGGAGACACTACACCGAGACTCTCCTCTCGTGCACGTCACCCGCCCGGTCTCAGCTTAATCTTTTTAACCCAAAAACTTGGTACCTGGCAGAGGTACATCTTTTCCGATGTTGAATCCATCACGGCCATGATGGATTCACCATCAAGTTTTATTTTCGAAAACATCCCTCCCACTTTGCCAAACATCTTTTGTAAAACAAATCCTTTTGTTTTTCTAAAGCAATACTAAGCATAGTAAAACCTTTTTGTAAAAACAGAGTTTCAAGGAGGGTAATCAAGATCAAGGAAGGTAATGCAGGAATTGTTTAATCAATCAACTCCTATCACCTAATGCAGCAAGCAAGTGAGAAAGATTTTAAAAACATCAAGGAAGGTGGCAAATGCACCGGGGCTTGCCTTTGTTATCAGGTGAGTCCTGCTCGGATCCACAAATATCGAAATAAAAGCAGTTGCCTGCTTGAGGATCAGAGGTTGGTGGTATCCCTTCTTCAGAGACTTCTTCTTCTTCTTCGTGCTCTAATATAACCATATACATGCATAAGAATGGATGTCATGGGATGCTCATGAGGATGCAAAGATAATATAAACTTATTATCTAAGTCTTGAGTACAACTTTCCTTCACGGTACTCCGAGAACCTAGGGTTTCCGGAGTCAGTAAAGGAGTTCATAGGGCAGGGGGGGTTGGTTTTGGGTTTAATGATCAAACAAGGTCCAAATCAACCCAAATTCTACCCAAGGCTTCTAAATATTAGTTTAAGTTTACATAAAAATTTTGAGCATTTTTGGGATTACCATTTATCTTTTAAAAATCCAGAATTACTTCTTTAAGCTATGTTAAATGCCCTAAAATTCCTTATTTATCCTAAAAATCATGAAACTATTTTTATTAAATTCTAGGGAAAATAAGGAACCTAGGAAAATTGGTTTCACAATTTTATCATTTTTCTATAATTTTCTACAATTTATTTGTTTCTGGAAGAAAAAGAAAAAGAAAAACGAATCAACAGTACTGGGCCACTTTAGCCCAGGCGGCCCAGCAACACAGGGAATAAGGTCACGCGCCTGCGTACGCTCGCGCCCGCGCGCCTGCTGGATATTATGCAGAAAAGCCCTCAGATTAACAGCTAAACCGAAATAGGTCCATTCACTATTGTACTAAGTCACTGACGATTTGCAGAAATGTCCTCAGGTTTCTATTTCTTCCCCACGAGTACCCCTGGCCACGGCGTGCTTGCTGCCAAGCACCATGCGACTTGTTCCAGCCACGATTGGCGGTGGCTGTCTAAAATGGCTACGGAATGGACATTCCCGACCTAAGGCGATCCAAGAACATCCATCAATTTCGACTGGCACACCAAGAAAGTGTTCTGTCCACGCTCATGGCGGAAGCAGGGACGTCGAGCTCACGTTCCCAGTCAATCCTATCTTAATTGATCAATTGGCTGCTACGATGAGCACCAAGGGCACTCATAGTTACTAAAACAATGTTTGAATCGGGCAGTGACTCACCAGAGCGGTCCGGCCACGGATCGCGGAGTTTCGTGCTCACTGGTGACAGAGAAAAGGGGAAAATGATGTCGCGTCGACTCTGGGTGAAATTGGGGGATGGGATTTTGGCTACACGGTCGTAAAGGACCACTGATTCCCCGCGTACAACCAATTTGGAGAGTGGGGGAGGAGACACTGCGAATTTTGGTTTTTACCCGAGCTCACAGAAGAACTGTGAGTACCTCGCCGCAGCTCCCAGCACTATTTAAAGGCACGACGCCCTGGCTAACTATCCGCGGTCACGAAACACGTCGCCAACGCATGACGACCACGTAGTAAAGGAGCACAGTGAGGTAGAATTGAGATGCGAGTGACACGACGGCGGAAACGACTGATGCGGTGGTCGCCGGTGAATCACTCCGGCCGAGCTCGGGAGATAGCGCCACGTATGAGTCACCCTTTTCCCGGCGTTATCCACCCCATACCACGCACGAATCCGGGCGGCGATCAACGACGGCGAACTTAGCTGGCGGTCTGATCCATTGAGACTACTGTACCATGGGATATCTTCGTCAGTCGCCTGAACCGACCTCCTTCCATCGACTAGTTCTCATAATTCTTGTGAATAACCGGGCAAGATTCCTTAATAAAGTTTGTTCTTGATTCAACAGTCTTCAATTCTTATACATGACATTTGGGTCAGGACCGAGGGAATCCAAAGATATGGCGCATCAAACTTGCACTCACCTCACTGGACCCTTATTTTAACCTTAGGTTCAGTTTCAGTTTTCTGAAACTGTTCTGACAGAGCAACTTGGAGCAAGTTTTTCTCTAATTTTTGTGCCACAGCCCAAAGGGATGTCTGCATCAAAGTTGTTCTCCTATAATAGGTTTGCAAAATTGATGTGGTGACCTAGGGCAAAAACCCTATATCCTGAAAGATACAAGGCTCCAAAGTTGAGCCAATATCACTGAAATCCAGACTTAACCCTAAAAAGATTAAGTGGGGCACTTTTGCACTTAAGTCCAAATTTCAAGTTTTGGATTGCAAATTCTCATATAAGTGACCCAAATAACTCAAGATACTTATTTAACTTGATTTTTGCACTTTAGTCCAAAAATGGACTAATTTTGCACTTAGGTTCCTAGGGTTTGGTTTTAGGGTTTTCCAGGGTTCTGATTAGTGTTTCTGGTATCCCAGGGGTATAATTGTGATTCAACTTTATTCTTGGAGTCATTTTATGACTTTTACCTTAAAGTCTTTAGGTTTTCTTAACTTAGGTTAAGTTTTACCCCTTTAATCACTATTTAGGGTTAAGTCCTTTAACCAGGGTCCTATTTGTGAAACATTAAAACAATACAACTTGTTCGAAATTTTTGCCTAGTGAATGCACTCTAGGTGTGTCAAACATATGCAATGCCAATGTTATGATGTCATGCTCAAGTTTTAGTTATAGTAACACCAGGGGTGTTACATCCTTCCCCCCATAAAAGAATCTCGTCCCGAGATTTAAAGTCCTAGGGTGAGTAATGGAAAAGGAAATGTGTCACATTTTTATTTCCTTATTTCTGGTACAAGGCAGGGGTGGTGTGGGGTTCATTCCTTTATTGCCACAACTATATACACTTTACAAGTTACATGAGGCTAGAAAGCCTGGGAAATTCTTATCTAAGAAGTCTTGGGTTTCCCATGTAGCCTCATCTTCCGAATGCTGGTTCCACTGTATCTTATAAAACTTGAGAGTCTTTCTCCGGGTAACCCTGTCCTTTTGATCCAGAACTCGAATGGGATGTTCCGAGTACGTTAAATCTGGTTCCAGGACAACATCAGTCACTTCAACGGTTCGATCGGGAACCCGAAGACACTTCTTCAATTGTGACACGTGGAACACATTATGCACAGCAGACAATGTTTCGGGGAGCTGAAGTCGGTATGCCACTGGTCCACATTGCTCAAGTACCAGGAATGGACCAATGTACCTGGGTGCAAGTTTTCCTTTAACCCCAAAACGCGATACGCCTTTCATTGGTGAGACCTTTAGGTAAACATAGTCTCCTTCCAGAAAATACAAGGGCATACGCCGTGTGTCTGCATAACTTTTTTGACGAGCTTGTGCCTTCTTCATATTATAAATAATTTTCTGAACCTTATCCTCGGCCTCTTTCACCATATTAGGCCTAAAGAAGCATCTTTCTCTAGGTTCAGACCAATTTAGCGGAGTTCGACACCGTCGCCCATATAAAGCTTCAAAAGGTGCCATCTTAATACTTTCCTGATAACTGTTATTGTATGAAAACTCCGCTAAGGGCAAACATTCATCCCATTTTTGCGAGAAGTCCAGAACACATGCCCGCAGCATATCCTCGAGTATCTGATTCACTCTCTCAGTCTGTCCACTGGTTTGAGGATGATAGGCCGAACTGTGAAGTAACTTAGTACCCAAGGATTTATGAAGTTCTTCCCAAAATTTGGATACGAACTGAGGTCCACGATCCGACACTATGGTCTTTGGAACACCATGCAAACTGAGAATACGGGCAATGTATAACTCCGCATAGGTAATGACGGGATATTTTACTTTGACAGGGAGGAAGTGGGCGATCTTTGTGAGTCGATCAATGATAACCCAAATAGAGTCATACCCTTTTGCGGTTCTGGGCAATCCCACAATAAAGTCCATGCTAATGTCTTCCCATTTCCATGTTGGGGTTGGCAAAGATTGCAATGGACCAGCAGTTTTCATGTGTATGGCTTTGACACGTCTGCAAGTGTCACACTTAGCCACATAGCGTGCAATTTCAATCTTCATCTTGGTCCACCAGTAATGTTGTTTTAGATCATGATACATCTTAGTGCTTCCCGGATGAATAGAATAGCGACTAAGATGCGCTTCATCTAAGATTTGCTGGCGGAGTTCTTCATCCTTTGGCACTACTATGCGGTTGTTAAACCATAACACACCTTGATCATCTTCCTTGAAACATTTGGCTGTTCCAGCCCTTATCTTCTCTCGTATGTGCTTCATACCCAGATTGTCCTTTTGAGCATCAATTATCCTTTGCAAAATGATTGACTCAAGCTTTAGCTGGTTCAGAGTCCCTTGTTGGATTATCCCCAGGTTTAGCTTTTCCATTTCTTGACACAAAGTATTCTCGGAGGTCTTTACCATAAGACAGTGGCAGGAAGTCTTACGACTCAATGCATCTGCCACCACATTGGCCTTGCCTGGGTGATAATGGATCTCCAGTTCATAGTCTTTAATGAGCTCAAGCCATCGTCTTTGCCTCATATTTAACTCTGACTGGGTAAATATATACTTCAAACTTTTATGATCTGTATATATGTGACAGATATTTCCCAGCAGATAGTGACGCCATATTTTCAGGGCATGAACCACAGCAGCTAGCTCTAGATCATGTGTTGGATAATGCTCTTCATGTCGGCGTAACTGCCTTGAAGCATACGCAATTACTCGACCCTCTTGCATCAGCACACAGCCGAGTCCACTGCCTGACGCATCACAATATACATCAAAAGGCTTAGTGATGTCCGGTTGAGCCAATACCGGAGCAGTGGTTAATAATATCTTCAATTGCTCAAAGGCTTCATTACACTTAGAAGACCAATTGAACTTAATATCATTTTTCAATAAACTTGTGATTGGCTTCACAAGCTTAGAAAAATCTGGTATGAATCTACGATAATATCCAGCTAGTCCAAGAAAACTCCAGACTTGGTGAACAGTGGTTGGGGGTTTCCACTCCAGAATATCCTTGACCTTGCTAGGATCTACCGCAATTCCTTTAGCTGATAACACGTGCCCCAAAAATTGAATTTCCTCCAGCCAGAACGCGCACTTGCTGAACTTGGCATACAGCTGATGTTCCCTCAGGCGCGTCAATACAATCCGTAGGTGCTGAGCATGCTCCTCTTCATTTTTAGAGTATATCAAAATATCGTCGATGAAGACCACCACGAACTTGTCCAACTCAGGCATGAACACCGAGTTCATCAAATAGGTGAAGTGGGCAGGAGCATTGGTGAGCCCGAAAGACATTACCAAGTATTCAAACAATCCATACCGCGTAGTAAATGCGGTCTTCGGTATATCCTCGGGCCGAATACGGATTTGATGATAGCCCGACCTGAGATCAATTTTGGAAAATACCCTCGCCCCAGTCAGTTGATCAAATAAGATGTCGATCCTTGGAAGAGGGTACTTATTCTTGATGGTGACCTCATTCAGGGGTCGATAATCCACGCACATGCGCAAGGTTTGATCCTTTTTCTTGACAAAAATGGCGGGACAACCCCATGGGGACGAGCTTGGCCGGATAAATCCCTTATTCAGTAGATCTTGTAATTGAATCTTCAATTCCGCCAACTCATTAGGGGGCATACGGTACGATCTTCGAGAGATGGGAGCCGTACCGGGCTTTAGCTCAATTACGAATTCTACATCTCTTTCAGGGGGCAGTCCAGGCAAATCTTCCGGAAATACATCTGGAAACTCACATACTACCGGAATGTTCTTGATTTCCGGTACAATGGCTTCAAATATCCTACCAGAAGCTTTGGCTGGATTGGTTTTGGGGAGAGACAAAAGAATTTCTTCTTGATTACAGCTCAACCTGACGGTTCTGAGTTCAGTGTTGAGTATTGCCTTGTGTTGAGTTAACCAATTCATACCCAAAATTACATCTATATCCTGGCCTTTCAGAACAATCATGTTAGCAGGAAAGTTCCGTCCGGCCATTGTTACTGGCACTTCATAGGCCACTTCTCTAGTAAAAATATGTCCCCCAGGTGAATGAATTTTAAACCCCTCTTTTGATTCATGACATGCAATGTGATGTTGCTCCACAAATTTCTTGCTAATGAAGGTATGCGAAGCACCAGAATCAAAAAGAATAATTGCAGGGTGACTGGCCACGGGAAACGTACCCATCATCACCGGCTCTCCCTCCGGCGTAGTGGCCACTTGCGTATAGTATATTCGTCCCATCTTCTTGATATTCTTGCCCGAAGTACTTCCCTTGCCTGGAGCTGAATTCCCCGATCCTTGCTGATTATTAGCCTGATTTTGCCTAGGATAGGGGCAATCTTTAATAAAATGCCCAGACTTGCCACAGTTAAAACATCCAGTTGAAGAACTTGGCAGAGCAGGGAATCGAGTGCCTGGGGCACCCGGCTGACTTGGGGCAGTAGGGGCTTTGTTGGGACGAATAATTATGGGCTGTTTGAAAGGGAATGCTGGTGGACGAGAAAAAGTTTGGTTTTGGCTAGAAGGCCGGATGACGAACCGTTGCCTCTTCGCCTGGCCCTGATTAGGCCTCTCACCACTGAATCCCTTATTCTTTCCAGAACTTGTGTATTTTGCCTCCACAGATAAGGCTATACTGACAGCCTTTCCATATGTGAGATCAATACAGGTGGCCATTTTTCGTTGCAACCGATCATTTAGACCTCTCATAAAACAGTTCCTTTTCTTCAAATCAGTATTCACCTGATCAATCGCATATTGTGACAGGTGATTGAACTTGTTGAGATACTGATTAACAGTATCTCCCCCTTGTTTCAGTTTCATGAACTCTTCTTGTTTCATATGCAGCACTCCCTCTGGTATATAGTGCTCGCGGAAGGCTACTTTAAATTCGTTCCATGTAATTTGATGGTTGTCAGGTTGGATAGCCACAAAGTTTCCCCACCAAGTACTGGCAGGGCCTCGGAGTTGCTATGCCGCGAACAATGGCTTCTGTGTTTCCGAACAACGAAGAAGGCCAAACTTCTGTTCGATGACTCGTATCCACTCGTCGGCTTCGAGCGGGTCTTCTGCTTTGATGAATAGAGGTGGACGAGTTTTGGAGAAGTCCAGATAAGTTGTTTCACGGGGACCTTGCTGAAAACCTCTTCCTGCTTGTTGCTGGAACTGCTGCTGACCCGCCATTTCCCTAAGGAAGCGGGTATTGTCGGCGGTGGCATTCACCAAGGCAGCAATTGCCTCGGCTAGCGTGGGTGGAACTGGAGGTGGATTCGGGGTGACATCCCGACCCCCAGATGTTCCGGCTGCGTCCTGTCCGCGAGTCCTGGTCGGCATCTGAGGCAAAAACATTTGAATAAACATAATGTGCCAAAGAAAACCTTCCATTTTACATTACTATAAAGAGTAATGATACAGACTCGACACTACATAACAGGATACATTACCCATTTTACAAAAGTTCAACCTATTATACAACAGTACACCCTACAATACACTACTCTACTTTTATTACACCATTAGTCCTGCTTTCCGTTGCTTTTGGCGGCCTCATCATCAGGTGTGGGAGTCCAGACGTCAACCAACCTCAAAGAAGGAGGGGGTTCAAACAGGTCTAACTCCCCACCCAGCGCGCGTCCCGCAACGTGAGAGGGTCCGGCTTCCGCCTCAGCAGAGTGTGCAGGCTCACTAGGGTGTAATTGTGAGTATAGCACATGGACTTCTTCATGCAACGTATTGCAGTAGACCTGCAGGTTGTCGACAGCTGAGCTAAGTTCTTTAATTCGGGCCTGAGCCCTCGCTTCCTTAGCACATGCCAACATATGAGACTGTACTGCCCAGTCAAGTGCTAAGTCCCGATCAGCCAGCTGATCCTGCAGGTGACGGATGTCCCTTCTTAGTTCATTGATTCTATCTCCGTCTGCGATCCAAGTATTGGTCCTGTGTCGCAGCGTTGCTTGAAGTCGACTTACTTCGGCTTCCAGGTCTCCTATAGGGTCATTACTTCCGCTGCTACTGCTTTCGTGTCGAGGGGCTAGTTGATGCCGGGGTACTCCAATTGGTCCCGTTGACTTACGTGCCGTTAGCCTTGTGCGTGGCGGCATCTTTCTAAGGGGGAAAATTTATTAGTATAATTCTTAGCATGATGCATGAATAAGTACAGAATCAACCTTGGTCGATTCAACCTTCTATACATTGCACTCTTCCTATCTGGTCTTTAAGATAAACTCTTCAGAATACTTAGGTAAGAAGAGAAAAGAATCTTTAGGTAAGACTTTTGAAAATCTTTTTGAAGATGCCTTAATATCTGCAAAGAAGGGCTACGCTCCGATACCAGCTGTGACGGAACCTCCCAAGTAATTAGGCCCACCTACAGTTGTCCTTGTCTAACAGACATCAGACACCCTGTAGATGTTCCTAAGTCACTTGACAAGCTCGGTATCTTTTCCGACCTTACCAGGAACGTTTCACCCGTCTTGCAGACATTACAGACCATCGGAGATAAAGATATGCGGAAGCGAATTACATAAACTTACATTTATTTCAAAAGCAAGCTCGAGTTATATTATTACAGACCAGACTAAAAGTGAGTGCAGAGTAGTAATATTATACAAACCAAGGGAGACACAAACTTCTCCCGAAAGGCTATAAACAAAAGATCCTATGTGGAGGACCGAGTCCTCCCGCACTTCAGTCTTGTTTTTCTTCTTTGGGAACCACCTTGGCACAGAAGCAGCAAAAGTCTGCTACTTCCCCACCTAAAAAACAACAGAGGGATAAACCCTGAGTATGGAATTAGTCAGCAAGTCTTACCCGACTAAGGAAAAGACTCTCAAGGGTATGCTGGTTATATGGGAGTCAAGGTAAGGCTTTTTAGTAATCAAAGACTCTGTTTTGCAGAAATGCTTACTAAAGTGGATCCTTAAAAATCCAATTTTTATTTGTCAAGTTAAGTAAAATTACCTGCACTAGAGTTCTTTCTACCCTAGTTCAATCACTGGTCCTGCACTAGCCAATTTCTTTAACAAAAGCCCATCATCTTTAGTGGAATGCTACGTGTAGGGCAGTGACCAAGTCTTCATAACCGCGAAGGTACGGCGATCCGAATCGATTATACTCAGCTGAGGATCTCCAATCACACGACATATGTAGCACTTAACCCTTGCATATGTCAACCCGCCACCGGGGTTCTTAAGACCGGATCAGGTTCACGCAAACCGAGAGCACAGATACACCACCGTCCAGCCTCTTGCCACGGAGGGTACACGCTACTCTCGCCACCGCTCCACTCCCATTTCGTGTTATCTTATTCCGGCCTTAGTCTGCCCGAGGCAAGGCTTACCCATGACGAGGCATGTGACCAGTTAAAGGGTCCTCGATCATCAAGCCTACATCGACAAGGTCCTTAATCGACTCAGACGGAGACACTACACCGAGACTCTCCTCTCGTGCACGTCACCCGCCCGGTCTCAGCTTAATCTTTTTAACCCAAAAACTTGGTACCTGGCAGAGGTACATCTTTTCCGATGTTGAATCCATCACGGCCATGATGGATTCACCATCAAGTTTTATTTTCGAAAACATCCCTCCCACTTTGCCAAACATCTTTTGTAAAACAAATCCTTTTGTTTTTCTAAAGCAATACTAAGCATAGTAAAACCTTTTTGTAAAAACAGGGTTTCAAGGAGGGTAATCAAGATCAAGGAAGGTAATGCAGGAATTGTTTAATCAATCAACTCCTATCACCTAATGCAGCAAGCAAGTGAGAAAGATTTTAAAAACATCAAGGAAGGTGGCAAATGCACCGGGGCTTGCCTTTGTTATCAGGTGAGTCCTGCTCGGATCCACAAATATCGAAATAAAAGCAGTTGCCTGCTTGAGGATCAGAGGTTGGTGGTATCCCTTCTTCAGAGACTTCTTCTTCTTCTTCGTGCTCTAATATAACCATATACATGCATAAGAATGGATGTCATGGGATGCTCATGAGGATGCAAAGATAATATAAACTTATTATCTAAGTCTTGAGTACAACTTTCCTTCACGGTACTCCGAGAACCTAGGGTTTCCGGAGTCAGTAAAGGAGTTCATAGGGCAGGGGGGGTTGGTTTTGGGTTTAATGATCAAACAAGGTCCAAATCAACCCAAATTCTACCCAAGGCTTCTAAATATTAGTTTAAGTTTACATAAAAATTTTGAGCATTTTTGGGATTACCATTTATCTTTTAAAAATCCAGAATTACTTCTTTAAGCTATGTTAAATGCCCTAAAATTCCTTATTTATCCTAAAAATCATGAAACTATTTTTATTAAATTCTAGGGAAAATAAGGAACCTAGGAAAATTGGTTTCACAATTTTATCATTTTTCTATAATTTTCTACAATTTATTTGTTTCTGGAAGAAAAAGAAAAAGAAAAACGAATCAACAGTACTGGGCCACTTTAGCCCAGGCGGCCCAGCAACACAGGGAATAAGGTCACGCGCCTGCGTACGCTCGCGCCCGCGCGCCTGCTGGATATTATGCAGAAAAGCCCTCAGATTAACAGCTAAACCGAAATAGGTCCATTCACTATTGTACTAAGTCACTGACGATTTGCAGAAATGTCCTCAGGTTTCTATTTCTTCCCCACGAGTACCCCTGGCCACGACGTGCTTGCTGCCGAGCACCATGCGACTTGTTCCAGCCACAATTGGCGGTGGCTGTCTAAAATGGCTACGGAATGGACATTCCCGACCTAAGGCGATCCGGGAACATCCATCAATTTCGACTGGCACACCAAGAAAGTGTTCTGTCCACGCTCATGGCGGAAGCAGGGACGTCGAGCTCACGTTCCCAGTCAATCCTATCTTAATTGATCAATTGGCTGCTACGATGAGCACCAAGGGCACTCATAGTTACTAAAACAATGTTTGAATCGGGCAGTGACTCACCAGAGCGGTCCGGCCACGGATCGCGGAGTTTCGTGCTCACTGGTGACAGAGAAAAGGGGAAAATGATGTCGCGTCGACTCTGGGTGAAATTGGGGGATGGGATTTTGGCTACACGGTCGTAAAGGACCACTGATTCCCCGCGTACAACCAATTTGGAGAGTGGGGGAGGAGACACTGCGAATTTTGGTTTTTACCCGAGCTCACAGAAGAACTGTGAGTACCTCGCCGCAGCTCCCAGCACTATTTAAAGGCACGACGCCCTGGCTAACTATCCGCGGTCACGAAACACGTCGCCAACGCATGACGACCACGTAGTAAAGGAGCACAGTGAGGTAGAATTGAGATGCGAGTGACACGACGGCGGAAACGACTGATGCGGTGGTCGCCGGTGAATCACTCCGGCCGAGCTCGGGAGATAGCGCCACGTATGAGTCACCCTTTTCCCGGCGTTATCCACCCCATACCACGCACGAATCCGGGCGGCGATCAACGACGGCGAACTTAGCTGACGGTCTGATCCATTGAGACTACTGTACCATGGGATATCTTCGTCAGTCGCCTGAACCGACCTCCTTCCATCGACTAGTTCTCATAATTCTTGTGAATAACCGGGCAAGATTCCTTAATAAAGTTTGTTCTTGATTCAACAGTCTTCAATTCTTATACATGACATTTGGGTCAAGACCGAGGGAATCCAAAGATATGGCGTATCAAACTTGCACTCACCTCACTGGAACCTTATTTTAACCTTAGGTTCAGTTTCAGTTTTCTGAAACTGTTCTGACAGAGCAACTTGGAGCAAGTTTTTCTCTAATTTTTGTGCCACAGCCCAAAGGGATGTCTGCATCAAAGTTGTTCTCCTATAATAGGTTTGCAAAATTGATGTGGTGACCTAGGGCAAAAACCCTATATCCTGAAAGATACAAGGCTCCAAAATTGAGCCAATATCACTGAAATCCAGACTTAACCCCAAAAAGGTTAAGTGGGGCACTTTTGCACTTAAGTCCAAATTTCAAGTTTTGGATTGCAAATTCTCATATAAGTGACCCAAATAACTCAAGATACTTATTTAACTTGATTTTTGCACTTTAGTCCAAAAATGGACTAATTTTGCACTTAGGTCCCTAGGGTTTGGTTTTAGGGTTTTCCAGGGTTCTGATTAGTGTTTCTGGTATCCCAGGGGTATAATTGTGATTCAACTTTATTCTTGGAGTCATTTTATGACTTTTACCCTAAAGTCTTTAGGTTTTCTTAACTTAGGTTAAGTTTTACCCCTTTAATCACTATTTAGGGTTAAGTCCTTTAACCAGGGTCCTATTTGTGAAACATTAAAACAATACAACTTGTTCGAAATTTTTGCCTAGTGAATGCACTCTAGGTGTGTCAAACATATGCAATGCCAATGTTATGATGTCATGCTCAAGTTTTAGTTATAGTAACACCAGGGGTGTTACACCATCGAAGTCTTTCCGGTCCTCGACGTAAACGGGCATGATCCAAACTGTGCAATCTTGTGTCCAATTTTCCTTTTCTGCCAATTGAGACAGTAATGTTTGGCGAAGACCTCCACAAACGGCTGACCACCATACGAAGTTGCCGCCCAGACATACTTCGCCAGGGCCACCACGGCATTCGGCGTCAACTAGTGGACCTGGACCTCAAACCTCTGCAGGACCTCCGCCATAAAGCAATGCACGGGCAGACGAAGGCCAGCGGTGAAAAACGCCTCAAACACGACCAACTCGCCCTTGGGCTCGGGGACCTCCTCCGCCCCCGGGACACGCCCCACTCCACTGCCAAAATAACCAAGCTGCTGCATATCCTGAACGCGGACCGAGGAAATCCGCGAAACACCGAATTCCACCGTATCACCCGGTCGCAGCTCCTCCGCCGCCACATTGCTCAAGGTATCCTCGGACGATGCGCCTGCCAGCGGCGAGTTTGCAGCAGACGAGGAAGAAGACGGCATGGCTACGTACCGTCGGCGGCGGCAAGCGGTCTGCTTGACGCGGGCCAGATCTCTGGCGAGCAGGAGCAAGGAGGGCAGGACGTGACGCTTTGGGAAACCCGCAGTCCAACAGTACCGCGTCCATCAACGGTCACATCAAAACCCCCCGCGGAACCACTTCGAGCGAGGACAGCGTCTCCACCATCTAGCAATGTCTTCGGCACCAGATGACTTAGTCGAACTGGTCCCTCGGAGGGATAATGTTGGGGCGAAGGCGAAGACGCCACCCTTCGCTCCAGCCTCCGTCAATCTCGCTGCACCAATGGAGGCAATACGACCGGCGGGGTCTACCCTTCGTCCTCTACACTATGAGACGAAGGCCTATGACGACGTCGCCCGTCCCGCGTCCTCACCCGACCACGAGGCCCACGCGGGATTCGGCCCATTGTAACAGGCCCTGCGCGGCGTCGTGTGTTATGGGCTCGATTTGTAATAGCTTTTCTGTAATGACAGTCTGTAACCCTCCTTTTGGGAATATTCCAGGGATAATCCAGGTGCCTGAGGGTACATGTGTCCTTACATCGAAATGTTGGGCACTCAGGCACCTATAAATACCCCCAGTACGCTGCTCTTGAGAGGCTGGATTAACAGAGCAATTGCCATTCCACGTTAAACTTTGCTTGCACTTTTTCCACTTCCCCGTTGGATCTGCTTGCCCAAGAAAGCAAGTTCCAACAGATACCATAGTCCGTCCGGACCAGAATATCACAGTATTCCAGTTGTCTGGGTCTCACCTTATTGTTGCCCCATGTGACACAATAGGTAGAACAGTTGCCACCAACATAAACCTCTGCCCATGAATAGCCTAGAAATAATTCCTAACACTCTGCTCAAAAATATATTTGCATTTTTGATTTTCCAAATATCTTCAAATATTCAATTTTTGGAATATTCCAAGAATATTCCTTCTTCCTTTTATTTTTCTAATTCCTATGATCGTAAAATCCAAAACTTCTATGCCCGGACTCTGATTTCGACAGTTCTAGTTTCTAAATTCTTATCAAATTAACCTTTATCCAACCATGTTATCCCCTTATCAAATTACCTTTTATCCAACCATGTTATCCTGTAAGTATGGTTCATATTCCATAAAACTTCAAAAAATACTATTGTCCTATATTCCGCCTATATTTCTGTCGGGGACCATAATTAGGGGTACCCTCAAGGCTCCTAATTCTCAGCTGGTAACCCCCATCAGCACAAAGCTGCAAAGGCCTGATGGGTGCGATTAAGTCAGGGATCAGTCCATTCAAGGGACTCGATCACGCCTCACCCGACCCTAGCCTCGGACAAGGGCAGCCGACCCCGGAGGATTTCCGTCTCGCTCGAGGCCCCCCTTCAGCGGCGAACATGTTTCCGGCTCGCCCGAGGCCCTGCCTTCGCCAAGAAGCAACCCTGATCGAATCGCCGCACCGACCGACCAAATCGCAGGAGCATTTAATGCAAAGGTGGCCTGACACCTTTATCCTGACGCACGCCCCCAACCGGCAGAGCCGAAGTGACCGCCGTCACTTCGCCGCTCCACTGACCGGCCTGATAGAAGGACAGCGCCGCCTGCGCCACTCCGACTGCGGTGCCACTTGACAGAGTGAGACTGACAGGCAGTCAGGCCCGGCCAAAGGCACCATAGGAAGCTCTGCTCCGCCCGACCCAGGGCTTGGACTCGGGCTAAGTCCCGGAAGACGGCAAACTCCGCCCGACCCAGGGCTCGGACTCGGGCTAAGTCCTGGAAGACGGCGAACTCCGCCCGACCCAGGGCTCGGACTCGGGCTAAGTCCCGGAAGACGGCGAACTCCGCCCGATCCAGGGCTCGGACTCGGGCTAAGTCCCGGAAGACGGCGAACTCCGCCCGACCCAGGGCTCGGACTCGGGCTAAGTCCCGGAAGACGGCGAACTCCACTCCGCCCGACCCAGGGCTCGGACTCGGGCTAAGTCCCGGAAGACGGCGAACTCCGCCCGACCTAGGGCTCGGACTCGGGCTAAGTCCTGGAAGACGGCGAACTCCGCCCGACCCAGGGCTCGGACTCGGGCTAAGTCCCGGAAGACGGCGAACTCCGCCTGATCCAGGGCTCGGACTCGGGCTAAGTCCCGGAAGACGGCGAACTCCGCCCGACCCAGGGCTCGGACTCGGGCTAAGTCCTGGAAGACGGCGAACTCCACTCCGCCCGACCCAGGGCTCGGACTCGGGCTAAGTCCTAGAAGACGACAATCTCCGCCTCGCCCGACCTAGGGCTCGGACTTGGGCTCGGCCCCGGAAGACGACGAACTCCGCTTCGCCCGACCCCAGGGCTCAGACTCCGCCCCGGCACCAGCCGGCGATCTCCACCTCGCCCGAACCTGGGGCTCAGACCCGACCTCGGCCACGGAAGACAGACTCGACCTCGGCTTCGGAGGAGCTTCCACATCGCCCAACCTAGGGCACAGACCAGCCACGTCAATAGGAGGCGCCATCATCACCCTACCCCGAGCTGACCCGGGCCGCAGGGAACAAGACCGGCGTCCCATCTGGCTCGCCCCGCCAGATAGGCAATGATGGCGCCCTGCATACTCTGTGACGACGGCGGCTCTCAGCCCCCTTACGGAAGCAAGAGGACGTCAGCAAGGATTCAACCGCTCCGACAGCTGTCCCTCCGCCAGGCTCCATCGCTCCTCCGACGGCCACGACATCACACCAGCTGGGTGCAAAAATCTCTCCGGCTGCCACAATGACATGTACTTAGGGCACTAGCTCTCCTCCGCTAGACACGTAGCACTCTGCTACACCCCCAATTGTACACCTGGATCCTCTCCTTGCGCCTATAAAAGGGAGGACCAGGGCCCTCTTAGAGAGGGTTGGCCGCGCGGGGACGAGGACAAGACACGCGCTCGCTTGAAGCCGCTCGCTCCCTCTCCCGCGTGGACGCTTGTAACCCCCTACTGCAAGCGCACCCGACCTGGGCACGGGATGAACACGAAGGCCGTGGGATTCCCACCTCTCTCACGCCGGTCTCCGGCCGCCTCGCTCTCCCCCCTTCGCGCTCGCCCTCGCGCTCGACCCATCTGGGCTGGGGCACGCGGCGACATTCACTCGTCGGCCTAGGGACCCCCCGGTCTCGGAACGCCGACAGTTGGCGCGCCAGGTAGGGGCCTGCTGCGTGTTGACGAACAGCTTCCCGTCAAGCTCCAGATGGGCAGTCTCCAGCAACCTCTCCAACCCGGGACGGTGCTCCGTTTCGGGAGTCTTGAGTTCATGTCCCTCGACGGCAGCTACGACATGATACTCCTTCCACCGCCGTGCGACAAGGACAGTGGCGGCCGACAACCCGCCCGCCGGCGGCGGAATCGGCGACGTCTTCCCCGCATGGTGGAAGAACAATCTTCGAGCTCACCCCGTCCTCTCCCCCACCGACGGAGGAGGAGGCGGGGCAACCAAGGCCAAGCAGGAGACAGCGCCTCGTCGGCTGTCGAGCGAGTCGACAGCCCCAGCACCCCAACGGGGGGCACACCGGGCGTCGACCTCGCGTTTGAGGCGAAGGCGAGCGCCGTCTCCCCGCGACACGCCAATCTCGAGCAAGCGGACGACGCCAGCACGCTCGCGAAAAGCTTGTTGGGCGTCACCCTCGTACCTGAGATGACGGCACAGTCAGTCCCCGACGTGACCTTATCACCGCCCGTCGACCAAAAGGTACCGACCGATTCCCATCCCACGTCTTTCGAATTCAGCCTCAACCCGCCTAGCGACTTCGCTTTGGCGGGCGCTCTCGTAGAGGCAAGTCCAAACCCTCTGGGGTTTCGTATGCGGTCACCTTGGGACGGGCTGACGGACGTCTCGACCTACGGGCCCTCTGGGTCCGAGGAAGACGACGAGCCCAGCATCTGTTGGGATTTCTCTGGACTTGGCAACCCCAGTGCCATGCGGGACTTCATGACCGCATGCGACTACTGCCTTTCCGACTATTCCGACGGAAGCCATAGCCTCGGCGACGAGGACTGCGGCCCAAGTCGCGAATGCTTCCACGTCGATCTAGGGGGTCCCTCCGAAGGCAACCATCTCGGCATGCCGGAGGACGGTGACCTCCCTAGGCCGGTGCCTCGCGTTGACATCCCACGGGAGCTAGCTATGGTCCCCGTTCAGGCGGGGGGTCATGACCCACAGCTCGAGCAAATCCGCGGGGTGCAGGCCAGGCTCGACGAGGGAGCAGGAGCGCTTGAGCCGATCCGTCGGGACGTCGGGCAGGCATGGGTGGGCCAACCTCCGGCCGGAGAAATACGTCATCTACCCCAGGGCTTCCAGCACCGCATCACCGACGACGTCAGGGTCAGGCCACCACCCGCATCCAGTGGGGTCGGCCAGAACCTGGCGGCAGCAGCAATGCTTCTTCGCGCGATGCCGGAGCCATCAACCACCGAGGGGCGGAGAATCCAGGGAGAGCTCAAGAATCTCCTGGAAGGCGCCACGGTCCGACGGGCCGAGAGCTCTGCCTCCCGAAGGCAGGGGTACCCCTCGGAACCTCATGCCGCGACCTCCCGATTCATGCGGGAAGCCTCGGTCTACACCGGGCGCACGCGCAACACCGCGCCTGCGGCCTCGGGTCGCCTCGGCAATGAGCACCATCACCGCGACCGTCGGGCCCACCTTGATGAGAGGGTGCGCCGAGGCTACCACCCCAGGCGTGGGGGATGCTACGACAGTGGGGAGGATCGGAGTCCGTCGCCCGAACCACTCGGTCCGCAAGCCTTCAGCTGAGCCATCCGGCGGGCGCCGTTCCCGACCCGGTTCCGACCCCCGGCTACTATCACAAAGTACTCGGGGGAGATGAGACCGGAACTGTGGCTCGCGGACTACCGTCTGGCCTGCCAACTGGGTGGAACGAACGATGACAACCTCATCATCCGCAATCTCCCCCTGTTCCTCTCCGACACCGCTCGCGCCTGGTTGGAGCACCTGCCTCCGGGGCAGATCTCCAACTGGGACGACCTAGTCCAAGCTTTCACCGGCAATTTCCAGGGCACGTACGTGCGCCCCGGGAATTCCTGGGACCTTCGAAGTTGCCGACAGCAGCCGGGACAGTCTCTCCGAGACTACATCCGGCGATTCTCGAAGCAGCGCACCGAGCTGCCCAACATCACCGACTCGGATGTCATCGGCGCGTTCCTCGCTGGCACCACCTGCCGTGACCTGGTGAGCAAGCTGGGTCGCAAGACCCCCACCAGGGCGAGCGAGCTGATGGACATCGCCACCAAGTTCGCCTCCGGCCAGGAGGCGGTCGAGGCTATCTTCTGAAAGGACAAGCAGCCCCAGGGCCACCCATCGGAAGATACTCCCGAGGCGTCAACTCAGCGCGGCGCCAAGAAGAAGGGCAAGAAGAAGTCACAAGCGAAACGCGACGCCGCCGACGCGGACCTTGTCGCCGCTGCCGAGTACAAGAACCCTCGGAAGCCCCCCCGGGGGTGCCAACCTCTTCGACAAGATGCTCAAGGAGCCGTGCCCCTATCACCAGGGGCCCGTCAGGCACACCCTTGAGGAGTGCGTCATGCTTCGGCGCCACTTCCACAGGGCCGGGCCACCCGCGGAGGGTGGCAAGGCCCGTGATGACGACAAGAAGGAAGATCACCAGGCAGGAGAGTTACCCGAGGTCCGCGACTGCTTCATGATCTATGGTGGGCAAGCGGCGAACGCCTCGGCTCGGCACCGCAAGCAAGAGCGCCGGGAGGTCTACTCGGTGAAGGTGGCGGCGCCAGTCTATCTAGACTGGTCCGACAAGCCCATCACCTTCGACCAAGACGATCACCCCGACCATGTGCCGAGCCCGGGGAAATACCCGCTCGTTGTCGACCCCGTCATCGGCGACGTCAGGCTCACCAAGGTCCTCATGGACGGAGGCAGCAGCCTCAACATCATCTACGCCGAGACCCTCGGGCTCCTGCGTGTCGATTTGTCCTCTGTCCGGGCAGGCGCTGCGCCCTTCCATGGGATCATTCCCGGGAAGCGCGTCCAACCCCTCGGACAGCTCGACCTTCCCATCTGCTTCGGAAGACCCTCCAACTTCCGAAGGGAGACCCTGACGTTCGAGGTGGTCGGGTTCCGAGGAACCTACCACGCGGTACTGGGGAGGCCATGCTACGCGAAGTTCATGGCCGTCCCCAACTACACCTACCTGAAGCTCAAGATGTCGGGCCCCAACGGGGTCATCACCGTCGGCCCCACATACGAACACGCGTTCGAATGCGACGTGGAGTGCGTGGAGTACGTCGAGGCCCTCGCCGAGTCCGAGGCCCTCATCGCCGACCTAGAGAGCCTCTCTAAGGAGGTGCCAGACGTGAAGTGTCACGCCGGCAACTTTGAGCCAGCGGAGACGGTTAAGTCTGTCCCCCTCGACCCCAGCGGCGACGCCTCCAAGCAGATCCGGATCGGCTCCGGGCTCGATCCCAAATTGGAAGCAGTGCTCGTCGACTTTCTCCGCGCGAACACCGACGTCTTCACGTGGAGTCCCTTGGACATGCCTGGCATACCGAGGGATGTCGCCGAGCACTCGCTGGACATCCGAGCCGGAGCCTGACCCGTCAAGCAGCCACTGCGCCGATTCGACGAGGAGAAGCGCAGAGCCATAGGCGAGGATATCCACAAGCTAATGGCGGCAGGGTTCATCAAAGAGGTATTCCATCCCGAATGGCTTGCCAACCCTGTGCTTGTGAGAAAGAAAGGGGGGAAATGGTGGATGTGTGTAGACTACACTGATCTCAACAAAGCATGTCCGAAGGTTCCCTACCCTCTGCCTCGCATCGACCAAATCGTGGATTCCACTGCTGGGTGCGAAACCCTGTCTTTCCTCGATGCCTACTCAGGGTATCATCAAATCAGGATGAAAGAGTCCGACCAGCTCGCGACTTCTTTCATCACACCCTTCGGCATGTACTGCTATGTCACCATGCCGTTCGGCTTGAGGAATGCGGGCGCGACGTACCACCGATGCATGAACCATGTGTTCGGCGAACACATTGGCCGCACGGTCGAGGCCTACATCAATGACATCGTAGTCAAGACGAGGAAAGCCTCCGACCTCCTTTCTGACCTTGAAGCGACATTCCGATGTCTCAAGGCGAAAGGTGTCAAGCTCAATCCCGAAAAATGTGTTTTTGGAGTACCCCGAGGCATGCTCTTGGGGTTCATCGTCTCCGAGCGGGGCATCGAAGCCAACCCGGAGAAAATCGCAGCTATCACCAGCATGGGGCCCATCAAGGACTTGAAAGGCGTACAGAGGGTCATGGGATGCCTCACGGCTTTGAGCCGTTTCATCTCACGCCTCGGCGAAAGAGGTCTACCTCTGTACCGCCTCTTAAGGAAGGCCGAGTGCTTCACTTGGACCCCTGAGGCCGAGGAAGCCCTCGGGAACCTGAAGGCGCTCCTCACAAAGGCGCCTATCTTGGTGCCCCCAGCTGCCGGAGAAGCCCTCCTGGTCTACGTCGCCGCGACCACTCAGGTGGTTAGCGCCGCGATTGTGGTCGAGAGGCAAGAAGAGGGGCATGCATTGCCCGTTCAAAGGCCAGTCTACTTCGTCAGCGAGGTACTGTCCGAAACCAAGATCCGCTACCAACAAGTTCAGAAGCTGCTGTACACGGTGATCCTAACGCGGCGGAAGCTGCGACACTACTTCGAGTCTCACCCGATAACTGTGGTGTCATCCTTCCCCCTGGGGGAGATCATCCAGTGCCGGGAGGCCTCGGGTAGGATTGCAAAGTGGGCGGTGGAAATCATGGGCGAGACGATCTTGTTCGCTCCTCGGAAGGCCATCAAGTCCCAGGTCTTAGCGAACTTCGTAGCTGAATGGGTCGACACCCAGCTACCGACGGCTCCGATCCAACCGGAGCTCTGGACCATGTTCTTCGACGGGTCGCTGATGAAGACAGGAGCCGGCGCAGGCCTACTCTTCATCTCGCCCCTCGGGAAGCTCCTACGCTACGTGCTACGCCTCCATTTCCCGGCATCCAACAATGTGGCTGAGTACGAAGCTCTGGTCAACGGGTTGCGGATCGCCATCGAGCTAGGGGTCCGACGCCTCGACGCTCGCGGTGACTCGCAGCTCGTCATCGACCAAGTCATGAAGAACTCCCACTGCCGTGACCCGAAGATGGAGGCCTACTGCGATGAAGTTCGGCGCCTAGAAGACAAGTTCTACGGGCTCGAGCTCAACCACATCGCTCGACGCTACAACGAGACTGCGGACGAGCTGACTAAAATAGCCTCGGGGCGAACGACGGTTCCCCCGGACGTCTTCTCCCGGGATCTCCATCAACCCTCCGTCAAGATCGACGACACGCCCGAGCCCGAGGCACCCTCGGCCTAGTCCGAGGCAACCTCGGCTCGGTCCGAGGCATCCTCGGTTCGGCCCGAGGTACCCTCGGCCCCCGAGGGCGAGACGCTGCACGTCGGGGGGGAGCGAAGTGGGGTCACGCCTGATCAAAACTGGCAGACCCCGTACTTGCAATATCTCCACCGAGGAGAGCTACCCTCCGACCGAGCCGAAGCTCGGCGGGTGGTGCGGCGCGCCAAGTCGTTTGTCTTGCTGGGAGATGAGAAGGAGCTCTACCACCGCAGCCCCTCAGGCATCCTCCAGCGATGCATCTCCATCGCCGAAGGTCAGGAACTCCTGCGGGAGATACACTCGGGGGCTTGCGGCCATCACGCAGCGCCTCGAGCCCTTGTCGGAAATGCTTTCCGGCAAGGCTTCTACTGGCCGACGGCGGTGGCCGACGCCACTAGAATTGTCCGCACCTGCGAAGGGTGTCAGTTCTACGCAAGGCAGACCCACCTGCCCGCTCAGGCTCTGCAGACGATACCCATCACCTGGCCTTTTGCTGTGTGGGGTCTGGACCTTGTCGGCCCCTTGCAGAAGGCACCCGGGGGCTACACGCACCTGTTGGTCGCCATCGACAAATTCTCCAAATGGATCGAGGTCCGACCCCTAAACAGCATAAGGTCCGAGCAGGCGGTGGCGTTCTTCACCAACATCATCCATCGCTTCGGGGTCCCAAACTCCATCATCACCGACAACGGCACCCAGTTCACCGACAGAAAGTTCCTGAACTTCTGCGAGGACCACCACATCCGGGTGGACTGGGCCGCCGTGGCTCACCCCATGTCAAATGGGCAAGTAGAGCGTGCCAACGGCATGATTCTACAAGGGCTCAAGCCTCGGATCTACAACGACCTC
The DNA here is from genome assembly GCA_029449295.1 of Zea luxurians. Lineage (NCBI taxonomy): Eukaryota > Viridiplantae > Streptophyta > Magnoliopsida > Poales > Poaceae > Zea > Zea luxurians. The sequence goes on along the minus strand of JAOPSE010000150.1, from coordinate 290,029 downwards.
AACAAGTTCGGCAAGCGATGGATGAAGGAACTCCCCTCGGTGGTCTGGAGTCTGAGGACAACGCCAAGCCGAGCCACGGGCTTCACGCCGTTCTTCCTAGTCTACGGGGCCAAGGCCGTCTTGCCCACAGACCTGGAATACGGCTCCCCGAGGGCGAGGGCCTACACCGACCAAAGCAACCAAGCTAGCTGAGAAGACTCGCTGGACGAGCTGGAGGAGGCTCGGGACAATGCCTTACTACACTCGGCGCGATACCAGCAGTCCCTGCGACGCTACCACGCCCGAGGGGTCCGGTCCCGAGACCTCCAGGTGGGCGACCTGGTGCTTCGGCTGCGACAAGACGCCCGAGGGCGGCACAAGCTAACGCCCCCTTGGGAGGGGCCGTTCGTCATCGCCAAAGTTCTGAAGCCCGGAACGTACAAGCTGGCCAACAGTCAAGGCGAGGTCTACGGTAACGCTTGGAACATCCAACAGCTATGTCGCTTCTACCCTTAAGATGTTTTCAAGTTGTTCATATACCTCGCGCCCAGCAAAAGTTTAGTCGTCAAGGAAGGGTCGGCCTCGCCTCGGCAAAGCCCGGCCCTCCCTCGGGGGCTAAAAGGGGGGAACCCCCTCTGCGTCGAAATTTTCCTCGAAAAAAGATCTTTTCTGCCAGAAGGTCTTTCGGGCTGTTTGACTACTTCGAAAGTGGATCCTGAAAACGACGGAGTACACGTAAGCAACCAAGGCTGACTGAGCCGAGGGACTCCTACGCCTCCGGGATACGGATACCTCACTCATCACCTTCTGCGATAAGTAACTCACGTTCGGATAAGTGATCCCGCGGACCGAACAAGTCTTCACGTTCGGAAGCTCTTCTGCCGAAGCGATTTCTCGAGCTTTCTCGACTGTGTCGGGAACAGAGCCCCATGGACGGGTAAGAGTGCGCGTAAGCAGCAAGGCTGACCGAGCCGAGGGACTCCTACGCCTCCGGGATATGGATACCTCACTCGTCACCTTCCGCGAGAAGCAACTCTCGCTCGCACAAACATTTCTGCTACCAACAAAAAGGTCCAGATACTCGAAACAAGAGGAAAGGAGACGCGGCTTTACAACACGGCGAGGGTGTGTTTTGGCCTCGGCGGCCGCAGGGAACACACGCTACAAGACAATCCTGTCGGGGACCATAATTAGGGGTACCCTCAAGACGCCTAATTCTCAGCTGGTAACCCCCATCAGCATAAAGCTGCAGAGGCCTGATGGGTTTGATTAAGTCAGGGATCAGTCCATACGAGCGACTCGATCACGCCTCGCCCGAGCCTAGCCTCGGGCAAGGGCAGCCGACCCTGAGGTGTTTCCGTCTCGCCCGAGGCCCCCTTTTTTACGGCAGACGCATCTCCGGCTCGCCCGAGGCCTTGCCTTCGTTAAGAAGCAACCCTGACTAAATCACCGCGCCAACCGACCAAGTCACTGGGGCATTTAACGCAAAGAGTGAGATCGACGGGCGACCAGGCTTTGCCAGAGGCGCCATAGGAGGCTCCGCCCGACCCAGGGCTCGGACTCGGGCTAAGGCCCCGGAAGACGGCGAACTCCGCTCCGCCCGACCCAGGGCTCGGACTCGGGCTAAGGCCCCGGAAGACGGTGAACTCCGCTCCGCCCGACCCAGGGCTCGGACTCGGGCTAAGGCCCCAGAAGACGGCGAACTCCGCTCCGCCCGACCCAGGGCTCGGACTCGGGCTAGGGCCCCGGAAGACGGCGAACTCCGCTCCGCCCGACCCAAGGCTCGGACTCGGGCTAAGGCCCCAGAAGACGGCGAACTCCGCTCCGCCCGACCCAGGGCTCGGACTCGGGCTAAGGCCCCGGAAGACGACGAACTCCGCTTCACCCGACCCAGGGCTCGGACTCCGCCCTGGCCTCTGCCGAACGACCTCCGCCTCGCCCGACCCAGGAGCTCGGGCTCGGCCTCGGCCATGCAGGACAGACTCGACCTCGGCTTCGGAGGAGCCTCCACATCGCCCGACCTAGGACACAAGTCCGCCACGTCAACAGGAAGCGTCATCATCACCCTGCCCCGAGCCGACTTGGGTCGCAGAGAACAAGACCGGCGTCCCATCTGGCCAGCTCCGCCAGATAGGCAATGATGGCGCCCCGCTAGACCCATGACGACGGCGGCTCTCGGCTCCCTTACGGAAGCAGGGAGACGTCAGCAAGAGCACAGCTGTTCCAACAGCTGTCCCTCCACCAGGCTCCGTTACTCCTCCGACAGCCACGACGCCACACCAGCTGGGTGCCAAGATCTCTCCGGCTGCCACCTTGGCATGTACTTAGGGCACTAGCTCTCCCCCGCTAGACACGTAGCACCTTGCTACACCCCCATTTGTACACCTGGATCCTCTCCTTACGCTTATAAAAGGAAGGACCAGGGCCTTCTTAGAGAAGGTTGGCCTCGTGGGAACGAGGGCAGGGGCAGGCTCTCTCTTGGGGCCGCTCGCTCCCCTCACCCACGCGGACGCTTGTAACCCCCTACTGCAAGCGCACCTGACCTGGGCGCGGGACGAACACGAAGGCCGCGGGATCTCCGCCTCCCTCACGACCCGGCTCCGGCCACCTCGCTCTTCCCCCCTTCGCGCTCGCCCACGCGCTCGACCCATCTGGGCTGGGGCACGCGGCACACTCACTCGTCGGCTCGGGGACCCCCCGGTCTCGAAACGCCGACAGTTGGCGCGCCAGGTAGGGGCCTGCTGCGTGTTGACGAGCAGTTTCCCGTCAAGCTCTAGATGGGCAGTCTCCGACGACCTCTTCAACCCGGGACGGTGCTCCGTTTCGGGAGCCTCGAGTTCATGTCTTTCGACGGCAACTACGACATGATACTCCTTCCATCGCCGCGCGACGGCGACAATGGTGGCGGACAGTCCGCCTGCCGGCGGCGGAATCGACGACGTCTTTCCCGCGTGGGGGAAGGACAACTTTCGAGCTCGCCCCATCCTCTCCCTCGCCATCGGAGGAGAAGGCGGGGCAACCAGGGCCGAGCGGGAGGCTGCGCTCAGTCGGCTGTCGAGCAAGTCGACATCCCCAGCGCCCCAACGGAGGACGCGTCGGGCGTCACCCTCGCGTTTGAGGCAAAGGCGAGCGCCGTCCCCCGCGACACGCCGACTCCGAGCAAGTGGACGACGCCAGCACGCTCACGGAGGGCCTGCAGGACGTCGCCCTCGTACCCAAGACGACGGCGCGATCAGCCCCCGATGTGACTTCGTCGCTCTTCGTCGACCAAAAGGTACCGACTGCTTCCCATCCTTCGTCATTTCGACTCGACCTCAACCCGCCTAGCGACCTCGCTTTGGCGGGCGCTCGCGTTGAGGTGAATGCAACCCCTTTCGGGTTTCGTGTGCGGTCGCCCTGGGACCGATTGACGGGCGTCTCGACCTACGGACCCTCTGGGTCCGAGGAAGATGACGACCCCAGCACCTGCTGGGATTTCTCTGGATCTGGCAACCCCAGTGCCCTGCGGGACTTCATGACCGCATGCAACTACTGCCTCTCCGACTGTTCCGACGGCAGCCGCAGCCTTGACGACAAGGACTGCGGCCCGAGCCGCGAATGTTTCCACGTCGAGCTAGGGGATCCCTCCGGAGGCAGCTGTCTCGGCATGCCGGAGGATGGTGATCCCCCTAGGCCAGCGCCTCGCGCCGACATCCCGCGGGAGCTAGCTGTGGTCCCCGTTCCGGCGGGGGGTCACGACCCACAGCTCGAGCAAGTCCGCGGGGCGCAGGCCGGGCTCGATGAGGGAGCAGGAGCGCTCGAGGCAATCCGCTGGGACGTCGGGCAGGTATGGGCAGGCCAGCCCCCGGCCGGAGAAATACGTCACCTGCCCCAGGGTCTCCAGCACCGCATCGCCAACGATGCCAGGGGCAGACCGCCACCCGCATCCGGCGGAACCGGTCAGGACCTGGCAGCCGCAGCGATGCTCCTCCGCGCGATGCCGGAGTCATCAACCACCGAGGGTCGGCGAATCCAGGGAGAGCTCAAGCATCTCCTGGAAGGCGCTGCGGCCCGGCGGGCCAAGAGCTCTGCCTCCCGAAGGCAGGGGTACCCCTCGGAACCTCGTGCCGCGACTTCCCGACTCATGCGGGAAGCCTCGGTCTACACCGGGCGCACGCGCAACACCGCGCCTGCGGCCCCGGGCCACCTCGGCGACGAGCACCCTCATCGCGACCGTCGGGCCCGCCTCGATGAAAGGGTGCGCCGAGGTTATCACCCCAGGCGTGGGGGATGCTACGACAGCGGGGAGGATCGGAGTCCCTCGCCCGAACCACCCGGTCCGCAGGTCTTCAGCCGGGCCATTCGGCGGGCGCCGTTTCCGACCCGATTCCGACCCCCGTCTACTATCACAAAGTACTCAGGGGAAACGAGGCCGGAATTGTGGCTCGCGGACTACCGCCTGGCCTGTCAACTGGGTGGAACGGACGACGACAACCTCATCATCCGCAACCTCCCCCTGTTCCTCTCCGACACTGCTCGCGCTTGGTTGGAGCACCTGCCTCCGGGGCAGATTTCCAACTGGGAGGATCTGGTCCAAGCTTTCGCCGGCAACTTCCAGGGCACGTACGTGCGCCCCGGGAATTCCTGGGACCTCCGAAGCTGCCGGCAACAGCCGGGAGAGTCTCTTCGGGACTACATCCGATGATTCTCGAAGCAGCGCACCGAGCTGCCCAACATCACCGACTCCGATGTCATCGGCGCGTTCCTTGCCGGCACCACCTGCCGTGACCTGGTGAGCAAGTTGGGTCGCAAGACCCCCACCAGGGCGAGCGAGCTGATGGACATCGCCACCAAGTTCGCCTCTGGTCAGGAGGCGGTCGAGGCCATCTTTCGAAAGGACAAGCAGCCCCAGGGCCGCCCGTCGGAAGATGCTCCCGAGGCGTCTACTCCGCTCGGCGCCAAGAAGAAAGGCAGGAGGAAGTCGCAGGCGAAACGCGACGCCGCCGGCACGGACCTTGTCGCCGCCGCCGAACACAAGAACCCTCGGAAGCCCCCCGGAGGCACCAACCTCTTCGACAAGGCACTCAAGGAGACGTGCCCCTACCATCAGGGGCCCGTCAAGCACACCCTCGAGGAGTGTGTCATGCTTCGGCGCCACTTCCACCGGGCCGGGCCACCCGCAGAGGGTGGCAGGGCCCGCGACGACGACAAAAAAGAAGATCACCAAGCAGGAGAGTTCCCCGAGGTCCGCGACTGCCTCATGATCTACGGGGGGCATGCGGCGAATGTCTCGGCTCGGCATCGTAAGCAAGAGCGTCGGGAGGTCTGCTCGGTGAAGGTGGCGTCGCCAGTCTACCTAGACTGGTCCGACAAGCCCATCACCTTCGACCAAGATGACCACCCCGACCACGTGCCGAGCCCGGGGAAGTACCCGCTCGTCGTCGACCCCGTCATTGGCGACGTCAGGCTCACCAAGGTCCTGATGGATGGGGGCAGCTGCCTCAATATCATCTACGCCGAGACCCTCAGGCTCCTGCGCGTCGATCTGTCATCCGTCCGAGCAGGCGCTGCGCCCTTCCACAGGATCATTCCTGGGAAGCGCGTCCAGCCCCTCGGACAGCTCGACCTTCCTGTCTGCTTCGGAACACCCTCCAACTTCCGAAGGGAGACTTTGACGTTCGAGGTGGTCGGGTTCCGAGGAACCTACCACGCAGTGTTGGGAAGGCCATGCTACGCGAAGTTCATGGCCATCCCCAACTACACCTACCTGAAGCTCAAGATGCCGGGCCCCAATGGGGTCATCGCTGTCGGCCCCACGTACAAACACGCATTCGAATGCGATGTGGAGTGCGTGGAGTACGCCGAGGCCCTCGCCGAGTCCGAGGCCCTCATCGCCGACCTGGAAAGCCTCTCCCGAGAGGTGCCGGACGTGAAGCGACATGCCGGCAACTTCGAGCCAGCGGAGACGGTTAAGGCCGTCCCTCTCGACCCCAGTGGTGACACCTCCAAGCAGATCCGGATCGGTTCCGGGCTCGACCCCAAATAGGAAGCAGTGCTCGTCGACTTCCTCCGCGCAAACGTCGACGTCTTTGCGTGGAGTCCCTCGGACATGCCCGGCATACCGAGGGATGTCGCCGAGCACTCGCTGGATATTCAGGCCGGGGCCCGACCGGTCAGACAGCCTCTGCGCCGATTCGACGAGGAAAGGCGCAGGGTGATAGGCGAGGAGATCCACAAGCTGATGGCAGCAGGGTTCATCAAAGAGGTATTCCATCCCGAATGGCTTGCCAACCCTGTACTTGTAAGGAAGAAAGGGGGGAAATGGCGGATGTGTGTAGACTATACTGGTCTCAACAAAGCATGTCCGAAGGTCCCCTACCCTCTACCTCACATCGATCAAATCGTGGACTCCACTGTTGGGTGCGAAACCCTGTCTTTCCTCGATGCCTACTCAGGGTATCATCAAATCAAGATGAAAGAATCCGACCAGCTCGCGACTTCTTTCATCACGCCCTTCGGCATGTACTGTTATGTCACCATGCCGTTCGGTTTGAGGAACGCGGGTGCAACGTACCAGCGGTGCATGAACCATGTGTTCGGCGAACACATCGGTCGCACGGTCGAGGCCTACGTCGATGACATCGTGGTCAAGACAAAGAAAGCCTCCGACCTTCTCTCCGACCTTGAAGTGACATTCCGGTGTCTCAAGGCAAAGGGCGTCAAGCTCAATCCCGAGAAGTGCGTCTTCGGGGTGCCCCGAGGCATGCTCTTGGGATTCATCGTCTCCGAGCGGGGCATCGAAGCCAACCCGGAGAAGATCGCAGTGTAACACCCAAATTCTGAATTTGGAATTTGTAGAAGAAATCTAAACAAAGTATCATTGGGAAATAAGAAAAATGAGGAGAAAAAGAATTTTTCTTTTAAAGGAAACCATTTATACATCTCATGAAATGAATAAACAAGGAGAATAAAACTTAAACTAGTAATAATGAAATAGTATGGTTTATGTTCACCCTTGGATTTCAATTGATACATTTAAAAAAAAATCTGAAAACTAAAATAGAAGTATAAATTTGAATTTGGAATAGAAAATAGAAAATAAAAGGAGAAGGGAAGAACTAAGAAAAATATTACATAAAATAAAATAAATATCCTTCACACTTATATTAATAAATCATACCTTTCAAACTGAGGACAGGTTATTCACAAAGTTTGAACTCAAACTTGAATTCAAATTGGATTTGAATTGGATTTGGAAATGGGGAAAAGAAAATAGAAAAAGAAAAAGAATAAAAACCCTAACTGGGCCTTTACTCCACATTCGGCCCACCTAAGGATTCCTTACACGCGCGCAGCCCACTCTAAATCATGGCGCCGACACGCGGGGCCCCCTGCTCAGTTTCTCTCGTCCCGCGCTCGTCTGCTCTCTCTGTCTCTGGTTCATGGGCTCCACTCGCCAGCCTCTCCCTCACGCACGCTCTCGCCTTCTCACCGACGCGCGGGACCCACTGGTCAGGTCCGCCTTCCTCCTCGAGTCCGTGCTCGCGATGACTGAGCCTGTGCTCCGTAATCCGCCGTGGATCCCGTCGGTTGACTCGCGCGCAGGTCCGGCTGATTTCGTGGACCCACGGCCCAGTTTTGCCGCCGTCACTTCCATGTGGACCCCTAGCGACAGCTTGATCCTCTTCCCCCAACGGCTTCACCGCGGCGCTTGGGAGCAAACCGGACTCCGAAAATCTTGCCCAGATTCTTCGCTCGATGGTTGTTGCTCGGGGGACGGACTCCGCGCCGCACCCTGGCCTCGGTTATAAGTACGCGCGCGTGGCTTGGATGGCGCCATAAGCATATCGGGTTGGGGGATTTTCAGGATCCGCGGCCGCCGCCACCGGCTAATCGGGAGCACACCGTCGCTGGAGGCTCGGAAGCTGCACCGTGGGATTCGGCGACGAGCGTAGAAACTGGTGGTGGCATCGGTGGGCGAGGGTATCCACCGGGGGTGGTCTAATTGCTCGCCGGAGCACTTCGGTCGAGCCAGGGCCGCCGTGCGTCGTGGTCGCGGCTTACGGCTACGCAATTCACGGTAAAATCCCTCCCGTTGTGTTCGTCGTTTCCTAGAGTTTGTGTGGAAGCCCTTGGATTCACCTATGGGCCTCTGGCGTGGCTGCTCGGGGAAGCTCGCCGGCGTTTAAGGCACTGGCGGGGTTGCGCCGCCGCGCTCCGCCATCGGCGGGATGAAGACGGCTTCCATGCCATCGGATCCTGAACGAACGGACACGATTAGATCGGGGCGTACCCCTTCGTCATTTTAAATCCGAGCCGTCGGACTTCAATCGTGTGGTTCGGGGTAGTTTGGATCGTGGACCGTGGATCTCTAATCGGACGGTGGTCGTTGCGTACCGGTTCGTTTAATGGGTGATCTAATCTGGGCGGTTGGCGCGCGATCGGACGGCCCAGATCACATCATACCCTCCGGCCGGGTCGTTTTTCATATGAACCCCTGTGTTTTACAGAAATAGAACCCGCCGTCCTATGCGACTGTGCTCTGAGTCTTAGAAGATTTACCCAGAGCCCCCTGACCTTTCTTATAATTGAGGCCCAGTCCAGAACATAATAAAATCAGAGAAAATGGTTATTAAATAGATTTTTAATATGAAAATAATTGCTAAAACTTAGATAATTCATAGAAAATTCATTTTAGCTCCAAATTGAACCATTCCAGTTTCTAAAATTTTGTAATAATATTCTTCATCATTTAGTGTCTTTGTTTTGACATGAACTCTGTCAGAAAATTTATTTATCATTTAATCATATTTTAATCACATTAAACCTTAGAAAAATCATAACTTGAATTCTACAACTCCAAAATTAATAATTCTTTTTCCTGTGATCTTATTTTAATATGTAGATTATTAATATGTATTTTGCATATATGTTTGGTGTAATGTTAATTCTGCCTATACCATGTATGTTTGTATTGCTACGACTAGCAGTGAGGTCACGAGGATCTGAAGAAATCATCCTGGTACCTGGATCTCAAGGCCCAGGCAAGTTGTGCCCTTGATCACTTCTTTTTACCCACTCATGTTCTGATTAATCATAATGATCTGCATAGGTTAATTTTGATGGGACCCAATAGGTTACCCTAGTTTGACTATCTTTATACCTTGTTCACCACTGAATCTTTGGGTAGTACTTGCTAGTGCTATATGTGGCTTTGGGTATAGAGATACACCTTACTATTCATGATTATACTTTTGTTATCAGTTGTTATTTATGGTTCATGTTAAGATCATTATGTTAATTGGAACATGGAGCGACCACCCGGGAAAACAGTGCTACCACAAGGGTAGTATGGGATGCCCTTGGCTGATTAATTAGGAAAGCTAGTGGAAGACTACCTTACCCGAAAGGGGCAAGGGCAGTAGGGGAGAGGTCAGTGTAGGGAGGCCCTCGGGAGGATTTTGCTGCGATGGCGGTCCTGCAAGGGATTCCTGCACTGGATCTTCCTATAAACTGTAGCGGGTTTTCGGAAGCTAGTGGAACTTTGTAAAGGCCTCGTAGTGCTACCCTGCCTCACTTCCTTGGTAGAGGTGTATGGGATTCATGACCCCTTGGCAGATGGGTAACACGACTTGTGGGTAAAGATGCGCAACCTCTGCAGAGTGTAAAACTGGTATACTAGCCGTGCTCACGGTCAAGAGCAGCTCGGACCCTCACATGATTAAATTATGGAACTTAAATTCAATTTGTCATATGCATTGCATTGCAGGTGATGTTGATACTTTTGTTCTATTACTTAATTGGGTTTGGTATTTACTTATACTTAGTAACTGCTAATAAAATTTTGACCAACTTTAAAAGCAATGCTCAGCTCTAACCATCTTCTTTGGTAAGCCTTACACTTCACGTGAGCTCCCACCTTTGGCGAGTTCATGCACATTATTCCCCACAACTTGTTGAGCGATGAACGTATGTGAGCTCACTCTTGCTGTCTCACATACACCACAGGTCAAGACCAGGTACTGCAGGATGATGCTCATGGAGGATGCTGTGATGAGTTCATGAGAGGTCTAGGTCGTCGTCTCCCAGTCAACTTTTGGGTTGCTGGACCGTTGTCTCCTTATAATGTAATTATTTATTTTGTATAGAACTCCTGTTATATATAAAGTTGTGACATTCGATCCTGTGCCACTATACATCATATGTTTGAGACTAGGTCCCAGCATACCTGGTGTTTATGTTAACCCCGGGTTTTGGACCCCTAAAATCCGGGTGTTACAGAAGTGGTATCAGAGGAATGTTGACTGTAGGACGAAACCTAGATAGAACTGGACAACCCTCGTCTACTTACCTCTGCTACTCTAATCCTTTTCTAAACTTATCTTAATCATTTCTCATCTAATTCCGCTTTACTCTGATTATTCTTACCTTTTCATTCTAAAGACAAACTTGGATTTCACACTTTGAAATCTTGTGCCTAAAGTGACTTTTAGGAATAGGAGACCTAATCTTAGGAACAAAATCAAAAATATTTTTGTAAATATTTGTATGCTTGAAAGTTTGTTCTTATGATACATGTCTGATTTGGATCTTTGATTGAGTGTGATGGGTTGTGGAGTAATGTCCACAATTACATTTGCATATACATATAGAAAAAAAAATGATCATCAAAATAACTAGACCAACTAGAATATATCAAAAAGATCTATCATTATCTCTAAGGATTCTCTCTAAACTTAAAAGATTCCTCCTTAATAGATTTATATTATCTTGAAAGGTTCCATCTCATCCTAAAATATATCTAGTTTAACAGCCATCTTATCTTACAAGGTTCTCTCTTATCATAATAGATCCATCTCATCTCAAAAAAAAAAAAAAACCCAACTTATCCTAAATAAAATATATTTAACTTAATAGATCCATCTTATCTTGAGAGATACTCTATTACTTTAATAGATTCATCTTGTCTTGAAAAGATTCTATCTTATCCTAATAGACCTAACTAACCTCGAAAGATTCTATCTTATCTTATGGATTTATCTTGCCCTAAATTGAATATTTATCCCACTCTAGAATAACAACCATGACCTAATCAAAATTAATGAGATTCTATCTAGTCTAATCTAGTTATACCAATCTAACCTAAAATTGGTGCCCTAGACCAACTTTACCATATACAACCACCTAACCATAAGCAACTACCTTACCCATCTGATAGTTGCATAACCCCTCTGTTTTAACCTAACAGAGATTTTTAACATATCCTGATAAAATATATCCTACCCTGGTGAATCTAGCTAATCTTAACTAGTTTAATCTAGTCATACCAACCTAATCTGAACTCTATCTAATCCAATATGATCTAAGCTAGATTGAGTTACTTAATGCAGATACAAAAGATAGGGCCATACTCCTAAATTACTTAAACCTAATTTGGAGACTTATATCAACTTGGCCATACCCAACAACTTGACCTATATAACAAGTTACATAACAACCCAACCAATAGAGTAATGATGGATTGCATAGTCTATCAACCCCTACCTAAAACAAACTTGTAACCTACATCATGTAGTCTATCTCATCCATACCTATATTCCCCACCCAATAACATACACTAACTCCTAATTACTGAGACAAGACCGAAGAAGATGATCAACTTCATCAAGGAAGGATGAGCACCAACTCAAGTCTTCAAGGATCAAGTGAGGTCACCAAGATGAGTCAAGATCCACAATCTTGGATGAAGTCTTTTCTTATCCTGCTCTTTCTTACCCAAACCTATATATATCCTAAAGACATCTTCTATCCTACATAATAAAGTGGACATACATATATTACCCATGCTCTCCTATCACTTATTAATAATAAAAAGAGAGACCCTTGATTTTGAACTAATTAGAAACTAAAAGCTAAATTTTAAATCACTCTTCCTATATCCTCTTTCTTACAAATCTCGAGGACGAGATTATTTTTAAGGGGGGGTAGGATTTGTAACACCCAAATTCTGAATTTGGAATTTGTAGAAGAAATCTAAACAAAGTATCATTGGGAAATAAGAAAAATGAGGAGAAAAAGAATTTTTCTTTTAAAGGAAACCATTTATACATCTCATGAAATGAATAAACAAGGAGAATAAAACTTAAACTAGTAATAATGAAATAGTATGGTTTATGTTCACCCTTGGATTTCAATTGATACATTTAAAAAAAAAATCTGAAAACTAAAATAGAAGTATAAATTTGAATTTGGAATAGAAAATAGAAAATAAAAGGAGAAGGGAAGAACTAAGAAAAATATTACATAAAATAAAATAAATATCCTTCACACTTATATTAATAAATCATACCTTTCAAACTGAGGACAGGTTATTCACAAAGTTTGAACTCAAACTTGAATTCAAATTGGATTTGAATTGGATTTGGAAATGGGGAAAAGAAAATAGAAAAAGAAAAAGAAAAAGAATAAAAACCCTAACTGGGCCTTTACTCCACATTCGGCCCACCTAAGGATTCCTTACACGCGCGCAGCCCACTCTAAATCATGGCGCCGACACGCGGGGCCCCCTGCTCAGTTTCTCTCGTCCCGCGCTCGTCTGCTCTCTCTGTCTCTGGTTCATGGGCTCCACTCGCCAGCCTCTCCCTCACGCACGCTCTCGCCTTCTCACCGACGCGCGGGACCCACTGGTCAGGTCCGCCTTCCTCCTCGAGTCCGTGCTCGCGATGACTGAGCCTGTGCTCCGTAATCCGCCGTGGATCCCGTCGGTTGACTCGCGCGCAGGTCCGGCTGATTTCGTGGACCCACGGCCCAGTTTTGCCGCCGTCACTTCCATGTGGACCCCTAGCGACAGCTTGATCCTCTTCCCCCAACGGCTTCACCGCGGCGCTTGGGAGCAAACCGGACTCCGAAAATCTTGCCCAGATTCTTCGCTCGATGGTTGTTGCTCGGGGGACGGACTCCGCGCCGCACCCTGGCCTCGGTTATAAGTACGCGCGCGTGGCTTGGATGGCGCCATAAGCATATCGGGTTGGGGGATTTTCAGGATCCGCGGCCGCCGCCACCGGCTAATCGGGAGCACACCGTCGCTGGAGGCTCGGAAGCTGCACCGTGGGATTCGGCGACGAGCGTAGAAACTGGTGGTGGCATCGGTGGGCGAGGGTATCCACCGGGGGTGGTCTAATTGCTCGCCGGAGCACTTCGGTCGAGCCAGGGCCGCCGTGCGTCGTGGTCGCGGCTTACGGCTACGCAATTCACGGTAAAATCCCTCCCGTTGTGTTCGTCGTTTCCTAGAGTTTGTGTGGAAGCCCTTGGATTCACCTATGGGCCTCTGGCGTGGCTGCTCGGGGAAGCTCGCCGGCGTTTAAGGCACTGGCGGGGTTGCGCCGCCGCGCTCCGCCATCGGCGGGATGAAGACGGCTTCCATGCCATCGGATCCTGAACGAACGGACACGATTAGATCGGGGCGTACCCCTTCGTCATTTTAAATCCGAGCCGTCGGACTTCAATCGTGTGGTTCGGGGTAGTTTGGATCGTGGACCGTGGATCTCTAATCGGACGGTGGTCGTTGCGTACCGGTTCGTTTAATGGGTGATCTAATCTGGGCGGTTGGCGCGCGATCGGACGGCCCAGATCACATCATACCCTCCGGCCGGGTCGTTTTTCATATGAACCCCTGTGTTTTACAGAAATAGAACCCGCCGTCCTATGCGACTGTGCTCTGAGTCTTAGAAGATTTACCCAGAGCCCCCTGACCTTTCTTATAATTGAGGCCCAGTCCAGAACATAATAAAATCAGAGAAAATGGTTATTAAATAGATTTTTAATATGAAAATAATTGCTAAAACTTAGATAATTCATAGAAAATTCATTTTAGCTCCAAATTGAACCATTCCAGTTTCTAAAATTTTGTAATAATATTCTTCATCATTTAGTGTCTTTGTTTTGACATGAACTCTGTCAGAAAATTTATTTATCATTTAATCATATTTTAATCACATTAAACCTTAGAAAAATCATAACTTGAATTCTACAACTCCAAAATTAATAATTCTTTTTCCTGTGATCTTATTTTAATATGTAGATTATTAATATGTATTTTGCATATATGTTTGGTGTAATGTTAATTCTGCCTATACCATGTATGTTTGTATTGCTACGACTAGCAGTGAGGTCACGAGGATCTGAAGAAATCATCCTGGTACCTGGATCTCAAGGCCCAGGCAAGTTGTGCCCTTGATCACTTCTTTTTACCCACTCATGTTCTGATTAATCATAATGATCTGCATAGGTTAATTTTGATGGGACCCAATAGGTTACCCTAGTTTGACTATCTTTATACCTTGTTCACCACTGAATCTTTGGGTAGTACTTGCTAGTGCTATATGTGGCTTTGGGTATAGAGATACACCTTACTATTCATGATTATACTTTTGTTATCAGTTGTTATTTATGGTTCATGTTAAGATCATTATGTTAATTGGAACATGGAGCGACCACCCGGGAAAACAGTGCTACCACAAGGGTAGTATGGGATGCCCTTGGCTGATTAATTAGGAAAGCTAGTGGAAGACTACCTTACCCGAAAGGGGCAAGGGCAGTAGGGGAGAGGTCAGTGTAGGGAGGCCCTCGGGAGGATTTTGCTGCGATGGCGGTCCTGCAAGGGATTCCTGCACTGGATCTTCCTATAAACTGTAGCGGGTTTTCGGAAGCTAGTGGAACTTTGTAAAGGCCTCGTAGTGCTACCCTGCCTCACTTCCTTGGTAGAGGTGTATGGGATTCATGACCCCTTGGCAGATGGGTAACACGACTTGTGGGTAAAGATGCGCAACCTCTGCAGAGTGTAAAACTGGTATACTAGCCGTGCTCACGGTCAAGAGCAGCTCGGACCCTCACATGATTAAATTATGGAACTTAAATTCAATTTGTCATATGCATTGCATTGCAGGTGATGTTGATACTTTTGTTCTATTACTTAATTGGGTTTGGTATTTACTTATACTTAGTAACTGCTAATAAAATTTTGACCAACTTTAAAAGCAATGCTCAGCTCTAACCATCTTCTTTGGTAAGCCTTACACTTCACGTGAGCTCCCACCTTTGGCGAGTTCATGCACATTATTCCCCACAACTTGTTGAGCGATGAACGTATGTGAGCTCACTCTTGCTGTCTCACATACACCACAGGTCAAGACCAGGTACTGCAGGATGATGCTCATGGAGGATGCTGTGATGAGTTCGTGAGAGGTCTAGGTCGTCGTCTCCCAGTCAACTTTTGGGTTGCTGGACCGTTGTCTCCTTATAATGTAATTATTTATTTTGTATAGAACTCCTGTTATATATAAAGTTGTGACATTCGATCCTGTGCCACTATACATCATATGTTTGAGACTAGGTCCCAGCATACCTGGTGTTTATGTTAACCCCGGGTTTTGGACCCCTAAAATCCGGGTGTTACACGCAGCCATCACCAGCATGGGGCCCATCAAGGACTTAAAAGGCGTACAGAGGGTCATGGGATGTCTCGCGGCCTTGAGCCGTTTCATCTCGCGCCTCGGCGAAAGAGGCCTGCCCCTGTACCGTCTCTTAAGGAAGGCCGAGTGCTTCACTTGGACTCCCGAGGCCGAGGAAGCCCTCGGGAACCTGAAGGCGCTCCTCACCCAGGCGCCCGTCTTGGTACCCCCAGCCGATGGAGAAGCCCTCTTGGTCTACGTCGCCGCTACCACTCAGGTGGTCAGCGCCGCGATCGTGGTCGAAAGGCAGGAAGAGGGGCATGCTTTGCCCATTCAGAGGCCAGTTTACTTCGTCAGCGAGGTGCTGTCCGAGACCAAGATCCGCTACCCACAAGTCCAGAAGCTGCTGTATGCAGTGATCCTGACGAGGCGAAAGCTGCGACATTACTTCGAGTCTCATCCGGTGACTGTGGTGTCATCCTTCCCCCTGGGGGAGATCATCCAGTGCCGAGAAGCCTCAGGACGGATCGCAAAGTGGGCGGTGGAAATCATGGGCGAGACAATCTCGTTCGCCCCTCGGAAGGCCATCAAGTCCCAGGTACTGGCGGACTTCGTAGCCGAATGGGTCGACACCCAGTTGCCGACGGCTCCGATCCAACCGGAGCTCTGGACCATGTTTTTCGACGGGTCGCTGATGAAGACGGGAGCCGGCGCGGGCCTGCTCTTCGTCTCGCCCCTCGGGAAACACCTGCGCTACGTGCTCCGCCTCCATTTCCCGGCGTTCAACAATGTGGCTGAGTACGAGGCTCTGATCAACGGATTGCGAATCGCCATCGAGCTAGGGGTCCGACGCCTCGATGCTCGCGGCGACTCGCAGCTCGTCATCGACCAAGTCATGAAGAACTCCCACTGCCGCGACCCGAAGATGGAGGCCTATTGTGATGAGGTTCAACGCCTAGAAGACAAGTTCTACGGGCTCGAGCTTAACCACATCGCCCGGCGCCACAACGAGACTGCGGATGAGCTGGCAAAGATAGCCTCGGGGCGAACGACGGTTCCCCCGGACGTCTTCTCCCGGGATCTGCACCAACCCTCCATCAAGATCGGCGACACGTCCGAGCCCGAGGCGCCCTCGGCCCTGTCCGAGGGGACCTCGGCCTAGCCCGGGCCATCCTCGGTTCAGCCCGAGGAGCCCTCGGCCCCTGAGGGCGAAGCACTACGCATCGAGGAGGAGCGGAGCGGGGTCACGCTAGATCAAGATTGGCAGACCCCGTACCTGCAATATCTCCGCCAAGGAGAACTGCCCCTCGACCGAGTCGAGGCTCGGCGGGTAGCGCGACGCGCCAAGTCGTTCGTCTTGATGGGCGATGAGAAGGAGCTCTACCACCGGAGCCCCTCGGGCATCCTCCAGCGATGCATCTCCATCGCCGAAGGCCAGGAACTCATGCAGGAAATACACTCGGGGGCTTGCGGCCATCATGCAGCACCTCGAACCCTCGTCGGGAACGCTTTCCGCCAAGGCTTCTACTGGCCGACGGCGGTGGCTGACGCCACTAGAATTGTCCGCGCCTGTGAAGGGTGCCAATTCTATGCGAAGCAGACCCACCTGCCCGCTCAGGCTCTGCAGACGATACCCATCACCTGGCCCTTCGCTGTGTGGGGTCTGGACCTCGTTGGCCCTCTGCAGAAGGCGCCCGGGGGCTACACGCACCTGCTGGTCGCCGTCGACAAATTCTCCAGGTGGATCGAGGTCCGACCCCTGAACAGCATCAGGTCCGAGCAGGCGGTGGCGTTCTTCACCAACATCATCCATCGCTTCGGGGTCCCGAACTCCATCATCACCGACAATGGCACCCAGTTCACCGGCAAAAAATTCTTGGATTTTTGCGAGGATCACAACATCCGGGTAGACTGGGCCGCCGTAGCTCATCCCATGTCGAATGGGCAAGTAGAGCGCGCCAATGGCATGATTCTACAAGGGCTCAAGCCTTGGATTTACAATAACCTCAACAAGTTCGGCAAGCGGTGGATGAAGGAACTCCCCTCGGTGGTCTGGAGCCTGAGGACGACGCCGAGCCAAGCCACGGGTTTTACGCCGTTCTTCCTAGTCTACGGGGCCGAGGCCGTCTTGCCCACGGACCTGGAATACGGCTCCCCGAGGACGAGAGCCTACGACGATCAAAGCAACCAAGCTAGCCGAGAAGACTCGCTGGACCAGCTGGAAGAGGCTCGGGACAAGGCCTTACTACACTCGGCGCGGTATCAACAGTCCCTGCGACGCTACCACGCCCGAGGGGTCCGACCCCGAGACCTCCAGGTGGGCGACCTGGTGCTTCGACTGCGGCAAGACGCCCGAGGGAGGCACAAGCTCACGCCCCCCTGGGAGGGGCCATTCGTCATCGCCAAAGTTCTGAAGCCTGGAACGTACAAGCTGGCCAACAGTCAAGGCGAGGTCTACGGCAACGCTTGGAACATCCAACAGCTACGTCGCTTCTACCCTTAAGATGTTTCCAAGTTGTTCATATACCTCGCACCCACGCAAAGTTTAGTCAACAAGGAAGGGTCGGCCTCGCCTCGGCAAGGCCCGACCCTCCCTCGGGGGCTAAAAGGGGGGAAACCCCCTCTGCGTCAAAATTTTCCTCGAAAAGAAAATCTCTTTTACCAGAACATCTTTCGTGCTTTTTGACTACTTCGAAAAGTGGGTCCTGGAAACGACGGGGTACACGTAAGCAGTCAAGGCTGACCGAGCCGAGGGACTCCTACGCCTCCGGGATACGGATACCTCACTCGTCACCTTCTGCGATAAGTAACTCGCGTTCGGATAAGGTGACTCCGCGGATCGAACAAGTCTCTACGTTCGGAAGCCCTTCTGTCGAAGCGATCCTTCGAGCCTTCTCGACCGAGTCGGTGACAGGGCCTCATGGACGGGTGAAAGTACGCGTAAGCGGCGAGGCCGACCGAGCCGAGGGACTCCCACGCCTCCGGGATACGGATACCTCACTCATCACCTTCCGCGAGAAGCAACTCTCGCTCGCACTAACATCCCTGTTACCGACAAAAAGTCCAGATACTCGAAACAAGAGGAAAAGAGACGCAGCTTTACAACGCAGCAAGGGTGTGTGTTCTGGCCTCGACGGCCGCACAAGGCCCACGCTACAAGACAATTTGATCCTGCAGGCTCGGGTCTTGACGCTGGAAGGGAGCGGCGACACCCTCGGCATCGACGGCACCTTCGGCGAGGCCCGACCTAGCCTCGGACGGCGACGCGGTCCGAGGGCCTCCGCTCCGAAGGACGACGTCATCACCACGCCCGAGCGATCGCTGTCAGGGACTTCTCCGGGATCCGGCCCGAGCGGGCGGCTCGGCCGGCCACCTCCGGGGCCTCGGCCAACCACCTTCCGAGGGCGCCAGCCCGGTCCGAAGCCTCGACTGATCAACTCCGACGTCGATCCTGCCAACGGACAACTCGGCTAGGCTCCGGCCAAACATGTTTTATTTTCGAGCCAACTCCGCCTCTGCTCATGCTGATATTGCTACCCCCGGCCTCGGCTCGTCGAAGAGCGGCCGAGGGGTCTCTTTAACTAAGCTAGAGGAGCCTCGGACAACAGGGCCGACCGAGCCGAGGGACTCCTACGCCTCCGGGATACGGATACCTCACTCGTCACCTTGACACGGGGCGACTCATGCTTGGTGAAGCGGTTCAGATAATCAGCAGACGAGTCTTAGTGTTCGAAAATGAGGAAAAAACACGGCTCTGTGCCGGCGTTACGTACATGTTCAGGCCTCGACAGCCACAATGGACAAAAAAAAACGCTGGCACCCAAGGTGCCATTACAAACGGAACTCCGGTTCCCCCTCCGCAGGTACGAACAACCCCACTCGATGGGGGCGGGCCTGCGGGGCTGCAGAAGACTGACGGGCGGCTCGCCGCCGCCCGCTCTGGCCACGACGACGACGGCCCCCACTCCGGACGGCCGAGCTACAGCAGCGCAGGCCTCAGGGTAGGCGCCGCTGCAGCCTTGCCCTCGCCCACGCCGACGCTCGAGGGGCGAGGACAAGTACAAAGAGCCGGAGGCCCGACGCGCGGATGGTGGCGGTAATCCCGTCGGTGACGGGGACTTCTCGAGCCGCCTCTGCCTCGGCACCGACAGCAGGAGCCATCAGCCTACCGGCAGATCCCCACTCAAGTCCTCCCAGATGAGTGGGGCACCGGCCTCCGCGTAAAGGCGCTGCCCCGGTGCAAAGGCAGGACCACTCCAGAACACAAACGCCGCCCTAACAGCGCGCGGCGTCTAGGGTGGTCCTCCCGTGTACACGGCGCGGCAGCCGCCCCCCAACAGAAGGGGCCGCCGGGAGCCAAGCCAGCCGACCCGACACGCTGGAGGTGACGACGTCCGCCGTCGATCCACCCCGCGTTGTCGAAGTCCGGGCCGCCCGCAGGGCCAGTGAGCGCCCTCTCCCTCGAATGTTGCGGGAGAGGACGACCCACGAACCCGTGCGGGAGGTAGAGCGCCGGCTCAGTCCGGCACCCACCCCAGCGAGGATGATGAACATCCTTGAGGCTGAGGGTGGGACCAAGAACGCAGCCCGGTTTGCTCCTCCCCACCCAGGAGCTGGTGGTCACCGTCTCGGGTGACCCTCAGCGGAGGGGAGCCACCGGGCTGCCTGATGAAAATCCTTGAAGCCGAACGATGGCCGAAAGGTACCCACTCCCACGGAGTTGTGTCCTCCGACGATGAGGCGCGGAGATGGCGGTTTCCCCCATCCGGGGGCTTCAAAGATGGAAAGACACGATGCATAAGGGAGGAAGAAGACATGGTCGCCTTACGAAAGGGGTCGCCCTCCTTTTAAAGGCGGCTCTCCCTGCTTGCGCCCCCAACCGTCACGGGCCGAGTCTTCTCCAACACGCCTCCAAAGCCCTCCCCTGCGGCGCGGGGGCTGGGACCCACATGTCATGCTGACCGGCTCCGAGCAGAAGAAGCCGAACCGCCACGCACGGCGCACGCAACCACCCAGCGGTTACGAGTGACCCTCCACTTTTGCCCGGACCAACGGGCGAAAGCGGCGGGCAGCCATGCAGGCGGCATGCAACCGCGCCAAGTGGACGCACTTCTCCGACTCCTGACCTGCTAGCACGGAGGCCCAAGCCCACGCGTCGCGCGACCGGCGCGCCGGATGCTGCATGCAAGCAACTGTACCACTTGCGCCACCACCGCACCTCCTCAGTTGCGGAACCAATACCGCGACCCGAGGCGACCCAGCGCGCGACCCAGCAGCGCCAGCCTGACGCAGCGGTCAAACGCGGTCAAAAGTGGGCCGACAATAATGACGGTGGCAGGCGCGCGAGAGCAGCGGTCATGCCATCAGCCAAGCTCACGTCCCATCCGGAGGCAGCGAGAGAACCCCCTCTCACGGTGTGAAGACGACACGCCCGTGACCCGTTCCTCGAACGGCTCGCGCACGCGCAACGGCAGCCTCGCCAACTACTCGCCCTGGCGCATTAACTCCGCGGCTGGACAGGCGACGTTTCTGGCAGGAGCAGCTGGCGACGCTTCGCCTTCGCCAAAACGACCACACCAAAAAAGGTACGCCACGTCGCTCAATTTCGTATCCTTTTTCCCTTTTTTCTCTTTCTCTATCTCTTGCAACAGGGACCGGGAAAGGGGATACCCCCAAAGGGATCCTTCCCCGTGAAGGAACTAGGCTTCGAGCCTCCTTACTGATCAGGGGTTCGAAGGCTGGCCCCCCGAAGGGTTCAACAGCCGCCTCAGATCGCGTGGGCTCGACACCCACTACTGGTCAGGGGTTCGAAGGTCGGCCTCCTGAAAGGTTCCACGACCGCCTCAGGCTACTCGGGCTCCGCGCCCGTTACTGATCAGGGGTTCGAAGGCTGGCCCTCCGAAGGGTTCACAGTCGCCTCAGACACCGAGCGAGGGATGACCAGGGGTACGTTCGATACATAACCAAGGCTCGGGCTGCGCTCCCGAGGTACCCTAGGACATTTCCGAGACCAGCGGGAACGATCCTGTAACGGAATCCCATCGGAGGGAGGCAACGAGCCCTCGGACCCCTTCGCCAGGGGACCGGGTCCGGCAGATCACCCGCAGGTACTTTTGGGCGTGCCTCCGGGCCCCTAGCCGACCCCCAACGAACGGGGCACGGACGTCCACTCGGATTACCCGATTGCAGCTCACCGGAGACACCATGTTCGGTGCCCATCGAGGGTAACATGGCGCTCTCCCCCCCTCCTCCTTGCGGAAAGGCGACGTAGGGGCGTATGTAAAAAAGCCGAGTCTGTCCCTGATCGTCCTCTCGCCCTGTGCGGAGGCTCGGGGGCTGCTCTCGCAAACTCGGCTCCGGCCGAACCGTTGACAGCGTCAACATACCAGCCCGAGAACTTGGGCCCCGACAGTGCACCCGGGCTACGGCCTGTTCGCATGAGGGAACCGCCAGACCAGCCGAAGCATTACGCAAGGCATTAAGACCTCGAAGGAGTGAAACCACTCCTCCGAGGCCTCGGGGGCTACACCCGGCGGGTGCGCTCGCGCGCACCCACCGGAACAAAGTGCAACCGAGAAAGGCTGGTCCCCTTGCAAAAAAGTGCGACGAAAGCCTCCAAGCGAGTGCTAACACTACCTTCGAGGCTCGGGGGCTACTGTCGGGGACCATAATTAGGGGTACCCTCAAGACGCCTAATTCTCAGCTGGTAACCCCCATCAGCATAAAGCTGCAGAGGCCTGATGGGTTTGATTAAGTCAGGGATCAGTCCATACGAGCGACTCGATCACGCCTCGCCCGAGCCTAGCCTCGGGCAAGGGCAGCCGACCCTGAGGTGTTTCCGTCTCGCCCGAGGCCCCCTTTTTTACGGCAGACGCATCTCCGGCTCGCCCGAGGCCTTGCCTTCGTTAAGAAGCAACCCTGACTAAATCACCGCGCCAACCGAACAAGTCACTGGGGCATTTAACGCAAAGAGTGAGACCGACGGGCGACCAGGCTTTGCCAGAGGCGCCATAGGAGGCTCCGCCCGACCCAGGGCTCGGACTCGGGCTAAGGCCCCGGAAGACGGCGAACTCCGCTCCGCCCGACCCAGGGCTCGGACTCGGGCTAAGGCCCCGGAAGACGGCGAACTCCGCTCCGCCCGACCCAGGGCTCGGACTCGGGCTAAGGCCCCGGAAGACGGCGAACTCCGCTCCGCCCGACCCAGGGCTCGGACTCGGGCTAGGGCCCCGGAAGACGGCGAACTCCGCTCCGCCCGACCCAGGGCTCGGACTCGGGCTAAGGCCCCGGAAGACGGCGAACTCCGCTCCGCCCGACCCAGGGCTCGGACTCGGGCTAAGGCCCCAGAAGACGACGAACTCCGCTTCGCCCGACCCAGGGCTCGGACTCCGCCCTGGCCTCTGCCGAACGACCTCCGCCTCGCCCGACCCAGGAGCTCGGGCTCGGCCTCGGCCATGCAGGACAGACTCGACCTCGGCTTCGGAGGAGCCTCCACGTCGCCCGACCTAGGACACAAGTCCGCCACGTCAACAGGAAGCGTCATCATCACCCTGCCCCGAGCCGACTTGGGTCGCAGAGAACAAGACCGGCGTCCCATCTGGCCAGCTCCGCCAGATAGGCAATGATGGCACCCCGCTAGACCCATGACGACGGCGGCTCTCGGCTCCCTTACGGAAGCAGGGAGACGTCAGCAAGAGCACAGCTGTTCCAACAGCTGTCCCTCCACCAGGCTCCGTTACTCCTCCGACAGCCACGACGCCACACCAGCTGGGTGCCAAGATCTCTCCGGCTGCCACCTTGGCATGTACTTAGGGCACTAGCTCTCCCCCGCTAGACACGTAGCACCTTGCTACACCCCCATTTGTACACCTGGATCCTCTCCTTACGCTTATAAAAGGAAGGACCAGGGCCTTCTTAGAGAAGGTTGGCCTCGCGGGAACGAGGGCAGGGGCAGGCGCTCTCTTGGGGCCGCTCGCTCCCCTCACCCGCGCGGACGCTTGTAACCCCCTACTACAAGCGCACCCGACCTGGGCGCAGGACGAACACGAAGGCCGCGGGATCTCCGCCTCCCTCACGACCCGGCTCCGGCCACCTCGCTCTTCCCCCCTTCGCGCTTGCCCACGCGCTCGACCCATCTGGGCTGGGGCACGCGGCACACTCACTCGTCGGCTCGGGGACCCCCCGGTCTCGAAACGCCGACAAATCCGATCCTACAGGCTCGGATCTTAACGGCTGAAGGGAGCAGCAGCACCCTCAGCATCGACGACACCTTCGGCGAGGTCCGACCTAGCCTCGGACGGCGACGCGGTCCGAAGATCTCCACTCTGAAGGACGACGTCATCGCCACGCCCGGGCCATCGCTACCAGGGTCTTCTCGGGAATCCGGCCCGAGCAGGCGGCTCGGCCGGTCACCCCGGGGCCTCGGTCAGCTGTCCTCCAAGGACGTCAGCCCGACCCGAGGCCTCGACTGGTCAATTCCAGCGTCGGTCCCGCTAACGGATGACCCAGCGGCTCCAGCCTGGCGCGACGGTCAATACGGCCGAAGACGGGCCGGCAGTAATGGCGGTGGCAGGCGGGCAGGTGCAGCGGTCACATCGTCAGCCAAGCTTACGTCCCATCCGGGGGCAGCGAGAGAACCCTCTCTCACGGCGTGAAGACAACGCGCCCGTGACCCGTTCCTCGAACGGCTCACGCACGCGCAACGGCCGCCCCGCGAACCACTCGCCCCGTCGCATTAACTCCACGGTGGGACAGGCGGTGCCTCTGGCAGGAGAAGCGGGCGACGCTTCGCCTTCGCCATGATGACCGCGTCAAAAAAGGTACGCCGCGTCGTTCGATTTCGTATCCTTTTCCTTTTTTCCTCTTTCTCTCTCTTGCAACAGGGACCGGGAAAGGGGGATACCCCGAAAAGGATCCTTCCCCGAGAAGGAACCAGGCTCCGAGCCCCCCTACTGATCAGAGGTTCGAAGGCTGGCCCCCCGGAAGGGTTCGATAGCCGCCTCAGATCGCGTGGGCCCTACACCCACTACTGGTCAGAGGTTCGAAGGCCGGCCCCTCGAAAGGGTTCCACGGCCGCCTCAGGCTACTCGGGCTCCGCGCCCATTACTGATCAGGGGTTCGAAGGCTGGCCCCCGAAGGGTTCACAGCCGCCTCAGACGCCGAGCGAGGGATGACCATGGGTACGTTCGATACATAACCAAGGCTCGGGCTGCGCTCCCGAGGTACCCTAGGACATTTCTGATACCAGCGGGAACGATCTTGTAACGGAATCCCATCAGAGGGAGGCATCGAGCCCTCGGACCCCGTCGCCAGGGGACCGGGTCCGGCAGATCACCCGCAGGTACTTTTGGGCGTGCCTCTGGGCCCCTAGCCGACCCCTAACGAACGGGGCGTGGACGTCCACTCGGATTACCCGCTTGCAGCTCATCGGAGACACCATGTTTGGCGCCCATCGAGGGCAACATGGCGCTTTCCCCCCCTCCTCCTTGCGGAAAGGCGACGCAGGGGCGTATGTAAAAAAGCCGAGTCTACCCCTGACCGCCTCTCGCTCTGTGTAGAGGCTCGGGGGCTGCTCTCGCAAACCCGGCTCTGGCCGAACCGTTGACAGCGTCAACATACCAGCCCGAGAACTTGAGACTCGAACGTACACCTGGGCTACGACCAGCTCGCATGAGGGAACGACTAGACCAGCCGAAGCACTACGTGAGGCAGTAAGACCTCGAAGGAGTGAAACCACTCCTCCGAGGCCTCGGGGGCTACACCCGGCGGGTGCGCTCGCGCGCACCCACCAGAACAAAAGCGCAACCGAGAAAGGCTGGTCCCCTTGCAAAAAAGTGCGACGAAAGCCTCCAAGCGAGTGCAAACACTCCCTTCGAGGCTCGGGGGCTACTGTCGGGGACCATAATTAGGGGTACCCTCAAGGCTCCTAATTCTCAGCTGGTAACCCCCATCAGCACAAAGCTGCAAAGGCCTGATGGGTGCGATTAAGTCAGGGATCAGTCCATTCAAGGGACTCGATCACGCCTCACACGAGCCTAGCCTCGGACAAGGGTAGCCGACCTCGGAGGATTTCCGTCTCGCCCGAGGCCCCCCTTCAGCGGCGAACATGTTTCCGGCTCGCCCGAGGCCCTGCCTTCGCCAAGAAGCAACCCTGACCGAATCGCCGCACCGACCGACCAAATCGCAGGAGCATTTAATGCAAAGGTGGCCTGACACCTTTATCCTGACGCACGCCCCCCAGCCGGCAGAGCCGAAGTGACCGCCGTCACTTCGCCGCTCCACTGACCGGCCTGACAGAAGGACAGCGCCGCCTGCGCCACTCCGACTGCGGTGCCACTTGACAGAGTGAGACTGACAGGCAGTCAGGCCCGGCCAAAGGCACCATAGGAAGCTCCGCTCCGCCCGACCCAGGGCTCGGACTCAGGCTAAGTCCCGGAAGACGGCGAACTCCGCCCGACCCAGGGCTCGGACTCGGGCTAAGTCCTGGAAGACGGCGAACTCCGCCCGACCCAGGGCTCGGACTCGTGCTAAGTCCCGAAAGACGGCGAACTCCGCCCGACCCAGGGCTCGGACTCGGGCTAAGTCCCGGAAGACGGCGAACTCCGCCCGATCTAGGGCTCGGACTCGGGCTAAGTCCCGGAAGACGGCGAACTCCGCCCGACCCAGGGCTCGGACTCGGGCTAAGTCCCGGAAGACGGCGAACTCCACTCCGCCCAACCCAGGGCTCGGACTCGGGCTAAGTCCCGGAAGACGGCGAACTCCGCCCGACCCAGGGCTCGGACTTGGGCTAAGTCCCGGAAGACGGCGAACTCCGCCCGACCCAGGGCTCGGACTCGGGCTAAGTCCTGGAAGACGGCGAACTCTGCCCGATCCAGGGCTCGGACTCGGGCTAAGTCCCGGAAGACGGCGAACTCCGCCCGACCCAGGGCTCGGACTCGGGCTAAGTCCCGGAAGACGGCGAACTCCACTCCGCCCGACCCAGGGATCGGACTCGGGCTAAGTCCTAGAAGACGACGATCTCCGCCTCGCCCGACCCAGGGCTCGGACTTGGGCTCGGCCCCAGAAGACGACGAACTCCGCTTCGCCCGACCCCAGGGCTCGGACTCCGCCCCGGCACCAGCCGGCGATCTCCGCCTCGCCCGAACCTGGGGCTCGGACCCTCGGCCACGGAAGACAGACTCGACCTCGGCTTCGGAGGAGCTTCCACATCGCCCAACCTAGGGCGCAGACCAGCCACGTCAACAGGAGGCGCCATCATCACCCTACCCCGAGCTGACCCGGGCCGCAGGGAACAAGACCGGCGTCCCATCTGGCTCGCCCCGCCAGATAGGCAATGATGGCGCCCTGCATACTCTGTGACGACGGCGGCTCTCAGCCCCCTTACGGAAGCAAGAGGACGTCAGCAAGGATTCAACCGCTCCGACAGCTGTCCCTCCGCCAGGCTCCATCGCTCCTCCGACGGCCATGACATCACACCAGCTGGGTGCCAAAATCTCTCCGGCTGCCACAACGACATGTACTTAGGACGCTAGCTCTCCTCCGCTAGACACGTAGCACTCTGCTACACCCCCCATTGTACACCTGGATCCTCTCCTTGCGCCTATAAAAGGGAGGACCAGGACCCTCTTAGAGAGGGTTGGCCGCGCGGGGACGAGGACGAGACACGCGCTCGCTTGAAGCCGCTCGCTCCCTCTCCCGCGTGGACGCTTGTAACCCCCTACTGCAAGCGCACCCGACCTGGGCGCGGGACGAACACGAAGGCCGCGGGATTCCCACCTCTCTCACGCCGGTCTCCGGCCGCCTCGCTCTCCCCCTTTCGCGCTCGCCCTCGCGCTCGACCCATCTGGGCTGGGGCACGCGGCGACATTCACTCGTTAGCCTAGGGACCCCGGTCTCGGAACGCCGACAAATTCAAACTGATTCTTTCACCACGATTCTCATAAACAGTAAACTCTACGATACTAAACCATACACACCCAGCTATAAAGGATTTTTACAATCTTAGAGGTCTATTGATTAATAGCCTCATTAAGTAGTTACATTTTTTTTAAAAAAAAAGAAAAATCCAGTTCAACATATGTCAGACAAGTAATTCGAATGGTTTTAAAGCTTGAGAGATAGGATGTCTAGTTTTCAACATTAAGAGAGAGGAACAAGCCTAGACATTTCGTTTGGATATTTTTGTTTATATACGTAGAGATTTTCTTTGGAGATTTTATTTGGTTCGTTGGCCCAATAGCACTTTGGCACAAATTTGGACATGTATTCAGAGTTCAGAACCAATCTGTTAAATCTTCCGGAGCATTGGGTTTCCAAAATAAGGTAGCATCCCAAAGCAGTAATAGGGTCGCTATTGTTTTTCTTCCTCTAGCTGTTGGATGAGACCAGAGAGTTTATAACATTCGGGGTTAGTTTGGCAACTCATTTTTGAGAGATTTTTATTTTTTTAAAAAGAAATTAGTTTATTTTCTCAAGAGAAAATAAGAGTACCTTAAAAAATGAAGTTGTTTAACTAGTCTTCAAATTTCATCTTCATTATACTAAATTCAAGGTATAGAGAGATTTGAGGATTAAATTTCCTGAGAAATCGTTCGGCGAGCCTTATGCCTTGCCATGCGCCCATGCTGAACTATCTACGGATTATTGACTGCCAAAGTCCCGAAGGCAATGTGCTGCACTTTGTTCTGCGCAGAGCAGAGGACAGAGATGCAATGCAATACACGTGAGGGAATGACTGAAGTGCCCTTCGTCGAACACGTAGCACTAGCAGCAGCTCCACGCAAGGCAAGATTTAGAACTAAAAGTTTGTACTGCGTCATTCAGGGCCAGTACAACACAAAAATAAGAGCTTAAAATACGGTCCGACACGAATAAAAATAAGCTGGGTCGGTATAGCCCTAATGGTTAGGTCATGTCGGTTCTCAATCTTAAACACGATGGACGACACAACATGACTAGATGGATTGTGCTTGGATCGACACACACAAATTAAAAACTAGCGTTTAAATGGTTACTAGTCGGTTGATCGTATGTTGCGACGGCTCACAACAATATCCACGTAAACTATCCACCAAAAAGGTCTCAAGATTTTTTTATTGATTGTCTCCATTCTCCGCATAATATTTTTTTATTTGACTAGCTGATGTTGAACTTGAACTCGACGGTCGAGCCACTATTCACTAGACCTGTACAAACATTGGGTTGGGTCAAGGTCGGATCAGGGGCATTTAGCGCGGCCCGTACCCGACCTGTGCATAGTTCAGGCTGGGTCCATTTAGCCCATATCTCCCAGTTTGACGTGTCGAGTCAGGTTTTTCGTTTTTTTCCTTTGGGTCTGGTTTTTTAGGTTGGGTTGGGTTTTGGGTCAAAAATCATAACCCGTGTCGGCCCGTGAATTATTGCGGGTAAAAAATTATGACCCACACCCGTCTGTTGCATTGATCGGGTTGGATCGGGCCGAATTTTTTCTAGCGGGTCGTGTCGACTAGAGATGGCGACGGGTACAACCCGTTGGGTTTTTTCCAACTCAAACCCGTACCACGAAAAATATATATACCCATTAAAAACAGTACACATGTGGTGTTTGAAATTTTGTCTAAACCCGTACCCACCGGGTTAGCGGGTATCCACGGGTTACCCACATGTTTTATATCTGATATGCTTGTTCTTCTCATAATCAATAAGTATCGTAATGATTAATAAGATCATGGCCCAAAATTTATGTGATGAACAACGAGTTCATGATTTGGTATAAATATTATTAGTAGAGAGAATAAAATACAAATAATAAGTTGTATAATCAAGTGATCTTGCACTAAGTTATCTATCCACCACATATATAATGTTAGTAAAAACTATGATAGCAAGCAACACTCTCACCAACTATTTATACGATAACAATTAGGAAGTAAATAGGGAGATAACAAGTTTGTTGTATGTTGTTTGCCTATAAAATAAAATAACAATATGCACTAGGTTTGGTGAGGTTTAAAAAACTCACAGGTTCACGGGTTTGGATACTGTAGGAACAAACCCGTACTAATGAATCTGTCGGATATAGATTTATGTCTATTAACAAAACTATGAGTATAAAAATTACCCTAACCCCATATACTAATGGGATAAAAACTCATCGGATTTTGAATTTCAGGTACTATTGCCATCTGTATGGTCGATTGACCCATTATCAGATCTGTTCACTACTTCACTGTCGCCACCCCTGCGTGGCTGCGTGTCGGAATGACCAAACTACCCTCCTTGGCCCTGCTCACTTGGCACTTATTTTGCCACCCTGCGCCTGCGTGAATGGGTGCCAGCGAGGCGCTTTCCTACGTGAGTAGTAAATACCATTTTTGCAAGAGGGGCTTACGGCTTTTCATAATTACATACAAGTTCCTGCCATTTTTTATACTACTTGGATATTTCTGTGTATTGTATCAAGAAAACATGAGGCTCAGAGGCACAAATAAGAGTGGAAATAGTTCTTTATGAAAGTAAGTATTTGAGAGTTCTCCAGGTTTCAACGGTCTCCAGGTTTCAACTCTAGGGTAGAACTATAGTTTATAATATAAATTCAACTGGTTAAAAATATTTTAAATATCTTCTAAAGATTCGTATCTCTAACTCCACGATTTTCTAAAGCACCTAATGATCTGCTCCACCAACTTCATCACTTTTTGGAGCTGGAGCAGCCCCAAACAAGGCCTAAATACAGGGCACTTTCGAACGGGTACACTAATAAACTAATTCATACCGCTCCCCTTGATCAACAGTGTCATCCACAACTAAATTTAATATACTGAATAATTTCTCAAAACTTCCATGGAAAATAAAGGAGGAATATGTGTGAATAGTGAGAAATAATACAACATACAACTAGTGTATCATTGTAAACTTATACTAGGAACCTCGAAAAGGGAAAACCCACAAACAAGTTTAGAGAAAAATAAATGGCACATGGATCATAATTGAGATTATGTCTTTGGCATCTTCTCAAAAAATCCTATTGACAAAAATAGGATATGGCATAGATTATGCGTAAGATACCTCCATATAAAAACCTTGCCAAGAAAAACAAGAGATATGACATATAAATTAGTATTTATATTGCCTCATTGAAAATCATCTATGAGAAACTTGCTGGGGAAAAGCTCGTAGAGGAAATGAGTACAATATAATGTTTCAAACATGTTGTAGTTTGAAGACAACCCTCCCCCTCGATCTTGCCACCCTCAAATTCACCATGTACCAATCTCAACAACATACTATGGTATGTAAAAACTGGTAGGAACTTCGTGAACAAATCCCGTGGAGTTATCACTTCGTTTAGTTTGCAAGGTGTTTACCTCCTCACTTTCATGATAATAAACACATTCATAGAAGGCAATATAGTGATATTGCCACTATGCAACATATTTTGATCCAAACAATACAAAATTGCATTATCTTTTGAGATAATGGCTATAGATTCAATGGAATCAAAATGGACCATTCAATAAAGTCATGCATATTTATGAAATAATTCAAATCGAAGGATAAAAAGTAGCCACTAAAGTCAAGTATGATACTCCCATGAGAACTTCACCACTATAACATCAATGTAAAATCTGGCATTATGAAGACTAGATAGCTAGTACCTTGATACTCCACTATGACCTTATCTTAATTTGTATATGAAAGGGAAATATGGTCAAACCTTTTCCATATGAATTTTGGTGGTTGAATTGCCCAACACAAATTGGACTAACTAGTTTGCTCTAGATCACGAGTTCTTCAGGTGCCAAAGGTTCACAACAAACCAATACAAGTCAAAAGAAAGGGTTCAAAACTAAGGAGCAAATTATACCAAAGGCAGCCCTGGTCTGGCGCACCGGACTGTCCGGTGTGCCACCGGACAGTGTCCGGTGCACCAGGGAGATCGACGCTGAACTTGCCAGCTTCGGGAATTTGGGAGACCGCTCCGCTATAATTCATCAGACTGTCCAGTGTAACACCGGACTGTCCGGTGTGCCAGCGGAGCAACGGCTACTTCGCGCCAACGGTCGTCTGCCGAAGACATTAAATGCGCTACAGTGCGCGCCTACGCGCGCAGAAGTTAGAGCAAGCGCAGAAGACGCACCGGACAATCTACAGGACCTGTCCGGTGCACCACCGGACTGTCTGGTGGCCCCAATTGTCAGAGCTCCAACGGTCGGAACCCAACGGCCTGGTGACATGGCTGGCGCACCGGACAGTGTCCGGTAGCGCACCGGACTGCCCGGTGCGCCATACGACAGAAGCCCTCACCAACGGTTCTTTTGGTGGTTGGGGCTATAAATACCCCCAACCACCACACTTCAATGCATCCAAGTTTTTAGCCTTCAAATTTCATACAAGAGCTATAGCATTCAATACAAGACACAAACAAAGAGATCAAATCCTCTCCCAAGTCCGGAATCACTCCAAACAAATTAGTGACTAGAGAGAGAGAGACTTTTGTGTTCTTTTGAGCTCTTGCGCTTGGATTGCTTTTCTTCTTCCTCATTCTTGTTTCCATACCACTTGTAATCAAAACAAGAGACACCAATTGTGTGGTGGTCTTTGTAGTGGACTTAGTGTCCCATTTGATTGAGAAGAGAAGCTCACTCGGTCTAAGTGACCATTTGAGAGAGGGAAAGGGTTGAAAGAGACCCGGTCTTTGTGACCACCTCAACGGGGAGTAGGTTCGCAAGAATCGAACCTCGGTAAAACAAATCACCGTGCCATCCATTCTTATTTGCTTGTTATTTGTTTTCGCCCTCTCTTTCGGACTCGTTTATATTTCTAACGCTAACCCGGCTTGTAGTTGTGCTTAAGTTTGTAATTTTCAGATTCCGCCTATTCACCCCCCTCTAGGCGACTTTCAATTGGTATCAGAGCCCGGTGCTTCATTAGAGCCTAACCGCTCGAAGTGATGTCAGGAGATCACGCCAAGAAGGAGATGGTGACCGGCGAGAAGCCCGCTACAAGCCTCGGGAAGGCTCCATCAAGGGAGTCTGGCTCCAAAGGAAAGGGAGAATCACACTCCCACAACAAGTCACATCGGAGTGGCGATAAAAAGAAGAAGATGAAGAAGGTGGTCTACTACGAGACCGATTCTTCGTCGCCATCCACCTCCGGCTCCGACGCGCCGTCCGTAACTTCTAAGCGCCATGAGCGCAAGAAGTTTAGTAAGATTCCCCTACGCTACCCTCGCATTTCTAAACGTACTCCATTACTTTTCGTTCCATTAGGCAAACCACTGGTTTTTGACGGTGAAGATTATAACATGTGGAGTGATAAAATGAGGCATCACCTAACCTCACTCCACACTAGTATTTGGGACGTTGTTGAGTTTGGTGTACACGTACCATCCGTAGGGGATGAGGAATATGATTCGGACGAAGTTGCCCAAATCCGGCACTTCAACTCACAAGCCACCACAATACTCCTCGCCTCTCTAAGTCGAGAGGAGTATAACAAGGTGCAAGGGTTGAAGAGCACCAAGGAGATTTGGGACGTGCTCAAAACGGCGCACGAAGGAGATGAGGTGACGAAGATCACCAAGAGGGAAACGATCGAGGGGGAGCTCGGTCGCTTCATGCTAAACCAAGGAGAAGACCCGCAAGCCATGTACAACCGGCTAAAAACCTTGGTGAATCAAGTGCGCAACCTCGGGAGCACCAAGTGGGATGACCATGAAATGGTCAAGGTTATTCTTAGATCACTCGTATTTCTTAACCCTACTCAAGTTCAATTAATTCGTGGTGATCCAAGATATAAACTAATGTCTCCCGAGAAAGTGATAGGAAAATTTGTGAGCTTTGAATTAATGATCAAAGGCTCCAAGAAGATCATCGAGCAAGGCGCCTCCTCCTCCGTACCCGAAGCACAACCTGTTGCATTCAAGGCAACAGAGGAGAGGAAAGAAGACTCTACACCGAGTAGAGTTCCTATCGACGCCTCCAAGCTCGACAATGAGGTGATGGCGCTCATCATCAAGAGCTTCTGCCAAATCCTCATGCAAAGGAAGGGGGAAGATTACAAGTCCCGTTCTAAGAAGGTTTTCTACAAATGTGGTAAGCTCGGTCATTTCATTGCTAAATGTCCATTATCTAGTGATAGTGACAGGGGCGATGACAAGAAGGGAAAGAGGAGAGAAAAGAAGAGGTACTACAAGAAGAAGGGCGGCAATGCCCATGTTTTCCGGGAGTGGGACTCCGATGAGAGCTCCACCGACTCCTCCTCCGATGAGGACGCCGCCAACATCACCGTCAACAAAGGGCTCCTCTTCCCCAACGTCGTCCACAAGTGTCTTATGACGAAGGACGACAAGAAGAAGGTAAAATCAAAATCCTCCACTAAATATGCAACCTCTAGTGATGAGGATAATTCTAGTGATGAGGAGGATAACTTGCTTACTCTTTTTGCCAATCTTAACATGCAACAAAAAGAGAAATTAAATGAATTGATTAGTGTCATTCATGAGAAGGATGATCTCTTGGATAGCCAAGAGGACTTCCTTATCAAAGAAAACAAAAAGCATGTTAAGACTAAAAATGCTTATGCTCAGGAGGTAGAGAAAAATGAAAAATTATCTAGTGAGCTAAGTATTTGCCATGACACTATTTCCAACCTTAAAATTGAGAATGCTAATTTGATTGCTAAGGTTGATAAGTCAAACATTTGTGATGATTCAATTGTCAATCTTAGAAATGATAATGCTAGTTTAATTGCTATGATTAAAAAATTGAATGCCTCTCTTGCTAGCCTTAGGAATGAGAATGAAAAATTAATTGCTAAGGCTAAAGACTTAGATGTTTGCAATGTTTCCATTTCCAATCTTAGAGATGAAAATGCTATTTTACATGCTATGATTGTTGAATTAAATGATTGCAAACCCTCTACATCTACCGTTGAGCATGTTTCTATTTGCACTAGATGTAGAGATGTTAATGTAGATGCTATTCATGATCACCTTGCTTTAATTAAATAACAAAATGATCACATAGCTACATTAACTGCTAAAATCAATGAGCATGACTTGGAAAATGAGAAATTTAAATTTGCTAGAAGTATGCTCTATAGTGGGAGACGCCCTGGCATTAAGGATGGCATTGGCTTCCAATAGGGAGACAATGTTAAGTTTAATGCCCCTCCTAAAAGATTGTCTAACTTTGTTAAGGGCAAAGCTCCCATGGTTTAGGATAACGAGGGTTACATTTTGTACCCTGCCGGCTATCCCGAACACAAAATTAGGAGAATTCATTCTAGAAAGTCTCACTCTGGATCTCATCATGCTTTTATGTATAAGAGTGAGACATCTAGTTCTAGGCAATCCACTCATGCTAAATTGCCTAAGAAGAAAACTCCTATTGCATCAAATAAACCTAACATTTCATTCAAGACTTTTGATGCTTCCTATGTGCTCACTAACAAATCAGGCAAAGTAGTTGCCAAATATGTTGGGGGAAAACACAAGGGCTCCAAGACTTGTGTTTGGGTACCCAAAGTTCTTGTATCTAATGTCAAAGGACCCAAAACTGTTTGGGTACCTAAAATCAAGAACTAAATTTGTTTTGTAGGTTTATGCATCAGGGGGCTCAAGTTGGATCATCGACAGCGGGTGCACAAATCATATGACTAGGGAGAAAAAGATGTTCTCCTCCTACGAGAAAAACCAAGATCCCCAACGAGCTATCACATTCAGGGATGAAAATCAAGGTTTGGTCAAAGGATTGGGTAAAATTGCTATATCACCTGACCATTCTATTTCCAATATTTTTCTTGTAGATTCTTTAGATTACAACTTGCTTTCTGTTTCTCAATTATGCAAAATGGGTTACAACTATCTTTTTACGGATACATGTGTTACTGTCTTTAGAAGAAGTGATGATTCAGTAGCTTTTAAGGGAGTATTAGAGGGTCAGCTATACTTAGTTGATTTCAATAGAGTTGAACTCGATACTTGCTTAATTGCTAAGACTAACATGGGTTGGCTATGGCATCGCCGACTAGCCCATGTTGGGATGAAGAATCTTCACAAGCTTCTAAAGGGAGAGCACATTTTGGGACTAACAAATGTGCATTTTGAGAAAGACAGGATTTGTAGCGCATGCCAAGCAGGGAAGCAAGTTGGTGTTCATCATCCACACAAGAACATCAAGACAACTGATAGGCCACTCGAGCTCCTTCACATGGACCTATTCGGCCCAATAGCTTACATAAGCATTGGCGGGAGTAAGTATTATCTAGTTATTATGGATGATTATTCTCGCTTCACTTGGGTATTCTTTTTGCAGGATAAATCTCAAACCCAAGAAACTTTGAAGGGATTCTTGAGACGAGCTCAAAATGAGTTCGGCTTGAGGATCAAGAAAATAAGAAGCAACAACGGGACGGAGTTCAAGAACTCTCAAATTGAAGGCTTTCTTAAGGAGGAGGGCATCAAGCATGAGTTCTCTTCTCCCTACACGCCACAACAAAATGGTGTAGTGGAGAGGAAGAATAGAACTCTATTGGACATGGCAAGAACCATGCTTGATGAGTACAAGACTTCGGATCGGTTTTGGGCCGAGGTGAGAGCACCTAGAGGGGGGGGGGGTGAATAGGTGATCCTGTAAAACTTGAAACTTAATGCCACAAAAGCCAAGTGGCTAGAGAGGAGTCTTAGCAAAACACAATAACCACAAGAAGATCAACACAGGTAGACACAGTGGTTTATCCCGTGGTTCGGCCAAGTACAAAACTTGCCTACTTCCACGTTGTGGCGTCCCAACGGACGAGGGTTGCAATCAACCCCTCTCAAGTGGTCCAAAGACCCACTTGAATACCACGGTGTTTTGCTTAGCTTTACTTTATCCCGCTCTCGAGGAATCTCCACAACTTGGAGCCTCTCACCCTTACACTTTTGATGTTCACAAAGAAGCACAGAGTAAGGGAGGGATGAGCAATGCACTCAAGACACAAAATCCAAGTGACAATACGCACACAAGTCGCAACAAGAGCTCGCAACACAACCTGACGAGTTCACAACTCAAATGGAGCTCTAATTGCTATCACAAAGAATCAAATGCGCGGAATCGAGGTCTTGGTGCTTAGGAATGCTTTGAGTATGCTTGATGTCCTCCTCCATGCGCCTAGGGGTCTCTTTTATAGCCCCAAGGCAGCTAGGAGCCGTTGAGAGCATTCCAGGAAGGCAGATCTTGCCTTCTGTCGCCTGGCGCACCGGACAATCCGGTGCACCACCGGACACTGTCCGGTGCGGATTTGTTTCCTTATTTGGCGAAGCCGACCGTTGCAGATTGAGAGCTGTTGGCACACCGAACACTGTCCGGTGCACACCGGACACTGTCCGGTGCACACCGGACAGTCCGGTGCTCCAATGTGACCGTTGGCTCGGTCACGCGTCACGCGCGGAATCCTCGGCCGACCATTGCCCCGGCTGACCGTTGGCTCACCAGACAGTCCGGTGCCTCACCGGACAGTCCGGTGAATTATAGCCGTACGCCGTTGATGGCTTCCCGAGACCGACGACTTCGCCTGTGAATGGCTCACCGAACAGTCCGGTGCACCACCGGACAGTCCGGTGATTTATACCGTACACCGTCGTCGAAGTCCCGAGAGCAGCAAGTTTGCCAGAGCCAGCCTGGCGCACCGGACACTGTCCGGTGCACCACCGGACAGTCCGGTGCACCTAGACTGCGCAGACTTTGGCTGAAGAAAGCCATCTCTTTTCCAATTCGATTTCTTCTGTTTCCAGCACTTAGACACAATACATTAGTCCATAAAACAATGTACTAAGTCTAGAAACATACCTTCTGACATGATTTGCACTTTGTCCACCACTTTGCATAGATTAACACAAAAGCACTTGTGTTGGCACTCAATCACCAAAATACTTAGAAATGGCCCAAGGGCACATTTCCCTTTCAATCTCCCCCTTTTTGGTGATTTATGCCAACACAACAAAGAGCAACTAAAAGAAGTGCAATATCAATGCAAATGAGAACTTAAAAAGGTTTTGATTCAAATTTGGTATATATGGATCATACTTTGCCACCACTTGGTTTGTTTTTGCAAATCAACCTCAATTTCCTATCTCTAAGTCAAACACACTTGTAGAGACATAAAGAGAGTTGTTCCAATAGAAATTGATCACAGTATCAAAAACTCCCCCTATTTCCCATAATCAACCATTCTCCCCACAAGAGACCAACTTTTGACAAAAGGAGCCAATAAGAGTATTTTGACAAAACAAAAGCTCTATTCTATTATTTTCAAAATTCTCAAGTGGTAACTGATCCATTTATTGCTCAAAATTCTCAAGTGGTAGCTGATCCATTTATTGCTTTGGCCTTATTTTCTCCCCCTTTGGCATCAAGCACCAAAACGTGATCAATCTTGGCCCTTTAACCCCATTGCCTTACCAAAATCTTCAAATAAGAATACAAAGGCAATAGGAGTACATGAGATGAACTTGGAATAAGTTACCCTCTCATCTGAGTGCAGTGGAAGTCTTTCATGGTCCAAGTCCACCTTTTCCCTTTCAAACCTCCTTTGAGACTAAATCAAGCAAACTCAAGCACAAGGTTAGTCTCAAAGGGTCAAGTTGTAGCACAACTCCCCCTAAATATGTGCATCACTTGCAAAAGGACTTGTGAGGTCCGGGGAGTGTTTGTACAACTTGAGCACCACAAGTAAACAACAAAATGCATAAGGAACATGATCAAAGGCATAAACACATGTATGCTATAAATCAATCCAAGTTCCGTGAATCTAAGACATTTAGCTCACTACACAGCCTGCAAAAGGTCTTCTCATCTAAAGGCTTGGTAAAGATATCGGCTAGCTGGTTCTCGGTGCTAACATAAAACACTTCGATATCTCCCTTTTGCTGGTGGTCTCTCAAAAAGTGATGCCGGATGTCAATGTGCTTTGTGCGGCTGTGCTCAACAGGATTTTCCGCTATTCGGATAGCACTCTCATTGTCACATAGGAGTGGGACTTTGCTCAGATTGTAGCCAAAGTCCCGGAGGGTTTGTCTCATCCAAAGTAGTTGCGCGCAACACTGTCCTGCGGCAATGTACTCGGCCTCAGCGGTGGATAGGGCAACGGAAGTTTGTTTCTTAGAGTTCCATGACACCAGGGACCTTCCTAAGAATTAGCACGTCCCCGATGTACTCTTCCTATCGACCTTACATCCAGCATAGTCGGAGTCTGAATATCCAATCAAGTCAAAGTTAGACCCCTTTGGATACCAGATCCCGAAGCAAGGCGTAGCGACTAAATATCTAAGAATTCGCTTCACGACCACCAAGTGACACTCCCTTGGATCGGATTGAAATCTAGCACACATGCATACGCTAAGCATAATATCCGGTCTACTAGCACATAAATAAAGTAAAGACCCTATCATAGACCGGTATGCCTTTTGATCAACGGACTTACCTCCTTTGTTGAGGTCGGTGTGTCCGTCGGTTCCCATCGGAGTCTTTGCGGGCTTGGCGTCCTTCATCCCAAACCGCTTTAGCAAGTCTTGCGTGTACTTTGTTTGGGAGATGAAGGTGCCGTCCTTGAGTTGCTTCACTTGGAACCCAAGGAAGTAGTTCAACTCGCCCATCATCGACATCTCAAATTTTTGCGTCATCACCCTGCTAAACTCTTCACAAGACTTTTGATTAGTAGAACCAAATATTATGTCATCGACATAAATTTGGCACACAAAAAGATCGCCATCGCAAGTCTTAGTGAAAAGAGTTGGATCGGCTTTCCCAACCTTGAAAGCATTAGCAATTAAAAAGTCTCTAAGGCATTCATACCATGCTCTTGGGGCTTGCTTAAGTCCATAGAGCGCCTTAGAGAGCTTACACACGTGGTCGGGGTACCGTTCATCCTCGAAGCCAGGGGGTTGCTCTACATACACCTCCTCCTTGATTCGCCCGTTGAGGAAGGCGCTCTTCACATCCATTTGGAACAACCTGAAAGAATGGTGAGCGGCATATGCTAGCAAAATACGAATTGATTCTAGCCTAGCCACAGGAGCGAAAGTCTCCTCAAAGTCCAAACCTGCGACTTGGGCATAACCTTTTGCCACAAGTCGAGCCTTGTTCCTTGTCACCACCCCGTGCTCGTCCTGTTTGTTGCGGAACACCCACTTGGTTCCCACAACATTTTGCTTGGGACAAGGCACCAGTGTCCAAACTTCATTCCTCTTGAAGTTGTTGAGCTCTTCCTGCATGGCCAACACCCAGTCCGGATCTAGCAAGGCCTCTTCTACCCTGAAAGGCTCAATAGAAGAGACAAAGGAGTAATGCTCACAAAAATTAACTAATCTAGAACGAGTAGTTACTCCCTTGCTAATGTCACCCAAAATTTGGTCGACGGGATGATTCCTTTGAATCGTCGCTCGAACTTGGGTTGGAGGTGCCGGTTGTGCTTCTTCCTCCATTACATGGTCATCTTGTGCTCCCCCTTGATCACACGCCTCTTCTTGATGAACCTGTTCATCGTCTTGAGTTGGGGGATGCACCATTGTTGAGGAAGAAGGTTGATCTTGCTCCAATTGTTCCTGTGGTCGCACATCGCCAATCGCCATGGTGCGCATTGCAGCCATTGGAACGTCTTCTTCATCTACATCATCAAGATCAATAACTTGCTCTCTTGGAGAGCCATTAGTCTCATCAAATACA
Organism: Zea luxurians; assembly: GCA_029449295.1. Lineage (NCBI taxonomy): Eukaryota > Viridiplantae > Streptophyta > Magnoliopsida > Poales > Poaceae > Zea > Zea luxurians. The sequence continues at coordinate 249,939 of JAOPSE010000150.1, read as the reverse complement.
ACGTCGCTAGAGACTTCAACCAAACCCGATGATTTGTTGAAGACCATATACGCCTTTGTATTTGAGTCATAACCTAATAAAAACCCTTCTACAGCTTTGGGAGCAAATTTAGAAGTTCTACCTTTCTTCACAAGAATATAACACTTGCTCCCAAATACACGAAATTAAGACACATTGGGTTTGTTACCGGTTAGGAGCTCATACGAAGTCTTCTTGAGGAGGCGATGAAGGTAGACCCGGTTGATGGCGTGGCAAGCCGTGTTCACGGCTTCCGACCAAAAGCGCTCGGGGGTCTTGAACTCTCCAAGCATTGTCCTCGCCATATCGATGAGCGTCTTGTTCTTCCTCTCTACCACACCATTTTGCTATGGTGTGTAGGGAGCGGATAACTCGTGCTTGATCCCTTCCTCCTCAAGGTACTCCTCCACTTGAAGGTTCTTGAACTCAGACCTGTTGTCGCTCCTTATCTTCTTCACCTTGAGCTCAAACTCATTTTGAGCTCTCCTGAGGAAGCGCTTGAGGGTCCCTTATGTTTCAGTTTTATCCTGCAAAAAGAATACCCAAGTGAAGCGGGAAAAATCATCAACTATAACAAGACCATACTTACTTCCTCCTATGCTTAGATAGGCGACGGGTCCGAAGAGGTCCATATGAAGCATCTCCAAAGGTCTTGATGTGGTCATCACATTTTTGGTGTGATGAGAGCTTCCCACCTATTTGCCTGCTTGACAAGCTGCACAAGGTCTATCTTTTTCGAAATGCACATTAGTTAGACCTATCACGTGTTCTCCCTTTAGAAGCTTGTGGAGGTTCTTCATCCCCACATGTGCTAGACGGCGATGCCACAGCCAGCCCATGCAAGTCTTAGCAATTAAGCATGCATCTAGACCGGCCTCCTCTTTTGCAAAGTCAACTAAATAAAGTTTGCCGTCTAGTACACCCTTAAAAGCTAGTGAACCATCACACCTTCTAAAGACAGACACATCTACATTTGTGAATAAACAATTATATCCCATTTTACAAAGTTGACTAACGGATAACGGATTATATCCATGCGACTCAACTAAAAACACATTAGAAATAGAGTGCTCGGATGAAATAGCAATCTTCCCTAACCCTTTTACCTTGCCTTGGTTCCCATCACCGAATATGATTGAATCTTGGGAATCCTTGTTCTTGACGTAGGAGGTGAACATCTTCTTCTCCCCCGTCATATGGTTTGTGCATCCGCTGTCGATAATCCATCTTGAACCCCCGGATGCATAAACCTGCAAGGCAAATTTAGGCCTGGGTCTTAGGTACCCAACTCTTGTTGGGTCCTACAAGGTTAGTCACAATGGTCTTAGGGACCCAAATGCAAGTTTTATCTCCCTTGCATCTTGCCCCTAATTTCCTAGCAATTACCTTCTTATCCTTTCTACAAATGGCAAATAAAGCATTGCAAGCATGATATATTGTAGAAGGTTCATTAATTTTCCTAGGAATATTAACAACATTTCTCCTAGGCATATGATGAACAACATTTCTCCTAGACATATCTCTACCATGCATATAGGAAGAACTAGAAGCAAACATGGCATGAGAATCAAAAGCATCATAACTTCTATAGGCATTCCTAGAATGTCTCCTATCATGATACATGAAAGCATGGTTCTTTTTAGCACTACTAGCCATAGGGGCCTTCCCTTTCTCCTTGGCGGAGATGGGAGCCTTATGGCTTGTTAAGTTCTTGACCTCTCTCTTGAAGCCAAGACCATCCTTAATTGATGGGTGTCTACCAATCGTGTAGGCATCCCTTGCAAATTTTATTTTATCAATTTCACTCTTGCTAGTCTTAAGTTGGTCATTAAGACTAGCCAATTCATCATTCAATTTAGAAATTGAAGCAAGGTGTTCGCTACAAGCATCAATATTAAAATCTTTACACCTATTGCAAATTACAACATTTTCTACACAAGATGTTGATTTACTAGCTATTTCTAACTTAGCATTCAAATAATCATTTATTCTCTTTTAGCTAGAAATAGAGTAATGACATGTAGACAATTCACTAGAAAGCATTTCATTCCTTTTCATTTCTAAAGTAAGGGATTTTTGAGCCTCTACAAACTTATCATGTTCTTCGTACAAAAGATCCTCTTGCTTTTCTAATAATCTATTCTTATCATTTAAAGCATCAATCAATTCATTGATTTTATCAATTTTATTTCTATCTAAACCTTTAAATAAACTAGAATAGTCTATTTCATCGTCATCACTAGACTCCTCATCACTTGAAGAAGTATAAGTGGTATTCCGAGTGCATACCTTCTTCTCCTTCGCCATGAGGCATGTGTGATGCTCGTTTGGGAAGAGGGATGACTTGTTGAAGGCGGTGGCGGCGAGTCCTTCATTGTCGGAGTCAGAAGAGGAGCAATCCGAATCCCACTCCTTTCCGAGATGTGCCTCGTCCTTGGCCTTCTTGTAATTCTTCTTCTTTTCCCTTTTGTTCCCTTGTTCCTGGTCACTATCATTATCGGGACAGTTAGCGATAAAATAACCAATCTTACCACATTTGAAGCATGAGCGCTTCCCCTTTGTCTTGGTCTTGCTTGGTTGTCCCTTGCGACCCTTTAGCGCCGTCTTAAAGCGCTTGATGATGAGGGCCATCTCTTCATCATTGAGCCCGACCGCCTCAACTTGCGCCACCTTGCTAGGTAGCGCCTCCTTACTACTCGTTGCCTTGAGAGCAATGGGTTGAGGCTCATGGATTGGGCCATTTAGCGCATCATCCACGTATCTCGCCTCCTTGATCATCATTCGCCCGCTTACAAACTTCCCAAGAACTTCTTCGGGCGACATCTTGGTGTACCTAGGATTTTCACGAATATTGTTCACCAGATGTGGATCAAGTACAGTAAAGGACCTTAGCATTAGGCGGACAACATCGTGGTCCGTCCATCGCGTGCTTCCGTAGCTCCTTATTTTGTTGACGAGGGTCTTGAGCCGGTTGTACGTTTGGGTTGGCTCCTCGCCCCTTATCATCGCGAATCTCCCGAGTTCGCCCTCCACCAACTCCATCTTGGTGAGCATGGTGACATCGTTCCCCTCATGAGAGATCTTGAGGGTGTCCCAGATCTGCTTGGCATTGTCCAAGTCGCTCACCTTATGATACTCGTCCCTGCACAAAGAGGCTAACAACACAGTAGTAGCTTGTGCATTTTTATGAATCTGTTCATTGATAAACATAGGACTATCCGAGCTATCAAATTTCATTCCACTCTCTACTATCTCCCATATGCTAGGATGGAGAGAGAACAAGTGACTACACATTTTGTGGCTCCAAAATCCGTAGTCCTCTCCATCAAAGTGAGGAGGTTTACCAAGTGGAATGGAGAGCAAATGAGCATTTGTACTTTGCGGAATACGAGAGTAATCGAAAGAAAAGTTTGAATTGATCGTTTTCCTTTTCTCGTAGTCGTAGTCGTCCTTTTGGGAAGAAGAGGACTCGTCGCTGTCGTCGTAGTAGACGATCTCCTTGATGCGCCTTGTCTTCTTCTTCTTCCCATCTTTCTGTTTGTGGCCCGAGTCGGTAGGCTTGTCGTCTTTCGGCTCGTTGACGAAGGACTCCTTCTCTTTATCATTGATCACAATTCCCTTCCCCTTAGGATCCATCTCTTCGGGCGATTAGTCCCTTTCTTGAAGAGAACGGCTCTGATACCAATTGAGAGCACCTAGAGGGGGGGGGTGAATAGGTGATCCTGTAAAACTTGAAACTTAATGCCACAAAACTTGGTTAGGAGTTAGCGCAATAAAGCCAAGTGGCTAGAGAGGAGTCTTAGCAAAACACAATAACCACAAGAAGATCAACACAAGTAGACACAGTGGTTTATCCCGTGGTTCGGCCAAGTACAAAACTTGCCTACTTCCACGTTGTGGCGTCCCAACGGACGAGGGTTGCAATCAACCCCTCTCAAGCGGTCCAAAGACCCACTTGAATACCACGGTGTTTTGCTTAGCTTTACTTTATCCCACTCTCGAGGAATCTCCACAACTTGGAGCCTCTTGCCCTTACACTTTTGATGTTCACAAAGAAGCACGGAGTAAGGGAGGGATGAGCAATGCACTCAAGACACAAAATCCAAGTGACAATATGCACACAAGTCGCAACAAGAGCTCGCAACACAACCCGACGAGTTCACAACTCAAATGGAGCTCTAATTGCTATCACAAAGAATCAAATGCGCGGAATCGAGGTCTTGGTGCTTAGGAATGCTTTGAGTATGCTTGATGTCCTCCTCCATGCGCCTAGGGGTCTCTTTTATAGCCCCAAGGCAGCTAGGAGCCGTTGAGAGCATTCCAGGAAGGCAGATCTTGCCTTCTGTCGCCTGGCGCACCGGACAGTCCGGTGCGGATTTGTTTCCTTATTTGGCGAAGCCGACCGTTGTAGATTGAGAGCCGTTGGCACACCGGACACTATCCGGTGCACACCAGACAGTCCGGTGCTCCAATGTGACCGTTGGCTCGGCCACACGTCACGCGTGGAATCCTCGGCCGACCGTTGCCCCGGTTGACCGTTGGCTCATCGGACAGTCCGGTGGCTCATCGGACATTAGTGAATTATAGCCGTACGCTGTTGATGGCTTCCCGAGACCGATGACTTCGCCTGTGAATGGCTCACCGGATAGTCCGGTGCACCACCGGACAGTCTGATGATTTATACCGTACACCGTCGTCGAAGTCCCGAGAGCAGCAAGTTTACCAGAGCTAGCCTGGCGCATCGGACACTGTGCGGTGCACCACCGGACAGTCCGGTGCACCCAGACTGCGCAGACTTTGGCAGAAGAAAGCCATCTCTTTTCCAATTCGATTTCTTCTGTTTCCAGCACTTAGACACAATACATTAGTCCATAAAACAATGTACTAAGTCTAGAAACATACCTTTTGACATGATTTGCACTTTGTCCACCACTTTGCATAGATTAACACAAAAGCACTTGTGTTGGCACTCAATCACCAAAATACTTAGAAATGGCCCAAGGGCACATTTCCCTTTCACGAGGCGGTCAACACCGCTTGCTACGCCATCAACCAGTTATATCTACACCGAATCCTCAAGAAAACATCCTATGAACTCCTCACCGGTAAAAAGCCCAATGTTTCATATTTTAGAGTCTTTGGTAGCAAATGCTTTATTCTTGTTAAAAGAGGTAGAAAATCTAAATTTGCTCCTAAGGCTGTAGAAGGCTTTTTACTAGTATATGATTCAAACACAAGGGCATATAGAGTCTTTAACAAGTCCATTGGACTAGTTGAAGTTTCTTGTGACATTGTGTTTGATGAGACTAACGGCTCTCAAGTAGAGCAAGTTGATCTTGATGAATTAGATGATGAAGAGGCTCCGTGCATCGCGCTAAGGAACATGTCCATTGGGGATGTGTGCCCTAAGGAATCCGAAGAGCCTCCATAAGCACAAGATCAACCATCTTCCTCCATGCAAGCATCTCCACCAACTCAAAATGAGGATGAGGCTCAAGATGATGAAGGAGAAGATCAAGAAGATGAGCCACCTCAAGAAGATGGCAATGATCAAGGGGGAGATGCAAATGATCAAGACAAGGAGGATGAACAAAATCCAAGGCCGCCACACCCAAGAGTCCACCAAGCGATCCAACAAGATCACCCCGTGAACACCATCCTAGGAGACATTCATAAGGGGTAACCACTCGATCTCGTGTTGCTCACTTTTGTGAACATTACTCTTTTGTTTCCTCTATTGAGCCACACAGGGTAGAGGAAGCACTTCAAGATTCGGATTGGGTGCTGGCGATGCAAGAGGAGCTCAATAATTTCATAAGGAATGAGGTATGGCATTTAGTTTCACGTCCTAACCAAAATGTTGTAGGAACCAAGTGGGTCTTCCGCAACAAACAAGATGAGCATGGTGTGGTGACAAGGAACAAGGCACGACTTGTGGCCAAAGGATATTCACAAGTCGAAGGTTTGGATTTTGGTGAAACCTATGCACCCGTAGCTAGGCTTGAGTCAATTCGAATATTACTTGCCTATGCTACTTACCATGGCTTCAAGCTTTATCAAATGGACATGAAGAGTGCCTTCCTCAATGGACCAATCAAGGAAGAGGTCTATGTTGAGCAACCTCCCGACTTTGAAGATAGTGAGTATCCTAACCACGTGTATAAACTCTCTAAGGCGCTTTATGGGCTCAAGCAAGCCCCAAGAGCATGGTATGAATGCCTAAGAGATTTCCTTATCGCTAATGGCTTCAAAGTCGGAAAGGCCGATCCTACTTTATTCACTAAAACCATTGAGAATGATTTGTTTGTATGCCAAATTTATGTTGATGATATCATATTTAGGTCTACTAGACAAATCTATTTGTGAAGAGTTTAGTAGGATCATGATTCAAAAATTCGAGATGTCTATGATGGGGGAGTTGAAGTATTTTCTAGGATTTCAAGTGAAGCAACTCCAAGAGGGCACCTTCATCAGCCAAACGAAGTATATTCAAGATGTTCTCACCAAGTTTGGAATGAAGGATGCCAAGCCCATCAAAACACCCATGGGAACCAATGGGCATCTCGACCTCGACACGGGAGGTAAAACCGTAGATCAAAAGGTATACCGGTCGATGATAGGATCTTTACTCTATTTATGTGCATCTCGACCGGACATTATGCTTTCTGTATGCATGTGTGCAAGGTTCCAAGCCGACCCTAAGGAAGTTCACCTTAGGGCCGTGAAGAGAATCTTGAGATATTTAGTTCAAACACCTAAGTTTGGTCTTTGGTACGCCAAGGGATCCTCATTTGATTTATTAGGATATTCCGATGCTGATTGGTGAAAGGGAAATAGGGTCAAACCTTTTCCAATATGAATTTTGGTGGTTAAATTGCCCAACACAAATTATTGGACTAACTAGTTTGCTCTAGATTATGAGTTCTACAGGTGCCAAAGGTTCACAACAAACCAATACAAGTCAAAAGAAAGGTTTCAAACAAAGGGAGCAAAAGACAACCGAAGTGTGCTCTGGTCTGGCGCACCGGACAGTGTCCGGTGCACCAGGGAATCCAACTCTGAACTTGCCACATTCGGGAATTCTGGGAGCCGCTCCGCTATAATTCACCGGACTGTCCGGTGTGCCAGCGGAGCAACGGCTACTTCGCGCCAACGGTTGTCTGCGAAGGCATTAAATGCATTACAGTGCGCGCCTGCGCGCACATAAGTCAGAGCAGGCACCAGAAAGCGCACCGAACAGTCTATAGGACCTGTCCGGTGCACCACCGGACTGTCCGGTGGCCCCATAAGTCAGAGCTCCAACGGTCGAACCCTAACGGCCGGTGTCGGTGTTTTGGGTCCGACCGCACACCCGGGGTTGCCCCTCGAGGTGTTTTTAGGAGTAGGACGGTGTCGCCGACTGTAGCAAAATGGTTCGTGCCAGACGCACAAGGGACAATGGACAGTGTTTACAGGTTCGGGCCGCTTAGAGATGCGCAACACCCTACGTCCTGGTGAGGATGCTTTGTGTAATGGGTTACAAGGTAGTTCTCTAAAGCGAGAACGTGGAGAGTTGAGGTGGATGGCTGAGTAGTGAGATCGATCGTTCTGAAGGGGTGCCCCCTGGGCCTTATATATTCGACCGTGGGGCAATACATGTGGATATGATAACAATGTGCACCTTAAAGATAGTGAACTGTTTGAGTCTATCTTCCTATGATTCTGCCGATCTATCCTCGCCTGGTTCCGTTGCATGGGGCTCCAGCGCGAGAAAGTCGGATCTTCTGTTGTGGTTTCTTGCTCAACGCTATGGGATCGTCTGGGCTTGCACCAATCCGGCCTTACGTCGATCTGCTTTACTGATTGTCCCTCCCCAGGCCCATGAAGGAATGACCTTACGATCTATCGGGCCCTTGGGCTTTTCGTGAGGTCTTTTATCCTTCTAATGGACCCGGGGGATATCTGTCCCCCACAAGCCCCCGATCTTTGGTTTGATTTTGAGATAATCGGCCCAAAGATCCTAGGCCTAACTTGTGGGCTTCGCTCACGATAAGAAATGCTTCTCGGGCAGTTTGGTAAAAACTACTTCTCACTGTCTTCTTCTGCTTTGCTTCACTCGAAATCTGTAGTTTTGCCTCATACTCATGCCTTGGAGATCGGCATTTCGTATTGCAGGACCTTGAATTTCATTGGGTGCACCGGAGGTGCACCCAATGGGTGTAGCCCTCGAGCTTCGAGTGGATTCTGGATAATAATCCACTCGAAGGTCTTCATGAGAAATCACTTTTATTTTCCTCTCGTACTTTGGTTGAGGGCCAGCCTTGTCTTTAATCTTGTCTTATACCTTAGAAGTCGGCACTATCTTGGCTTGAAATGGTGATTCATGGGGTGCACCAAAGGTGCACCCAATGGGTGTAGCCCCCGAGCTTTGAGTGGATTTTTGAAAATAATCTTCTCGAAGGTCTTCATTTCATGTCCTTCTGCTGAGAATAATCCTTTCTTTTTTCCGAACGCCTTAGAGGTCAGCATTATGTCATCAATTTTATGCTTTAGATGTCAGCATGCATTTTGTCTTTTGCAGCCGAGTTCGTGATCCGCCCATATCTTGCTAGGTGGTGCAATTTATTTGCTCTGCGACTGATTGGACATTTGATGGACGTTCCCTAGCTAGTCTTCACGTCGCTTCTGTCGGTCAGATTTTGTACTTCACTAGCTATATTTGGCTTTCCTTTGATCCCTTATTGATATCTCATTTTTGTCTTGAGGTGTTCATTGCATGCCCTGCACGGATGTGACAGTTTTGAAAAATATACTGGTAATTCCTGGGCGTCCCCCAATGGGTGTGGGCAAGGGATGGCTTGGTACGCTGAGTGTTTTGGCCGGCTGCTTCTGAGTAGTAATGTGATGTGACGGCGGGCGTAATCATATCATCCGCGCTGTTGACTGGAGTCCCAATGGGTGTTGCGTTGCGTGAAACGGCGTCAGCCGCGCGTCTTTAGACGGGTTGAAGTGTGTATTGAATGCTTCGCGACTGTTCAGTGACCGCGGTTGGAGGTGAGCGGTTGCCTTCTTCTTCTATAAATAGTGCCTTTGCCTCTCTGGTTTTTTCACATCTCTTGTTGTTCTCCACTGCTTGCTTTCTTCCTCTCCTTGCATTTCCACCATGGGCAAGAAACGCAAGCGCGAGCCGACTCCTCCGTCTGAGGACTTTGGCGACTCGGAATACTCAGAGGAGGAGTTCTCCTCTGAGTCTGAGGGGTCTCCAGCTCCCGTCCCTCCCCCAGCGTCGTCCGATGACTCGGACAACTCTCAGGGGATCGCCGCGGAGGTCTGGACTTACATCTGGGCCGTCGAGCGCTCCGGGCTCGCAGGCTCGGATGAGTCGGAGTACTCCTCGGACGAGGAGGACTTGTCCGAGGAGGACGGTGGCGGCGGTGGCGAAGGCGACGACGACGACGACGACGGAGGCGATGGCGGCGACGACGACGGTGACGGCGGCGACGGTGGCAGCAGGGGCGGCAGCGGCAGCAGCAGGGGCGGCAGCGGCGGCAGCAGCAGGGGCAGCAACAAGGCCAGTGGCTAGGTGCCACTGGTTTTTAAATATTAGTATAGATTAAAAGTAGTATAGTGAAATAATGTAGTAGTATTAGTAATGTAGAGTAGTATAGTGTAGCGTAGTAGTAGTCGTAGTAGCAGCAGTAGGGAAGTATCAACTCATAATGAGTTGATTTGTAAGTATTATTACTTCCCTTAATGAAGAATGACTTTGTCTCCTCCTGTGCCAGTTACTCTGCTTCGAAGTAAATCGATCTCTTATTTGTGAAGTTGATTCATTCGGAATAGTAACTAAATAACTCGGGCGTCATATCGCCGCTTCAGGGGTGATGGCCGAGCTATTATTGTCAATATTTGCGCGTTTGAAATAGAGTCCGAGTGGTGACGAGACCATGTCAGTGTCGGAATAACTGTTGACCACGTCGGCGCTCTTAGATGTGACAGCCGAGTGACCTGTGACAACGCCAGCGTTTTTTAGAGATAACCGTCGAGTGACTAAGGACATCGTCGACGCTTTAGAGATGGCCGCTGAGCGACTGAAGACATCGTCGGCGCTTTAGAGATAGCCGCCGAGCGACTGGAGACATCGCCGGCGCTTTAGAGATAGCCGCCGAGCGACTGGAGTCATCGTCGGTGCTTTAGAGATAACCGCCGAGCGACTGGAGTCATCGTCGGCACTTTAGAGATAAATGCCGAGCGACTGGTGATAACGTTAGCATCTTAGAAATGACAGCCGAGTTAAAACGGGCCACGTCGGCCACTTTGAGGATAATAGCCGAGTAACGATGTGGCACTCCGGGGTTTTGGAAGTAGCCGCCGGGTGACGACATGGCACGCTGGTGTTTTAGAAGTAACCGCCGGGTGCTGACTGGGCGCTTTTGGAGACGGTATCTGACTCAGGAATATCCCGCATATACTGCGCTTTCAGCCGCCTCTGCTTTCCGTGCCCTAGTTCTTGCTTTCCTGCCTCCAGATCCTCTCTGCAATTCGGCTCTCGCTCTGTTCGCCAGTAGAGTTGAGATGGTGCCCAAGAGAAAGGCCTCGAGTTCATCTGCTACGGTGATTCCTCCCATCGACCCCAACAGCCAGTTGCCTTTCGCAGGTAACCATATGTCTGTTGTCTCCGAGCCTGACCTTCTCCACCTCGTGTCCATCGGGGTCCTTCCCCCGAGGGAGCTTTGTTCTTGGCGGATTTGTCATGGGGTCACTGTCCCAACAGAGGATACCCATGAATCCGTGATTTATGTTCCTTTTCTTCTCCGCGGTCTCGCTCTCCCCATTTCTCCCTTTTTCCGCGGCCTCCTTGATTTTTATCGCCTTAACTTGACCCACCTGAATCCCAATTCTATTCTGCAAATTTCCATTTACGTTCATTTGTGCGAGGCTTTTCTTGGCGTCCTGCCACATTTTTGGTTGTGGAAGTACTTGTATCACTGTCGCCCTAGGATGGCCGGGGGGCAGCATCAGCTGGTTGGGGGTGCTAGTTTGGAGATGCGCCGTGGGAGGAAGACCGAGTATCTTGAAATCCCTCTCAAAGACAGTATCAAGGGATGGCGCTTGGAATGGTTTATTGTTGAGAACCATGGAAATTCTCTCCCCCCACGGTCGGGGAGACAGCCGGACATTCGCACTCCGAGTTGGACCGAGTCTCCCACGGATCAGGAGGTAGCTGAGGCGGGGCTTTGCTAGCTGAAGTTGGACTGCTGAAAGAAAGGGGTCTGACTGCTGAGGCTGTGGTTGCTGATTTTGTTTTCAAGAATATTCAGCCGTTGAAGGACAGGGCATACCCGGCTTATCTGTACCGAGGTCTAGCTGACTCAACTCAGGTTACCAATAGGAAAATTCTCTCTGTAGACTTGGTGAACCGACTTCAGATGATTCTTAGAGGCAAGGTATCAAATATTGGTGCCCCAGTGGCATACTCAGCATGGAACCTGCCTCCTCCCAAGGTCTTCACTCTTTTTGTGTCGAATCCACCTATCACTGTTGGGACCATGCTTTGTCGCCGAAGGTCCTGCAGGAAGAAACAAGTTTCGGTTGAAGTTGTCTGTACGTAATGCCGAAGGGTGTTGTCCATGAAGCTTCAGAATTACAAACCGACTTAAGGATAGAATGACCTTTTAGTCCATAAGAGTTTGAGTCGATGTTGTAAACTTTTATGAGGGGTATGATTGTAATTATTCACAAGCTGTGTCTTGCGCCTATAAATAGTGAACAGTATTCCGATACTGTTCACGCATTCCTGTAATTGCAAAAGCATCATTTGGGAATTATTGCTTGTCAAGGCGAAGGTATAATCATACCTTAAACATTGTATTCAAGATAAATATGTGAATGGTGTCATTTATCTCCAACATATCTATCTTTAATGTTTTACATTTTACATCGTTTTATGTTGTTTTCGTCACCTTCGTAATATTATGTTTACATCCTTCGTCCGAAGTTCATTAAACCCTTGAGGAGATAATGCTTCAGCGGACGAAGGGTGTTTAATATTTAACATCTTCGTGTTGCCTTGTTCTTGATTCATAGCATTTGAGAACAAGTCTCCAACATTGACGCCCACCTCCGGTCAACACACTTCCACTTTTTTGAGCTGATGGCTTCGTTCAACGATCAAGCTGGACCTGCTTCGGCCCCGAAGCTGGTGCTCCCGATAACAGGTGGTTCATGCTCAGAGCCAGCCAACAAAAAGCAAAAGAAGGAAGCACAGAGAAGGGTACAGCATGTTGGGGTGCAAGGACCCTTCATCAAGTCAAGATGGTCTCACATTCCAATTACCTTCTCTCAAGAGGATCTTCAACTCAAGGATTACCCACACAATGATGCTATGGTTATCTCTTATGTGATCAAAGGATTTCTGGTCCATAATGTTTTGGTTGACACAGGCAGCGCAGCTGATATCATATTTGCTAAAGCTTTCAGACAAATGCAAGAGCCCGAAGACAAGATCCATGATGCTACGCACCCTCTTTGTGGCTTCGGAGGACGGCAAATTGTAGCACTTGGGAAGATTACCATGCCAGTAACCTTCAGATTTGTTAACAACACAAGGACTGAACAAATTGTGTTTGATATTGTTGACATGGAGTATCCTTACAATGCTATCATTGGTCGCGGTACTCTCAATGCCTTTGAAGCAATTCTTCACCCAGCTTACCTTTGCATGAAGATACCTTCGGACCAAGGGCCTATTGCTATTCATGGAAGTCAGGAAGCTGCCAGAAGGGCCGAAGGAAATTGGACAGATTCAAAAGCAATCCATAATATAGATGGAGCTGAGGCCTATGAGCAATACAAGTTCAGAAGGGAAAAAGCTGCTTCAGCTGACCAGCCGAAGCCCATGCTCTTATGTGAGGATATAGGAGATCAGAAGGTGCTATTGGGATCTCAATTGTCTGAAGAGCAGGAAAAAACCTTGATAAGGTTTCTGTTCAACAATAAAGATGTTTTTGCTTGGTCAGCTAATGATCTTTGTGGAGTTAACAGGGATGTTATTGAGCATTCGCTCAATGTCAATCCATCCTTTAGACCCAGAAAGCAGAGGCTTCGAAAGATGTCTGATGACAAGGCCGAAGGTGCTCGGAATGAAGTGAAAAGACTTCTTAGTGCCAGAGTTATTAGAGAGGTAAAATACCCAGAATGGTTGGCTAACACTGTTATGGTGAAGAAGGCCAATGGTAAATGGAGAATGTGTATTGATTTTACTGACCTCAATAAGGCTTGTCCGAAGGACGAGTTTCCATTGCCAAGGATAGATTCCTTAGTCGATGCAGCAGCTTCGTCAGAGCTTATGAGTTTGCTGGATTGCTATTCAGGCTATCATCAAATCTGGATGAAGAAGAAGGACGAACCGAAAACCAGCTTCATAACCCCTAGTGGGACATATTGCTACCTTCGGATGCCTGAGGGGCTTAAAAATGCTGGAGGAAGCTTCAGCAGAATGACAGCGAAGGTTCTCCATTCTCAGATAGGCAGGAATGTACTAACTTATGTTGATGACATCATTGTAAAAAGCACGAAGCAAGATAACCACATTGCTGATTTACAGGAGACTTTCGCTAATTTTAGATAGGCTGGTTTAAAGCTGAATCCAGAAAAATGTGTCTTCGGAGTAAAGAAGGGGAAATTTCTTGGTTGCTTAGTTTCAACAAAGGGAATTGAGGCTAATCCAAGTAAAATCGAAGCTATACTTCGAATGGAGCCACCAAGTACAAAAAAGGGGGCTCAAAGATTGACGGGGAGGCTGGCATCTCTCAACAGATTCATATCCAGATCAGCAGAGAGAAACTTACCATTCTTCGAAGTCTTTCAATGGGGACCAGTTCAACAGAAAGCCTTCGAAGAGTTGAAGCAATATTTGATAGATCTAACAACATTAACTCCACCAACGCCAGGGGCTCCTTTGTTATTATATGTGGCAGCTTCGCACTCAGCGGTAAGTGCAGCACTTGTCCAGGAGAAGCTTGAAGGCCAAGTTAAGAGGCAGGCACCAATATATTTCGTATCCGAGGTTCTTAGTTTATCGAAGAAAAATTATACAGAATTGGAGAAGGTACTATATGCTGTTTTGATGGCCTCCAAGAAGCTTCGACATTATTTTCAAGCTTACAATATAATTGTTCCTTCTTCGCAACCTCTGAAGGATATTATGAGAAACCGAGAAGCTACTGGAAGGATTGGAAAATGGGCTGCCGAGCTCAATGAATTTTGTATTGATTATGTTCATAGATCCTCGATTCAGTCCCAGGCGTTGGCAGACTTCATTGCTGACTGGACGCCAGGGGCTCAGGAGGAAGAAACAAATAAAGATGCCGAAGCATGGACAGTGTTTTGCGATGGGTCTTGGGGAACCTTCGGAGCAGGAGCGGCTGCTGTGTTGGTTTCACCTTCCAAAGTTAAAACTTGTTATGCGGCACGACTTGATTTTAGTTGCACAAATAATATCGCTGAATATGAAGCTCTGCTCTTGGGTCTTCGGAAGTTAAAGGCAATGGGAATCAGAAGGGCCATTCTTAAAACTGATTCTCAAGTTATTTCTGGTCATGTTGACAAGAGCTATAAAGCAAGAGACCCGAAGCTTGAAAAGTATCTAGATACAGTCCAAAGGATTGAGGGTTCCTTCGAAGGTTTCTCTGTCAAAAATATTCCTCGTGGAGAAAATGAATACGCTGATCTATTGGCCAAGTCAGCAGGCCAGGGGCTGCCTATACCTTCGGAAGTATTTTTCGAAACAATAAAAGCACCTTCGGTCGACCTTCTTGAAAGAGCAATCCTTAATATATCCCCTGTTTATAGCGAGGATTGGAGAACTGAGATCGTCTCTTTCCTTCAGGGTAACTTTCTTTCAGACGACGAAGCTTATAACAGGAGAATAGAAGCAAGAGCTCGACCATATGTCATAATAGAAGGGGAGTTATACAAGCGTGGGGTCTGTTCCCCATTGCTCAAGTGTTTATCCAGATCCGAAGGTATAGAATTAATAAAGGAAATACATGCAGGCCTGCGTGGATCTCACATTGGATCTAGGCCCTTGCTTGGGGAAGTTTTTTGCCAAGGATTTTATTGGCCAAAGGCAGCTTCGGATGCAGCGGATATAGTCCAAAAGTGCGAAGGTTGTCAGAAATGTGCAAGAGATCAAAAACAACCTTCGTCTTTAACTCAATTAATACAACCCACTTGGCCGTTGCAGAGGTGGGGCCTTGATTTGCTAGGCCCATTACCACCAGCACAGGGGAACTTAAGATATGTGGTAGTGGCAGTGGAGTATTTTTCCAAATGGATTGAGGCAAAGCCCTTAGCCACAATAACTTCATTTACTATTCAAAAGTTTTTCTGGCAGAACATTGTTTGTCGCTTCGGAGTGCCGAAGGCCATTACTGTGGACAATGGGACACAATTTGATTCTGAAGCCTTCAGAGAATTTTGTGATCAAATTGGCACGAAGATCCATTTTGCATCAGTTCGACACCCAGAGTCAAATGGACTTGTCGAAAGAGCCAATGGGATCATAATGACAGGAATAATGAAGTCAATCTTCAACCAGCCCAGGGGAAAATGGCCTGACGAGCTAATCAAAGTGGTATGGAGCCATAATACAACCGTGTCAAGGTCAACAGGTTTTATGCCCTTTAAACTATTGTTCGGCGACGAAGCAATAACCCCAGAAGAGGCCAAAGCAGGATCAATAAGGATAGTAGCTTCGGCAGAAGGCAAAGACGAAGCTGATTGCTCTGTAGAAAAAGATGCTATTGAAGGGATCAGACTTCAAGCTGTGGAAAACGTCAATAAATATCAAGCTGAAACAATAAAATGGCATGACAGAAAAGTCAAGCTGAAGAACATTGAACCAGGACACTTGGTACTTCGAAGAGTAGCCAACCCTGAGACAGCAGGCAAATTATAGCTGAAGTGGGAAGGCCCCTTTTTGGTAGTATCTTCGTCAAGACCCGGCTCCTACAGATTGAAGGATATGGACGGTAACGACATTCCTAGATCATGGAATGCGGATGAGCTTCGACGATATTATGTTTAGCTTGATGTAATTTTTTATATTCTTTTTCGTGGCACCCTTTTCCTTTCCAAAGGGGGAGAAAGGTTTTTAATGGGGCCACAGCATGTAATTTTCCTTATTTCAATTTTATGAGAGTGATATCCCCCAAAAAATGTAAATGTAAATGCAAAAGCAAAAAGAAAAAGAAGCAGGGAGAAGCTCAAAAGTCGTTCCTAAGGGAATGCAGGGCTTACAGCGAAAAATAAGCGCTGATTCCGCTGAAAGTAAAAGGCGAAGAAGCTCCTAAGGGAGGCTTACAACGAAAAATAAGCGCTGATTCCGCTGAAAGTAAAAGGCGAAGAAGCTCCTAAGGGAGGCTTACAACGAAAAGTCAACGCTGAAGGACTATGATTATATATTTTTTGACATTCATTTGCACAATACATCTCATCATGTCATTTGCATTCATAAACATGCATTTAGACATATGTAGAATCATCATTATATCGCACAAAAACACAGATGCTTCGGCGATGAGGAAAAACTCGAAGGAAAATTTTTACGCTTTGTTGTGTACGAAAAGAAGGGAAGGTGTGTTTTGCCTTCGGCTCAAAAGAGAAGTTTCGTCCACAGCAAAGCAGCTTGTACGCAGACAGCAGAAACAAAATATATTACAAGGTATGTACAAATTTACATAAGTTGTTCCATAACTATATTACAAAAGTTTCTCCAGAATTTTTGCAGGAAAGTATATTGTAAACAACTATCAAGCTGCAGGCTAGGCTTCGTCAAACTTCAACTTCGTCATTCTCCAGCTTCGTCATCCTGTGTATATAAAACAACAAAATAAGAAAGGTGCAAATTTCAAGGAGAAGGTAAAGGTAACAAAAATAGGTTTCTTACCGGCTTAATATGACTTCGAGCTTCGTCACCCGCCATTTTTCGCCCGCCACTTACCCAGATCTGGGTCATGAATCTATTCCCAATGCTTCGGGCTAGGCTTGGGATATCTATCAGATCTGATGCTGATAAGCTAAAGTTTGGTCTGTTCACAATATTGCCATGTGTGCAGCCAGCCTTCAGAAAAGCGGTGGCTGTGCGTCAAGGGCATCAACCTCGCCTTCAATATATTCTAACATGCTGGGCAGATTATCAGCTGAAGGTGTAAATTTTGCAGAGCTGGCTCCGACAAAATGAAACACATCCTTCAGCCGTTGCACGCATCGGCTGCCGAAGCTAAGGCATTTCTCTTGAAGTTCTTTAAAGGATTTCTGCAAAATTGAATTTTTATCCACCTCAGTTTTCAGCCTTGCTTCGAGATATTTCTTTTCTTGCTCAAATTTTTCTGACTGTTGGAGCAGTTCATTCTTTAAGCTGTTATTCTCAGTTTGGACTTCAGCCAAAGAACCCTCCATAGTCTGAATAACAAAATCTTTCTTTTCTAATGCACCTTCGTGCTCTTTGACCATCATTTCAAGATCTTGGATGGTGAAATCCTTCTTTTTCAAATCAGCTTCGTAATTTTCAACTTTTTCAGCCAAATTTTGGATGATGGCTTTATTCTTCTCTTCTTCGAGATCTTGTTGCATTTTTAGAACTTTACTTAACAGTATGCTCTGTCGAAACGATCTTCGTTAGAAAACAACCTAAAAAGATAATAATAATAATAAAATAACAAAAATATTTGTTACCTTGAAGTTAGCATAAAGCAAACTTCCGGCGATATGGTGCCGTTGGTAACGGCAGAGGTCCACTTCCAGCTTCGGCAAGCCAATGTTTTTGCAGAGAGTTCTAACAATTTTAGCTTCGCTGCGGTTTCGAAGGCACCTCAGTTTTCCTTCATTAACCCCACCAAATAGTGTAGCCCCTGGCTTATATCCGCAGGCTATGGCACATCTTTTAAGCTCTGCTTTTTCAGCGTCTGTCAGCTCTTGCCCAAGTAGATCTTGAAATTCAAAATCTTCACCCTCCAAAATGTCTTCAGCTTGTTTTTTCCCCCTTTTTAGTGCCTGTTCTCGCCGCGGCCACAGCAGATTCTTCCTCAGTCATTTTTAAGAGTATGTTATCAATGACTTCAAGTGTCTCGTCTAGATTCAGATCTTCTGCGGCTTCAGATTCAACTCTGGCAGCTTCGGCTGCGCCAGTTTCAGCTTCGGAGGTTTCCGCTCTGGTGGTGGTTTCGGCTGTGGCGCCCTTAGCTTCGGCAGTTTCGGCAGTCTGGTCAATAGCAATTCTTGATGCCGGTGTCGACAACGGTGTCCCATGAATTACATCTGCTATTTGAATAATCCTTCGTTTTTTCGGCAGTGCAGGACCTTCTTCTGCCGAAGCTGCCTTGTCCTTCTGAAAAAACTTCGTCAGTTCCAACGACAGCGGACTTAGCTTCACAGGCAAGGGTTCAGTCATTACCTTCATAATCTCTTCTACTTCAACAGCAGAAGGCGTTGCAGGAGTATCTTCTTCTCGAACCAACGATCTTGGTTCTGGAGATGTAGTTTTCCTCTTTCCTCCAGTGGCCACCTTCGGCTCAGGATTCAATTCTTCAGGGCTAAGTTTTTCAGAATCTCCCCTTTTCTTTTTGGTTACCTTGGCAACCTCTTCGTCAGCAGCGCTGGAAATTCTTTTTCGCTTTGGGCCTCCAGCATCTCCGCCCAGGCGATCATAATCAGCATATTCAAAACCTATGGCATCGAGCACCCTGTTCAGCCTTCGCTTCGGCCGAGTGCCGAAGGCTGCTGTCATTAGCTGGTCCTCTTTTTTGGAATAATTTCCAAGGATTTCATTACTCATTACTTCAATTGTATCAAGCCATTCTTGACAGGGCGTTTTAAAATATTTCTTAAACCTATAATAATAGGGTAGTCGGACAAGCTCCCCTTCTTTCTTTTCTCCTTTTAGCTTCGGCATAGTTCATTCCTTCATGGTCGGAAACACTCTGAAGGCCAGAAATTCTTGCACTAGATCTCTAGTGCCACTGTGTTCTGCAATAATTTTGAATTCAGCCAGTGCGGCCCAAGTTGGACCTTCAGTTGTCATTCTACAACGAGGTCTTGTCTCTCCGAAGATCAGTTCAAGAGGGCTCTGTACTAGCTTCTCTCTATCTTCGTCAACTTTAACATAAAACCATTCTGACTTCCACCCTGCCGGCCATTTGCTTCAGTAGCTAATCACAGGAAATTTTGTGGTCTTCCGATAGGCAAAATTGTAACAACCAAAATTTTCATGCAACCCATCTTTCCTGGCCTTTGTCTGGTAATGCAGCTCATGCACTCGACAAAAGCTGTCGGCAAACGGATCAACCGCCTGGCTTCGGAGAGCCCAGATATAAATGCTAAGCCTGACAATGGCGTTAGGAGTCAGTTGGTGAAAATAGATCCCAAACCTTTGCAGCACATCAGAAATCATTCTATTCAAAGGAAATCTCAACCCAGCCTTTAAAAAACTCTTAAAAATAACTATTTCATCCTTTTCCGGCTTCGGGGTAGTCTCCTCTCCCCCGAAGCGAAGTAGCTTCTTCTCATCTTCTCTGAAATAGCCCGCCTTTACCATCTTGGAGAAATCCGCCTTGGAGATAGTCGACTTCCCGAAGTCCAAATGACTAGGCTTGCTCGGTACTGCGATATGGTAATCATCATCAGGATCAGCTTCCTCAATATCTCCTCGTTCTGCTTCGGCAGCAACTTGTTCTGTTTCGGCAGCAGTTTCGGCAGTAGGGATTCTTTCTAAAGTCACCAATCCGGATCGCTGCATTGCTTCGGAGATAGGAACAGTCTCTGCACCTTCGACTTCACCTCCCTCACGCTCAACTCTAGCAGTAGAGCGTAATCTGGCCATCCAATTCTAAATTTCTTGAAAGATTTCTCGGGAACTAAATAACCTCTTCTCCTGACGAAGCTTTTCTTCTGACGAAGCAGGCACCAAATTGGAGCTTCGTCTGAATCCGGGAGTCGAGCTTCGGCTATGGTTAAAAATTTTGGCAGCAAAACAGTGTAATAGCAATGAATGCTGTGGTAACTTTACACCTACCGGTCTGTTTATATAGTGTTGCAGGAAGGAAGGTGAATCGTCGGGAATTTTTACACCAGGCAAACGCTTGCTCGCACCCGCTGAACGGTGGACCGTAAAAACCAGAATAGTGAACTCGCATGGTGGAACCGCTACGCGCTCGAAAGCTGTATCGTTTCTCGACAACGAGCTCAGGGAAGGTGTTTTTCGGACCTTCGGCTTCCTGAAGCCTGAGAGACTTTTTTCACGGATCAAGCTCGTTACGAAAAACGATCTAGCACCGCGAAGGGGCTATTGTTGGGACCATGCTTCATCGCCGAAGGTCCTGCAGGAAGAAACAAGTTTCGGTTGAAGTTGTCTGTACGTAATGCCGAAGGGTGTTGTCCATGAAGCTTCGGAATTACAAACCGACTTAAGGATAGAATGACCTTTTAGTCCATAAGAGTTTGAGTCGATGTTGTAAACTTTTATGAGGGGTATGATTGTAATTATTCACAGGCTGTGTCCTGCGCCTATAAATAGTGAACAGTATTCCTATACTGTTCACGTATTCCTGTAATTGCAAAAGCATCATTCGGGAATTATTGCTTGTCAAGGCGAAGGTATAATCATACCTTAAACATTGTATTCAAGATAAATATGTGAATGGTGTCATTTATCTCCAACATATCTATCTTTAATGTTTTACATTTTACATCGTTTTATGTTGTTTTCGCCACCTTCGTAATATTATGTTTACATCCTTCGTCCGAAGTTCATTAAACCCTTGAGGAGAAAATTCTTCAGCGGACGAAGGGTGTTTAATATTTAACATCTTCGTGTTTCCTTGTTCTTGATTCATAGCATTTGAGAACAAGTCTCCAACAGTCGCTGATGGCGGTTTGGGCCTTAGAGTGCGACCCTCTGCCGAAGAAGTTAACACTTTGGTTGCCTCGCTCGGGGAAATTCCTGATGACGAACGGCAAGTCCACTTTGAGGTGCCTTTGGATCCTAGTGACGCAGAAATAAGTGCTATGCTTGATTTGCTGGCTGAGGACTCTCCTGATGCTGCTCCTGCCGGGACATTGGTGGTGGCGCCTCTCCCAGAAGCTAGTACAACTTTGGATATTCAGAAGCCTGCCAGTGCTCGCCCGAGACGCCCTTGCCGAGCCAATCAACTTGATCCTTCTGCTGATGAGCAGAAAAAGAAAAAGAGACGTCTTCGGCAAGTATCTAGTTTGGATCGGGGCGCTGGTCCTTCGGTTCCTGCTGCTGAGGAGGTTCCCGTGCCTGAATTTACTGACGCTGACCCCAATGGGTGTACTCCATCTGTCGCTGATCCCAATGGGTGTGTTGCTTGTGTTGCTGATGAAGACGACAGGGAGGAAGAAAATGAGGTCCCTCTGACTCGGAAGAACAGTCGGCAGTATATTGTCAGTGGGGAAAGTAGTGGGGTTCCTTCTCCTGCTCTGTCAGCTCTTGTTGGTCTACAGGAGTTATCTCTGGCAAACTTTGATCAGACTCTAGAAGATATGGTTCCAGAGGACCTATTATCAGAGTCAGCGGATGATGGTGTGATGGAGGTTTGTGCTGATGTGCTCGATGCTGGGTTGAGGTCATCCCGCGCCTCATCGACCTTAGAGCGCGGTCTTGAGGGTCAGGAGACTGACTTGGATCATCCTGGTCCCATGGAAGTAACTGAGGGGCCTTCAGCCTTAGAGGCGGCTACTGCAGAGAACCTGGCCCTCAAGGATGGTGTTGACGTTTACCCAGCCCCCGAGGGTGTTGCCGAGGGTGACTCGGCTCGGGTGGGAAGTGCAAGCCACTGCCCAGCCCCCGAGGGTATTGCCGGAGATGATCCGGCTCACGTGGGTAGCGCAAACTATGACCCAGCCCCTGAGGGTGTCCGAGCGGGGTCTCCCTCTTGTACTTCCATGGACGTTCATGTGGGATCGCCTCCACACTCCGGCTGCATGGTGGTAGCCCAAGCTTTGGACCAGGGAGTCGCTTTAGAGGGCAGCGTCCCCACTGGCCAAGTTTTGAGCTCTGTTGATGGCACTGGGTTGGTTCCCGCTGGTTTGTTGCAAGCTGCTTCGGGTGGTGACCTTACGCCTGGTCATCAATTGATCTCTCACGATTTGGGAGTCCCTTCGTTCTTCTTCAATCTCCAGGTACTGTGATATATTCTGTCCTGACTTTTGCATCATATGAACTGTTGTCATTACACTCATCTGTTCTCCTTATCAGGCTTTGGTGGACGGGATGGCTAGCCAGCTGAGGTTGCAGGGTGCTTCTGTTCCAGAAGGAGCTTTGTCTCTTGCACGTTGGAATCCGGTGTTACTTCAACATCGTGTCTCTGACTTGGAGGCGACCAATGTTGGTTAGTGCTTTTTTGCTTCTCTTTGTCTTCATTATTGAACTGCCTTACACTCTGACCCTTTTTGTTTGATTGTCTCCTGCTAGATATGACTCGGCAAATTTCCACTCTTGAAGAAAAACATTCTCGAGATCAGGCTGAGTTGGTCCAGCGGTGCTCTGATTTTGAAGAAAAGTATTCTCAAAGCCAGACTGAACTAGCCCAGGTCTCTGCTGCCCTAGATGACGCCAATGCACTGAGCTCTTCCCTTCGCGCTCAGCTTGATTCTGAAAAGGTCACTTATGAAACTGTGCTTTGCATTGCTGTGTTCCTATTGCTTGTTTGATGTTTGTAGGAGTTGATTCTTGTTTGTAGGAAGAAAAACATGTCCTTGCTGCGTCCCGTGACAATCTTGACAGACTGTATCGCGACTCTAGCAACTCGTTGACCATCCTGGAGAGGAGTCATCGCTTCTCCATGGAGGAGTTAGATAATCTTCGCTGTAGGCTGCAGGAATCCATGGATGACGTGATCCGTCTCAGGCAGTTGATATCGGCTAAGGATGCTACTATCAAAGAACTCCGTGCTTCCAAGAAATCCATCGCTCAGGAGCTAGAAACCGCTCAATTGGCTGTCAAGGTTGCTGAAGAAACTTCCATTACTCTGAGAGCCCAGCGCGACAGAGCCATGGATAAGGCCATTCAGGCGGGACGAATCTTGATGAGGAGACCCGGCGTGGTTGTTCCTGAAGATATAAGGGCTGACGTGAATGCTGCTCCTGATTCCTCAAGTCGCCCTTCCTCGTCGGTTGCTCCTGAGAAAGATATCGCGAAATAGAGAAATATTTTGCGTGCTTTGAGCGCGCGGTTAGCATGGTCGGATATTTGCTAGAGGACACCGGTTCGGCATTTGAATGATATTGCTACTCTCCTATTGTTTTAGAATTCAACAGTACATAAATTTGCAGTAGTAAAATACTGAGTGATGGCTTTGAGACTTGTTTACGGGGTATAGAAGTCACCCCTATATGAGTAATCGTAAACATGCGAGATCGCCTTAAGCCGTTACTAACTTAAATCGATTGCTTTTGTTTGTAGGGTGTAGTGGTCACCCTGAGCTAAGTAAGCGCGAGCATGTTGCACTGCCTTAAGTCGTTGCCGACTTAAGCCGATTGCTCCGTTAGCGGGGCGTAGTGGTCACCCCGAGTTAGGTAAGCGTGGGCATGTTGCACCGTCTTAAGTTGTTGCCGACTTAAGCCGATTGCTCCGTTAGCAGGGCATAGTGGTCACCCCGAGTTAAGTAAGCGTGAGCATGTTGCACCGTCTTAAGTCTTTGCCGACTTAAGCCGATTGCTCCGTTAGCGGGGCGTAGTGGTCACCCCGAGTTAGGTAAGCGTGAGCATGTTGCACCGTCTTAAGTCGTTGCCGACTTAAGCCGATTGCTCCGTTAGCAGGGCATAGTGGTCACCCTGAGTTAAGTAAGCGTGAGCATGTTGCACCGTCTTAAGTCTTTGCCGACTTAAGCCGATTGCTCCGTTAGGAGGGCATAGTGGTCACCCTGAGTTAAGTAAGAATGCACGTCCGTCATGAGCAAATTGAGTACTCTTGAAGCCTTTTTTATTGATGACATATTTCCCATTTTATAGAGTACATTGTCGTCCCGGTAGCTTTTGAAATTCAGCTAGGGGTAAAACTTCCTGAGGTGTTCTATATTCCAAGAGTTCCCGATTCCTGTGCCATCCATCTGAGTGAGACGATATGACCCCGGCCGAGTGACTTCTGCTACTATGAATGGTCCTTTCCATAAGGGCGACAACTTGTGCCGTCCCTCCCCCGTTAGAATTCGGCGGAGGACGAGATCTCCCACTGAGAAGGATCGTTGTCGCACGGCCTTGTCGTGATAGCGTCTCAGAGTCTGCTGGTATCGTGCTGATTGAATTACTGCATTCAGCCGTTCTTCTTCAAGTACATCAATGTCCTCCATCCTAGTAGCTTCGGCTTCTACTATGCTTTCGAAGACCAACCTCGGCGCCCCGAACTTGAGATCGGCGGGTAATACTGCCTCTGACCCATAGACCATGAAGAAAGGAGTGTTTCCATGTAGAGCTCGGCTAGGTTGGGTTCTTAGGCTCCAAACGACGTAGGGCAATTCCCTTATCCACTTTCCTGCGAACTTTTCATTCTTTTCGAAGACCCTTTTCCTGAGTGCCTCCAGTATCATCCCGTTAGCTCGCTCAACCTGCCCGTTGGCCCTCGGGTGTGCTACCGAAGCATACTTGATCTGAATGCTCTTTTGCTCGCAGAAATCGAAGAATTCTGAACTTGTGAAGTTGGATCCTAAGTCAGTCATGATATTGTTTGGTATTCCGAATCTGAATATTATGTCTTGTATGAATTCCACGGCTTTAGCCGAGGTTAAAGAAGCAATGTGTTTGAACTCTATCCATTTAGTGAATTTGTCGATTGCTACCAGTACATGAGTGTATCCTCCTTGAGCTTTCTTGAAAGGTCCAATCATATCCAGTCCCCAGCATGCGAAGGGCCAAGTTACTGGTATGGTCTGCAATTGCTATGCTGGTAGATGTTGTTGCTTTGACAAGTACTGGCAAGCTTCGCACCTCTGAACTAACTCGGCTGCATCGCTTTTCGCTGTTGGCCAATAGAATCCTGACCTGAAGGCCTTCCCGACTAGTGTCTTGGATGCTGCGTGTATTCCACATTGCCCAGCATGGACCTCATCCAGAAGTCGCTTCCCAGTAGATGAGAGAATGCACTTCATGAGGACGCCTGATGCACCCCTTCTGTATAATGTTTCCCCAATGAGTGTGTAGTGGGCTGACTGTCTGGCGATCCGCTCGACTGCATTTTTGTCATCTGGTTCCTCTTCATTCTTTATATATCTGATGATCAGCCTTCTCCAGTCATCAGAGTCTGACTCGGGTTGATCCACGATATTACATTCTTCTGCTTGATCCATTGAGATGCTCGGCTGTAGTATTTCTTGCACAAAGACTCCGGGTGGGACCTAAGTTCGATCGGATCCTAGCTTGGACAATACGTCGGCTGCGGTGTTTCGATCCCTTTCTACATGATGAAATTCCAGGCCTTCGAATTTGTCTTCTAGTTTTCGGATGGCAGTGCAGTATTTTCCCATTGAATCACTCGAACAGTCCCACTCTTTGTTTATCTGGCTTATGACTACCAGAGAATCTCCATATACCATCAGTCTCTTGATGCCTAATGATATAGCGATGTTCAGTCCATGGATCAGAGCTTCATATTCGGCTGCGTTGTTAGAGGCTGGAAATAGCAACTGGAGGGCATATTTGAGGTGCTCGCCTCCAGGTGCGGTGAAGAGAATTCCTGCACCTGCTCCCTGCAGCTTCAACGAGCCATCAAAATACATTCGCCACACTTCTGTAATCTCTGGGTTATCTGGTACTTGCTGTTCAATCCACTCTGATACGAAGTCAACCAATGCTTGAGTTTTGATGGCAGTGCGAGGTCGAAATTCGATGTCATGAGACCCCAGTTCACAGGCCTACTTGGCTATTCGGCCAATGGCTTCCTTGTTGTGAAGAATATCCCCTATCGGAAAACCAGTGACTACTATGACTTTGTGGTCGTCGAAGTAGTGACGTAGCTTGCGGGCGGTTAGAAGTACAACATATAATAGCTTCTGAACTTGAGGATACTTTTTCTTCGAGGGACCCAGAACTTCACTAATGAAATAAACAGGATGTTGCACTGGGTAGGCATGTCCTTCTTCTGCTCGCTCGACTACCAACGCGGTGCTTACCACGTGAGTCGTGCAAGAAATATACAGCAGCAGATCTTCAGCTGGTTGAGTTGACGTGGCTCGTCGTGGCGGCTTCAGTACTGGTGGCGTCGTCAAGAATTTTTTTAGTGCATCTAGGGCTTCCTGTGCTTCTGAAGTCCACTGAAACTTATCCACTTTCTTGAGTAGCTTGTAAAATGGTAAACCTTTTTCTCCCAGCCTGGATATAAATCTGCTCAGAGCTGCCATACATCCGGTAAGTCGCTGAACCTTCTTTTGTGATCGTGGTGCCTCCATTTTCATGATAGCTTCAATTTTATCCGGATTAGCTTCAATTCCCCGGTGGCTGACAATAAATCCGAGTAACTTTCCTGCTGGTACCCCAAAAACACATTTTTCGGGATTAAGCTTCCACCGATACCGCCGTAGACTGTTGAAAACCAGCTGCAAGTCTTCGATGAAGTTTTCTGAGTTCTCTGTTTTGATTACCACATCATCTACGTAGGCTTCCACATGCCTGCCCCAGTGATCGGCTAAGCATGTTTGAATGGCTCTCTGATAAGTCGCTCCAGCGTTTTTGAGGCCGAACGGCATGGAGGTATAACAGAAAGCACCAAACGGAGTGATGAACGCTGTTTTTTCCTCGTCTTCCTTCGCCAAGCTGATCAGATGGTCCGGAATAGCAATCCAGGAAAGACAGCACAGAACATCCAGCGGTGGAGTCTACCACCTGATCTATCCTTGGGAGCCCGAAGGGATCCTTTGGACAATGTTTGTTGAGATCAGTATAGTCGACGCACATGCGCCAATCCACTTTATTCTTTTTTAGTACAAGAACAGGGTTGGCTAACCACTCGGGATGTAACATCTCTCTGATAAACCCAGCCGCGACCAAGCGGGCCAGCTCAGCGCGAATGGCCTCTCTCTTGTCGGGCGTGAAACGACATAGTTTTTACCGGATCGGCCTTGCCTAGGGATAGACCTTCAGTTTGTGCTCGACCAGTTCTCTCGGGACTCCCGACATATCCGCAGGTTGCCATGCGAATACGTCTCGGTTGTCTTGCAGAAACCGGACCAGCGCGCCTTCCTATTTATTGTCCAGGCTGGAGCTGATGGTGGCAGTTTTGCGCTCATCAGCGAATCCAAGGTTGATTCTTTTGGTTTCCTTAGTCGGTCGCATAGAGGTCGCGGCTTGAGCTTCATTCGCTGGTGTGGTAAGGTCTTCCTCAGGCTTAGAGTTTGCCTGGATCGAAGAAGTCGCCGACGGTTTGGTGGTGAGGGCCGCCTGGATGGCCACTCGGAAACATTCTGCGGCGCCTTGGAGGTCAGCACGCACAGTTATGATTCCTTGTGGTCCCGGCATCTTCAATATCATGTACGTGTAATGCGGAATGGCCATGAATTTTACCAATCCCGGCCTCCCGATGATGGCGTTGTACCCGCAGTCGAAATTCGCCACTTCGAACCTCAGGAACTCGATTCTGTAGTTCTCCAGAGTTCCGAAGGTGACGGGCATGTAGATGTGGCCCAGCGGATATTCCCCTTCAGTCGGCGCGATGCCGAAGAAAGGAGTGTCTGACTTGTGGAGTTCTTTGAGGTGAACTCCCAAGCCTCAGAGTGTCCGGGGGAAAGTGACGTTGATGCTGCTCCCCCCGTCCACTAACACCTTCTTCACCCTGCTCTCTCGGATCACCGGATCGACGAGGAGCGGGTATTTGCCTGGGTGGTCGAAGTTGAGCCATTGGTCCGCCCGAGTGAAGGTAATCGGGTGCTCCGACCATCGGTACGGAGCGGGGGGACCGGTGGTTGCTACTAGTATTTGGCGATCGTTGAGCTTTTGTTGTCTTCTGTTCTCCTGCGATCCGTGTCCGCCGAAGATGACGTTGACCTCCCTGTCAACGCGCGGGAAAGCTCCTCCTCCTCCCTCCTCCTGCTGCTGGGGTTGTCGTGGTTCTTCTGGTCCTCCCCACGGCGGAGGAGGAGGTAGAGGTTGGAAGGGTCGGCCATGCCCGACGGAGTGTTTGAAGTCCCTGCAGTTCCGAAGAGTGTGGCGCATGTCCTTGTGGTACGTGCACTAGGCGTCGAGGATGTCGTCCAGCGTACGTTTGCCTCCGCGAGGTCCTCCCCGGGCGCGAGAGGCAGGTGGTCCGGCGGCGTGCACTTCTTCGTGAGGTCTCTTCTCCCAGCGTTTGTCAGGTTGCTGGTTCGCGTCGCGTTGTGGTGCTGCTGGTGCGGGCTTCGCTCCCCCGATGAGGTCCTAGGCTCGCTCGTCGGCGGTGATGTAGAGGTCGGCTTCCCGGAACAGCTCCTCGGAGGTAGTTGGCGCCTTCTGCAATATGGCTCGGACGAAGGCCGAGTCATTGGATCCTCTGTAGAAGTCCTCGATCATGGCCGCCTCCGTGACTTCGGGGATACAATTTCTCATGGTCTGGAACCTTTTGAGGTATGACCGGAGAGTTTCGTCCCCCCGGCGCTTGATGGATTTGAGGTCCCATGGTTGTGCTGGTTTGTCGGAGAGGGACTGAAAGTTGGCGGTGAAACGTCGGCTGAAATCGCTCCAGTCGTCGATGCAGTGCCGGGGTAGATGTCGTAGCCATTGTAGCGTGTCTTGCCCGAGGACAATGGGTAAGTATGCAGTCATTACGTCTTCGGATGCTCCGGCGGCTCGAGCGGCGGTGGTGTAGACGGCTAGCCAGCTTCCTGGATCCTGTTTAGGTTCATACTTGTCGACATTGGATACCTTGAAGTTAGGGGGCCACTGAATGGCCCTAAGGCATGGAGTAAGGGCGGACACTCCACATGTGTCCTCCTGTCGTCGGGGATGATGTCTGTCCCGGGAGGGGAGTAGTTGTTGAGGTTCCTCGACCGTCCCCGGGTAGTACCGCCAGTCGAGGCCGTCGTTGACTCGGTTCTGGTGGCTTGACTCCGAGTTGGGATGCCATGATCCCTGTCGTACTCTTCCTGGCGGCGGATCTCGTTCTCATGCCGTCGTTCACGCGAAGCGTTGATGGAGCTCCGCGCGTCTCGGCGACTGTTGATGGCGTGTCGCAAATCGTTCGGCGGGTGAGCGAGAGGTAGAAGATGGTTGGCTACTTGGGTGAACAGGCGTCGATAGCCCTCGGCGTCGGGAGTCCGAGGGAGTCCATCAGCTATCCGAGCTAGTACTCCTCCGACTTCACTCGGCGTATTCATGGCTCGGGCGAAGTCGGGGTTCAGGTTGCGACCGAAGAGTGGATTTTCCCGGCGCTGCCTTGCGTCTTGCTCGGCTTGTTCTTGAGCTCGTTGATGATCACGCCGTCGGGAGTTCCTTCGTTCTCTGAAGACACGTTCCTCCGGGGTTTCTCCCATCTCCGAGACCTCGTCCCGCGAGACAGGTTGCTCCGGATCCCGTTCTCCGGCCTTGTGATGTCACCGGATGTTTCGGCGCCGATTTCTTCGTCGACGGGACTCCCGCTGAGGTGGTTCTTCCCCAGGCGTGGTCGGCTCGTCGTCGGAGACGGGAGGCGACTCCACTCTCCCGATGAAAAGAACGTCGGGGTAGAATGGCGCGGTTGGCGTGGCGATCTTCCTTCGGAGAGCTGGAGGTTGTGCTTCTCCGGTATTTTCGGAGTTTGTTGGAGGAGATTTCTTTTTTGGCGGATCTGCAATGCGGTGTAGAGTTCCCTCTTCGTCTGCTATGGATGAGATCGTTCCAAAGCAGAACATGGATCCGGGACGGAAGGTGATCTTGCTGTGGAAGGTGACAGCCATTGAGCTAGCTTAGATCGTCGACACACCCCCTACCTAGCGCGCCAGTTGTCGGTGTTTTGGGTCCGACCGCACACCCGGGGTTGCCCCTCGAGGTGTTTTTAGGAGTAGGACGGTGTCGCCGACTGTAGCAAAATGGTTCGTGCTAGACGCACGAGGGACAATGGACAGCGTTTACAGGTTCGGGCCGCTTAGAGATGCGTAACACCCTACGTCCTGGTGAGGATGCTTTGTGTAATGGGTTACAAGGTAGTTCTCTAAAGCGAGAACGTGGAGAGTTGAGGTGGATGGCTGAGTAGTGAGATCGATCGTTCTGAAGGGGTGCCCCCTGGGCCTTATATATTCGACCGTGGGGCAATACATGTGGATATGATAACAATGTGCACCTTAAAGATAGTGAACTGTTTGAGTCTATCTTCCTATGATTCTACCGATCTATCCTCGCCTGGTTCCGTTGCATGGGGCTCCAGCGCGGGAAAGTCGGATCTCCTGTTGTGGTTTCTTGCTCAACGCTGTGGGATCGTCCGGGCTTGCACCGATCCGGCCTTACGTCGATCTGCTTTACTGATTGTCCCTCCCCAGGCCCATGAAGGAATGACCTTACGATCTATCGGGCCCTTGGGCTTTTCGTGAGGTCTTTTATCCTTCTAATGGACCCGGGGGATATCTGTCCCCCACAGCCGGGTGACGTGGCTAGCGCACTGAACAATGTCCGGTGGTGCACCGGACTGTCCAGTGCGACCGTCGACAGAAGCCTCCACCAACGGCTACTTTGGTGGTTGGGGCTATAAATACCCCCAACCACCCACCATTCATTGCATCCAAGTTTTCAGACTTCAAACCTCATACAAGAGCTATAGCATTCAATACAAGACAGAAACAAAGAGATCAAATCCTCTCCCAAATCCGGAACCACTCCAAACAAATTAGTGACTAGAGAGAGAGACATTTGTGTTCTTTTGAGCTCTTGCGCTTGGATTGCTTTTCTTCTTCCTTCTTTCTTGTGCTCAACTCACTTGTAATCAAAACAAGAGACACCAATTGTGTGGTGGTCCTTGTAGTGGACTTAGTGTCCCATTTGATTGAGAAGAGAAGCTCACTCGGTCTAGGTGACCGTTTGAGAGAGGGAAAGGGTTGAAAGAGACCTGGTCTTTGTGACCACCTCAACGGGGAGTAGGTTTGCAAGAACCAAACCTCGGTAAAACAAATCACCGTGTCATCCGCTCTATTTCCTTGGTTGATTTGTTTTGCGCCCTCTCTTTTGGACTCGCTTATATTTCTAACGCTAACCTCGGCTTGTAGATTGTGCTTAAGTTTGTAATTTTTAGATTCTGCCTATTCACCCCCCCTCTAGGCGACTTTCAATTGGTATCAAAGCCCGGTACTTCATTAGAGCCTAACCGCTCGAAGTGATGTCGGGAGAACACGCCAAGAAGGAGATGGTGACCGGCGACAAGCCCGATACAAGCCACGGGAAGGCTCCATCGGGAGAGTACCGCAACAAGGGGAAGGAGAAGGAATCCCCTTCACACAAGTCGCATCGGAGTGGCGAAAAGAAAAAGAAGATGAGGAAGGTGGTCTACTACGAGACCGACTCTTCATCGCCATCCACCTCTGGCTCCGACGCACCGTCCATAACTTCTAAGCGCCATGAGCGCAAGAAGTTTAGTAAGATTCCCCTACACTACCCTCGCATTTCTAAACGTACTCCATTACTTTCTGTTCCATTAGGCAAACCACCAGTTTTTTACGGTGAAGATTATAACATGTGGAGTGATAAAATGAGGCATCACCTAACCTCACTCCACACTAGTATTTGGAACGTTGTTGAGTTTGGTGTACAGGTACCATCCGTAGGGGATGAGGACTATGATTCGGACGAAGTGGCCCAAATCCGGCACTTCAAGTCACAAGCCACCACAATACTCCTCACCTCTCTAAGTCGAGAGGAGTATAACAAGGTGCAAGGATTGAAGAGCGCCAAAGAGATTTGGGACGTACTCAAAACGGCGCACGAAGGAGATGAGGTGACCAAGATCACCAAGAGGGAGACGATCGAGGGGGAGCTCGATCGATTCATGCTTCACCAAGGGGAGGAGCCACAAGAGATGTACAACCGGCTCAAGACCTTGGTGAACCAAGTGCGCAACCTCGGGAGCACAAAGTGGGATGACTATGAAATAGTCAAGGTTATTCTAAGATCGCTAGTTTTTCTTAATCCTACTCAAGTACAATTAATTCGTGGTGATCCTAGATACAAAATAATGTCTCCCGAGGAAGTGATAGGTAAATTTGTGAGCTTTGAACTAATGATCAAAGGCTCCAAAAAGATCATCGAGCAAGGCGCATCCTCCTCCGTACCCGAAGCACAACCCGTTGCATTCAAAGCAACGGAGGAGAAGAAAGAAGATTCTACTCCAAGTAGAATCCCCATCGACGCCTCCAAGCTCGACAATGAGGAGATGGTGCTCATCATCAAGAGCTTCCGTCAAATCCTCAAACAAAGGAAGGGGAAAGATTACAAGCCCCGTTCCAAGAAGGTTTGCTACAAGTGTGGTAAGCCCGGTCATTTTATTGAAAAATGCCATTATCTAGTGATAGTGACAGGGGCGACGACAAGAAGGGAAAGAGGAGAGAAAAGAATAGGTACTACAAGAAGAAGGGCGGCGATGCCCATGTTTGCGGGGAGTGGGACTCCGACGAGAGCTCCACCGACTCCTCCTCCGACGAGGACGCCACCAACATCGCCGTCAACAAAGGGCTCCTCTTCCCCAACGTCGGTCATAAGTGCCTCATGGCAAAGGACGGCAAAAGGAAGAAGGTAAAATCAAAATCCTCAACTAAATATGCAACATCTAGCGATGAGGCTAATTCTAGTGATAATGAGGATGACTTGTTTACTCTTTTGCCAACTTAAACATGCAACAAAAAGAAAAATTAAATGAATTAATTAGCGCTATTCATGATAAGGATGAACTCTTGGATAGCCAAGAGGAATTCCTAATTAAAGAAAACAAAAAGCATGTTAAGGTAAAAAATGCTTATGCTCTAGAAGTAGAAAAATGTGAAAAATTAACTAGTGAGCTAAGCACTTGCCATGATATTATTTCCAACCTTAGAAATGAGAATGCCAATTTAATTGCTAAAGTTGGGAAGCTTGATGATTGTGATGATTCAATTTTTAGTCTTAGAAATGATAATGCCAACTTATTTGCTAAGATTGACAAATTGAATGCTTCTCTTTCTAGCCTTAAAATTGAAAATGAAAAATTAATTGCTAAGGCTAAGGATTTAGATGTTTGCAATGCTTCTATTTCCAATCTTAGAGATGAGAATGACATTTTACATGCTAAGATTGTTGAGTTAAATGATTGCAAACCCTCTACATCTTTCGTTGAGCATGTTATTATTTGCACTAGATGTAGAGATATTAATGTTGATGCTATTCATGATCACCTAGCCTTAATTAACAACAAAATGATCACATAGCTCAACTTAATGCTAAAATCAATGAGCATGACTTAGAAAATGAGAAATTTAAATTTGCTAGAAGCATGCTCTATAGTGGGAGACGCCCTGGTATTAAGGATGGCATTGGCTTCCAAAAGGGAGACAATGTCAAGCTTAATGCCCCTCCTAAAAGATTGTCCAACTTTGTTAAGGGCAAAGCTCCCATGGTTCAGGATAACAAGGGTTACATTTTATACCCTGTCGGTTATCCCGAACACAAAATTAGGAGAGTTCACTCTAGGAAGTCTCACTCTGGCCCTAATCATGCTTTTATGTATAAGAGTGAGGCATCTAATTCTAGGCAATCAACCCATGCTAAATTGCCTAAGAAGGAAACTCCTAAAGCATCAAATGATCATAATGTTTCATTCAAAACTTTTGATGCCTCTTATGTGCTAACTAACAAATCAGGCAAGGTAGTTGCCAAGTATGTTGGGGGCAAACACAAGGGATCAAAGACTTGTGTTTGGGTACCCAAAGTTCTTGTATCTAATGTCAAAGGACCCAAAACTGTTTGGGTACCTAAAATCAAGAACTAATTCTGTTTTGTAGGTTTATGCATCTGGGGGCTCAAGTTGGATCATCGACAGCAGGTGCACAAACCATATGACTGGGGAGAAAAAGATGTTCTCCTCCTACGAGAAAAACCAAGATCCCCAACGAGCTATCACATTCAGGGATGGAAATCAAGGTTTAGTCAAAGGATTGGGTAAAATTGCTATATCACCTGACCATTCCATTTCCAATGTTTTTCTTGTAGATTCATTAGATTACAACTTGCTTTCCGTTTCTCAATTATGTAAAATGGGCTAAAACTGTCTTTTTACGGATACAGGTGTCACTGTCTTTAGAAGAAGTGATGATTCAGTAGCTTTTAAATGAGTATTAGAGGGTCAGCTATACTTAGTTGATTTCAATAGAGCTGAACTCGATACTTGCTTAATCGCTAAGACTAACATGGGTTGGCTTTGGCATCGCCGACTAGCCCACGTTGGAATGAAGAATCTTCACAAGCTTCAAAAGGGAGAGCACATTTTAGGACTAACAAATGTGCATTTTGAGAAAGACAGGATTTGTAGCGCATGCCAAGCAGGGAAGCAAGTTGGTGTTCATCGTCCACTGTAGCATCCCAAAAATTCAAATCTTGAAATTTTCTCAAACTCGCTCTAAATTCAAAATGAATTTCAAATTTCATTTCAAAATGTTTGTTTGCAAGTTGATATCAACAAATAAATTATAGTGGTCTATATTCTCTCCAAAATCCTCCTCAAATATCCTACAAATATTTCCCCAGTGATCCCCCTCAAATTCTTTCCAGAGATACTGCCCAGATATTTCCCTAGTGATCCCCCTCAAATTCTTTCCAGATATACTGCCCAGATATTTCCCCAGTGATCCCCCTCAAATTCTTTCCAGAAATACTGTCCAGATATTTCCCCAGTAACCCCCCTCAATTTCTTTCCAGAAATATTGCCCAGATAATCCACCTATAACTCTCCAAGTATTTTCCTCCTAAGAAATACCTTCAGAATCATTTTTAAAGTCCCCACAAATATTTTCTTGAAAACTTTTCTCATTCTCATACGTATACGTATGCCTCCGGTGTCATACGGTGAGCTCTACAAGCTAATCTCACTTATACAAGACAAATACATGCTAATCTCCCACTAATCCTCTCATCCATCCCCCTAATCCCCCACCATGGCTATAAATAGAGGGGCAAGGGCCTCCTCTCATCCCACCCCAAGCCATTTATGGCAACTCTCTTCCCCCCTACACACACCCACTCCATGTTTCACACAAGCACACACTAGCACAAGGATCGTTCGGTCGTTCTTTGATCGTTCGTCCCCCTGTTCTTAGTTTGTTCATTCGTTCGTCCGATCGTTCGATCGTTCGTCCGATCGTTCATGGTTCCTTTGTCCGATCGTCCGTCCGTTCGTTAGTCCAAATAATCTTTGTTCAGCCGTTATGCTACCGAAATTCTGATCGTTCGTTCGATCATTCGATCGTTCGTCCGTTCGTTCATAGTTCCTATTCATCGTTCATCGTTCGTTCATAGTCCCTATTCATCGTTCATCCAGATAATCTTTATCCTGCCGTTATGCTGCCGAAATTCCGATCGTTCGTTCGTCTGATCATTCGATAATTCGTCTGTTCGTTCATAGTTCCTATTCATCGTTCATCGTTCGTTCATCATCACTATTCATCGTTCATTGTTCGTCCATACGAACTATTCACTATCACTATTCACCATCACTATTCATCGTTACTATTCGCATACACTATTCATCATCGTTACTATTTATCATTACTATTCATCATCATTACTATTCATCGATGATATTTGTAATTACTCTTCCGTCGCCACTAATCATCGTTACTATTCATCGGTCATCCAGTCATCCCAAATTTCAACTACTCATCCATCATGCTGTCCAGTCCACCTAAGACCAGCCAGACCCATGTTCTAGTCATACGAACTCTGGTGACTGTGATTTTCCTTCCAGTAGGAACTTCCCATCCGGTCACCCATCCCAGGTTTCTCCAAGTTGAGCATGCTTGACTTTGAGATTCCTTTGAACCAGGCTTCCAAACTCAAATTCCAATAATTCTTGTTTCTAAATTCTTATCAAACTATTCCCTATCCAACCATGTCATCCCTTAAACATGGTTCATATTTTGAAGACTCCCAAAATACTCTTGTCCCATATTCTGCCTATAACTCTCCTGTTCATACTAAGTCAGACGATTCATTCGTCACTATTCTCACCAACAGTGAACTTCACTATGCTACACCACATACACCCAGCTATAAATACACCCAACTACGCTCTCCCTCTCCACACACACTCAATACCCTCAGCCAAGGCAAGCCCTCACCCACTCAGATACTCCGCTCTGCCGGCTACACGCATAGTGTCCCTTCGCCTCCAGTTCACCCTCCTGGTAAGCACCTCCACTCCACCACCAGTAATATCACAACACCACATGACATAGATTCTACTCAAGACTCTACCGATCCATATATCGCTATTCTGACCACTATACTAAATATCTGTTGATATACTTGTTGGTTTGTATGTTTGCTTGTTCATGTTGCATAGTTATCGGAGCATTCACGCCGTCTCGTGGAGGCCAGATCTGCAAGTCTAAGCCAAGCGGTGGAGCTAGAAGCCAGTTCCGCGAGCTCTCCCCCCTTTTCGCCGGATAAGCACGGCAAGCTCACTGGATCCCTTTGATGCATAAATTACCTATGATTTTTCAACCACAACCCTCATCCTGTTATTTTATGCATGATATGATTTTGAGACAAGTTATTATGGCCACCCAAGCCGCTTGCCAAAATCAATCCTGGATATATTTGTTACAAATGATTTGAGAAAAGGTGTGAGTTTTCAAAAGAAAATGCTTTTCAAAATGTGTATGATGAAGGGTTTTCACCCTTATCACCTTTGAGTAGGGATGATCAGGGACTCCCTGGTTTAGGGGAGGGCCTAAGGTGATGGCTCAGCTGGTTTAGATGTGAGCAGAAGGATTGTCCCCTCACATAAGGACCGGTTTGTCATCCTTCACTACCTGTACTCATGATAAGTACAACCACTCGATACTGTGTGGGCAGTCACTCAATCTGAACTCGTACGGTCCAACCCTAGGGTTATGAAGGGTGGGGAGCACCGGGAGGATAAGGAGGGGGAATGTTTTGTCCGGTTTGGGCATGGTGGTGGCCTAACTCCTTCCGGTATAACCGTTAAGGTTAGGATGTGCGAGGAAAGAAAGAGATTCGGATTCGGGTCTCACTAGCTATGAGATCGCAGAGCCAGACTAGTGGGTAAAGTGTACCCCTCTACGCAGAGTTTCAAACCTATTCGAATAGTTTGTGTCCACAAGAATGGATGAGTCTGGTGTGGTATGGCAATTAGTGTTTGTTTTCAAAAAAAGGTGCTTTTGAGAAAAGTGTTTTTTAAAAGGTCTAGCGGTTGAGCCGTGAGCTATGGTGGACGGGAAGTCCAGTAGCTGTTTTTGAAAATGAAAACCAGTGGGAAACTGCTGAGATACCTGGATGGTTTAGTCCAGGGGATTTTGTTCTAATATTGAAAAAACTTTCTGCTCCTTTGGGAGAGGATGCGCTTTGCAAAATACAAAATGTTTTACAAAACAACCCTACATAAAATTTTGCTGTTTCTGCAAAATATCCTGAGCTCCACATATTTCATGCATTATATCTGATTTCCCCATTCCGCGGGTGAAGGTGGGCTGCTGAGTACGTTTGTACTCACCCTTGCTTATTTGTTGTTTTTCAGAAAAAGGAGATCGGGTAAGAGTTACGACTGTTCCCAACCTTGCATGTGGCTGTTGGACCGCTGAATTGCTTCGCTGCGTATATCGGGCTGCTTCAGCCCCACTCTGATGATGTGTCCTGAGTTGTGGACCAACTCTTAAAGTTGATCGCCACCTTTATAGGTTTGTCTCGTTTAAGCAGATATGGAATCATCTGTTGTATAAATGTGTTTACTAGCCTCCTGGGACTAGTAATTGTATCACATTTGAGTCCTAGAGGATTGGGGCGCTTCAGGTGGTATCAGAGCTGTTAGGTTGGCCGCAGGACGTAACCCTTAGTCTGATCCAAAAGTTTTTGAGTCAAAACTATTTTCTTAAAAAATCTTGCTCTCATCCCTTCATTTCAAAATGTTTTCCCCCTTTCCTTCTCTCAGAAGTCAGATGGAGGTCCGTTGCCAAACCAGCTTTTGTCAGAATGAAGATGGTTTCCCCAAGTCGCTGAGAGCATGCACAGCTCGCCTCGGAATCAGGAGCCAGCCAGAGTATGATGGTCGTGAATTCGTCGAGCATGGCATAGAGAAGTGTGTCGTGACTATATACATTGGATCCAGTCCGCACTATGTGGAATAGAGTGTCACTGCTGCTAGGCATAGATTCAAAGACACCTACCAAGTCGTCGCTCGCAAGGCATTGAGGGCCCTGTGTCAGATCTATGAAGAAGAAGTGGCTGACACATCGCTCAGATTCTTTCTGCCCTTTCAGAGAGACCGTCCCGTTTGGATGGCCGGGATGTGTGCCTTGGAAGGGCAGCAGCTGCTTGAGGACGATCCCACAGTCGTGTACCTCACTGCATACCTGCTCACCCTGGATGCACAGTATGATTTCTTGGCTCAGCACCACCGTCAGATGATTGCCCGAGCAGAAGATGCAGAGAAGCGCAACTGTCAGCTCCATGTGGATCTCACCACAGCTCAAGCCCATGCAACTGCATTAGAAAGTCGTGAAGTCATTACGGTTGAAGCCCTAAAGCAAGCCAAGGATGAGCACGTCCAGAAGCTGATAGAGGCCTACTTGGTAACCCATAACCAACGTAGAGCCCTGCGGATCCAAGAGCCCGCTTCATCCAACCCTGTTCAACCCATCAGAGCTGAAGACCCCCAGATTCTTGAAGGTCACCTGGTCTCTATCAGAGGAGAGAAGAAGGTTTGGGAACTCCCGGAAGGAGCCATAGTCTTGGAAGGAATTCTAGTCGTCCCTCAGGCTATGGATAAGCAAGAGCACCCTGAATCCTCCCAAGATCCCCGCCGGAGTTGTTTGAGCCCCTCACCATGAAGAAGATTCCAGCACCGTCCCGTGAGATCAAGGAAGAAGCTGCAAGCACCCCGCTAGCACCACCGCCCTCTGAGAAGTTGCAAGAGCCAGTCCCGCTTGAAGAAGAGTTTGACCCCGTCCTGCCATCTCAGTCGCCGCCAGAAGAAGTCATCGACATCAGCTCCCTCTTGACCCATCTAGGAGATGTCTCAGATTGATGTTGTGTGCCAGCCTTACCAGAAGAGAAGATGTCAGATCTGAGTTAGTTATGCCCAGTCCTTTGCATGCATTGGGTAGTGAAGTTTTTATTCACTTTGGATAGAGCCCTGCATGTATGAGAGGTAATCGTGTAGCCCCGTGTTTTGAAAAACTCTAATTGTGTGGCCCCCTAGGGCATTTCAAAATGAATTTCGCTTGATGTTTTCTCCCCTTTTGAGTGCATATGTGATGCTTTAACGTTAGTGCTCATAAGTTGCATTTAGCATAGTTCTCAATTCAGGAGCCAAGCAATAGTAGTTATGCTTAGCCCCCGAATCTGAGTAGTTCGTGCTTTGAAAAAACTCTATTCTTCCCTTATTCAAAACATTTGATTTGTTTGTGCTTATCATTGCTGAGCTTGTGTGTTCTCTTTCTTTTTAAGAAAGGTTTTCTCTAAAAACGTAGATCGCAAATTAGAGCTAATCCTCGCCTTATGCTTCCATTCTCAACTTAACCC
The DNA here is from genome assembly GCA_029449295.1 of Zea luxurians. Lineage (NCBI taxonomy): Eukaryota > Viridiplantae > Streptophyta > Magnoliopsida > Poales > Poaceae > Zea > Zea luxurians. Next base: position 210,213 of record JAOPSE010000150.1, on the reverse strand, counting down.
ATCTCAAGAGAAAAGCACCTTACCCAAGAAGATACTGGAAAGCTTACCTTGGAAGCCTAGAATAAGCTACAGAAGCAACCAGTCCAGTCACTCACTCAAAAGGACTGACCGTGAGAATCAAAGCACTACCCCTGAGTCAAAGTAAACAGGAAAAGAGGACAAAAGGAGTTATTACCATATAGAGAGGCAAAGATTCTTGGAACCAAAGTCCACAAACATCAGGGTCATCGACCCCACCACCCACCCGTGCCCCCCGCACGCATGCCCTGCCTCCAACCACCGCCCCACTCCCCCTTGCAGCGCACTACCACCGCCCCACACCCCCTTTGCAACGCACCCACCGCCGCCATCATCGCCAGCAACACCGTCCCCCCTCCCCTTGTCGTGTTTGCTGCCACGTGGCACCTGCTCCATCACCACCACTCCGCAACCAAAACACCCCCACTCGCCTATGAAACCCCCACACCAGCTCCCTCAGTTCCCATCTATCGGGGACCATAATTAGGGGTACCCCCAAGACTCCTAATCTCAGCTGGTAACCCCCATCAGCACAAAGCTGCAAAGGCCTGATGGGCGCGATTCTGGTCAAGGCTCCGTCCACTCAAGGGACACAATCTCGCCTCGCCCGAGCCCAGCCTCGGGCAAAGATAGCTAACCCAGGAGGATTCACGTCTCGCCCGAGGGTCTTCTCAAGCAACGGGCGCACCTTCGACTCGCCCGAGGCACAGCTCGGGTAGGCTTCGCAAAGAAGCAACCTTGGCCAGATCACCACGCCAACCGACCATATCGCAGGAGCATTCAATGCAAGGATCACCTGACATCTTATCCTGACGCACGCTCTACAGTCGACAGGGCCGAAGTGACCGCAGTCACTTCGCCCCTCCTCTGACCGACCTGACAGGAAAACAGCGCCGCCTGCCCTGCTCCGACTATTGTGCCACTCGCCAGAGTGAGGCCGACAGCAGCTAAGTCCAGCCTCGGGCGCCATAGGAAGCTCTGCCTCGCCCGACCCCAGGGCTCGGACTCAACCTCGACTCCGGATGACGGACTCCGCCTCGCCTGACCCTAGGGCTCGAACTTAACCTCGACTCTGGAAGACGGTCTCCGCCTCGCCCGACCCTAGGGCTCGGACTCAACCTTGACTCCGGAAGACGGTCTCCGCCTCGCCCGACCCCAGGGCTCGGACTCAGCCTCGACCTCGGACGATGGACTCCGCCTCGCCCGACCCCAGGGCTCGGGCTCAACCTCGACCTCGGAGGAGTCATCGCCTCGCCCGACCTCGGGCTCGGACCGACCACGTCACACGGGGGGCCATCATTACCCTACCCCTAGCTAGCTCAGGCTACGGGGAACAAGACCGACGTCCCATCTGGCTCGCCCCGGCAAAACAAGTAATGATGGCACCCCGTGTGCTCCATGACGACGGCGGTTCTCAGCCCCTTACGGAAGCAAGGAGACATCAGCAAGGCTCCAACAGCCCCAACAGCTGTGCTTACACAGGTCTCAAGCACTCCTCCGACGGCCACGACATCACATGAACAGGGCAGCAACACCTCTCCAACAACCACGTTGGCATGTACTTAGGGCTCTAGCTCCTCTCTGCTAGACACATTAGCACATTGCTACGCTCCCCGTTGTACACCTGGACCCTCTCCTTACATCTATAAAAGGAAGGTCCAGGGCCCTCGTACGAGAGGGTGGAACGGTGGCCGCGCGGGAGAACGGGCTGACGCGCAAAGGCCCTCGCTCTCTCTCTCTCCCTCGCGAACGCTTGTAACCCCCTACTGCAAGCGCATCCGCTCTGGGCGCAGGACAACACGAGGCCGCGATTTCCCCTTACTGTTTTCCCCCCTTGTGTTCCATCTCGCGTCGACCCATCTGGGCTGGGACACGCAGCGACAATTTACTCGTCGGTCCAGGGACCCCCCGGGGTCAAAACGCTGACAGTTGGCGCGCCAGGTAGGGGTCTGCTGCGTGTTGACAAACAGCTTTCCGTCAAGCTCCAGATGGGTAGTCTTCAGCAACCTCTCCAACCCGGGACGATGCTCCGTTTCGGGAGTCTTGAGTTCATGTCCCTCGACGGCAGCTATGACATGATACTCCTTCCTCTACCGCGCGACAACGACAATGGCGGCCGTCAGCCCGCCCGCCGGCGGCGGAATCGACGACGTCTTCCCCACGTGGTGGAAGAACAACATCCGGGTCTGTCCCGTCACCTTCCCCGTCGACGGAGGAGGAGGCGGGGCAACCATGGCCAAGCAGGAGGCGGCACCTTGTCGGCTGTCGAGCGAGTCGACGGCGCCGGCGCCCCAGCGGGGGACACGTCGGGCGTTGACCTCGCGTCTGAGACGAAGACGAGCGCCGTTTCCCTGCAACACGCCAACCCCAAGCAGACGGACGACGCCAGCACGCTCGTGAAGGACTTGTTGGGCGTTAGTCTCGTACCTAAGGTAATGGTGCAGTCCGTCCCCGACGCGACTTCGTCACCATCCGTCGATCAAGAGGTACCGTCCGTTTCCCATCCTGTGCCTTTTAGATTCAGCTTCGACCCACCAAGCGACCCCGCTTCGGTGAACGCTTTCATAAAGGAATATCCAAACCTTCCGGGGTACCACATGTGGTCAACCTGGGAGAGACTGACGGTCGTCTCGACCTACGGGCCCCCGGGTTCCGAGGAAGATGACGAGCCCAACTCTGGTTGGGACTTCTCCGGGCTCGGTAACCCCAGTGCCATGTGGGACTTCATGACCGCATGTGACTACTGCCTCTCCGATTGCTCCGATGATAGCCACAGCCTCGGCGACGAGGACTGTGGCCCAAGTCACGAATGTTTCCACATCGATCTAGGGGGTCTCGACGAAGGCAACTACCTTGGTATGCCGGAGGACGGCGATCCCCCTAGGCCTGCGCCTCACATTGACATTCTTCGAGAGCTAGTTGTGGTCCCAGTCCCTGCGGGGGGTCAGGACGCACAGCTCGAGCAAATCCGCGAGATGTAGGCCAGGCTCAACGAGGAAGCAGGACAACTTGTGCAGCTCCGGCAAAATATCGGGCAGGAGTGGGCAGGCCGAGCACCGGCTGGAGAAGCGCGTCATCTAGCCCAGGACGTCCAGCACCACATCGCTGACGATGCCAGGGCAAGGCTGCCCCCGGCTTCTAGTGGGGTCGGCCAGAACCTGGCTGCAGCAGCAATACTACTCCGAGCGATGCCGGAACCATCCACCACCGAGGGGCGGCGTATCCAGGGAGAGCTCAAGAATCTCCTGGAAGATGCCGGGGTCCGACGGGCCGAAAGCTCTGCCTCCCGAAGGCAGGGGTACCCCCTGGAGCATCGCGCCGCGACTTCCCGATTCATGCGGGAAGCCTCAGTCCACACCGGGCGCACGCGGAACACCGCGCCTGCGGCCCCGGGTCGCCTCGACAACGAACAGCACTGCCACGACCGTCGAGCCCACCTCGACGATAAGGTGCGCCGAGGCTACCACCCTAGGCGTGGGGGACGCTACGACAGCGGGGAGGATCAGAGCCCCTCGCCCGAACCGCCCGGTCCGCAAGCATTCAGCCGGGCCATACGACGGGCGCCGTTCCCGACCCGGTTCCGAACCCCGACTACCATCACCAAGTACTCGGGGGAGACAAGGCCGGAACTGTGGCTCGCGGACTATCGGCTGGCCTGCCAGCTGGGCAGGATGGACGATGACAACCTCATCATCCGCAATTTCCCCCTGTTCCTCTCCGACGCCGCCCGAGCCTGGCTGGAGCATCTGCCTCCTGCGTAGTTCTCCAACTGGGACGACCTGGTCAAAGCCTTCGCTGGCAACTTCCAGGGCACATACGTGCGCCCTGGGAACTCCTGGGATCTCCGAAGCTGCCGCCAGCAGCTGGGAGAGTCCCTGCGGGACTACATCCGGCGATTTTCGAAGCAGCGCACCGAGCTGCCCAACATCACCGACTCAGATGTCATCGGCACATTCCTCGCCGGCACCACTTGCCGTGACCTGGTGAGCAAGCTGGGTCGCAAGACTCCCACCAAGGCGAGCGAGCTGATGGACATCGCCACCAAGTTCGCCTCTGGCCAGGAGGCAGTCGAGGCCATCTTCCGGAAGGACAAGCAGCCTCAGGGGCGCCAGCCGGATGACGTCCCCGAGGCGTCCGCTCAGCGTGGCGCGAAGAAGAAGGGCAAGAAGAATTCGCAAGCAAAACGCGCCGCCGCCGACGCAGACCTTGTCGCCGCCGCTGAGCACAAGAACCCTCGGAAACCTCCCGGAGGCGCCAACTTGTTCGACAAGATGCTCAAGGAGTCGTGCCCCTATCATCAGGGTCCCGTAAAGCACACCCTTGAGGAGTGCGTCATGCTTCGGCGCTACTTCCACAAGGCTGGGCCCCCGACGGAGGGTGGCAGGGCCTACGACAACGACAAGAAGGAGGGCCACAAGGCAGAGGAGTTCCCTGAGGTCCATGACTGCTTCATGATCTTCGGTGGGCGGGTGGCGAACGCCTCGGCTCGGCACCACAAGCAAGAGCGCCGGGAGGTCTGCTCAGTGAAGGTGGCGGCGCCAGTCTACCTAGACTGGTCCGACAAGCCCATCACCTTCGACCAGGGCGACCACCGCGACCGCGTGCCAAGCCCGGGGAAGTACCCGCTCGTTGTCGATCAGGTCATCGGCAACGTTAGGCTTACCAAGGTCCTCATGGACGGAGGCAGCAGCCTCAACATCATCTACGCCGAGACCCTTGGGCTCTTGCAGATCGATCTGTCCTCGATCCGGGCCGGTGCGGTGCCCTTTCACGGGATCATCCCCGGGAAACGCATCCACCCCCTTGGGCAGCTCGACCTGCCTGTCTGCTTCGGGACTCCCTCCAACTTCCAAAAGGAAACCCTCACGTTCGAGGTGGTCGGGTTCCGAGGAACCTACCACGCATTGCTGGGGAGACCATGCTACGCCAAGTTCATGGCCGTCCCCAACTACACCTACCTCAAGCTCAAGATGCTAGGCCCCAACGGGGTCATCACCGTCGGCTCCACGTACCGACACGCATACGAATGCGATGTGGAGTGCGTGGAGTACGCCGAGGCCCTCGCTGAATCCGAGGCCCTCATCGCCGACTTGGAGAGCCTCTCCAAGGAGGCGCCAGATGCGAAGCGCCACGCTGGCAACTTCGAGCCAGCAGAGGCGGTTAAGTCCGTCCCTCTCGACCCCAGCAACGACACCTCCAAGCAAGTCCGGATCGGCTCCGAGCTCGACCCCAAATAGGAAGCAGTGCTCGTCGACTTTCTCCGTGCAAACGCCAAGGTTTTTGCATGGAGTCCCTCGGACATGCCTGGCATAGCGAGGGATGTCGCCGAGCACTCGCTGGACATCAAAGCTGGAGCCCGACCCGTGAAGCAGCCTCTGCACCGATTCGACGAAGACAAGCGCAGAGCCATAGGCGAGGAGATCCACAAGCTGATGGCTGTAGGGTTCATCAAAGAGGTATTCCATCCCGAATGGCTAGCCAACCCTATGCTTGTGAAAAAGAAAGGTGGGAAATAGCGGATGTGTGTAGACTACACTGGTCTAAACAAAGCATGTCCGAAGGTTCCCTACCCTCTGCCTCGCATCGACCAAATCGTGGATTCCACTGCTGGGTGCGAAACCCTGTCATTCCTTGATGCCTACTCAGGGTATCACCAAATCAGGATGAAAGAGTCTGACCAGCTCGCGACTTCTTTCATCACACCCTTTGGCATGTACTGCTATATTACTATGCCATTCGGTTTAAGGAATGCAGGCGCGACATACCAAAGGTGCATGAACCATGTGTTCGGGGAGCACATTGGCCAAACGGTCGAGGCTTACGTCGATGACATCATAGTCAAGACGAGGAAAGCCTCCGACCTCCTCTCCGACCTTGAAACGACATTCAAGTGTCTCAAAGCGAAAGGCGTAAAACTCAATCCAGAGAAGTGTGTCTTCAGAGTTCCCTGAGGCATGCTCCTGGGGTTAATCATCTCCGAGCAGGGCATTGAGGCCAACCCGGAGAAAATCGTGGCCATCACCAACATGGGGCCTATCAAGGACTTGAAAGGAGTACAGAGGGTCATGGGATGCCTTGTGGCTCTGAGACGCTTCATCTCACGCCTCGGCGAAAGAGGCCTGCCCTGTATCGCCTCTAAAGGAAGACCGAGCGCTTCACTTGGACCCCCGAGGCTGAGGAAGCCCTCGGGAACTTGAAGGCGCTCCTTACAAGCGCGCCCATCCTGGTGCCCCCACTGCCGGAGAAGCCCTCTTGATCTACGTCGCCGCTACCACTCAGGTGGTCAGCGCCGCAATCGTGGTCAAGAGACGAGAAGAAGGGCATGCATTGCTCGTCCAGAGGCCGGTCTATTTTGTCAGTGAGGTACTGTCCGAGACCAAAATCCGCTACCCGCAAATTCAGAAGCTACTATACGCAGTAATTCTAACACGGCGAAAGTTGCGACACTACTTCGAGTCTCATCCGGTGACTGTGGTGTCATCCTTCCCCCTGGGGGAGATCATCCAGTGCCGAGAGGCCTCCGGTAGGATTGCAAAGTGGGCGGTGGAGATCATGGGCGAGACAATCTTGTTAACCCCTCGAAAGGCCATCAAGTCCTAAGTCTTGGCGGACTTTGTGGCTGAATGGGTCGACACCCAGCTTCCAGCAGCTCCGATCCAACCGGAACTCTGGACCATGTTTTTCGACAAGTCACTGATGAAAACAGGAGCAGGCGCGGGCCTGCTCTTCATCTCACCCCTCGGGAAGCACCTCCGCTACGTGTTGCGCCTCCATTTCCCGGCATCCAACAACGTGGCCGAGTACGAGGCTCTGGTTAACGGGTTGCACATCACCATCGAGCTAGGGGTCCGGCGCCTCGACGCTCGTGGCGACTCGCAGATTGTCATCGACCAAGTCATGAAGAACTCCCATTGCCGCGACCCAAAGATGGAAGCCTACTGCGACGAGGTTTGGCGCCTGGAGGACAAGTTCTACGGACTCGAGCTCAACCACGTCGCCCGACGATACAATGAGACTGTGGACGAGCTGGCTAAGATAGCCTCGAGGCGGACAACGGTCCCTCCGGACGTCTTCTCCCGAGACCTACATCAACCCTCCGTCAAGATTGATGACACGCCCGAGCCCGAGAAGGCCTCGGCTCTGCCCGAGGCACCCTCAGCTCAGCCCGAGGCAGCCTCGGCCCCGCCCGACGCACCCTCGGCCCCCGAGGGTGAGGCACTGCGCGTCGAGGAAGAGCGGAATAGGGTCCCGCCTAATCGAAGCTGGCAGACCCCATACCTGCAATATCTCCACCGAGGAGAGCTACCCCTCGACAGAGCCGAAGCTCGGCGACTAGCGCGGCGCGCCAAGTCGTTCGTCTTGCTGGGTGACAAAAAGGAGCTCTACCACCGCAGCCCCTCAGGCATCCTCCAGCGATGCATATCCATCACCGAAGGTCAGGAATTATTGCAAGAAATACACTCGGGGGCTTGCGGTCACCACGCAGCACCTCGGGCCCTTGTTGGAAACGCCTTCCGATAGGGTTTCTACTGGCCAACTGCTGTGGCCGACGCCACTAGGATTGTACGCACCTGCCAAGGGTGTCAATTCTACGCAAGGCAGAGCCACCTGCCCGCTCAGGCTCTGCAAACAATACCCATCACCTGGCCGTTTGTTGTGTGGGGTCTGGACCTCGTCGGTCCCTTGCAGAAGGCACCCGGGGGCTTCACGCACCTGCTGGTCGCCATCGACAAGTTCTCCAAGTGGATCGAGGTCCAACCCCTAAACAGCATCAGGTCCGAACAGGCGGTGGCGTTCTTCACCAACATCATCCATCGCTTCGAGGTCCCGAACTCCATCATCACCGACAACGGCACCCAGTTCACTGGCAGAAAGTTCCTGGACTTCTGCGAGGACCACCACATCTGGGTGGACTGGGCTGCCGTAGCTCACCCCATGACGAATGGGCAGGTAGAGCGTGCCAACGGCATGATTCTACAGGGACTCAAGCCGAGGATCTACAACGACCTCAACAAGTTTGGCAGGCGATGGATGATGGAACTCCCCTCAGTGGTCTGGAGTCTGAGGACGACGCCAAGCCGAGCCACAGGCTTCACGCCGTTCTTTCTAGTCTATGGGGCCGAGGCTATCTTGCCCACAGACTTAGAATACGGTTCCCCGAGGACGAGGGCGTATGACGACCGAAGCAACCGGACCAACCGAGAAGACTCATGGACCAGCTGGAAGAGGCTCGGGACATGGCCTTACTACACTCGGCGCAGTATCAGCAGTCTCTACGACGCTACCACGCCCGAGGGGTTCGGTCCCGAGACCTCCAGGTGGGCGACTTGGTGCTTCGGCTATGACAAGACGCCCGAGGGCGCCACAAGCTCACGCCTCCCTGGGAAGGGCCGTTCATCATCGCCAAGATTTTGAAGCCCGGAACATACAAGCTGGCCAATAATCAAGGCGAGGTCTACAGCAACGCTTGGAACATCCGACAGCTACGTCGCTTCTACCCTTAAGATGTTTTTAAGTCGTTCATATACCTCGTTTACATACACAAATAAAGTCTAACCATCAAGGAAGGGTCAGCCTTGCCTCGGCAAAGCCCGACCCTCCCTCGGGGGCTAGAAGGGGGCACCCCCTCTGCGTCAAAATTTTCCTCGGAAAAAGTCTTTCGGCCAGAACATCTTTCGTGCTTTTCGACTACTTCGAAAGTAGGATCCTGAAAACGACAGAGTACACGTAAGCAGGCAAGGCCGACCGAGCCGAGGGACTTCTACGCCTCCGGGATATAGATACCTCACTCATCACCTTCTGCGATAAGTAACTCACGCTCGGATAAGCGATTCTGCTGACCGAACAAGTCTTAACGCTCGAAAACTTTTTCTGTCGAAACGATTTTTGTGCCATCTTGACTACATCGATAACAGAATCCTACGGACGAGTAAGAGTACACGTAAGCGGCAAGGCCGACCGAGCCGAGGAACTCCTATGCCTCCGGGATACGGATACCTCACTCATCACCTTCCGTGAAAAGTAACTCTCGCTCGGATAAATGATTCTGCTACCGACAAACAAGTCCTGATACTCAAAACAAGGGGAAAAGAAACGCAGCTTTACAACACAACGACGGTATGTTTGGGCCTCGGTGGCCGCAAAAAACATACACATACTACAGATAAACTGATCCTGCAGGTTCAGACGTCAATAAGGGGAGCAGCAGCACCCTCGGCGTCGACTCCACCCTCGGCGGAATCCGACCCGGCCTCGGACGGCAACACGGACGGAGGATCTCCACCTCGGAGGAAGACGTCAGCACCACGCCCGAGCCTTCACCGCTAGGGTCTCCTCTAGGAACCCGGCCCGAGCAGACGGCTCGACCGGCCGCTCCGTAGCCTCAGCCAGCTGTCCCCCGAGGACATCAACCTGGCTCATGGCCTCGGCAGCCCGACTCCAGGGTTGGTCCCACCAGTAGACGACCCGGCCAGGCTCCGTCCACCGCTGCTACGCCTCCTTGGCCTGGGAAGTCCCCTGCTCCTGGGCCGACGAAGTTTCTTCTCCAGCCGACTCTGCCTTTGTCCACGCTGACACCGCTGCCTCCGACTCCGGCTCATCGCAGAGCGGCCGAGCATTTCTTTAACCAAGCAGGAGAAGCCTCGAGCGGCAAGGCCGACCGAGCCGAGGGACTCCTACGCCTCTGGGATATGGATACCTCACTCGTCACCTTCCGCACAGGGCAACTCACACTTGGTTAAGTGGTACAGCTAGCCGACAGGCGAGTCCTGGTGCTCAAAACAAGGAAGAAACACGGCTTTACGCCCAAATACACAGATGTTTAGGCCCCGACAGCCACAATGAATAGACACCGGCACTCAAGGTGCCATTACAAACGGAACTCTGGTTCGACTCCCGCAGGTACGAACAACCCCCCACATTGGAGGGCCTGCGGGACGACAAAATCCCAGGTGGCGGTGATCTCGTCGGCGACGAGGACTTCTTCAGCCGCCACCACCTCAGCACCAACGACAGCAAGACGAAAGCAACGCAGACGCTCCCCATCTGGGGGCTCAGAAGGTGGAAGGGCGCAATGCATAAGGGGAGTGTGAAGGCATGGCTGCCATCCAAGGGGGTCGCCCTCCTTTTAAAGGCGACTCTCCCCACTTGCGCCATAAGCCGTCGCGGGCTAAGTCTTCATCAACACGCTCCAAGGTCCTCCCCCTACGACACGGGGGCTGGGTCCCACGCGTCATGCAAGCTGGCCCAGGACAGAAGAAGCCAAACCGCCGCGCGCGGAGCGCGTAACTGCCCAGCGGTTACAAGCACTCCTCCACTTCCGCCCAGACCAGCGGGTGAAAGGGCGAACCGCCATGAAGGCGGCATGCAACCACACCAAGGGGTGCACCCTTTCGACTCCAACGCGTCCAGCACGGGGGCCCAGGCCCACACGTCATGTAACCGGCACGCCGGTTGCTACGTGCGAGAAACTGCATCGCCACTCGCGCCAGTACTGCGCCTTCTCGACTGCGGAACCGGTGCCGCGACTCGAGGCAACCCTGCGCATGGCCCCACAAGTGCTAACCAAGCGCATCGGTCACGGGTCAGACAGTCGCGGGAGAAGGCGCGACGATCGATATGGCCAGAAGTGGGCCGACAGTAATGGCGGCAGCAGGTGGGCGGAAGCAGCAGTCAAATTGGTGTAGGCTCTCGTCCCCTCTCGGAGCAGCAGGAGAACCCTCTCCCACGGCGTGAAGACGACGTGCCCGTGTCCCGTTCCCCGAACGGCTCGCGCACGCACAACGGCTGCCCCGCGAACCACTCGTCCCGTCGCATTAACTCTGCGGCAGGGCAGGCGACACCTTTGGCAGGCGAAGCAGGCGACGCTTCACCCCCGCCATGATGTCCGCGTCAAAAAAGGTGCGCCACGTCGTTCGATTTCGTATCCTTTTCCTCTTCCCCTTTCTCTCTCTTGCTACAGGGACCGGGAAAGGGGATACTCCGAAAGGGATCCTTCTCCGCGAAGGAAGCAGGCCCCAAGCCCTCCTACTGATCAGAGGTTCGAAGGCTGGCCCCTCGGAAGGGTTCGACAGCCGCCTCAGAGCACTCGGGCTCCGTGCCCACTACTGGTCAGAGGTTCGAAGGCTGGCCCCTCGGAAGGGTTCGACAGCCGCCTCAGGCCAACTCGGGCTCCGCGCCCACTACTGATCAGGGGTTCGAAGGCTGGCCCCCGAAGGGTTCGACAGCCGCCTCAGAACATGCAGAGCGAGGGATGACTCTGGGTACGTTCGATACATAACCAAGGCTCGGGCTACGCTACCGAGGTACCCTAGGACATTTCCGAGACCAGCAGGAGCGATTCTGTAACGGAATCCCATCAGAGGGAGACATCGAGCCCTCGGACCCTATCAAACGGGACCGGGTCCAGGAAATCACCTGCAGGTACTTTTGGAGTGCGACTCTGGGCCACTAGCCGACCCTTATCGAATGGGGCACGGGCGTCCACTCGGATCACCCGTTAGCAACTCACTGGAGACACCATGTTCGGCGCCCTCCGAGGGCAACATGGCGCTTCCCCCCCTCCTCCTTACGGAAAGGCGACGAAGGGGTGTATGAAAAAAGCCGAGTCTGTCCTTGACCGTCCTCTCGCCCTGTGCAGAGGCTCAGGGGCTGCTCTCGCAAACCCGGCTCCAGCCAAACCGTTGACAGCGTCAACATACCAGCTCGAGAACTTGGAACCTGACTATACACCCGGGCAACGACCAGTTCGCATGAGGGAACAACCAGACCGGCCGAGGCATCATGAAACACATTAAGACCTCGAAGGAGTCAAACCACTCCTCCGAGGCCTCGGGGGCTTCACCCAACGGGTGCGCTCACGCGCACCCACCGGAACGAAATGCAACCGAGAAAGGCCGGTCCCCTTGCAAAAAAGTGCGACAAAAGCCTCCAAGCGAGTGCCAACACTCCCTTCGAGGCTCAAGGGCTACTGTCGGGGACCATAATTAGGGGTACCCCCAAGACTCCTAATCTCAGCTGGTAACCCCCATCAGCACAAAGTTGCAAAGGCCTGATGGGCGCGATTCTGGTCAAGGCTCCGTCCACTCAAGGGACACGATCTCGCCTCGCCCGAGCCTAGCCTCGGGCAAAGACAGCCGACCCAGGAGGATTCACGTCTCGCCCGAGGGTCTTCTCAAGCAACAGGCGCACCTTCGACTCGCCCGAGGCCCAGCTCGGGCAGGCTTCACGAAGAAGCAACCTTGGCTAGATCGCCACGCCAACCGACCGTATCGCAGGAGCATTCAATGCAAGGATCGCCTGACATCTTATCCTGACGCACGCTCTACAGTCGACAGGGCCGAAGTGACCGCAGTCACTTCGCCGCTCCTCTGACCGACCTGACAGGAAAACAGCGCCGCCTGCCCTGCTCCGACTGCTGTGCCACTCGCCAGAGTGAGGCTGACAGCAGCTAAGTCCAGCCTCGGGCGCTATAGGAAGCTCCACCTCGCCCGACCCCAGGGCTCGGACTCAACCTCGACTCTGGACGACGGACTCCGCCTCGCCCGACCCCAGGGCTCGGACTCAACCTTGACTCCGGAAGACGGTCTCTGCCTCGCTCGACCCCAGGGCTCGGACTCAACCTCGACTCCGAAAGACGATCTTCGCCTCGCCCGACCCTAGGGCTCGGACTCAGCCTCGACCTCGGACGACGGACTCCGCCTCACCCGACCCCAGGGCTCGGGCTCATCCTCGACCTCGGAGGAGTCACCGCCTCGCCTGACCTCGGGCTCGGACCGACCACGTCACAGGGGGGGGCCATCATTACCCTACCCCTAGCTAGCTCAGGCTACGGGGAACAAGACCGGCGTCCCATCTGGCTCGCCCCGGCAAAACAAGTAATGATGGCACCCCGCGTGCTCCATGACGATGGCGGTTCTCAGTCCCTTACGGAAGCAAGGAGACGTCAGCAAGGCTCCGATAGCCCCGATAGCTGTGCTTACACAGGGCTCAAGCACTCCTCCGACGGCCACGACATCACATGAACAGGGCAGCAACACCTCTTTAACAGCCACGTTGGCATGTACTTAGGGCTCTAGCTCCTCTCTGCTAGACATGTTAGCACATTGCTACGCTCCCTGTTGTACACCTGGACCCTCTCCTTACATCTATAAAAGGAAGGTCTAGGGCCCTCGTACGAGAGGGTGGAAGGGTGGCCGCGCGGGAGAACGAGCTGACGCGCAAAGGCCCTCGCTCTCTCTCTCTCTCTCTCTCTCTCTCCCTCGCGAACGCTTGTAACCCCCTACTGCAAGCGCATCCGCCCTGGGCGCAAGACAACACGAGGCCATGGTTTCCCCTTACTGTTTTCCCCCCTTATGTTCCGTCTCGCGCCGACCCATCTGGGCTGGGACACGTAGCGACATTTACTCGTCGGTCTAGGGACCCCCCGGGGTCGAAACGCCGACAGTCAAAGCAAAACACTCCCGATAAAATCCCCTCTGCCAAATCGCAAGCAACTTTATTTTCCACTGCCTCGCCCTAAGATCACAATGCTTGGTGATTCCTGGGTTGAAGACTGTTGTACATGGTTCATAGTCTTTGGTTTCCTCCTCTGTATACTGGTAATACTCTTTGATAGAATCCTCCAGTGGGAAGAGCAAAGAGAAAGCAAGGGGCAGTGAAAAGAAGATAGTGAAGAGAAGATGAGAAGAAGATTGTCCCAGAATCAACCCTGTGTCAGTCATTTCTCCGCAGCCTGCTCAAGCAGCAACAGCAGAAGAAGGCCCCGTAACACCCTTGTTATGAGGTACTTTAAGGATTTCAAATCCCCAAGATTCAAGAGTTCTACCCTCATTCTTTTTAAGTGGGGTAGTGTTCCAGTAAGGTTCCTGTTGTGGAAAAAGGGAAGAAGGCTTGTAGCAAACTTGTGGAGGACCAGATCATCAAAGCATATAAGTTTCTAGATGAGAAGTGGTCACCCAAGCTTTGTTGTTGAAGCACCAGAAGACCAATCAAGGAAGGAATCCATGTGGGAGTTCGCAAGAGAAAGGTTTGTGTGTTGGCATCGATGCTTCCTCAATAAGCTAGCTGCCAAGTGAAACCTAGAAGCCTGAAGATGAACTTTGAGTAGCTAGAATCATCGTTTGCAATCGACAACCAGATGCTCCTCAAAGGCCAGCTTTTGTTGAAGTTCCATCTCCTCGAAGAGTCTACAAAGTGAAGATATGTAGCTGAAGTAAAGCTATAGCCATAACCCTTCTAAGCCGAATCTCGAGGACGAGATTCATTTTAAGTGGGGTAGATTTGTAGCATCCCAAAAATTCAAATCTTGAAATTTTCTCAAACTCGCTCTAAATTCAAAAATGAATTTCAAATTTCGTTTCAAAATGTTTGTTTGCAAGTTGATATCAAGAAATAAATTATAGTGGTCTATATTCTCTCCAAAATCCTCCTCAAATATCCTACAAATATTTCCCCAGTGATCCCCCTCAAATTCTTTCCAGAGATACTGCCCAGATATTTCCCCAGTGATTCCCCTCAAATTCTTTCCAGAGATACTGCCCAGATATTTCCCCAGTGATCCCCCTCAAATTCTTTCCAGAAATACTGTCCAGATATTTCCCCAGTAACCCCCCTCAATTTCTTTTCAGAAATATTGCCTAGATAATCCACCTATAACTCTCCAAGTATTTTCCTCCTAAGAAATACCTTCAGAATCTTTTTTAAAGTCCCCACAAATATTTTCTTCAAAACTTTTCTCATTCTCATACGTATACGTATGCCTCCGGTGTCATACGGTGAGCTCTACAAGCTAATCTCACTTATACAAGACAAATACATGCTAATCTCCCACTAATCCTCTCATCCTCCCACTAATCCTCTCATCCCTCCCCCTAATCCCCCCACCATGGCTATAAATAGAGGGGCAAGGGCCTCCTCTCATCCCACCCCAAGCCATTTCATGACAACTCTCTCTGTAACACCCCTGGTGTTACTATAACTAAAACTTGAGCATGGCATCATGAGCATGGGCATTGCATATGTTTGACACACCTAGAGTGCATTCACTAGGCAAAAATTTCAAACAAGTTGTATTGTTTTAAAGTTTTACAAATAGGACCCTGGTTAAAGGACTTAACCCTAAATAGTGATTAAAGGGGTAAAACTTAACCTAAGTTGAGAAAAACCTTAGGGCTTTTGAGAAAAGTCATAAAATATCCCCAAACACTAAGTTGAATCACATTTATACCCCTGGAATACCAGAAACCCTAATTGGAACCCTGGGAAACCCTAAAACCAAACCCTAGGGACCTAAGTGCAAAATTTGTCCACTTTTGGGCTAAAGTGCAAAACCCAAGTCAAATAAGTGTTTTAAGTCAATTGGATCACAAGTATGTGGATTTGAAAGCCAAACCCTAAGTTTTGGACTTAAATGCAAAATGGACCTCATTTGAGTTTTATTCTAAGTCTGAAAATCAGTGAATGGGCTCAACTTTGGGGCTTTGTAACTTACAAAGTATAGGGTTTTTACCCTAGGTCACCACATCAAAGTTGAAGACCCATTATAGGAGAACAACTTTGCTTAAGGTTGTGAGCTTAGTTGTTAAGAAGAATTTAGAGAAAACCAAGCCTAAAGTTGGGCTGTCAGGCTGTTATGTCTGAATTTTCAGACTAGCAGTGAATTGACCTCGACTTCAAGCTAGGTTTTGAGCATGATCCAGTGCTCAAATGTGATCAAGTCCTATAGTTGAGTTGTAGCTGGTATGTAGCACTACAACTTTGGTGCAGAGACTTGGACCTGTTGTCACATGAAACTGGGAGAAAATGAAGCTCTAAAATGCATTGTCAGGTTGTCTGAACTGCGCTTCGCCATTGTACAGTAGCCCGGACAGATAAGATCACCAGCCGGGCTGTCCTCACCGCCGACGACTTCCTCCGCCGCGATTCGTGCTGTGGTCACGGTGATTTGTGCCCAAGCTGATCCGGTAGCATTCGAGCCACGTCGCCGTGGATAGGTCCGGCCGGTAAAACAATTCCGACCACCGTACATGCGTCGTCGCGGTGGAAAACGATAAGAACGCCGGTGACCGCCGTCTCCCGGCTGTGCGCCGCGTGTCCAAGCCCTTCCACCGCGTCGCCATGACTCCTCTAGGCCATCCCATCGTCGACGGGGAACTTGCCACGCCATTAGCCACGTATTCACCGCGGCCAACGCTTCTTCCCCACCTCCGACCGCCGCCACGCCATCCAAAATTCACGGGCCACCGCTCTCGGAGTCTATAAATTGAGCCCCCCCTCGGCTTCGCCATGTATTTTACTAGCTATCGCACCCGCTCCCACACTCGATCGTCCACCAGCTCGCCTGAATTTCGCACTTCCCCCAAATCTGTTTTCCGCCGCCGTTGTATTGAGCTCGCCGTGGTCAGCCCTCCACAGGTCAGCCCCGGTCCTCTGCTATTTCGTTTGAGTACCCTCCTACCTCCGTGATGCTTGTCGAGCCATTGAATTGAACTAAAGGCTCTCGGATCGCTGGGAACACGGTTATCTCGCCGTGATGCTCACGGCCACCGTGGCCAGAGTCCCCTAGTTGATCAATAGCCAAATTAGTTTGGGGAAAATGCTTAGAGTCGATCCAATTCCGTTTCTGTTGCTCGGAGAGCTCAGCCGTTGCCCCGTTCGGCCGGTCTGCTGGCTCGCCGGAGCGCGGCCGCGCTTGAGCGCCGTCGAGGACTTCGAGTTGTAAATTGATAGAAACCCGAGGGCCTTTTCGCGAAGTGTCAGTGTCTCTGCGCAATAGTAATCGACCCTGTTCTGGTTTAGTCAAAATGTCGAGGGCCTCTGCGCAAAACCTCCCTCGCGGGCGCGGGCGCGCGCGCGAATCCGTTCAGGCCTGGGCCGCTGGGCTAGATTCGGCCCAGAACTGTTTAATGTTTTTCTTTTTCTTTTTCAGTGAAGCTTTGGAAAATTGTAGAAAACTGTAGAAAAATCCTAAAATTGTGAGACCAATTTTCCTAGGTTCCTTATTTTCCCTAGTATTTAATAAAAATAAACTCATGATTTTTAGATCAAATAGGGAATTTTAGGGTATTTAAACTAGCCTAAACCATTGATTCTGGATTTTTAGAAAATAAATAATAAGTCCAAAATTTCCCAAACTTTTTATGTGAACTTTTCACATTATTTAGAAGCCATGGGTAGAGTTTGGTTTGATTTGGACCTTGTTTGATCACTAAACCCAAAACCACCCCCCTGCTCCATGAACTCCTTTACTGACTCCGGAAACCCTAGGTTCTCGGAGTACCGTGAAGGAAAGTTGTACTCAAGACATGAATAATAAGTTTATGCTATCTTTGCATCCTCATGAGCATTCCATGACATCCATTCTTATGCATGTATATGGTTATATTAGAGCAAGAAGAAGAAGAAGAAGTTTCTGAAGAGGGGATACCACCCACCTCTGATCCTCAAGCAGACAACTGCTTTTATTTCGATATTTGTGGATCCGAGCAGGACACACCTGATAACAAAGGCAAGCCCCGGTGCATTTGCCACCTCCCTTGATGTTTTTTTAAAATCTTTCTCACTTGCTTGATGCATTAGGTGATAGGAGTTGATTGATTAAACAATTCCTGCATTGCCTTCCTTGATTTTGATTACCCTCCTTGAAATCCTGTTTTTACAAAAAGGTTTTACTTTGCTTAGTATTGCTTTAGAAAAACAAAAGGATTTGTTTTACAAAAGATGTTTGGCAAAGTGGGAGGGATGTTTTCAAAAACAAAACTTGATGGTGGATCCATCATGGCCATGATGGGTCCAACATCGGAAAAGATGTACCTCTGTCAGGTACCAAGTTTTTGGGTTGAAAAGATTAAGCTGAGACCGGGCGGGTGACTTGCACGAGAAAGAGAGTCTCGGTGTAGTGTCTCCGTCTGAGTCAATTAAGGACTGTCTCGATGTAGGCTTGATGATCGAGGACCCTTTAACTGGTCACATGCCTCGTCATGGGTAAGCCTTGCCTCGGGCAGACTAAGGCCGGAATAAGATAACACGAAATGGGAGTGGAGCGGTGGCGAGAGTAGCGTGTACCCTCCGTGGCAAGAGGCTGGACGGTGGTGTATCTGTGCTCTCGGTTTGCGTGAACCTGATCCGGTCTTAAGAACCCCGGTGGCGGGTTGACATATGCAAGGGTTAAGTGCTACATATGTCGTGTGATTGGAGATCCTCAGCTGAGTATAATCGATTCGGATCGCCGTACCTTCGCGGTTATGAAGACTTGGTCACTGCCCTACACGTAGCATTCCACTAAAGATGATGGGTTTGTTAAGAAATTGGCTAGTGCAGGTCAAGTGATTGAACTAGGGTAGAAAGAACTCTAGTGCAGGTAATTTTACTTAACTTGACAAATAAAACTGGATTTTTAAGGATCCACTCATAGTAAGCTTTTCTGCAAAACAGAGTCC
The DNA here is from genome assembly GCA_029449295.1 of Zea luxurians. Classification (NCBI taxonomy): domain Eukaryota; kingdom Viridiplantae; phylum Streptophyta; class Magnoliopsida; order Poales; family Poaceae; genus Zea; species Zea luxurians. Next base: position 191,758 of record JAOPSE010000150.1, on the reverse strand, counting down.
TTGATTCTTGATAAGCCTTTCCTTGACTCCCATATAACCAGCATACCCTTGAGAGTCTTTTCTTTAGACGGGTAAGTCTTGCTGAGTAATTCCATACTCAGGGTTTATCCCTTTGTTGTTTTTAGGTGGGGAAGTAGCAGACTTTTGCTGCTTCTGTGCTAAGGTGGTTCCCAAAGAAGAAAAACAAGACTGAAGTGCGGGAGGACTCGGTCCTCCACATAAGATCTTAGGTTTATAGTCTTTCGGGAGAAGTTTGTGTCTCCCTTGGTTTGTATAATTATTACTTCTATGCACTCGCTTTTAGACTGGTCTGTAATAAATTAACTCGAGCTTGCTTTTGAAATAAATGTAAGTTTATGTAATTCGCTTCCGCATATCTTCATCTCCGATGATCTGTAATGTCTGCAAGACGGGTGAAACGTTCCTGGTGAAGTAAGGAAAGATACCGAGCTTGTCAAGTAACTTAGGAACATCTACAGGGTGTCTGATGTCTGTTAGACAAGGACAACTGTAGGTGGGCCTAATTACTTGGGAGGTTCCGTCACAGCTGGTATCGGAGCGTAGCCCTTCTTTGCAGATATTATAAGGCATCTTCAAAAGATTTTCAAAAGTCTTACCTAAAGATTCTTTCTCTTCTTACCTAAGTATTCTGAAGAGTTTATCTTAAAGACCAGATAGGAAGAGTGCAATGTATAGAAGGTTGAATTGACCAAGGTTGATTCTGTACTGATTCATGCATCATGCTAAGTATTATACTAATAATATTTTCCCCCTTAGAAAGATGCCGCCACGCACAAGGCTCACGGCACGGAAGTCAACGGGACCAATTGGAGTACCCCGGCATCAACTGGCCCCTCGACACGAAAGCAGTAGCAGCGGGAGTAATGACCCCATAGGAGACTTGGAAGCCGAAGTAAGTCGACTTCAAGCAACGCTGCGACACAGGACCAATACTTGGATCGCAGACGGAGACAGAATAAATGAACTAAGAAGGGACATCCGTCACCTGCAGGATCAACTGGCTGATCGGGACTTAGCACTTGACTGGGCAGTACAGTCACATATGTTGGCATGTGCTAAGGAAGCAAGGGCTCAGGCCCGAATTAAAGAACTTAGCTCAGCTGTCGACAACCTGCAGGTCTACTGCAATACATTGCATGAGGAAGTCCATGTGCTCTACTCACAACTACACCCTAGTGAGCCTGCACACTCTGCTGAGGCGGAAGCCGGACCCTCTCACGTTGCGGGACGCGCGTTGGGTGGGGAGTTAGATCTTTTTGAACCCCCTCCTTCTTTGAGGTTGGTGGACGTCTGGACTCCCACACCTGACAATGAAGCCGCCAAAAGCAACGGAAAGCAGGACTAATGGTGTAATAAAGTAGAGTAGTGTATTGTAGGGTGTACTGTTGTATAATAGGTTAAACTTTTGTAAAATGGGTAATGTATCCTGTTGTGTAATATCGAGTCTGTATCATTACTCTTTATAGTAATGTAAAACGGAAGGTTTTCTCTGGCACATTATGTTTATTCAAATGTTTTTGCCTCAGATGCCGACCCGGACTCGCGGACAGGACGCAGCCGGAACATCCGGGGGTCGGGATGCTACCCCGAATCCACCTCCCGTTCCACCCACGCTAGCCGAGGCAATTGCTGCCTTGGTGAATGCTATAGCCGACAATACCCGCTTCCTGAGGGAGATGGCGGGTCAGCAACAGCTTCAGCAACAAGCAGGAAGAGGAATCCAGCAAGGTCCCCGTGAGACTACTTATCTGGACTTCTCCGAGACTCGTCCACCTCTCTTCATCAAAGCAGAAGACTCGCTCGAAGCCGACGAGTGGATACGAGTCATTGAACAGAAATTTGGCCTTCTTCGTTGTTCGGAAACCCAGAAGCCATTGTTTGCGGCACAGCAACTCCGAGGCCCTGCCAGTACTTGGTGGGGAAACTTTGTGGCCATCCAACCGGACAACCATCAAATTACATGGAATGAATTTAAAGCAGCATTCCGCGAGCATTATATTCCTGAGGGAGTGCTGCACATGAAACAAGAAGAGTTTATGAAACTGAGACAAGGGGGAGATACTGTTAATCAGTATCTCAACAAATTCAATCACCTGTCACAATACGCAATTGATCAGGTGAATACAGATTTGAAGAAAAGGAATTGTTTTATGAGAGGTCTGAACGACCGGATGCAGCGAAAAATGGCTGCATGTATTGATCTTACTTATGGAAAGGCTGTCAGCACAGCCTTATCTGTGGAGGCCAAATATGCAAATTCTGGGAAAAGTAAGGGATTCAGTGGTGATAGGCCTAGTCAAGGTCCGGTAAAGAGGCAACGGTTTATTCTCCGGCCCTCTAACCAGAACCGTTCAAGTGCACCATCTTTCCCTTTCAAGCAGCCCATAATTATTCGTCCCAACAAAGCCCCTACTGTCCAAAGTCAGCTGGGTGCCCCAGGCACTCGATTCCCTGCTCTGCCAAGTTCTTCAACTGGATGTTTTAACTGTGGCAAATCTGGGCATTTTATTAAAGATTGCCCCTATCCTCGGCAAAATCAGGCTAATAATCAGCAAGGATCGGGAAATTCAGCTCCAGGCAAGGGAAGTACTTCGGGCAAGAATACCAAGAAAACGGGGCGAGTATATTATACGCAAGTGGCTACCACACCGGAGGGAGAGCCGGTGATGATGGGTACGTTCCCTGTGGCCAGTCACCCTGCAATTATTCTTTTTGATTCTGGTGTTTCGCATACCTTCATTAGCAAGACATTTGTGGAGCAACATCACATTGCATGTCATGAATCAAAAGAGGGATTTAAAATTCATTCACCTGGGGGACACATTTTTACTAGAGAAGTGGCCTATGAAGTGCCAGTAACAATGGCCGGACGGAACTTTCCTGCTAACATGATTGTTCTAAGAGGCCAGGATATAGATGTAATTTTGGGTATGAATTGGTTAACTCAACACAAGGCAATTCTCAACACTGAACTCAGAACCGTCAGGTTGAGTTATAATCAAGAAGAAATTCTCTTGTCTCTCCCCAAAACCAATCCAGCCAAAGCTTCTGGTAGAATATTTGAAGCCATTGTACCGGAGATCAAGAACATTCCGGTAGTATGTGAGTTTCCAGATGTATTTCCGGAAGATTTGCCTGGACTACCCCCTGAAAGAGATGTAGAATTCGTAATTGAGCTAAAGCCCGGTACGGCTCCCATCTCCCGAAGATCGTACCGTATGCCCCCTAATGAGTTAGCAGAATTGAAGATTCAATTACAAGATCTGCTGAATAAGGGATTTATCCGGCCAAGCTCGTCCCCATGGGGTTGTCCCGCCATTTTTGTCAAGAAGAAGGATCAAACCTTGCGCATGTGTGTGGACTATCGGCCCCTAAATGAGGTCACCATTAAGAATAAGTACCCTCTTCCAAGGATTGACATCTTATTTGATCAACTGACTGGGGCGAGGGTATTTTCCAAAATTGATCTCAGGTCGGGCTATCATCAAATCCGTATTCGGCCCGAGGATATACCGAAGACCGCGTTTACTACGCGGTATGGATTATTCGAATACCTAGTAATGTCTTTCGGGCTCACAAATGCTCCTGCCCACTTCACCTATTTGATGAACTCGGTGTTCATGCCCGAGTTAGACAAGTTCGTGGTGGTCTTCATCGACGATATTTTGATATACTCTAAAAATGAAGAGGAGCATGCTCAGCACTTACGGATTGTATTGACGCGCCTGAGGGAACATCAGCTGCATGCCAAGTTCAGCAAGTGCGCGTTCTGGCTGGAGGAAATTCAATTTTTGGGGCACGTGTTATCAGCTAAAGGAATTGCGGTAGATCCTAGCAAGGTCAAGGATATTCTGGAGTGGAAACCCCCAACAACTGTTCACCAAGTCTGGAGTTTTCTTGGACTAGCGGGATATTATCGCAGGTTCATACCTGATTTTTCTAAGCTTGTGAAGCCAATCACAAGTTTATTGAAGAATGATGTTAAGTTCAATTGGTCTTCCAAGTGTAACGAAGCCTTTGAGCAACTGAAGACACTATTGACCACTGCTCCGGTATTGGCTCAACCGGACATCACTAAACCTTTTGATGTATATTGTGATGCCTCTGGCAGTGGACTCGGCTGTGTGCTGATGCAAGAAGGCCGAGTAATTGCATATGCTTCAAGGCAGTTACGCCGACACGAAGAGCATTATCCAACACATGATTTAGAGCTAGCTGCTGTGGTTCATGCCCTGAAAATATGGCGTCACTATCTGCTGGGAAATATCTGTCATATATATACAGATCATAAAAGTTTGAAGTATATATTTACCCAGTCAGAGTTAAATATGAGGCAAAGACGATGGCTTGAGCTCATTAAAGACTATGAACTGGAGATCCATTATCACCCAGGCAAGGCCAATGTGGTGGCAGATGCATTGAGTCGTAAAACTTCCTGCCACTGTCTTATGGTAAAGACCTCCGAAAACACTTTGTGTCAAGAAATGGAGAAGTTAAACCTGGGGATAATCCAGCAAGGGACTCTGAATCAACTAAAGCTTGAGTCAACCATTTTGCAAAGGATAATTGATGCTCAAAAGGACAATCTGGGTATGAAGCACATACGAGAGAAGATAAGGGCTGGAACAGCCAAATGTTTCAAGGAAGACGATCAAGGTGTGTTATGGTTTAACAACCGCATAGTAGTGCCCAAGAATGAAGAACTCCGCCAGCAAATCTTAGATGAAGCGCATCTTAGTCGCTATTCCATTCATCCGGGAAGCACTAAGATGTACCAAGATTTAAAGCAACATTACTGGTGGACGAAGATGAAGATTGAAATTGCACGCTATGTGGCTAGATGTGACACTTGCAGACGTGTCAAAGCCATACACATGAAAACTGCTGGTCCATTGCAATCTTTACCAATCCCAACATGGAAATGGGAAGACATAAGCATGGACTTCATTGTGGGATTGCCCAGGACCGCAAAAGGGTATGACTCTATTTGGGTTATCATTGATCGACTCACAAAGATCGCCCACTTCCTCCCTGTCAAAGTAAAATATCCTGTCATTACCTATGCGGAGTTATACATTGCCCGTATTCTCAGTTTGCATGGTGTTTCGAAGACCATAGTGTCGGATCGTGGACCTCAGTTCGTATCCAAGTTTTGGGAAGAATTTCATAAATCCTTGGGCACTAAGTTACTCCACAGTTCGGCCTATCATCCTCAAACCAGTGGACAAACTGAGAGAGTGAACCAAATACTTGAAGATATGCTGCGGGCATGTGTCCTGGACTTCTCACCGAAATGGGATGAATGTTTGCCTTTGGCGGAGTTTTCATATAATAACAGTTATCAGGAAAGTATCAAAATGGCACCTTTTGAAGCTCTATACGGACGTCGGTGTCGAACTCCGCTAAATTGGTCTGAACCTGGTGAAAGATGTTTCTTTAGGCCTGATATGGTGAAAGAGGCCGAGGATAAGGTTCAGAAGATTATTTATAATATGAAGAAGGCACAGGCTCGTCAGAAGAGTTATGCAGACAAACGGCGAATGCCCTTATACTTCTTAGAAGGAGACTACGTCTACTTAAAGGTTTCACCAATGAAGGGAGTATCGCGTTTCGGGGTAAAGGGAAAACTTGCACCTAGATACATTGGTCCATTCCCTATTCTTCAAAGATATGGGCCAGTGGCGTATCAACTCCAACTTCCCGAAACATTGTCTGCTGTACATAATGTATTCCACGTGTCACAATTGAAGAAGTGTCTTCGGGTCCCCGATCGAACCGTTGAAGTGACTGATGTTGTCCTGGAACCAGATTTAACGTACTCGGAACATCCCATTCGAGTTCTGGATCAAAAGGACAGGGTTACCCGGCGAAAGACTCTTAAGTTTTATAAGATACAGTGGAACCAGCATTCGGAAGATGAGGCTACATGGGAAACCCAAGACTTCTTAGATAAGAATTTCCCAGGCTTTCTAGCCTCTTGTAAGTTGTAAAGTTTGTATAGCTGTGTAATAAAGGAATGAACCCCCACACCACCCCTGCCTTGTACCAGAAATAAGGAAATACAAATGTGAAGCATTTCCTTTTCCATTACTCACCCTAGGACTTTAAATCTCGGGACGAGATTCTTTTATGGGGGGAAGGATGTAACACCCCTGGTGTTACTATAACTAAAACTTGAGCATGGCATCATGAGCATGGGCATTGCATATGTTTGACACACCTAGAGTGCATTCACTAGGCAAAAATTTCAAACAAGTTGTATTGTTTTAAAGTTTTACAAATAGGACCCTGGTTAAAGGACTTAACCCTAAATAGTGATTAAAGGGGTAAAACTTAACCTAAGTTGAGAAAAACCTTAGGGCTTTTGAGAAAAGTCATAAAATATCCCCAAACACTAAGTTGAATCACATTTATACCCCTGGAATACCAGAAACCCTAATTGGAACCCTGGGAAACCCTAAAACCAAACCCTAGGGACCTAAGTGCAAAATTTGTCCACTTTTGGGCTAAAGTGCAAAACCCAAGTCAAATAAGTGTTTTAAGTCAATTGGATCACAAGTATGTGGATTTGAAAGCCAAACCCTAAGTTTTGGACTTAAATGCAAAATGGACCTCATTTGAGTTTTATTCTAAGTCTGAAAATCAGTGAATGGGCTCAACTTTGGGGCTTTGTAACTTACAAAGTATAGGGTTTTTACCCTAGGTCACCACATCAAAGTTGAAGACCCATTATAGGAGAACAACTTTGCTTAAGGTTGTGAGCTTAGTTGTTAAGAAGAATTTAGAGAAAACCAAGCCTAAAGTTGGGCTGTCAGGCTGTTATGTCTGAATTTTCAGACTAGCAGTGAATTGACCTCGACTTCAAGCTAGGTTTTGAGCATGATCCAGTGCTCAAATGTGATCAAGTCCTATAGTTGAGTTGTAGCTGGTATGTAGCACTACAACTTTGGTGCAGAGACTTGGACCTGTTGTCACATGAAACTGGGAGAAAATGAAGCTCTAAAATGCATTGTCAGGTTGTCTGAACTGCGTTTCGCCATTGTACAGTAGCCCGGACAGATAAGATCACCAGCCGGGCTGTCCTCACCGCCGACGACTTCCTCCGCCGCGATTCGTGCTGTGGTCACGGTGATTTGTGCCCAAGCTGATCCGGTAGCATTCGAGCCACGTCGCCGTGGATAGGTCCGGCCGGTAAAACAATTCCGACCACCGTACATGCGTCGTCGCGGTGGAAAACGATAAGAACGCCGGTGACCGCCGTCTCCCGGCTGTGCGCCGCGTGTCCAAGCCCTTCCACCGCGTCGCCATGACTCCTCTAGGCCATCCCATCGTCGACGGGGAACTTGCCACGCCATTAGCCACGTATTCACCGCGGCCAACGCTTCTTCCCCACCTCCGACCGCCGCCACGCCATCCAAAATTCACGGGCCACCGCTCTCGGAGTCTATAAATTGAGCCCCCCCTCGGCTTCGCCATGTATTTTACTAGCTATCGCACCCGCTCCCACACTCGATCGTCCACCAGCTCGCCTGAATTTCGCACTTCCCCCAAATCTGTTTTCCGCCGCCGTTGTATTGAGCTCGCCGTGGTCAGCCCTCCACAGGTCAGCCCCGGTCCTCTGCTATTTCGTTTGAGTACCCTCCTACCTCCGTGATGCTTGTCGAGCCATTGAATTGAACTAAAGGCTCTCGGATCGCTGGGAACACGGTTATCTCGCCGTGATGCTCACGGCCACCGTGGCCAGAGTCCCCTAGTTGATCAATAGCCAAATTAGTTTGGGGAAAATGCTTAGAGTCGATCCAATTCCGTTTCTGTTGCTCGGAGAGCTCAGCCGTTGCCCCGTTCGGCCGGTCTGCTGGCTCGCCGGAGCGCGGCCGCGCTTGAGCGCCGTCGAGGACTTCGAGTTGTAAATTGATAGAAACCCGAGGGCCTTTTCGCGAAGTGTCAGTGTCTCTGCGCAATAGTAATCGACCCTGTTCTGGTTTAGTCAAAATGTCGAGGGCCTCTGCGCAAAACCTCCCTCGCGGGCGCGGGCGCGCGCGCGAATCCGTTCAGGCCTGGGCCGCTGGGCTAGATTCGGCCCAGAACTGTTTAATGTTTTTCTTTTTCTTTTTCAGTGAAGCTTTGGAAAATTGTAGAAAACTGTAGAAAAATCCTAAAATTGTGAGACCAATTTTCCTAGGTTCCTTATTTTCCCTAGTATTTAATAAAAATAAACTCATGATTTTTAGATCAAATAGGGAATTTTAGGGTATTTAAACTAGCCTAAACCATTGATTCTGGATTTTTAGAAAATAAATAATAAGTCCAAAATTTCCCAAACTTTTTATGTGAACTTTTCACATTATTTAGAAGCCATGGGTAGAGTTTGGTTTGATTTGGACCTTGTTTGATCACTAAACCCAAAACCACCCCCCCTGCTCCATGAACTCCTTTACTAACTCCGGAAACCCTAGGTTCTCGGAGTACCGTGAAGGAAAGTTGTACTCAAGACATGAATAATAAGTTTATGCTATCTTTGCATCCTCATGAGCATTCCATGACATCCATTCTTATGCATGTATATGGTTATATTAGAGCAAGAAGAAGAAGAAGAAGTTTCTGAAGAGGGGATACCACCCACCTCTGATCCTCAAGCAGACAACTGCTTTTATTTCGATATTTGTGGATCCGAGCAGGACACACCTGATAACAAAGGCAAGCCCCGGTGCATTTGCCACCTCCCTTGATGTTTTTTTAAAATCTTTCTCACTTGCTTGATGCATTAGGTGATAGGAGTTGATTGATTAAACAATTCCTGCATTGCCTTCCTTGATTTTGATTACCCTCCTTGAAATCCTGTTTTTACAAAAAGGTTTTACTTTGCTTAGTATTGCTTTAGAAAAACAAAAGGATTTGTTTTACAAAAGATGTTTGGCAAAGTGGGAGGGATGTTTTCAAAAACAAAACTTGATGGTGGATCCATCATGGCCATGATGGGTCCAACATCGGAAAAGATGTACCTCTGTCAGGTACCAAGTTTTTGGGTTGAAAAGATTAAGCTGAGACCGGGCGGGTGACTTGCACGAGAAAGAGAGTCTCGGTGTAGTGTCTCCGTCTGAGTCAATTAAGGACCGTCTCGATGTAGGCTTGATGATCGAGGACCCTTTAACTGGTCACATGCCTCGTCATGGGTAAGCCTTGCCTCGGGCAGACTAAGGCCGGAATAAGATAACACGAAATGGGAGTGGAGCGGTGGCGAGAGTAGCGTGTACCCTCCGTGGCAAGAGGCTGGACGGTGGTGTATCTGTGCTCTCGGTTTGCGTGAACCTGATCCGGTCTTAAGAACCCCGGTGGCGGGTTGACATATGCAAGGGTTAAGTGCTACATATGTCGTGTGATTGGAGATCCTCAGCTGAGTATAATCGATTCGGATCGCCGTACCTTCGCGGTTATGAAGACTTGGTCACTGCCCTACACGTAGCATTCCACTAAAGATGATGGGTTTGTTAAGAAATTGGCTAGTGCAGGTCAAGTGATTGAACTAGGGTAGAAAGAACTCTAGTGCAGGTAATTTTACTTAACTTGACAAATAAAACTGGATTTTTAAGGATCCACTCATAGTAAGCTTTTCTGCAAAACAGAGTCCTTGATTCTTGATAAGCCTTTCCTTGACTCCCATATAACCAGCATACCCTTGAGAGTCTTTTCTTTAGACGGGTAAGTCTTGCTGAGTAATTCCATACTCAGGGTTTATCCCTTTGTTGTTTTTAGGTGGGGAAGTAGCAGACTTTTGCTGCTTCTGTGCTAAGGTGGTTCCCAAAGAAGAAAAACAAGACTGAAGTGCGGGAGGACTCGGTCCTCCACATAAGATCTTAGGTTTATAGTCTTTCGGGAGAAGTTTGTGTCTCCCTTGGTTTGTATAATTATTACTTCTATGCACTCGCTTTTAGACTGGTCTGTAATAAATTAACTCGAGCTTGCTTTTGAAATAAATGTAAGTTTATGTAATTCGCTTCCGCATATCTTCATCTCCGATGATCTGTAATGTCTGCAAGACGGGTGAAACATTCCTGGTGAAGTAAGGAAAGATACCGAGCTTGTCAAGTAACTTAGGAACATCTACAGGGTGTCTGATGTCTGTTAGACAAGGACAACTGTAGGTGGGCCTAATTACTTGGGAGGTTCCGTCACACTCTCCCCCCCACACACCCACTCCATGTTTCACACAAGCACACACTAGCACAAGGATCGTTCGGTCGTTCTTCGATCGTTCGTCCCCCTGTTCTTAGTTCATTCGTTCGTCCGATCGTTCGATCGTTTGTCTGATCGTTCATGGTTCCTTCGTTCGATCGTTCGATCGTCCATCCGTTTGTTCGTCCAAATAATCTTTGTTCAACCGTTATGCTGCCAAAATTCTGATCGTTCGTTCGATCATTCGATCGTTCGTCTGTTCGTTCATAGTTCCTATTCATCGTTCATCGTTCGTTCATAGTCCCTATTCATCGTTCATCCAGATAATCTTTATCCTGCCGTTATGCTGCCGAAATTCCGATCGTTCGTTCATCCGATCATTCGATAATTCGTCTGTTCGTTCATAGTTCCTATTCATCGTTCATCGTTCGTTCATAGTTCCTATTCATCGTTCATCGTTCGTTCATCGTCACTATTCATCGTTCATCGTTCGTTCATACGAACTATTCACTATCACTATCCACCATCACTATTCACCGTTACTATTTGTCGGGGACCATAATTAGGGGTACCCCCAAGACTCCTAATCTCAGCCGGTAACCCCCATCAGCACAAAGCTGCAAAGGCCTGATGGGTGCGATTAAGTCAAGGCTCGGTCCACTCAAGGGAGACGATCTCGCCTCGCCCGAGCCCATTCTCGGGCAAGGGCAGCTGACCCCGGAGGATTCACGTCTCGCCCGAGGACCCCCTCAAGCGACGGACACACCTTCGGCTCGCCCGAGGCCCAGTCTTCGCCAAGAAGCAACCTTGGCCAGATCGCCACACCGACCGACCGTATCACAGGAGCATTTAATGCAAGGATGGCCTGACACCTTATCCTGACACGCGTCCTTCAGTCGACAGAGCCGAAGTGACCGCAGTCACTTCGCCGCTCCACTGACCGGCCTGACAAGAAGACAGCGCCGCCTGTGTCGCTCTGACTGCTGTGCCACCCGATAGAGTGAGGCTGACAGCAGCCAAGTCCAGCCTCGGGCGCCATAGGAAACTTCGCCTCGCCCGACCCCAGGGCTCGGACTCAGGCTCGGCCCCGGAAGACGACGAACTCCGCCTCGCCCGACCCTAGGGCTCGGACTCGAGCTCGACCACGGAAGACGACGAACTCCGCCTCGCCCGACCCCAGGGCTCAGACTCGGCCTTGGCCTCGGACGACAGTCTCCGCCTCGCCCGACCCGGGGCTCGGACTCGACCTCGACCTCGGAAGACAGACTCGACCTCGACCTCGGAGGAGCATCCACCTCGCCCGACCTAGGACTCGGACCGACCACGTCGCAAGAGGGGCCATCATTACCCTACCCCTAGCTAGCTCAGGCTACGGGGAACAAGACCGGCGTCCCATCAGGCTCGCCCTGGTAAACAAATAAGTAATGATGGCGCCACGCGTGCTCCGTGACGACGGCGGCTCTCAGCCCCTTATGGAAGGAAGGAGACGTCAGCGAGGACTCGACAGCCCCGACAGCTGTCCTCCCTCAAGGCTCCAGCGCTCCTTCGACGGCCACGACATTACATGAATAGGGTGTCAAGACCTCTCCGGCTGCCACGAAGGGATGTACTTAGGGCGCTAGCTCCTCTCTGCTAGACACGTTAGCACATTGCTACACCCCCCACTGTACACTTGGGCCCTCTCCTTACGCCTATAAAAGGAAGGACCAGGGCTCTCTTACGAGAAGGTTGACCGCGCGGGAGGACGCGTAGAGTCCCTCGCTCTCCCCCCACGCGGACGCTTGTAACCCCCTACTGCAAGTGCACCCGACCTGGGCGCAGGACAACACGGAGGCCGCGGGTTTCCCCTTTTCCTCTCTTCTCCCCCCCCCTTTGTGCTCCGTCTCGCGCCGACCCATCTGGGCTGGGACACGCGGCGACAATTTACTCGTCGGTCCAGGGACCCCCTGGGGTCGAAATGGAAACAGTTGGCGCGCCAGGTAGGGGCCTGCTGCATATTGACGAATAGCTTCCCGTCAGGCTCTAGATGGGTAGTCTCTAGCAACCTTTCCAACCCGGGACGGTGCTCCGTTTCGGGAGTCTAGAGTTCATGTCCCTCAACAACAGCTACGATATGATACTCCTTCCTCCGCCGCGCGACGGCGACAATGGCGGCCGACAACCCGCTCGCCGGCGGCGGAATCAACAATGTCTTCCCCACGTGGCGGAAGAACAACATCCGAGTTTGTCCCGTCACCTCCCCCGCCGATGGAGGAGGAGGCGGGGCAACCGTGGCCAAGTAGGAGGCAGCACCTCATCGGCTGTCGAGCGAGTCAACGGCGCCGGCGCCCCGACGGGGAACACGTCGGGCGTCGACCTCGCGTTTGAGACGAAGAATTGCATCGTTTCCCCGCAACACGCCAGCTCCAAGCGGACGGACGACGCCAGCACGCTCGCGAAGGACTTGCTGGGCGTCACCCTCGTACCTGAGATGATGGTGCAGTCCGCCCCTGACGTGACTTCGTCACCGCCTGTCAACCAAGAGGTACCGACCGATTCCCATCTCGTGCCTTTTGGATTCAGCCTCGACCCACCAAGCGACCCCGCTTTGGTGGAAGCCTTCATAGAGGCATGCACCAACCCTCCAGGGTATCATATGCGGTCACCCTGGGACCGGCTGACGGCTGTCTCGACCTACAGACCCTCGGGTTCCGATGAAGATGACGAGCCCGACTTTGGTTGGGATTTCTCCGGGCTCGGTAACCCCAGTGCCATGCGAGACTTCATGACCGCATGCGACTACTGCCTTTCCGATTGTTCAGACGGTAGCCGCAGCTTCGGCGATGAAGACTGCGGCCCAAGTCGTGAATGTTTCCACGTCGATCTAGGGGGTCCTGATGAAGGCAACCATCTTGGTATACCGGAAAACGGTGATCCCCCTAGGCCTACGCCTCGCGTTGACATCCTTCGGGAGCTAGCTGTGGTCCCAGTCCCTGCGGGGGGTCAGGCGCACAGCTCGAGCAAATCCACGAGATGCAGGCCAGGCTCGACGAGGGAGCAGGAACACTTGAGCCACTCCGCCGGAACATCGGGCAGGAATGGGTAGACCAAGCTTCGGCCGGAGAAGCGCGTCATCTACCCCAGGGCATCCAGCTCCGCATCGCCGACGACGTCAGGGCAAGGCCACCACCGGCTTCCAGTGGGGTTGGCCAGAACCTGGCTGCAGCAGCGATACTTCTCCGTGCAATGCCGGAACCATCAACCACCGAAGGGTGGCGTATCCGGGGAGAGCTCAAGAATCTCCTGGAGGATGTCGCGGTCCGATGGGCCGAAAGCTCTGCCTCCCGAAGGCAGGGATACCCCTCGGAGCATCGCGTCGCGACTTCCCGATTCATGCGGGAAGCCTCGGTCCACACCGGGCGCACGCGCAACACAGCGCCTACGGCCCCGAGTCGCCTCGGCAACGAGCACCACCACCGCAACCATCGAGCCCACCTCGACGAGAGGGTGCGCCGAGGCTACCACCCCAGGCGTGGGGGACGCTACGACAGCGGGGAGGATCGGAGTCCCTCGCCCGAACCCCCGGTCCGCAGGCTTTCAGTCGAGCCATACGACGGGCACCGTTCCCGACCTGGTTCCAAACCCCGACTACCATCACAAAGTACTCGGGGGAGACAAGGCCGAAACTGTGGCTCGCGGACTACCGGCTGGCCTGCCAACTGGGTGGAACGGACGATGACAACCTCGTCAGCCGCAACCTCCCCCTATTCCTCTCCGACTCCGCTCGAGCCTGGCTGGAGCATCTGCCTGCGGGGCAGATCTCCAACTGGGACGACATGGTCCAAGCCTTCGTCGGTAACTTCCAGGGTGTTGGGGACTTGTTCTCAACTGCTACGAATTAAGAACAAGGCAACACAGAAAAAGGTTAATGGTAAATATTCTTCGTCCTTCGAAGCGTTATTTCCCTTAGGATATAACGATCTTCAGACGAAGGTCATGAAGGACATACCTTCATCATTATAATTTATACCGATAAAAGGAGAAGCATATGAAACATGAGAGAATAACGTGAATAATCATATAACATTAATATGTGCCTTTTATTATATAATCATGAAAGAATAAAAGCAATAGTGAATTACATTTGTACCTTCGGCTTGGCAAAAGACAAAGGTACAAGCGTGATGCAAGAGCGTGTACCAGTCAGCGTGAACAGTACGGGGGTACTGTTCATCTATTTATAGACACAGGATACAGCCTGTGAAAAATTACAATTATGCCCCTCATAAAAGTTTACAACACTGACTCAGACCTTTATGGATTGAAAGGTCATTCTATCTTTAAGTCGGTTTGTACTACCGAAGCTTCATGAAGGGGAACCTTCGGTCATCTCTTGCGGACAGCTTCCGCCGAAGCTGCTTCTTTCTACGGGACCTTCGGCGTGACGGAGCATGGCCCCCAACAGTAGCCCCTTTCGCGGCGCTAGATCGTTTTTCGTAACGAGCTTGATCCGTGAAAAAAGTCTCTTAAGCTTCGGGAAGCCGAAGGTCCAAAAAACACCTTCCCTGAGCTCGTTGTCGAGAAACGATTCAGTTTCCGAGCGCGTGGCAGTCCCACCTTACAGAGTTACTATTTGGTCTCTGCGGTCCACCGCGCAGCGAGTGCAGGCGACTATCCGCCTGGTGTAAAAATCCTGGCATTTCGCCTTCTTACCTGCAGCACTATATAAACAGACAGGTAGGTGTGAAGTTACCACAGCATTCATTGCTATTTGCACTGTTTTGCTGCCAAAATTTTTAACCATAGCCGAAGCTTGACTCTCGGAATCGAACGAAGCTCCAACTTGAAGTCTGCTTCGTCAGAAGGAAAGACTTCGGAAGAAAAAAGTATTCAATTTCCACAAACTCAGAATTAAATGGCCAGAGTGCGGTCTACCGCTAGGGTTGAGCGTGAGGGGGGCGAAGTTGAAGGTTCGGAGACTGTTCCCATCTCCGAAGCAATGCAACGATCCGGACTGGTAACTTCGAAAGGAACCCCCACTGTTGAAGCGGAACAAGCAACTGCCGAAGCAGAAGAAGAGAACATTGAAGAAACCGATCCCGAAGATGATTATCGCATTGCCATGCCCAGTAAGCCCAGCCACTTGGACTTCGGAAAATCGACCGTTTCGAAGGCTGATCTCTCCAAGATGGTAAAGTCAGGTTATTTCAGTGAGAGTCAGAAGAAGCTACTTCGCTTCGGGGGGGAAGAAACTACCCCAAAGCCAGAAAAGGATGAAATAGTCATTTTCAAGAGCTTTCTAAAGGCTGGGTTGAGATTCCCCCTTCATAGGATTATTGCAGATGTATTGAAGAAGTTTGGTATCTACTTTCATCAGTTGACTCCTAACGCTATCGTCAGGCTTAGTGTTTATATCTGGGCCCTCCGAAGTCAGGCGGTGGAGCCGTTTGCCGACAGCTTTTGTCGAGTTCATGAGCTGCACTACCAGACGAAGGCTAGAAAAGATGGATTACATGATAACTTTGGTTGCTACAATTTTGCCTATCGGAAAACCACAAAGTTTCCTGTAATCAGTTACCGAAGCAAATGGCCGGCAGGCTGGAAATCAGAATGGTTTTATGTGAAAGTTGACGAAGACCAAGAGAAGCTGGTGCAAAGCCCTCTTGAATTGATCTTCGGAGAAACAAGACCACGATGCCAAATGTCATTAGAAGGTTCCACTTGGGCTGCACTGGCTGAGTTTAAAATTATTTCAGAGCATATCAGTACTAGGGACCTAGTTCAAGAGTTCTTGGCCTTCAGGGTTTTTCCTACTTTAAAAGAATGGGAAATGCCGAAGCTAGAGGGGGAGAAGAAAGAAGGGGAACTTGTGCGGTTACCTTACTATTACAAGTTTAAGAAATACTTTAAAAAGCCTTGCCAAGAATGGCTGGACACAGTTGAAATAATGTGCAATGAAATTCTTGGGAATTACTCCAAAAAGGAAGATCAATTGATGACTGCGGCCTTCGGCACCCGTCCGAAGCGAAGGCTGAATCGAGTGCTGGACGCCCTGGGTTTTGAATACCCTGACTACGAAAATCTGAATAAAGGTGTCGAAGGTCGGAAAAGGAAAAGGGGAGCCGAAGCTTTAAATGAAGATGAGGAAGAACCACCAAAAAAGAAGAATATTCCTAAGAAGAAGAAAATATCATCTCCGAAGCAAAAAATATCTGACGAAGAGGAGATTCCCGCATCACGCTCTGCCACTGACGTGGAAGAGATTTTAAAGGTAATGACTGAATCCCTGCCTGCGAAGCTAAGTCCATTGGGGCCTCAACTGACAAAGTTTTTTCATAAGGAAAAGGAGCCCGAAAAAAACGAAGAAAACAACTAAAACAAAGAGACAAAGAATCATCGCAGTGACAGAAGTCATTGACAAGACACCACCGAGAGCTTCAGCTCAAAAGATACCAGCGGCTGAAGAAATAACAAATATTGAAATCCCACCTTCGGAGGTCGCAGCTGCCGAAGCTACCTCACCTGAAGGTTTGCACTTGGAAAGCACAATTGAACATATCGACAAAATACTGCTAGACATGGCCACAGAAGAAGCTGCTGCTGCCGCCGAAGAGGCCATGGCCGCAGTGTCTGGGAAAGGAAAGGAAACTGTTGACGAAGCTTCAGAGGACGAAGCCTTCATGTTCCAAAATTTAGTTGGAGAAGAATTATCAAAAACCGAAATAGAAGAGCTTAAAGAGTATGCCAAATCCTGCGGATATAGACCAGGAGCACTCCTCTTCGGGGGTATTGATGATGAAAAATTAGACTGCATTCGGGATCAAACTGGAGCTATGGTCATCGGTACTCTATCAAAGAGTATCGGTTTTCCGAAGCTGGAAATGGACATTAGCCGCTACCGACGACAACATATCGTTGGTAGTTTATTTTATTCCAATTTCAAGGTGAACTACTATTCCCTTGACTTTTATTGTTTTCAACAATGTAGACCTGTCTTAACGAAGGTTGTTTACGTGCAGAGTATGCTGCTGAGCAAGGCTTTGAAAATGCAGCAAGATCTGGAAGACAAAAAGCACGAGGTTATAATTGAAAATTTAGAGAGCAAAATAAAAGAGCAATTAGCTACTATTGAAAAGAAGAACTTTGAGCTTCAGGCAACTGAAGGCTTATTGGCAGAAGCCGAAGCTAAAATAGCGGAATTGAATACGAAGCTTCTCTGCCAATCTGAACAGTTTGAACAAGAAAAGCAAGAACTAAATGCGAAACTTGAAGCCGAAGTCCAAGAAAATTCAGTTTTGAAAAAATTATTGGCAAGCCTTCAAGATAAATGTTTGGAATTTAGCAACAAATGTATTGAACGACTGAGAAAAATCTTCCACTCAGTTGGAGCTAGCAGTGAGAAATTCACCCCGTCGGCTGAAGATTTACCAAAGACCTTCGAACATATTGAAGGTGAAATTGATGAGCTTGACGAAGTTATAGCCGGGCACGGTGACTTCTGTGCCTGGGTAGCTTCTCGGGGCACTGCTGCTGCCTTCTTAAAAGCTGGCTGTGATCATGGAAAATTGTCAATAGGCCCAATTTCACTCTATCACCAATAATTTTAGATGATATTCCTGACCTCGCCCGAAGCATTTCTAACAGATTTGTAAAGATGATATGGACAAAAGGCGGGCGAGAAAAGGCTGGAGACGAAGCTCGGAGTCATCTTGGACCAGTAAGAAGTCATACCTTGTGCTTACCTTTTCCTTCAATCTTGGTTTTGACCCACAACAACTTAATTCATGTAGGATGACGAAGCTGAAGCTGATGCTTGAAGAGTATGCAGCCGAAGCTGAAGCCCAGTGAAGACTAGTAGGAGTAGACTGTAGAAAAAACTCAAAAGACTTTTGTAATATCTTTTGTAAATACAGCTAAACTGTTCATAATGAACTTTGTTCATACCTTATAATATGTTCTTACCCCTCCATCAATGTATAAAGCGCTTTGATGTGGACGAAATTAGTATTTTGAGCCGAAGGCGAAAAAAACACCTTCCCTTCTTTTCGTACACAGCGAAGCATAAAAAACAACATTGCCCTTTCTTCCGAAGCTCTCCTTTTTGTACGCGAAGAAGCTCTTCTCTTATGCCGAGGCAACCACTTATGCCATGATGATGATTATCCTATATATGCCTGGATGAATGCTTATGAATGCAAATGCTATGATGTAATGTGATGTGCGAATGGATGTCCAAACACATATCCGAAGTCGTACCCTCAGCCATTATTTCCTTAGAAACAATCACACATCAGCTCTACATTCCCTTAGGAACGACTTTGGAGCTTCTTCGCCTTTTACTTTCGGCGGAATCAGCGTTGACTTTTCGCTGTAAGCTCTGCATTCCCTTAGGAACGACTTTGGAGCTTCTTCGCCTTTTACTTTCGGCGGAATCAGCGTTGACTTTTCGCTGTAAGCTCTGCATTCCCTTAGGAACGACTTTGGAGCTTCTTCGCTTTTTCAGTTTTTGGCACTCAATGGTGCGTTCTCAGCTTTTACATTTACATTCCTTGGGGGATTTTGCTCTTATAGAACTAAAAAAGGAAATTACATATGATGGCCCCATTAAAAACCTTTCTCCCCCTTTAGAAAGGAAAAGGGTGCCATGAAAAAGAAAAGAAAAGACATAAAAAGTTACATCAAGTTACACATAATATCGCCGAAGCTTATCCGCATTCCAAGATCTTGGAATATCGTTGCCGTCCATGTCCTTCAATCTGTATGAACCAGGTCTTGACGAAGATGCTACTAAGAAAGGTCCCTCCCATTTCAGCTGTAACTTGCCCACTGTGTCTGGGTTGGCCACTCTCCGAAGCACCAAGTGTCCCGGCTCAATATTATTTAGCCGAACTTTTCTATCTCGCCATTTGACTGTTTCGGCTTGGTATTTATTGATATTCTCCACAGCTTGAAGCCTGATCCCTTCTAAAGCATCTTTTTCCACAAAACAAGCATCTTTAGGACCTGATTCTGTCGAAGCTACTACTCTTATTGATCCAGTTTTAGCTTCTTCCGGAGTTATTGCTTCGTCACCGAATAATAACTTGAATGGAGTAAAGCCTGTAGACCTTGATGTTGTTGTATTGTGGCTCCACACCACTTTAGTTAACTGATCTGGCCACTTTCCCCTGGGTTGATTGAAGATTAACTTCATTATTCCTGTCATTATAATGTCGTTGGCTCTTTCAACGAGCCCATTTGACTCCGGATGCCTGACTGATGCAAAATGGATCTTCGTACCAATTTGATCACAGAAATTTCTGAAAGCTTCGGAGTCGAATTGTGTTCCATTATCTACAGTGATGGCCTTCGGTACCCCGAAACGACAAACAATATTCTGCCAGAAAAACTTTTGGACAGTGGCCGAAGTTATTGTGGCTAGTGGCTTTGCCTCAATCCATTTAGAAAAATACTCCACAGCCACTATAACATATCTTAAATTCCCTTGAGCCGGTGGTAATGGACCTAACAAGTCAAGGCCCCACCTTTGCAATGGCCAGATGGGTTGTATGAGCTGTGTTAAAGACGAAGGTTGTTTCTGATCTCTTGCACATTTCTGACAGCCTTCGCACTTTTGAACTAATTCCGCTGCATCCGAAGCTGCCTTCGGCCAATAAAACTGAAAGTCGCCTAGAGGGGGGGTGAATAGGGCGAAGCTGAAATTTACAAAAATAATCACAACTACAAGCCGGGTTAGCGTTAGAAATATAAACGAGTCCGCGAGAGAGGGTGCAAAACAAATCGCAAGCAAATGAAGAGTGTGACACGTGGATTTGTTTTACCGAGGTTCGGTTCTCGCAAACCTACTCCCCGTTGAGGAGGCCACAAAGGCCGGGTCTCTTTCAACCCTTCCCTCTCTCAAACGGTCCCTCGGACTGAGTGAGCTTTTCTCCTTCTCAATCAAACGGGAACAAAACTTCCCCGCAAGGGCCACCACACAATTGGTGCCTCTTGCCTTGGTTACAATTGAGTTTTGATCACAAGAACAAGTGAGAAAGAAAGAAAGCGATCCAAGCGCAAGAGCTCAAAAGAACACGGCAAATCTCTCTCGCTAGTCACTAAAGACTTGAGTGGAATTGGAGAGGATTTGATCTCTTTTGTTGTGTCTAGAATTGAATGCCTAGCTCTTGTAAGTGGTTGGAAGTTGGAAAACTTGGATGCAATGAATGGTGGGGTGGTTGGGGTATTTATAGCCCCAACCACCAAAAGTGACCGTTGCTGGGAGCTGTCTGTTCGATGGCACACCGGACAGTCCGGTGCCCCTGCCACGTCACCATTGCCGTTGGATTCTGACCGTTGGAGCTTCTGACTTCTGGGCCCTCCTGGGTGTCCGGTGCACACCGGACAAGTACTGTTTGATGTCCGGTGCACCGGTATGGGCACGTCTGACGTCTGCGCGCGCTGCGCGCGCATTAAATGCACTGCAGGGAGCCGTTGGCGCCGAAAAGAGCCGTTGCCCCGCTGGTACACCGGACAGTCCGGTGCACACCGGACAGTCCGGTGAATTTTAGCGGAGCGGCTGCCGCGCGAACCCGAGGCTGGCGAGTTCCGGAGACCGCGCTTCCTTGGAGCACCGGACATGTCCGGTGCACACCGGACAGTCCGGCGAATTATAGTGCGCCGGCTTCCGAGAAATCCCGAGGGCGAAGAGTTTCAGTTGAAGTCCTTTGGGCGCACCGGACACTGTCCGGTGTACACCGGACAGTCCGGTGCCTCCAGCCAGAGGTGCCTTCGGTTTCCCCTTTGCTCCTTTGATGAATCCAACACTTGGTCTTTTTATTGGCTAATTGTGAACCTTTTGCACCTGTATAACTTATGCACTAGAGTAAACTAGTTAGTCCAAAATTTGTGTTGGACAATTCAACCACCAAAATTATTTAGGAACTAGGTGTAAGCCTAATTCCCTTTCAATCTCCCCCTTTTTGGTGATTGATGCCAACACAAACCAAAGCAAATATAGAAGTGCATAATTGAACTAGTTTACATAATGTAAGTGCAAAGGTTGCTTGGAATTGAGCCAATATAAATACTCATATGATGCGCATGGATTGTTTTCTTTGTTTTTGACATATTGGACCACATTTGCACCAAAAGTTTTGTTTTTGCAAATTCTTTTGTAAATTCTTTTCAAAGTCCTTTTGCAAGATAGCCAAAGGCAAATGAATAAGATTTGCAAAGCATTTTCAAGTTTTGAAATTTTCTTCCTTTGTTCCAAATGCTTTTCCTTTGACTAAACAAAACTCCCCCTAAATGAGATTCTCCTCTTAGTGTTCAAGAGGGTTTTGATTTATCATTTTTGAAATACTACTTCCTCCCCCTTTAGAACATAATAAGATACCAATTTTGAAATTGATCAATTGAAAATCTCCAAAATTTTAAAACTTGGGTGGTGGTGCGGTCCTTTTGCTTTGGGCTCATATTTTCTCCCCCTTTGGCATGAATCGCCAAAAACGGAATCATTAGAGCCCAATGAAGTACTTTCTCCCCCTTTGGTCATAAAATGAATGAGTGAAGATTATACCAAAGTTGGAGAGTGATGCGGAGCGACGGCGAAGGATGAGTAGTAGAGTGGAGTGGAAGCCTTGTCTTCGCCGAAGACTCCAATTCCCTTTCAATATACCTATGACTTGGTTTGAAATACACTTGAAAACACATTAGTCATAGCATATATAAAAGAGACATGATCAAAGGTATATTTATGAGCTATGTGTGCAAGACTAGCAAAAGAAATTCCTAGAATCAAGAATATTGAGCTCATGCCTAAGTCGGGTAAAGGATTGCTCAACAAGTGGCTTGGTAAAGATATCGGCTAATTGATCTTTAGTGTTAATATAAGAAATCTCGATATCCCCCTTTTGTTGGTGATCCCGAAGAAAATGATACCGAATGGCTATGTGCTTAGTGCGGCTATGCTCAACGGGATTGTCGGCCATTTTGATTGCACTCTCATTGTCACATAGCAAGGGGACTTTGGTTAATTTGTAACCGTAGTCCCGCAGGGTTTGCCTCATCCAAAGCAATTGCGCGCAACAATGGCCTGCGGCAATATACTCGGCTTCGGCGGTGGAAAGAGCGACCGAATTTTGCTTCTTTGAAGCCCAAGACACCAAGGATCTTCCCAAGAACTGGCAAGTCCCCGATGTGCTCTTCCTATTAATTTTACACCCCGCCCAATCGGCATCCGAATAACCAATCAAATCAAATGTGGATCCCCGAGGGTACCAAAGCCCAAACTTAGGAGTATAAGCCAAATATCTCAAGATTCGTTTTACGGCCGTAAGGTGTGATTCCTTAGGGTCGGCTTGGAATCTTGCACACATGCAAACAGAAAGCATAATGTCCGATAGAGATGCACATAAATAAAGTAATGAACCAATCATCGACCGGTATACCTTTTGATCCATGGACTTACCTCCCGTGTCGAGGTCGAGATGCCCATTTGTTCCCATGGGTGTCTTGATGGGCTTGGCATCCTTCATTCCAAACTTGCTTAGAATGTCTTGAGTATACTTCGTTTGGCTAATGAAGGTGCCTTCTTGGAGTTGCTTCACTTGGAATCCTAGAAAATACTTCAACTCCCCCATCATTGACATCTCGAATTTCTGTGTCATGATCCTACTAAATTCTTCACATGTAGATTTGTTAGTTGACCCAAATATAATATCATCAACATAAATTTGGCATACAAACAAATCACTGTCAAGAGTTTTAGTGAACAAAGTAGGATCGGCTTTGCCGACTTTGAAGCCATTTGCAATAAGGAAATCTCTAAGGCATTCATACCATGCTCTTGGGGCTTGCTTGAGCCCATAAAGCGCCTTAGAGAGCCTATAAACATGGTTAGGATACTTACTGTCTTCAAAGCCGGGAGGTTGCTCAACATAGACCTCCTCCTTGATTGGTCCATTGAGGAAAGCACTCTTCACGTCCATTTGATAAAGCTTGAAGCCATGGTAAGTAGCATAGGCCAATAATATACGAATTGACTCAAGCCTAGCTACGGGTGCATAGGTTTCACCAAAATCCAAACCTTCGACTTGTGAATACCCCTTGGCCACGAGTCGAGCTTTGTTCCTAGTCACCACACCATGTTCGTCTTGCTTGTTGCGGAAGACCCACTTGGTTCCTACAACATTTTGATTAGGACGTGGAACTAAGTGCCATACCTCATTCCTTGTGAAATTGTTGAGCTCCTCTTGCATCGCCATCACCCAATCCGAATCTTGAAGTGCTTCCTCTACCCTGTGTGGCTCAATAGAGGA
Organism: Zea luxurians; assembly: GCA_029449295.1. Lineage (NCBI taxonomy): Eukaryota > Viridiplantae > Streptophyta > Magnoliopsida > Poales > Poaceae > Zea > Zea luxurians. The sequence continues at coordinate 168,284 of JAOPSE010000150.1, read as the reverse complement.
AACAAAAGAGTAATGTTCACAAAAGTGTGCAACCCGAGATCGAGTAGTTACCCCCTTATGAATGTCGCCGAGGATGGTGTCGACGGGGTGATCTCGTTGTATTGCTTGGTGGACTCTTGGGTGTGGCGGCCTTGGTTGTTCATCCTCCTTGTCTTCATCATTTGCATCTCCCCCTTGATCGTTGCCGTCATTTTGAGGTGGCTCATCTTCTTGATATTCTTGTTCAACATCTTGAGCCTCATCTTCGATTTGAGTCGGTGGAGATGCTTGCATGGAGGAGGATGGTTGATCTTGTGCATGTGGAGGCTCTTCGGATTCCTTAGGACACACATCCCCAATGGACATGTTCCTTAGCGCTATGCATGGAGCCTGTTCTTCACCTATCTCATCAAGATCAACTTGCTCTACTTGAGAGCCGTTAGTCTCATCAAACACAACGTCACAAGAAACTTCAACAAGTCCTGAGGACTTGTTAAATACTCTATATGCCCTTGTGTTTGAGTCATATCCTAGTAAAAAGCCTTCTACAGTTTTAGGAGCAAATTTAGATTTTCTACCTCTTTTAACAAGTATAAAGCATTTGCTACCGAAAACTCTAAAATATGAAATATTTGGCTTTTTACCGGTTAGGAGTTCATAGGATGTCTTCTTGAGGATTCGGTGAAGATATAACCGGTTGATGGCGTAGCAGGCGGTGTTGACTGCTTCGGCCCAAAACCGATCCGGTGTCTTGTACTCATCAAGCATGGTTCTTGCCATGTCCAATAGAGTTCGATTCTTCCTCTCCACTACACCATTTTGTTGTGGAGTGTAGGGAGAAGAGAACTCATGCTTGATGCCCTCCTCCTCAAGAAAGACTTCAATTTGAGAGTTCTTGAACTCCGTTCCGTTGTCGCTTCTAATTTTCTTGATCCTTAAGCCGAACTCATTTTGAGCTCGTCTCAAGAATCCCTTTAAAGTCTCTTGGGTATGAGATTTGTCCTGCAAAAAGAACACCCAAGTGAAGCGAGAAAAATCATCCACAATTACAAGACAATACTTACTACCGCCGATGCTTATGTAAGCGATCGGGCCGAATAAATCCATGTGTAGGAGCTCCAGTGGCCTGTCGGTAGTCATGACGTTTTTGTGTGGATGATGGATGCCAACTTGCATCCCGGCTTGGCATGCGCTACAAATCCTGTCTTTCTCAAAATGAACATTGGTTAGTCCTAAAATGTGTTCTCCCTTTAGAAGCTTGTGAAGATTCTTCATTCCAACATGGGCTAGTCGGCGGTGCCAGAGCCAACCCAAGTTAGTCTTAGCAATCAAGCAAGTGTCGAGTTCAGCTCTATCAAAATCAACTAGGTATAGCTGACCCTCTAACACTCCCTTAAATGCTATTGAATCATCACTTCTTCTGAAGACAGTAACACCTATATCAGTAAAAAGACAGTTGTAGCCCATTTGACATAATTGGGATACGGAAAGCAAATTGTAATCTAAAGAATCTACAAGAAAAACATTTGAAATGGTGTGGTCAGGTGATATAGCAATTTTACCCAATCCTTTGACCAAACCTTGATTTCCATCCCCGAATGTGATAGCTCGTTGGGGATCTTGGTTTTTCTCATATGAGGAGAACATCCTTTTCTCCCCTGTCATGTGGTTAGTGCACCCGCTGTCGAGTATCCAACTTGAGCCCCCGGATGCATAAACCTACAAAACAAATTTAGTTCTTGATTTTAGGTACCCAAACGGTTTTGGGTCCTTTAGCATTAGAGACAAGAACCTTGGGTACCCAAACACAAGTCTTGGAGCCCTTGTGTTTGCCCCCAACAATTTTGGCAACTATCTTGCCGGATTTGTTAGTCAAAACATAAGATGCATCAAAAGTTTTAAATGAAATGGCATGATCATTTGATGCATTAGGAGTTTTCTTTCTAGGCAACTTGGCATGGGTTGGTTGCCTAGATCTAGATGTCTCACCCTTATACATGAAGGCATGATTAGGACCAGAGTGAGACTTCCTAGAATGAATTTTCCTAATCTTGCTCTCAGGATAGCCGGCAGGGTACAAAATGTAACCCTCGTTATCCTGAGGCATGGGAGCCTTGCCCTTAACAAAGTTAGACAAGTTCTTTGGAGGGGCATTAATTTTGACATTGTCTCCCTTTTGGAAGCCAACGCCATCCTTAATGCCAGGGCGTCTCCCATTATAGAGCATGCTTCTAGCAAACTTAAATTTTTCATTTTCTAAGTCATGCTCACTAATCTTAGCATTAAGTTGTGCTATGTGATCATTTTGTTTTTTAATTAAGGCTAGGTGATCATGGATAGCATCAACATTAATATCTCTACATCTAGTACAAATGGAAACATGCTCAACATTAGATGTAGAGGGTTTGCAAGATTTTAGTTCAACAACCTTAGCTTGCAACAAATCATTTTTAGTTCTAAGGTCGGAAATAGTAGCATTGCAAACATCAAAATCCTTAGCCTTAGCAATTAATTTCTCATTCTCATTTCTAAGGCTAGCAAGAGAAACATTCAACTCATCAATTCTAGCAAGTAAATCAATATTATCATCTTTAGAATTGCAAGTTGAAACAATACAAACATGAGAATCAACCTTAGCAATTAATCTAGCATTTTCATTTCTAAGGTTGTTAATGGTCTCATGGCAAGTGCTTAGCTCACTAGACAATTTTTCACATTTTTCTACCTCTAGAGCATAAGCATTTTTAACCTTAACATGTTTCTTGTTTTCCTTGATTAGGAAATCCTCTTGGGAGTCCAAGAGATCATCCTTTTCATGGATAGCACTAATTAGCTCATTTAATTTTTCTTTTTGTTCCATGTTAAGGTTGGCAAAACGAATGCGTAAATTATCCTCCTCATTTTTATCATCATCATCATCATCACTAGATGTTTCATATTTAGTGGAGGACCTTGATTTTACCTTCTTTTTGCCGTCCTTGGCCATGAGACACTTGTGGCCGACGTTGGGGAAGAGGAGACCCTTGGTGACGGCGATGTTGGCGGCGTCCTCGTCGTCGGAGGAGTCGCTTGAGCTTTTGTCGGAGTCCCACTCCCAACAAACATGGGCATCGCCGCCCTTCTTCTTGTAGTACCTCTTCTTCTCCTTCATCTTGCCCTTCTTGTCGTCGCCCCTGTCACTGTCACTAGACATAGGACATTTTGCAATAAAATGACCGGGCTTACCACACTTGTAGCAAACCTTCTTGGAACAGGATTTGTAATCCTTCCCTTTCCGTTGCTTGAGGATTTGCCGAAAGCTTTTGATGATTAGGACCATCTCCTCGTTGTCGAGCTTGGAGGCGTCAATTGGTTGTCTACTTGGTGTAGACTCCTCCTTCTTCTCCTCCGTTGCCTTGAAGGCCACCGGTTGCGCCTCGGATGTGGAGGGCTCGTCAAGCTCGTTGATCTTCTTCGAGCCCTTAATCATGCATTCAAAGCTTACAAAATTCCCGATAACTTCCTCGGGGGTCATTAGTGGATATCTAGGATTACCACGAATTAATTGTACTTGAGTGGGGTTAAGGAAAATAAGTGCTCTTAAAATAACCTTAACCACTTCGTGGTCATCCCATTTTGCGCTCCCGAGGTTGCGCACTTGGTTCACCAAGGTCTTGAGCCGGTTGTACATGTCTTGTGGCTCCTCCCCTTGGCGAAGACGGAAGCGACCGAGCTCCCCCTCGATCGTTTCCCGCTTGGTGATCTTGGTGAGTTCATCACCTTCGTGCGCCGTCTTGAGTAGGTCCCAAATCTCCTTTGCGTTCTTCAACCCTTGCACTTTGTTGTATTCCTCCTTGCTTAGAGAGGCAAGGAGAATGGTTGCGGCTTGGGAGTTGAAGTGCTCGATTTGGGCCACTCCGTCCGTGTCATAGTCCTCATCCCCTACAGATGGTACCTGTACACCATACTCAACAACATCCCATATACTTTTGTGGAGAGAGGTTAGATGAAATCGCATTAAATTACTCCACATAGCATAATCTTCACCATTAAAAGTTGGTGGTTTGCCTAATGGGACGGAAAGTAAAGGTGTATGTTTAGGAATGCGAGGGTAGCGTAGGGGGATCTTACTATACTTCTTACGCTCTTGGCGTTTAGAAGTGACGGACGCCGCGTCGGAGCCGGAGGTAGATGTCGATGAGGTGTCGGTCTCGTAGTAGACCACCTTCCTCATCCTCTTGTGCTTGTCCCCACTCCGATGCGGCTTGTGAGAAGAAGATTTTTCCTTCTTCTCCTTGTGGTGAGAAGAAGAGGATCTTTTCTCCTTCCGCTTGGAGGAGTTCTTCTTCTTCTCCCTTCTCTTGGTGCGGGACTCTTCCGATGAAGTGCTCCCTTGGCTTGTAGTGGGCTTGTTGTCGCCGGTCTCCATCTCCCTCTTGGTGTGATCTCCCGACATCACTTCGAGCGGTTAGGCTCTAATGAAGCACCGGGCTTTGATACCAATTGAAAGTCGCCTAGAGGGGGGGTGAATAGGGCGAAGCTGAAATTTACAAAAATAATCACAACTACAAGTCGGGTTAGCGTTAGAAATATAAACGAGTCCGCGAGAGAGGGTGCAAAACAAATCGCAAGCAAATGAAGAGTGTGACACGTGGATTTGTTTTACCGAGGTTCGGTTCTCGCAAACCTACTCCCCGTTGAGGAGGCCACAAAGGCCGGGTCTCTTTCAACCCTTCCCTCTCTCAAACGGTCCCTCGGACCGAGTGAGCTTTTCTCCTTCTCAATCAAACGGGAACAAAACTTCCCCGCAAGGGCCACCACACAATTGGTGCCTCTTGCCTTGGTTACAATTGAGTTTTGATCACAAGAACAAGTGAGAAAGAAAGAAAGCGATCCAAGCGCAAGAGCTCAAAAGAACACGGCAAATCTCTCTCGCTAGTCACTAAAGACTTGAGTGGAATTGGAGAGGATTTGATCTCTTTTGTTGTGTCTAGAATTGAATGCCTAGCTCTTGTAAGTGGTTGGAAGTTGGAAAACTTGGATGCAATGAATGGTGGGGTGGTTGGGGTATTTATAGCCCCAACCACCAAAAGTGACCGTTGCTGGGAGCTGTCTGTTCGATGGCACACCGGACAGTCCGGTGCCCCTGCCACGTCACCATTGCCGTTGGATTCTGACCGTTGGAGCTTCTGACTTCTGGGCCCTCCTGGGTGTCCGGTGCACACCGGACAAGTACTGTTTGATGTCCGGTGCACCGGTATGGGCACGTCTGACGTCTGCGCGCGCTGCGCGCGCATTAAATGCACTGCAGGGAGCCGTTGGCGCCGAAAAGAGCCGTTGCCCCGCTGGTACACCGGACAGTCCGGTGCACACCGGACAGTCCGGTGAATTTTAGCGGAGCGGCTGCCGCGCGAACCCGAGGCTGGCGAGTTCCGGAGACCGCGCTTCCTTGGAGCACCGGACATGTCCGGTGCACACCGGACAGTCCGGTGAATTATAGTGTGCCGGCTTCCGAGAAATCCCGAGGGCGAAGAGTTTGAGTTGAAGTCCTCTGGGCGCACCGGACACTGTCCGGTGTACACCGAACAGTCCGGTGCCTCCAGCCAGAGGTGCCTTCGGTTTCCCCTTTGCTCCTTTGATGAATCCAACACTTGGTCTTTTTATTGGCTAAATGTGAACCTTTTGCACCTGTATAACTTATGCACTAGAGTAAACTAGTTAGTCCAATATTTGTGTTGGACAATTCAACCACCAAAATTATTTAGGAACTAGGTGTAAGCCTAATTCCCTTTCAAAAACCCATGGCGAAAAACTTTTCCAAGTAACGGCCTAGATCCAATGTGAGATCCACACAGGCCTGCATGTATTTCTTTCATCAACTCTATACCTTCGGTTCTAGATAAACACTTGAGTAGCGGAGCGCAAACTCCATGCTTGTACAACTCCCCTTCTATCATGACATATGGACGAGCTCTTGCCTCTATCCTCCTGTTATAAGCTTCGTCATCTGAAAGGAACTTACCCTGAAGGTAAGAGATGATCTCAGTTCTCCAATCTTCGCTATAAACAGGAGATATGTTGAGGACTGCTCTTTCAAGGAGTTCCACTGAAGGTGCCTTTATTGTTTCGAAAAACACATCCGAAGGTAAAGGCAGCCCCTGTGCTGCTGACTTAGCTAGCAAATCAGCATGCTCATTTTGTCCTCGAGGGATATTTTTGACAGAAAATCCTTCGAAGGAAGCTTCGATTTTTCGGACCGTGTCTAGATATTTTTCAAGCTTCGGATCTTTAGCCTTGCAACTCTTGTCGATATGACCCGAAACAACCTGGGAATCAGTTTTAAGGATCGCCCTTCTGATTCCCATTGCTTTTAATTTCCGAAGGCCCAGGAGTAGGGCTTCGTACTCAGTAATATTGTTTGTACAGCTAAAATCAAGTCTTGCCGCATAACAAGTTTTAACTTTGGATGGTGAGACCAACACAGCGGCTGCTCCTGCTCCGAAGGTTCCCCAAGACCCATCGCAAAACACTGTCCACACTTCGGCATCTTTATTTGTTTCTTCATCTTGAGCCCCTGGCGTCCAATCGGCAATGAAATCTGCCAACGCTTGAGACTGGATCGAGGATCTATGCACATAATCAATGCAAAATTCATTGAGCTCTGCAGCCCATTTTCCAATCCGTCCAGTAGCTTCTCTATTTCTCATAATATCCTTCAACGGTTGCGAAGAAGGAACAATAATATTGTATGCTTGAAAATAATGTCGAAGTTTCCTGGATGCCATCAAAACAGCATATAATACCTTCTCCAATTCTGTATAGTTTTTCTTTGACACACTAAGGACTTCAGATACAAAATACACTGGAACCTGCTTCTTGACTTGGCCATCGAGCTTCTCCTGAACAAGCGCTGCACTTACTGCTGAGTGCGAAGCTGCCACGTATAATAACAAAGGTGCCCCTGGCGTTGGTGGAGTTAATGTTGTTAAATCTATCAAATATTGCTTCAGTTCTTCAAAGGCTTTTTGTTGATTTGATCCCCATTGAAAGACTTCGGCTGATTTCAGCACTTCGAAGAATGGTAAATTTCTTTCTGCTGATCTGGATATGAATCTATTGAGAGATGCCAGCCTCCCTGCCAATCTTTGGGCCCCCTTTTTTGTAGTTGGTGGCTCCATTCGAAGTATAGCTTCAATTTTACTTGGATTAGCTTCAATTCCCTTTGTTGAAACCAAGCATCCAAGAAATTTCCCCTTCTTTACTCCGAAGACACATTTTTCTGGATTCAGCTTTAAACCAGCTTGTTTGAAACTGGCGAAGGTCTCCTGCAAATTAGCAATATGATTTTCCTGTTTCGTGCTTTTTACAATGATGTCATCGACATAAGTTAGCACATTTCTGCCTATCTGAGACTGGAGGACCTTCGCAGTCATTCTGCTGAAACTTCCTCCAGCATTTTTGAGCCCCTCAGGCATCCGAAGATAGCAATATGTGCCACTTGGGGTTATGAAGCTAGTCTTCGGCTCATCTTCCTTCTTCATCCAGATTTGGTGATAGCCTGAGTAACAGTCTAGCAGACTCATGAGCTCTGAAGAAGCTGCTGCATCAACTAAAGAGTCTATCCTTGGCAATGGGAATTCGTCCTTCGGACAAGCCTTGTTGAGATCTGTAAAATCGATACACATTCTCCACTTGCTGTTGGCCTTCTTTACCATAATAGTGTTAGCTAGCCATTCTGGATACTTTACTTCTCTGATAACTCCTGCACTGAGGAGTCTTTTTACTTCATTACGAGCACCTTCGGCCTTATCATCAGACATTTTCCGAAGTCTCTGCTTTCTGGGTCTGAAGGATGGGTCAACATTGAGCGAGTGTTCAATAACATCCCGATTTACTCCGCAGAGGTCATTAGCTGACCATGCAAAAACATCTTTGTTGTTGAACAAAAACCTTATCAAGGTTTTCTCCTGGTCTTCGGATAATTGAGAGCCCAACAGCACCTTCTGCTCTGCTATGTCCTCACATAAGAGCATGGGCTTCGGCTGATCTGCTGAAGCTGCTTTCTCCCTTCTGAATTTGTACTGTTCACAAGCTTCAGCTCCATCTATGTTATGGATTGCTTTGGAGTCAGTCCAGCTTCCTTCGGCCCTTCTGGCAGCTTCCTGACTTCCATGAATAGCGATGGGTCCTTGATCCGAAGGTATCTTCATGCAAAGATAGGCAGGATGAAGGATTGCTTCGAAAGCATTGAGGGTGCCACGACCAATAATTGCGTTGTAAGGGTATTCCATGTCAACAATATTAAACACAGCTTGCTCAGTTCTAGTGTTGTTGATGAACCCGAAGGTCACTGACATGGTGATCTTGCCCAGCGCTACAATCTGTCTTCCTCCGAAGCCACAGAGAGGGTGCGTAGCATCATGAATCTTATCTTCTGGCTCTTGCATTTGCCTGAAGGCCTTAGCAAATATGATATCAGCTGCACTGCCTGTATCAACCAAGACATTGTGGACCAGAAACCCTTTGATAACATAAGAGATAACCATGGCATCGTTGTGTGGGTAATCCTTGAGTTGAAGGTCCTCTTGGGAGAAGGTAATAGGAATGTGAGACCATCTCGACTTGATGAAGGGTCCTTGCACCCCAACATGTTGTACCCTTCTCTGTGCTTCCTTCTTCTGCTTCTTGTTGGCTGGCTCTGAACATGAACCGCCTGTTATCGGAAGAAGCAGCTTCGGAACCGAAGCAGCTCCAGCTTGATCGTTGAACGAAGCCATTAGCTCAAAAAAGTGGAAATGAGTTCACCGGAGGTGGGCGCCAATGTTGGGGACTTGTTCTCAACTGCTACGAATTAAGAACAAGGCAACACAGAAAAAGGTTAATGGTAAATATTCTTCGTCCTTCGAAGCGTTATTTCCCTTAGGATATAACGATCTTCAGACGAAGGTCATGAAGGACATACCTTCATCATTATAATTTATACCGATAAAAGGAGAAGCATATGAAACATGAGAGAATAACGTGAATAATCATATAACATTAATATGTGCCTTTTATTATATAATCATGAAAGAATAAAAGCAATAGTGAATTACATTTGTACCTTCGGCTTGGCAAAAGACAAAGGTACAAGCGTGATGCAAGAGCGTGTACCAGTCAGCGTGAACAGTACGGGGGTACTGTTCATCTATTTATAGACACAGGATACAGCCTGTGAAAAATTACAATTATGCCCCTCATAAAAGTTTACAACACTGACTCAGACCTTTATGGATTGAAAGGTCATTCTATCTTTAAGTCGGTTTGTACTACCGAAGCTTCATGAAGGGGAACCTTCGGTCATCTCTTGCGGACAGCTTCCGCCGAAGCTGCTTCTTTCTACGGGACCTTCGGCGTGACGGAGCATGGCCCCCAACACAGGGCACGTACATGCGCCCTGGGAACTCCTAGGATCTCCGAAGCTGCCGCCAGCAGCCGGGAGAGTCTCTCCGGGACTACATCCGGTGATTCTCAAAGCAGCGCACTGAGCTGCCCAACGTCACTGATTCGGATGTCATTGGCGCGTTCCTCGCCGGCACCACCTACCGCGACCTAGTGAGCAAGCTGGGTTGCAAGACCCCCACCAGGGCGAACGAGCTGATGGACATCGCCACCAAGTTCGCCTCTGGCTAGGAGGTGGTTGAGGCCATCTTCCGGAAGGACAAGCAGCCCCAAGGCCGCCAGCCGGAAGATGTTCCCGAGGCGTCCACTCAGCGCGGTACCAAGAAGAAAGGCAAGAAGAAGTCGCAAGCGAAACGCGACGCCGCCGACGCGGACCTTGTCGCCGCCGCTGAGTACAAGAACCCTCGGAAACCTCCCGGAGGCGCCAATCTCTTCGACAAGATTCTCAAGGAGCCGTGCTCCTATCATCAGGGACCCGTCAAGCACACCCTTGAGGAGTGCGCCATGCTTCGACGCCACTTTCACAGGGCCGGGCCACCTGCGGAGGGTGGCAGGGCCCACCGCGACGACAACAAGGAGGATCACAAGGCAGAGGAGTTCCCTGAGGTCCGCGACTGCTTCATGATCTACGGTGGGCAAGTGGCGAAGGCCTCGGCTCGGCACCGCAAGCAAGAGCGTCGGGAGGTCTGCTCGGTAAAGGTGGCGGCGCCAGTCTACCTAGACTGGTCCGACAAGCCCATCACCTTCGACCAGGGCGATCACCCCGATCGCGTGTCGAGCCCGAGGAAATATCCACTCATTGTCGACCCTGTCATCGGCAACGTCAGGCTCACCAAGGTCCTCATGGACGAAGGCAGCAGCCTCAACATCATCTACGCCGAGACCCTCGAGCTCCTGCTGATCGATCTATCCTCGATCCGGGCCAGTGCGGCGCCTTTTCACGGGATCATCCCCGGGAAACGCGTCCAACCCCTCGGACAACTCGATCTGCCCGTCTGCTTCGGGACTCCCTCCAACTTCAGAAGGGAAACCCTCATGTTCGAGGTGGTCGGGTTCCGAGGAACCTACCACACAGTGCTGGGGAGGCCATGCTACTCCAAGTTCATGGCCGTCCCCAACTACACCTACCTCAAGCTCAAGATGTCGGGCCCCAACAGGGTCATCACCGTCGGCCCCACGTACCGACATGCGTACGAATGCGACGTGGAGTGTGTGGAGTACGCCGAGGCCCTCGCCGAATCCGAGGCCCTCATCGCCGACCTGGAGAGCCTCACCAAGGAGGCGCCAAACGTGAAGTGCCATGCCGGCAACTTCGAGCTAGCGGAGACGGTTAAGTCCGTCCCTCTCGACCCCAGCAACGACGCCTCTAAGCAGATCCGGATCGGCTCCGAGCTCGACCCCAAATAGGGAGCAGTGCTCGTCGACTTTCTTCGTGCAAACGTCGAAGTTTTCGCGTGGAGTCCCTCGGACATGCCTGGCATACCGAGGGATGTCGCCGAGCACTCGCTGGATGTCCGAGCTAGAGCCCGACCCGTGAAGCAACCTCTGTGCCGATTCGACGAAGAAAAGCGCAGAGCCATAGGCGAGGAGATCCACAAGCTGATGGCCGTAGGGTTCATCAAAGAGGTATTCCATCCCGAAAGGCTTGCCAACCCCGTGTTTGTGAGAAAGAAAGGAGGGAAATGGCGGATGTGTGTAGACTACACTGGTCTAAACAAAGCATGTCCAAAAGTTCCCTATCCTCTGCCTCGCATCGATCAAATCGTGGATTCCACTGCTGGATGCGAAACCCTGTCTTTCCTCGATGCCTACTTAGGGTATCACCAAATCAGGATGAAAGAGTTCGACCAACTCGCGACTTCTTTCATCACACCTTTTGGCATGTACTGCTATGTTACTATGCCATTTGGTTTGAGGAATGCGGGTGCAACGTGCCAAAGGTGCATGAACCACATGTTCGGCAAACACAATGGTCGAACTGTCGAGGCTTATGTCGATGACCTCGTAGTCAAGACGAGGAAAGCCTCCGACCTCCTTTCTGACCTTGAAACGACATTCCGGTGTCTCAAGGCGAAAGGCGTAAAACTCAATCTCGAGAAGTGTGTCTTCGGAGTCCCCCGAGGCATGCTCTTGGGGTTCATCGTCTCCAAGCGGGGCATCGAGGCCAACCTGGAGAAAATCGTGGCCATCACCAACATAGGGTCCATCAAGGACTTGAAAGGCGTACAAAGGGTCATGGGATGCCTTGCGGCTCTGAGCCGTTTCATCTCGCGCCTCGGCGAAAGAGGCCTACCTCTGTACCGCCTCTTAAGAAAGACCGAGTGCTTCACTTGGACCTCCAAGGCTGAGGAAGCCCTCGGAAACCTGAAGGCGCTCCTTACGAACGCTCCCATCTTGGTGCCTCCCGCCGCCGGAAAAGCCCTCTTGATCTACGTCGCCGCTACCACTCAGGTGGTCAGCGCCACGATCGTGGTTGAGAGACAAGAAGAAGGGCATGCATTGCCTGTCCAGAGGCCGGTTTACTTCATCAGTGAGGTACTGTCCGAGACCAAGATCCGCTACCCGCAAATTCAGAAGCTGCTGTACGCGGTGATCCTGACGCGGCGGAAGTTGCGACACTACTTCGAGTCTCATCTGGTGACTGTGGTGTCATCCTTCCCCCTGGGGGAGATCATCCAGTGCCGAGAGGCCTCGGGTAGGATTGCAAAGTGGGCAGTGGAAATCATGGGCGAGACGATCTCGTTCGCCCCTCGAAAGGCCATCAAGTCCCAAGTCTTGGCGGACTTTGTAGCTGAATGGGTCGACACCCAGCTCCCGGCGGCTCCGATCCAGCCAGAACTCTGGACCATGTTTTTCGATGGGTCGCTGATGAAAACAGGGGCAGGCGCGGGCCTGCTCTTCATCTCGCCCCCCGGGAAACACCTACGCTACGTGCTGCGCCTCCATTTCCCGGCGTCCAACAACGTGGCTGAGTACGAAGCTCTGGTCAACGGGTTGCGCATCGCCATTGAGCTAGGGGTCCGACGCCTCGACGCTCGCGGTGACTCGTAGCTCGTCATCAACCAAGTTATGAAGAACTCCCACTGCCGTGACCCGAAGATGGAAGCCTACTGCGATGAGGTTCGGTGTCTGGAGGACAAGTTCTACGGGCTCGAGCTCAACCACATCGCCCGACGATACAACGAGACTGCGGACGAGCTGGCTAAGATAGCCTTGGGGCGAACAACGGTCCCCCCGGACGTCTTCTCCCGAGACCTACATCAACCCTCAGTCAAGACCGACGACACGCCCGAGCCCGAGAAGCCCTCGGCTCAGCCCGAGGCACCCTCGGCATAGCCCGAGGTGCCCTCGGCTCGGCCCGAGGCACCCTCGGCCCCCGAGGGTGAGGCACTGCGCGTCGAGGAAGAGCGGAATGGGGTCCAGCCTAATCGAAACTGGCAGACCCCGTACCTGCAATATCTCCACCAAGGAGAGCTGCCCCTCGACCGAGCCGAGGCTCGGCAACTGGCGCGGCGCGCCAAGTCGTTCGTCTTACTGGGTGACGAGAAGGAGCTCTACCACCGCAGCCCCTCCGGCATCCTCCAGCGATGCATATCCATCGCCGAAGGCCAGGAGCTCTTACAAGAAATACACTCGGGGGCTTGCGGTCATCACGCAGCGCCCCGAGCCCTTGTTGGAAACGCCTTCCGACAAGGTTTCTACTGGCCGACCGCGGTGGCCGACGCGACTAGAATTGTCCACGCCTGCCAAGGGTGTCAATTCTACGCAAGGCAGACCCACCTGCTCGCTCAGGCTCTGCAGACAATACCCATCACCTGGCCATTTGCTATGTGGGGACTGAACCTTGTCGGTCCCTTGCAGAAGACACACGGGGGCTACACGCACCTACTGGTCGCCATCGACAAATTCTCCAAGTGGATCGAGGTCCGAACAGGCGGTGGCATTCTTCACCAACATCATCCATTGCTTTGGGGTCCCGAACTCCATCATCACCGACAACGGCACTCAGTTCACCAGCACAAAGTTCCTGGACTTCTGCGAGGATCACCACATCCGGGTGGACTGGGCCGCCGTGGCTCACCCCATGATGAATGGGCAGGTGGAATGTGCCAACGGCATGATTCTGTAAGGACTCAAGCCGAGGATCTACAACGACCTCCACAAGTTCGACAGGCGATGGATGAAGGAACTCCCCTCGGTGGTCTGGAGTCTGAGGACAATGCCGAGCCGAGCCACGGGCTTCACACCGTTCTTTCTAGTCTATGGGGCCGAGGCCATCTTGCCCACGGACTTAGAATACAGTTCCCCGAGGACGAGGGCGTACGACGACCGAAGAAACCAGACCGACCAAGAAGACTCACTGGACCAGCTCGAAGAGGCTCGGGACATGGCCTTACTACACTCGGCGCGGTACCAGCAGTCCCTGCGACGCTACCACGCCCGAGGGGTTTGGTCCCGAGACCTCCAATTGGGCGACGTGGTGCTTCGGCTGCGACAAGATGCCCGAGGGCGGCACAAGCTCATGCCTCCCTAGGAAGGGCCGTTCGTCATCGCCAAGGTTCTGAAGCCCGAGACATACAAGCTGGCCAACAGCCAAGGCGAGGTCTACAGCAACGCTTGAAACATCCGACAGCTACGTCGCTTCTACCCTTAAGATGTTTTCAAGTTGTTCGTGCACCTCGTTCACGTACAAAGTCTAACCATCAAGGAAGGGTCAACCTTGCCTCGGCAAAGCCCGACCCTCCCTCGGGGGCTAGAAGGGGGGAACCCCCTTTGCGTCAAAATTTTCCTCAGAAAAAGTCTTTCTGCCAGAACGTCTTTCGTGCTTTTTGACTACTTCAAAAGTGGGATCCTGAAAACGATGGAGTACACGTAAGCAGCCAAGGCCGATCGAGCCGAGGGACTCCTACGCCTCCGGGATACGGATACCTCACTCATCACCTTCTGCGATAAGTAACTCACGCTCGGATAAGCGATTCCGCTGACCGAACAAGTCTTAATGCTCGGAGACCTTTCTGCCAAAACGATTTTTTGGGCCTTCTCGACTACATCGTTAGTAGAATCCTACGGACGAGTAAGAGTACACGTAAGGGCAAGGCCGATCGAGCCGAGGGACTCCTACGCCTCCGGGATACGGATACCTCACTCATCACCTTCCGTGAAAAGTAACTCTCGCTCGGACAAACAATTCTGTTACCGACAAATAAGTCTTGATACTCGAAACAAAGGGAAAAAGAAACGCAGCTTTACCACACAACGACAGTATGTTTGGGCCTCGGCGGCCGCAGAAAACATACGCACACTATAAGGTAAACCGATCCTGCAGGTTCGGACCTCGATGGAGGGGGAGCAGCAGCACCCTCGGCGTCAACACCACCTTCGGCGAAGTCCGACCGAGCCTCGAACGGCAACACAGTCGGAGGATCTCCGCTCCGAAGGACGACGTCAGCACCACGCCCGGGCCATCGCCGCCAGGGTCTTTTCCAGGAGTCCGGCTCGAGCAGACGGCTCAGCCGGTCGCCCCGAAGCCTCAGCCAGCTGTCCCCCAAGGACATCAGCCCGGCTCATGGCCTTAACAACTCGACTCCGGCGCCGGTCCCGCCAGTGGACGGCCCGGTCAGGCTCCGGCCGACAAAGTCTTCTTTTCGAGCCGACTCTGCCTCTGTCCACGCTGGTACCGCTGCCTCCGGCTCCGGCTCATCGAAGAGCGGCCGAGAGTTTCCTTTAACTAAGCAAGAGAAGCCTCGGGCGGCAAGGCCGACCGAGCCGAGGGACTCCTACGCCTCTGGGATACGGATACCTCGCTCGTCACCTTCGCACGAGGCAACTCACACTTGGTGAAGCGGTTCAGTTAGCTGACAGGTGAGTCTTAGTGCTCGAAATGAGCGAAAAACACAGCTTCACGCCAAAAATACATACATGTTCAGGCCCCGACAGCCACAATGAACAAACACCGGCACTCAAGGTGCCATTACAAACGGAACTCCAGTTCCGCCCCCGCGGGTATGAACAACCTCCACACCGGAGAGCCTGTGGGACGACAAGCTCCGGGCGACTCGCCAGCGACCTCTGCAGTAGCAGCCATGGTCCCAGGACGGACGCAGCCACCGGAAGGCTCTCGTTCGCGTCCCCACTCAAGGGACGCGAACCTGGCATTAAAGCCAAAAGAGCCGGAGGTCGGTCCGTAGGTGGCACTGATGGCCTCGACGGCGGAGAAGCTTTCTCCAGCTGCCACCACGTCAACACCGACGGCGGCGTCCGCCTGTCCACCAACGCCGCACCAGCAAGCGCAGGCCGCTCCAAAGCGCACCGGCAGGCCCTCACTACCGTCCTCGCCATGAAAGCGAGGACAGAGGACGGAATGTTGCATCCTAGCTGGGCAGCAACAGTTTGCCTTCCCTGGCATGGCTAGAGGACGCCTCCTCCACAGAGCTGGAGGATGGTTTCCACCACCAGAAGCTAGAAGAAGAGGTGGCCGGCCGACCCGTGTAGGAGGTAGAGCCCCGGCTCGCTTCGCTCTCCGCCCTAGCAAGGATGATAAAAATCCTTGAAGCTAAGGGAGGGGCAGAGGTCGCAGCCCGGTTTGCTTCTCCCCACCCTGGAACTGGTGGTCACCGTATTGGGTGACCACCGGCGAGGGGATGCAACCGGGCGACCTGATGAAAATCCTTGAAGCCGAACGATGGCTGAAAGGTACCAACTTCCGCGAAGTTGCGTTCCCCCAACGACGACAAGGCGGAAGAACCGCGGTCGCCCCCCATCTGGGGGCTCGAAAGGTGGAAAGACGCGATGCATGAGGGGAGCGCGAAGACATGGTTGCCTTTCAAGGGGGTCACCCTCCTTTTAAAGGCAACTCTCCCCACCTGCGTCCTCAGCTGTCGTGGGTTGAGTCTTCTCCAACACGCTCCAAGGTCCTCCCCCTACGACACGGGGGCTGGGTCCCACGCGTCATACAAGCTGGCCCAGGGCAGACAAAGCCAAACCGCTGCGCACGGTGCGCGCAACTGCCCAGCGGTTACGAGCATTCCTCCACTTTCGCCCAGGCCAGCGGGTGAAAGGGCGGACCGCCATGTAGGCGGCATGCAACCGCACCTAGGGGGCGCACCCTTTCGACTTCGACGCGTCCAGCATGGAGGCCCAGGCCCACACGTTATGTAATCGGCGCGCCGGTTACTACGTGCAAGAAACTGCACCGCCACTCGCGCCAGTATCGCGCCTTCTCGACTGCGGAACCAGTGCCGCTACTCGAGGCGACCCTGCGCATGACCCGATAGTGCCAACCGAGCACATCGGTCACGGGTCAGTCAGCCGCGGGAGAGGGCGCGACGGTCGATACGGCCAGAAATGGGCCGGCAGTAATGGCGGTGGCAGGCGGGCAGAAGCGGCAGTCAAGTCGTCAGCAAGCTCACGTCCCCTCCTAGGATAGCGAGAGGACCTTCTCCCACGGCGTGAAGACGACGTGTCCGCGTTCCGTTCCTCGAACGGCTCGCGCACACACAACGGCCGCCCCGTGAACCACTCGTCCCATCGCATTAACTCTGCGGCAGGACAGGCGGCACCTTTGGCAGGCGAAGCAGGCGACGCTTCACCTCCGCCATAATGACCGCGTCAAAAAAGGTGCACCACGTCATTCGATTTCGTATCCTTTTCCACTTCCACTTTCTCTCTCTTGCCTCAGGGATCAGGAAAGGGGATACTCCGAAAGGGATCCTTCTTCGCGAAGGAAGCGGGCCCCGAGCCCCCCTACTGATAAGAGGTTTGAAGGCTGGCCCCTTGGAAGGGTTCAACAGCCGCCTCAGAGCACTCGGGCTCCGCGCCCACTACTGGTCAGAGGTTCGAAGGCTGGCCCCTCGGAAGGGTTCAACGGCCGCCTCAGGCCACTCGGGCTCCGCGCCCACTACTGATCAAAGGTTCGTAGGCTGGCCCCCGAAGGGTTCGACAGCCGCCTCAGACGCAGAGCGAGGGATGACCCTAGGTATGTTTGATACATAACCGAGGCTCAGGCTACGCTCCCGAGGTACCCTAGGACATTTCCGAGACCAACGGGAACGATTTTGTAACGGAATCCCACCAGAGGTAGGCATCGAGCCCTCGGACCCCGTCAAAAGGGCACCGGGTCCGGCAAATCACTCGCAGGTACTTTTGGAGCGCGCCTCCGGGCCACTAGCCGACCCCTAACAAATGGGGCACGGGCGTCCACTCGGATTACCCGTTAGCAACTCACTGGAGACACCATGTTCGGCGCCCTCCGAGGGCAACATGGCGCTTTCCCCCTCTCCTCCTTGCGGAAAGGTGACGCAGGGGCGTATGTAAAAAGCCGAGTCTGTCCCTGACCGTCCTCTCGCTCTGTGCGGAGGCTCGGGGGCTGCTCTCGCAAACCCGGCTCCGGCCAAACCGTTGACAGCGTCAACATACCAGCCCGAGAACTTGGGACTCGACTGTGCACCCAGGCTATGGCCAGTTCGCATGAGGGAACAACCAGACCGGCCGAAGCATTACGAAACATACTAAGACCTCGAAGGAGTCAAACTACTCCTCCAAGGCCTCGGGGGCTACACCCGGTGGGTGCGCTCGCGCGCACCCACCGGAACAAAACGCAACCGAGGAAGGCCGGTCCCCTTGCAAAAAAGTGTGACAAAAGCCTCCAAGCGAGTATCAACACTCCCTTCGAGGCTCGGGGGCTACTGTCGGGGACCATAATTAGGGGTACCCCCAAGACTCCTAATCTCAGCCGGTAACCCCCATCAGCACAAAGCTGCAAAGGCCTGATGGGTGCGATTAAGTCAAGGCTCGGTCCACTCAAGGGACACGATCTCGCCTCGCCCGAGCCCAGCCTCGGGCAAGGGCAGCCGACCCCGGAGGATTCACGTCTCGCCCGAGGACCCCCTCAAGCGACGGACACACCTTCGGCTCGCCCGAGGCCCAGTCTTCGCCAAGAAGCAACCTTGGCCAGATCGCCACACCGACCGACCGTATCGCAGGAGCATTTAATGCAAGGATGGCCTGACACCTTATCCTGACATGCGCCCTTCAGTCGACAGAGCCGAAGTGACCGCAGTCACTTCGCCGCTCCACTGACCGGCCTGACAAGAAGACAGCGCCGCCTGCGTCGCTCTGACTACTGTGCCACTCGACAGAGTGAGGCTGACAGCAGCCAAGTCTGGCCTCGGGCGCCATAGGAAACTCCGCCTCGCCCGACCCCAGGGCTCGGACTCGGGCTCGGCCCCAGAAGACGACGAACTCTGCCTCACCCGACCCTAGGGCTCGGACTCGGGCTCAGCCCCGGAAGACGACGAACTCCGCCTCGCCCGACCCTAGGGCTTGGACTCGGGCTCGGCCCTGGAAGACGACGAACTCCGCCTCGCCCGACCCCAGGGCTCGGACTCGGCATTGGCCTCGGACGATAGTCTTCGCCTCGCCCGACCTGGGGCTCGGACTCGACCTCGACCTCGGAAGACAGACTCGACCTCGACCTCGGAGGAGCATCCACCTCGCCCGACCTAGGACTCGGACCGACCACGTCGCAAGAGGGGCCATCATTACCCTACCCCTAGCTAGCTCAGGCTACGGGGAACAAGACCGGCGTCCCATTAGGCTCGCCCCGGTAAACAAATAAGTAATGATGGCACCTCGCGTGCTCCGTGACGACGGCGGCTCTTAGCCCCTTACGGAAGCAAGGAGACGTCAGCGAGGACTCGACAGCCCCGACAGCTGTCCTCCCTCAAGGCTCCAGCGCTCCTCCGACGGC
Organism: Zea luxurians; assembly: GCA_029449295.1. Lineage (NCBI taxonomy): Eukaryota > Viridiplantae > Streptophyta > Magnoliopsida > Poales > Poaceae > Zea > Zea luxurians. The sequence continues at coordinate 149,137 of JAOPSE010000150.1, read as the reverse complement.
CACGACATTACATGAACAGGGTGTCAAGACCTCTCCGGCTGCCACGAAGGCATGTACTTAGGGCGCTAGCTCCTCTCTGCTAGACACGTTAGCACATTGCTACACCCCCCACTGTACACCTGGGCCCTCTCCTTATGCCTATAAAAGGAAGGACCATGGCTCTCTTACGAGAAGGTTGGCCGCGCGGGAGGACGGGACGACACGTAGAGTCCCTCGCTCTCTGTAACACCCAAAATTTGAATTTGGGATTGGTAGAAGAAACTTGAACAAAATAGCATAATATTTTGGAAATTGGGAAATAAAGAAAAAGATGAGAAAAAAATTTTTCTTTTAAAAGAAACCATTTATACATCTCATGAAATAAATAAACAAGGAGAATAAAACTTAAACTAGTAATAATAAAATAGTATGGTTTATATTCACCTTTGGGTTTCAATTGATACATTTGAAAAATTTGAAAACAAATAGAAGTATAAATTTGAATTTGGAAAATAGAAAATAGGAAATAAAAAGAAAAAAGGAAATAATATATACAAGGCAAGAGAGGCAAAATAAATCTGTAAATAAATAAAATTTATCCATGCTATGTTCACCTTGAATATTTAAATGAAGATCCACACAAAGTTTGAATTTGAACTTGAACTCAAATTGGATTTGAAAGTGGAGAAAAGAAAACAGAAAATAAAAAGAATAAAACGAAATCAGCCTCATGGGCCGCCATACCTTCATTTCGGCCTACCCTGTAAACACCCCTCGCTCGCGGCCCATCTCTACACATCCCCGCTCGGCCCAACTCGGCCTCTCCCGCCGCGCCGCTGACATGTGGGGTCCTCTGCGCAGCCTCTCACACGCGCGCTGTCTGCCTCTCCTTTGCGCCGACAGGGCGGGCCCAGTTGTCAGTCTCGCGCCCTCTCTGGCATGTGGGCCCCGCTCTCCAACCCTCCCTTATGCGTCGGTGTCGCTGTGGGGTGGGCCGGCGCCGTCAGGCTTTTTCTTCATCGCGCGCACACCGACGGGTGGGGCCTCTCGCTCAGATCGTCTTCCTCATGGCGAACGGACCGCGCGGACTCCGCGGTCATCGCGCCACCGTTGCAACCACTCTCCCGACTCCTGCGCGCCGCTCGGGGTATAAGAACCGATCCCGCTCCCCATTGCTCCCGTACCAACTCGCCAGCAAACCGAGCGGAGAGGTGAGTGCAGTCGCGAGGTAAAAGAAGGACGCCACCGCCGCCATCGTCGAACCGTGCCGGTGCTCATCGCCGGTCCACGGTGTGAGGCTCCGAATCCCCGGAAACCCTCCACGAACACACACGAGGCTTCGGGTGGCGCGGGGAGGCACCACGGCACCGGAATTGCTCGCCGTCGAACCCAAATCCACACGAATCCGCCTCTCGCCGTGGGTAACGTCGCTGCTGCCGTCTCCAAGCTCGGTGAGTAGCTCATCCGGTTAGTTGCGCCTGGAGCATCGCGTAGGCCGTAGGAATTGAGCTATTAGTGCCCTAACCCTGGGATTGGCCGAACGCCGGCCATGGGCCACCGTGGGCGTGTGGCGGCGCCACCGCCGTCGGCCTCATTTGGGGGAATTCACCTCAATCGTTAGATCATTGACGGACGGTCACGATTAGATGTGGCGTACCGCTTCGCCTCGGGATATCTCGAGCGTTTGATCCAGATCGGACGCTCTGGGGGGAATGATCTGATCAATTAAATCCGATCCGTCGATCGCGAAATAAACGGTGTAGATTAGATCGGCATCGGATCTGGGTGCTGTGGGGATGGATGCGATCGGGACCGTTCAATCCGGATCGTGCGCACGAGAATCAATCTGAGTATTTTAAATCCTGATCGTTGATTGTTTGATCAACGGCTCTGGGCGCGTACCGGTTCACTTAGGTCAGGATTTAATCTGGGCCGCTCGGTTCAGATCGTGCGGCCGAGATCGGCCCGTACCCCTTCGTCGAGCCTATTTTGTAAAAGAGCCCCTCGGTTTTACTTAAATCAACCCGCCGTCCTGTGCGGGTGTAGCCTGAGTCTGGGGATTCTTTCGAGAAGGCCCCTGCACTTTTCTGTTATTGAGGCCCAGTCCAGTGAATAAGAAAATCATAGAAAATGATTTAGAAAATGATTTTTAGTGTTAAAATAAATCCAGAAACTTAATTAATTCATAACTAATTCATTTTAGCTCCAAATTGAGTCATTCCAATTCCTAAAATTTTGTAATAATATTCTCTACCATTTAGAATCACTGTTTTGACATGAACTCTGTCAGAAAATTTATTTATCATTTAAACATATTTTAATCACATTAAACCTTTGAAAATTCATAACTTAAAATCTATAATTCCAAAATTAATAATTCTTTTTCCTGTGATCTTATTTTAATATGTAGATTATTATTATGTATTTTGCATATATGTTTGATGTAATGTTAATTTTGCCTATACCATGTATGTTTGTATTGCTACGACTAGCAGTGAGGTTACGAGTCATCTGAAGAATCATCCTGGTACCTGGATTCTCAAGGCCCAGGCAAGTTGTGCCCTTGATCACTTCTCTTCACCTACTCATGTTCTAATTAATCATAATGATCTGCATAGGTTAATTTTGATGGGACCCAATAGGTTACCCTAGTTTGACTATCTTTATACCTTGTTCACCACTGAATCTTTGGGTAGTACTTGCTAGTGCTATATGTGGCTTTGGGTATAGAGATACACATTACTATTCATGATTCTACTTTTGTTATCAGTTGTTATTTATGGTTCATGTTGAGATCATTATGTTAATTGGAACATGGAGAACCACCCGGGAAAACAGTGCTACCACAAGGGTGGAATGGGACGCCCTTGGCTGATTAATTAGGAAAGCTAGTGGAAGACTACCTTACCCGAAAGGGGCAAGGGCAGTAGGGGAGAGGTCAGTGTAGGGAGGCCCTCGGGAGGATTTTGCTGCGATGGCGGTCCTGCAAGGGATTCCTGCACTGGATCTTCCTATAAACTGTAGCGGGTTTTCGGAAGCTAGTGGAACTTTGTAAAGGCCTCGTAGTGTTACCCTGCCTCGCTTCCTTGGTAGAGGTGAATGGGATTCATGACCCCTTGGCAGATGGGTAACACGGCTTGTGGGTAAAGATGCGCAACCTCTGCAGAGTGTAAAACTGGTATACTAGCCGTGCTCACGGTCATGAGCAGCTCGGACCCTCACATGATTAAATTATGGAACTAAATTCAATTTGTCATATGCATTGCATTGCAGGTGATGTTGATACTTTTGTTCTATTACTTAAATTGGGTTTGGTATTTACTTATACTTAGTAACTGCTAATAAAATTTTGACCAACTTTAAAAGCAATGCTCAGCTCTAACCATCTTCTTTGGTAAGCCTTACACTTCACGTGAGCTTCCACCTTTGGCGAGTTCATGCACATTATTCCCCACAACTTGTTGAGCGATGAACGTATGTGAGCTCACTCTTGCTGTCTCACATACACCACAGGTCAAGACCAGGTACTGCAGGATGATGCTCATGGAGGATGCTGTGATGAGTTCGTGAGAGGTCTAGGTCGTCGTCTCCCAGTCAACTTTTGGGTTGCTGGACCGTTGTCTCCTTATAATGTAATTATTTATTTTGTATAGAACTCCTGTTATATATAAAGTTGTGACATTCGATCCTGTGCCACTATACATCATATGTATGAGACTTGGTCCCAGCATACCTGGTGTTTATGTTAACCCCGGGTTTTGGACCCCTAAAATCCGGGTGTTATAGAAGTGGTATCAGAGGAATGTTGACTGTAGGACGAAACCTAGATAGAACTGGACAACCATCCTTTACTTACCTCACTCTGATTCTTTTCTAAACTTATCTTAATCTTTTCCTCATCTAATTCCGCTTTACTCTGATTATTCTTACCTTTTCATTCTAAAGACAAACTTGGATTTCACACTTTGAAATCTTGTGCCTAAAGTGACTTTAGGAATAGGAGACCTACTCTTAGGAACAAAAACAAAACTATTTTTATCTATGTACTTGAATGTTTGTTCTTATGATACTTGTCTGATTTGGATCTTTGATTGAGTGTGATGGGTTGTGGAATAATGTCCACAATTGCATCTGCATATACACATAGGTATAAGAATATATATATAAAATAACTAGACAAACTAAATTATCCTTCAATAAAGTAACTAGCCTAACAATACCCATCCTATCTTAGAGACTCTCCCTTGTCTTAATAAGATCCATCTTATCTTAAAAGATACTCTATTAATAGATTCATCTTGTCTTGAAAAGATTCTATCTTATCCTAATAGATCTAACTGACCTCAAAAGATTCTATTTTATCATTATGGATCCATCTTGTCCTAATAAACATACTTATCCACCCTAGTTTAACAACCATGATCTAATGCAAATTAATTAGATCTTATCTAGTCAAACAAGTCACACCAATCTAACCTAGATCTGATCAAATCTAAAGTGACTTATCAAACATGTTAGATAATACTGATGAAATAGTTTAGACTCTACCCCTATAAAACAGGTCTTAACTTAGTTCATCCTGCGCTAAATTAAGAATGACAGATCGACTTGGCCATATGCAACTACTTTAACCATCTGATAGTTGCATAACCTCTCAATTATAAACTAGCAAGAGATTCTATCTTATCATAACATATCTAACTAATCTCAAAACACCCTAACATATTCTACCCTGTTGGACCTATCTAACCTAAAATAATCTAATCTAGATCTTATCTTACCTAATGTGACCTGATCCAGTGTGGTCTAATGTTATCTAACTTAATGTGGTTCACTTAAACAGATTAATAACACTAGTAGAAGAGATTAGACCCCACTAGCCATGTATTAACCTATCTTAGCACATTGGATCAATTCAACCATGAGCTAACCCAACCCATAGAGCCATGATGAATGGTATAACCTTTCTATTCCCACCTAACATCAAACAAACTTTTAACCTACATCTTGTAGTCTATCTCACCCATGTATATCTCTCATTTTGACAGATTCTATCTTACCCTTGGATAATCACCTTATATGATTGGTTACCCCAATCTGGGCATAAATTAAGCCCTACCAAAGAATCTATAGATTATAACCAACTACTAGCTTATTTATTCCGCTTAGTGAATAATTTCCTTTGCAAAACTATTACCACATGCTTCTAAACTTTCATGGTCAATACCAGGAAAGGAAAGATTATCACGTAACAGCAAACAGAAATGAATCCTCCAAATCCCCCACCTGTTGAGATCGATCAAGTGGTTGCTACCCAAAGACTGGTAATACAACAGTTAACAGACCTGGTGACCGAGATGCAGAATCAGATAAGACAACAACGCGAGGAAATACGTCAGGCCCGCCAAGAAATAAGGCAAGCACGGTTGGAGAGACAACAACAACAACAACCCCCACCACCACCAGCTTCACCAAGCTACATAGATATAAATTATGATGATTTGTAAGATCTAGATGTTACTTTAGTTAGTAGTTGATAAGATACTATTTTAGTTGGAATAATAAGGTCTAATTGACCCTATGTATTGCTAATGAATTATGCATCATGCCAAGATTTTTCTTTGTGCATATGTTTTGAGATAACTTGGTTATATATCCTGTTCTTGCAAATCTCGGGGACGAGATTATTTTTAAGGGGGGTAGGATTTGTAACACCCAAAATTTGAATTTGGGATTGGTAGAAGAAACTTGAACAAAATAGCATAATATTTTGGAAATTGGGAAATAAAGAAAAAGATGAGAAAAAAATTTTTCTTTTAAAAGAAACCATTTATACATCTCATGAAATAAATAAACAAGGAGAATAAAACTTAAACTAGTAATAATAAAATAGTATGGTTTATATTCACCTTTGGGTTTCAATTGATACATTTGAAAAATTTGAAAACAAATAGAAGTATAAATTTGAATTTGGAAAATAGAAAATAGGAAATAAAAAGAAAAAAGGAAATAATATATACAAGGCAAGAGAGGCAAAATAAATCTGTAAATAAATAAAATTTATCCATGCTATGTTCACCTTGAATATTTAAATGAAGATCCACACAAAGTTTGAATTTGAACTTGAACTCAAATTGGATTTGAAAGTGGAGAAAAGAAAACAGAAAATAAAAAGAATAAAACGAAATCAGCCTCATGGGCCGCCATACCTTCATTTCGGCCTACCCTGTAAACACCCCTCGCTCGCGGCCCATCTCTACACATCCCCGCTCGGCCCAACTCGGCCTCTCCCGCCGCGCCGCTGACATGTGGGGTCCTCTACGCAGCCTCTCACACGCGCGCTGTCTGCCTCTCCTTTGCGCCGACAGGGCGGGCCCAGTTGTCAGTCTCGCGCCCTCTCTGGCATGTGGGCCCCGCTCTCCAACCCTCCCTTATGCGTCGGTGTCGCTGTGGGGTGGGCCGGCGCCGTCAGGCTTTTTCTTCATCGCGCGCACACCGACGGGTGGGGCCTCTCGCTCAGATCGTCTTCCTCATGGCGAACGGACCGCGCGGACTCCGCGGTCATCGCGCCACCGTTGCAACCACTCTCCCGACTCCTGCGCGCCGCTCGGGGTATAAGAACCGATCCCGCTCCCCATTGCTCCCGTACCAACTCGCCAGCAAACCGAGCGGAGAGGTGAGTGCAGTCGCGAGGTAAAAGAAGGACGCCACCGCCGCCATCGTCGAACCGTGCCGGTGCTCATCGCCGGTCCACGGTGTGAGGCTCCGAATCCCCGGAAACCCTCCACGAACACACACGAGGCTTCGGGTGGCGCGGGGAGGCACCACGGCACCGGAATTGCTCGCCGTCGAACCCAAATCCACACGAATCCGCCTCTCGCCGTGGGTAACGTCGCTGCTGCCGTCTCCAAGCTCGGTGAGTAGCTCATCCGGTTAGTTGCGCCTGGAGCATCGCGTAGGCCGTAGGAATTGAGCTATTAGTGCCCTAACCCTGGGATTGGCCGAACGCCGGCCATGGGCCACCGTGGGCGTGTGGCGGCGCCACCGCCGTCGGCCTCATTTGGGGGAATTCACCTCAATCGTTAGATCATTGACGGACGGTCACGATTAGATGTGGCGTACCGCTTCGCCTCGGGATATCTCGAGCGTTTGATCCAGATCGGACGCTCTGGGGGGAATGATCTGATCAATTAAATCCGATCCGTCGATCGCGAAATAAACGGTGTAGATTAGATCGGCATCGGATCTGGGTGCTGTGGGGATGGATGCGATCGGGACCGTTCAATCCGGATCGTGCGCACGAGAATCAATCTGAGTATTTTAAATCCTGATCGTTGATTGTTTGATCAACGGCTCTGGGCGCGTACCGGTTCACTTAGGTCAGGATTTAATCTGGGCCGCTCGGTTCAGATCGTGCGGCCGAGATCGGCCCGTACCCCTTCGTCGAGCCTATTTTATAAAAGAGCCCCTCGGTTTTACTTAAATCAACCCGCCGTCCTGTGCGGGTGTAGCCTGAGTCTGGGGATTCTTTCGAGAAGGCCCCTGCACTTTTCTGTTATTGAGGCTCAGTCCAGTGAATAAGAAAATCATAGAAAATGATTTAGAAAATGATTTTTAGTGTTAAAATAAATCCAGAAACTTAATTAATTCATAACTAATTCATTTTAGCTCCAAATTGAGTCATTCCAATTCCTAAAATTTTGTAATAATATTCTCTACCATTTAGAATCACTGTTTTGACATGAACTCTGTCAGAAAATTTATTTATCATTTAAACATATTTTAATCACATTAAACCTTTGAAAATTCATAACTTAAAATCTATAATTCCAAAATTAATAATTCTTTTTCCTGTGATCTTATTTTAATATGTAGATTATTATTATGTATTTTGCATATATGTTTGATGTAATGTTAATTTTGCCTATACCATGTATGTTTGTATTGCTACGACTAGCAGTGAGGTTACGAGTCATCTGAAGAATCATCCTGGTACCTGGATTCTCAAGGCCCAGGCAAGTTGTGCCCTTGATCACTTCTCTTCACCTACTCATGTTCTAATTAATCATAATGATCTGCATAGGTTAATTTTGATGGGACCCAATAGGTTACCCTAGTTTGACTATCTTTATACCTTGTTCACCACTGAATCTTTGGGTAGTACTTGCTAGTGCTATATGTGGCTTTGGGTATAGAGATACACATTACTATTCATGATTCTACTTTTGTTATCAGTTGTTATTTATGGTTCATGTTGAGATCATTATGTTAATTGGAACATGGAGAACCACCCGGGAAAACAGTGCTACCACAAGGGTGGAATGGGACGCCCTTGGCTGATTAATTAGGAAAGCTAGTGGAAGACTACCTTACCCGAAAGGGGCAAGGGCAGTAGGGGAGAGGTCAGTGTAGGGAGGCCCTCGGGAGGATTTTGCTGCGATGGCGGTCCTGCAAGGGATTCCTGCACTGGATCTTCCTATAAACTGTAGCGGGTTTTCGGAAGCTAGTGGAACTTTGTAAAGGCCTCGTAGTGTTACCCTGCCTCGCTTCCTTGGTAGAGGTGAATGGGATTCATGACCCCTTGGCAGATGGGTAACACGGCTTGTGGGTAAAGATGCGCAACCTCTGCAGAGTGTAAAACTGGTATACTAGCCGTGCTCACGGTCATGAGCAGCTCGGACCCTCACATGATTAAATTATGGAACTAAATTCAATTTGTCATATGCATTGCATTGCAGGTGATGTTGATACTTTTGTTCTATTACTTAAATTGGGTTTGGTATTTACTTATACTTAGTAACTGCTAATAAAATTTTGACCAACTTTAAAAGCAATGCTCAGCTCTAACCATCTTCTTTGGTAAGCCTTACACTTCACGTGAGCTTCCACCTTTGGCGAGTTCATGCACATTATTCCCCACAACTTGTTGAGCGATGAACGTATGTGAGCTCACTCTTGCTGTCTCACATACACCACAGGTCAAGACCAGGTACTGCAGGATGATGCTCATGGAGGATGCTGTGATGAGTTCGTGAGAGGTCTAGGTCGTCGTCTCCCAGTCAACTTTTGGGTTGCTGGACCGTTGTCTCCTTATAATGTAATTATTTATTTTGTATAGAACTCCTGTTATATATAAAGTTGTGACATTCGATCCTGTGCCACTATACATCATATGTATGAGACTTGGTCCCAGCATACCTGGTGTTTATGTTAACCCCGGGTTTTGGACCCCTAAAATCCGGGTGTTATACTCTCCCCCCACGCGGACGCTTGTAACCCCCTACTGCAAGCGCACCCGACCTGGGCGAAGGACAACACGAAGGCCGCGGGTTTCCCCTTTTCCTCTCTTCTCCCCCCCCCTTCGTGTTCCATCTCACGCCGACCCATCTGGGCTGGGACACGCGGCGACAATTTACTCGTCGGTCCAGGGACCCGCCGAGGTCGAAACGCCGACACTATTCATCGTTACTATTCGCATACACTATTCATCATCGTACTATTTATCATTACTATTCATCATCGTTACTATTCATCGATGGTATCTGTAATTACTCTTCCGTTGCCATTATTCATCGTTACTAATCATCGTTACTATTCATCGGTCATCCAGTCATCCCAAATTTCAACTACTCATCCATCATGCTGTCCAGTCCACCTAAGACCAGCCAGACCCATGTTCCAGTCATACGAACTCTGGTGACTGTGATTTTCCTTCCAGTAGGAACTTCCCATCCGGTCACCCATCCCAGGTTTCTCCAAGTTGAGCATGCTTGACTTTGAGATTCCTTCGAACCAGGCTTCCAAACTCAGATTTTGGGCCGAGGCGGTCAACACCGCTTGCTACGCCATCAACCTGTTGTATCTACACCGAATCCTCAAGAAGACATCTTACGAACTCCTCACCAGTAAAAAGCCAAATGTTTCATATTTTAGAGTCTTTGGTAACAAATGTTTTATTCTTGTTAAAAGAGGTAGAAAATCAAAATTTGCTCCTAAGGCTGTAGAAGGCTTTTTACTAGGATATGATTCAAACACAAGGGCATATAGAGTCTTTAACAAGTCACTGGACTAGTTGAAGTTTCTTGTGACATTGTGTTTGATGAGACTAACGGCTCTCAAGTAGAGCAAGTTGATCTTGATGAATTAGATGATGAAGAGGCTCCGTGCGTCGCGCTAAGGAACATATCCATTGGGGATGTGTGTCCTAAGGAATCCGAATAGCCCATTCAAGCACAAGATCAACCATCCTCCTCCATGCAAGCATCTCCACCAACTCAAGATGAGGTTGAGGCTCAAGATGATGAAGGAGAAGATCAAGAAGATGAGCCACCTCAAGAAGACGACAATGATCAAGGGGGAGATGCAAATGATCAAGACAAGGAGGATGAACAAAATCTAAGACCGCCATACCCAAGAGTCCACCAAGCAATCCAGCGAGATCACCCCGTGAACACCATCCTAGGAGACATTCATAAGGGGGTAACTACTCGATCTCGTGTTGCTCATTTTTGTGAACACTACTCTTTTGTTTCCTCTATTGAGCCACACAGGGTAGAGGAAGCACTTCAAGATTCGGATTGGGTGTTGGCAATGTAAGAGGAGCTCAACAATTTCAAAAGGAATGAGGTATGGCATTTAGTTCCATGTCCTAACAAAAATGTTGTAGGAACCAAATGGGTCTTCCGCAACAAACAAGATGAGCATGGTGTGGTGACAACGAACAAGGCACGACTTGTGGCCAAAGGGTATTCACAAGTCGAAGGTTTGGATTTCGGTGAAACCTATGCACCCGTAGCTAGGCTTGAGTCAATTCAAATATTACTTGCCTATGCTACTCACCATGACTTTAAGCTTTACCAAATGGACGTGAAGAGTGCCTTCCTCAACGGACCTATCAAGGAAGAGGTCTATGTTGAGCAACCTCCCGGCTTTGAAGATAGTGAGTATCCTAACCACGTGTATAAATTCTCTAAGGCGCTTTACGGGCTCAAGCAAGCCCTAAGAGCATGGTATGAATGCCTAAGAGATTTTCTTATCACTAATGGCTTCAAAGTCAGAAAGGCCGATCCTACTTTATTCACTAAAACCATTGAGAATGATTTGTTTGTATGCCAAATTTATGTTGATGATATCATATTTGGGTCTACTAACAAATCTATTTGTGAAGAGTTTAGTAGGATCATGATTCAAAAATTCGAGATGTCTATGATGGGGGAGTTGAAGTATTTCTTAGGATTTCAAGTGAAGCAACTCCAAGAGGGCACATTCATTAGCCAAACGAAGTACATTCAAGATATTCTTACCAAGTTTGGAATGAAGGATGCCAAGCCCATCAAGACACCCATGGGAACCAATGGGCATCTCAACCTCGACACGGGAGGTAAATCCGTAGATCAAAAGGTTTACCGGTCGATGATAGGTTCTTTACTCTATTTATGTGCATCTCGACCGGACATTATGCTTTCCGTATGCATGTTTGCAAGGTTCCAAGCCGACCCTAAGGAAGTCCACCTTAGGGTCGTGAAGCGAATCTTGAGATATTTAGTTCATACACCTAAGTTTGGTCTTTGTGATGCCCAAAATTTGGATAAGAAAAAAATAATAATAATAAAATAAATATATGAAGAAATAAAATAGCAAATTCAGAAAAACTCGAATTAAACTTGAGTAATGAAAATCGAGGACTGAATTTCTAAAACCAAGAACTATTTTGGAAACGAAGTAATAGAAAAGATTTCTATTCGACTAAATGTTATGCATATCAATAGATGAGGTACCACAAGCATTCATTTACATGAATACTTAATTCTAAAATAATTTTTACTTCTTATCCCACCTTCAAAATTATTATTTTCCTAAGAAGAAAGAAAACAATAGGAGTGTTTTGCATATTTCAAACATCTACCAAATAAATAAATCAACTAAAATAAATATATATTTATTACTTCACAATTGATTTTGAGTATGTATTATAAATTTGAATTCCTAAACCTTATTTCGGAGTTGAATTTTTAATCAAAAAGGAAAGAAATTGTGATTAAATCATTTATTACTAGAATTATATAATGGGGAGGTGAATAAATGGTAATATGGAAATAGTAATGTTTATATTCATGATTGGATTGCATGGATATGGGGAAATCTGAATTTAAAATAGGAAATTGAATTCAAATCGAATTTGGAAATAATAGAGAAGAGAAAAGGAAATTCAAATAAGAAAAAGAAAAGAAAAACTATACACCTGGGCCGGTTGAGTCCATTTCGGCCCATTCACCGTTTACCCCGCGCGGCCCATCTCTCAGCCACCTGCACATGCGCCAAGCACCTTCCTTCACACTGGCGCGTGGGACCCTGGTTACTGCTCCTCTTCCTTGCTCGAAGGCTTCGATGCGGTCCTGCGATGGCCGCCGCGGATTCCGCGCGGGGGGGGAGGCGATTCCGTCGCACGCGCAACCGACTTCACCGGTCCGCTGGGATCTGCGCGGACCTCAGGACCGGTTCTGCCATGATCATCCTCGCCCCGGGCTATAAATCGTGCATCGCGGTATCCTCGTCCTCCCCAACCCGATGTGCCGTGCTCTAGCCCCATCGAATCGATGACCGTATATCACCATTGTCGTACCTGCGGATAGAGTAGGAAGTGAGAGGTTCGCTGTCCGCTATGGCTCGTTGAGTCAGCTCCACAACCAGTCGGCGCGGCGCTTCTTATCTCCTTTCCCTAGCGCCAGCATCGCCCACCTCCCCAGCTGCCTCTTGCCCAGCCGCTTGTGCACGCCGCGCGCCCAGAAAAAAAATTATGAAGCTCTGCGCGCCGCCGCGGCTGATTCACGCGTTGGTTGTCGTCGGGTCGCCTGCGCGGGTTGAAGTCTCCGGTACCGTTGATTGGGTGCGGGATCGATTGCTGGCTGAGCAATTTCTCACTGAACCCGCTGCGCCGCCGTGTTTCCGCCTGACTCCGTGGGCAAAGAATCCCACTGCGTATTGCCGGTGAGTCTCCCTTTCCGCTTGTCCGAATCATTCTTCCCTTGGCAATGCACCTAGTTAATTTCGGATTCGGGCGCTTGGATGCTGGCATGAACTCCGCCTGCCATGGCGACCGCCGCAGGCTACGTCTCGCCGTGGGCGGGTACCTCTGCGGCATTATTGGTCGGTAAGGTTCTTCCCAACCGGGTTCCCTCGCTCTGCTCTACGTGTCGCACCTATTAATTTGGGTATTGGGGCACCCTGGGCGTCAGTCGGAGTCGCGCCGGCGTGCTCCCTGCGGTGGCCGTCGCGCGGCGCCGCCGTATGGCCCAAGCTGGGGGGGGGGGAAAGCTGGGAAGGGATCGTTAGCCATAGGATCGTAAACGGATGGATCCGATTAAGTGCTAGATACCCCTTTCCCTGTAATTAAATCAGGACCGTTGAACACTGGATGAACGGATCTGGGTGGTTTTGAATCATGGCCGCTGATTTTGGATCTGGTGGTCACCAGTTGATACCGGTTCGGCAAATAAATGGATGTAATCCCCGCCGTGAATCTCTAATCCAACGGCCGTTATCGATACATACCCCTTCGCGGTATGTTTTATAAAAGAAACCCTGGGTTTTCTCGGATTCAACCCGCCGTCCTGTGCGGGTGTAGCCTGAGTCTTAGGTTTATTTGCGCCGAGCCCCTGCGGTTTTCTGTTATTGAGGCCCAGTCCAGTGCAGTATTAAAGTGATTAAATGAATTAGAAATTAGATTTTTAATACAAAAATAATTGCTAGAACTTAGATAATTCATAGAAAATTTATTTTAGCTCCAAATTGAACCATTCCAGTTTCTAAAATTTTGTAATAATATTCTCTATCATTTAGAACTGCTGTTTTGACATGAACTCTGTTAGGAAATTAATTTATCATCTAATCCTATTATAATCACCTTAAATCTTAGAAAATCCATAACTTAAAATCTATAACTCCAAAATTAATGATTCCTGTTCCTAGAATCTTATTTTAATGTGTAGATTATTATTATGTATTTTGTTTACTTGTTTGGTGTGATGTTAAATTTTGCCTACACTGTTTGTTTGTATTACTACGACTAGCAGTGAGGTCACGAATCACCTGAGGATCGTCCTGGTACCTGGATTCTCAAGGCCCAGGCAAGTTGTGCCCTTGATCACTTCTTTTCACCCAGCCATGTTCTAATTAATCATAATGATCTGCATAGGTTAATTTTGATGGGACCCAACAGGTTACCTAGTTTGATTATCTTTATACCTTGTTTACCACTGATCTTTCTGGGTAGTACTTGCTAGTGCTATATGTGGTTTTGGGTATGGAGATACACTATTCATGATTACACTTTTTGTTATCAGTTGTTATTTAATGTTCATGTTAAGATCATTATGTTAATTGGAACATGGAGCGACCACCCGGGAAAACAGTGCTACCACAAGGGTGGTATGGGACGCCCTTGGCTGATTAATTAGGAAAGCTAGTGGAAGACTACCTTACCCGAAAGGGGCAAGGGCAGTAGGGGAGAGGTCAGTGTAGGGAGGCCCTCGGGAGGATTTTGCTGCGATGGCGGTCCTGCAAGGGATTCCTGCACTGGATCTTCCTATAAACTGTAGCGGGTTTTCTGAAGCTAGTGGAACTTTGTAAAGGCCTCGTAGTGTTACCCTGCCTCGCCTCCTCGGTAGAGGTGTATGGGAAGTCGCGATCCCTTGGCAGATGGGTAACATGACTTGTGGGTAAAGATGCGCAACCTCTGCAGAGTGTAAAACTGGTATACTAGCCGTGCTCACGGTCATGAGCAGCTCGGACCCTCACATGATTAAATTATGGAACTTAAACTCAATTTGTCATATGCATTGCATCGCAGGTGAAGTTGTTACTTTTGTTCTATTACTTAATTGGGGTTGGTATTTACTTACACTTAGTAACTGCTAATAAAATTTTGACCAACTTTAAAAGCAATGCTCAGCTCTAACCATCTTCATTGGTAAGCCTTACACTTCACGTGAGCTCCCACCTTTGGCGAGTTCATGCACATTATTCCCCACAACTTGTTGAGCGATGAACGTATGTGAGCTCACTCTTGCTGTCTCACACACACCACAGGTCAAGACCAGGTACTGCAGGATGATGCTCATGGAGGATGCCGTGATGAGTTCGTGAGTGGTCTAGGTCGTCGTCTCCCAGTCAACTTTGGGTTGCTGGACCGTTGTCTCCTTATAATGTAATTATTTATTTTGTATAGAACTCCTGTTATATATAAAGATGTGACATTCGATCCTGTGCCACTATTCATCATATGTGTGAGACTTGGTCCCAGCACACCTGGTGATTATGTTTACGCCCGGGTTTTGGACCCCTAAAATCCGGGTGTTACAGAAGTGGTATCAAAGGAATGTTGACTGTAGGACGAAACCTAGATAGAACTGGACAACCAACACTTACTTACCTTGGCTACTCTGATCCTTTCTAAACTTATCTTAATCTTTCTCAACTATTTCCGCTTTACTCTGATTATTCTTACCTTTTATTTCTAAAGACAAATGTGGATTTCAAACTTTGAAATCCTGTGCCCAAAGTGACCTTTAGGAATAGGAGACCTAATCCTAGGAACAAAAACAAAACTATTTTTTTTATAAGTGTCTATGTATTTGAATGTTTGCTCTTATGATATATGTCTGATTTGGATCTTTGTTTGAGTGTGATGGGTTGTGGAGTAATGTCCACAATTACATCTGCATATAAGTATATGTATAAATAGAATTCATAAGAAGACTAAGCAATTTAGATTATCCTCCATTAAAATGTATCTATCTCATAGAGATCCCTCTAATCTTTAAAAGACTTTCCCATATTCTAATAGATTCATCGTATCTTATAGGATTCTCTCTTATCTTACTAGACCCACCTCATCTTAAAAGATTCTTCTTGCCTTAATAAATTCATCTTATCTTGAAAAGATTTTGTTATCCTAATAGATCTAATTTACCTCAAAAGATTATACCTTATCCTTATGAATTCATCCTACCCTAATTAGCATATATATCCTGGTCTAAAATATCAACCATGATCTAATTCAAAGTAATTAGATATTGTCTAGACTAACCTGGTGATACCAATCTAGATCTCATCTAATCTAATAGGATCCAATCTAAAGTGAGTCATTTAATAGATTAGTTAGTACTAGTGAAATGGATTAGACTCTACTCCTATAAAACATGTCTTAACTTAGTTCACCCTGCACTAAATTAAGAACGACAGACCAACTTGGCCATATGCAACTACCTTACCCATCCGGTAGATGCATAATCCCTCTGTGTTAA
Organism: Zea luxurians; assembly: GCA_029449295.1. Classification (NCBI taxonomy): domain Eukaryota; kingdom Viridiplantae; phylum Streptophyta; class Magnoliopsida; order Poales; family Poaceae; genus Zea; species Zea luxurians. Next base: position 132,854 of record JAOPSE010000150.1, on the reverse strand, counting down.
CCTAATAGAGCTTCTGACCTACCTACACCATATACCCCATCCTATTTCAAAAGATTCTAACGTATCCTAACAAGATATATCTTACCCTGATAAATCTATCTAACTTAAACTAGTCTAATCTAGATCATATCTAATTTAATATGGTCTAATCTAGTGTGAGTTACTTAATGCTGGTAGAAAGGATAAGGCCATACTCCTAAATCACTTAAGCCTAATTTGGAGACTTATATCAACTTGGCCATACACAACAACTCGATCTATATAACAAGTTACATAACTTACCCAATCAATAGAGTCTTAAAGGATTGCATAATCTATCAACCACCACCTGACATCAAACCAGATTTTGACCTATATCAGGTAGTCTATCTTACCACATATATCTTAACCATATGTCCTTAACTCGGATGGCAACTCCAAGAAGAAAGGCCAAAGGAGACCAACCACGTCAAAGAAGGATAAGCATCAACCCAAGACTTCAAAGATCAAGTTGAATCGCCAACGGAGTCAAGATCCACAACCTTGGATGGAGTCTTTCCTCACCCTACCCTTTCTTAACCAAACTTCTCTATGCTTTAAAGACATCTTCTATCCTACATAATTATGTGGACATACATATCTTACCCATGCTCTCCTATCACTTACTAATGATAAAAAGAGAGACTCCTGATTTTGAACTAATTAGAAACTAAAAGCTAAATTTCAAATCACTCTTCCTATGTCCTCTTTCTTACAAATCTCGAGGACGAGATTTCTGTTAAGGGGGGTAGGATTTGTGATGCCCAAAATCTGGATAAGAAAAAAAAATAATAATAAAATAAATATATGAAGAAATAAAATAGCAAATTCAGAAAAACTCGAATTAAACTTGAGTAATGAAAATCGAGGACTGAATTTCTAAAACCAAGAACTATTTTGGAAACGAAGTAATAGAAAAGATTTCTATTCGACTAAATGTTATGCATATCAATAGATGAGGTACCACAAGCATTCATTTACATGAATACTTAATTCTAAAATAATTTTTACTTCTTATCCCACCTTCAAAATTATTATTTTCCTAAGAAGAAAGAAAACAATAGGAGTGTTTTGCATATTTCAAACATCTACCAAATAAATAAATCAACTAAAATAAATATATATTTATTACTTCACAATTGATTTTGAGTATGTATTATAAATTTGAATTCCTAAACCTTATTTCGGAGTTGAATTTTTAATCAAAAAGGAAAGAAATTGTGATTAAATCCTAGAATTATATAATGGGGAGGTGAATAAATGGTAATATGGAAATAGTAATGTTTATATTCATGATTGGATTGCATGGATATGGGGAAATCTGAATTTAAAATAGGAAATTGAATTCAAATCGAATTTGGAAATAATAGAGAAGAGAAAAGGAAATTCAAATAAGAAAAAGAAAAGAAAAACTATACACCTGGGCCGGTTGAGTCCATTTCGGCCCATTCACCGTTTACCCCGCGCGGCCCATCTCTCAGCCACCTGCACATGCGCCAAGCACCTTCCTTCACACTGGCGCGTGGGACCCTGGTTACTGCTCCTCTTCCTTGCTCGAAGGCTTCGATGCGGTCCTGCGATGGCCGCCGCGGATTCCGCGCGGGGGGGGGAGGCGATTCCGTCGCACGCGCAACCGACTTCACCGGTCCGCTGGGATCTGCGCGGACCTCAGGACCGGTTCTGCCATGATCATCCTCGCCCCGGGCTATAAATCGTGCATCGCGGTATCCTCGTCCTCCCCAACCCGATGTGCCGTGCTCTAGCCCCATCGAATCGATGACCGTATATCACCATTGCCGTACCTGCGGATAGAGTAGGAAGTGAGAGGTTCGCTGTCCGCTATGGCTCGTTGAGTCAGCTCCACAACCAGTCGGCGCGGCGCTTCTTATCTCCTTTCCCTAGCGCCAGCATCGCCCACCTCCCCAGCTGCCTCTTGCCCAGCCGCTTGTGCACGCCGCGCGCCCAGAAAAAAAATTATGAAGCTCTGCGCGCCGCCGCGGCTGATTCACGCGTTGGTTGTCGTCGGGTCGCCTGCGCGGGTTGAAGTCTCCGGTACCGTTGATTGGGTGCGGGATCGATTGCTGGCTGAGCAATTTCTCACTGAACCCGCTGCGCCGCCGTGTTTCCGCCTGACTCCGTGGGCAAAGAATCCCACTGCGTATTGCCGGTGAGTCTCCCTTTCCGCTTGTCCGAATCATTCTTCCCTTGGCAATGCACCTAGTTAATTTCGGATTCGGGCGCTTGGATGCTGGCATGAACTCCGCCTGCCATGGCGACCGCCGCAGGCTACGTCTCGCCGTGGGCGGGTACCTCTGCGGCATTATTGGTCGGTAAGGTTCTTCCCAACCGGGTTCCCTCGCTCTGCTCTACGTGTCGCACCTATTAATTTGGGTATTGGGGCACCCTGGGCGTCAGTCGGAGTCGCGCCGGCGTGCTCCCTGCGGTGGCCGTCGCGCGGCGCCGCCGTATGGCCCAAGCTGGGGGGGGAAAGCTGGGAAGGGATCGTTAGCCATAGGATCGTAAACGGATGGATCCGATTAAGTGCTAGATACCCCTTTCCCTGTAATTAAATCAGGACCGTTGAACACTGGATGAACGGATCTGGGTGGTTTTGAATCATGGCCGCTGATTTTGGATCTGGTGGTCACCAGTTGATACCGGTTCGGCAAATAAATGGATGTAATCCCCGCCGTGAATCTCTAATCCAACGGCCGTTATCGATACATACCCCTTCGCGGTATGTTTTATAAAAGAAACCCTGGGTTTTCTCGGATTCAACCCGCCGTCCTGTGCGGGTGTAGCCTGAGTCTTAGGTTTATTTGCGCCGAGCCCCTGCGGTTTTCTGTTATTGAGGCCCAGTCCAGTGCAGTATTAAAGTGATTAAATGAATTAGAAATTAGATTTTTAATACAAAAATAATTGCTAGAACTTAGATAATTCATAGAAAATTCATTTTAGCTCCAAATTGAACCATTCCAGTTTCTAAAATTTTGTAATAATATTCTCTATCATTTAGAACTGCTGTTTTGACATGAACTCTGTTAGGAAATTAATTTATCATCTAATCATATTATAATCACCTTAAATCTTAGAAAATCCATAACTTAAAATCTATAACTCCAAAATTAATGATTCCTGTTCCTAGAATCTTATTTTAATGTGTAGATTATTATTATGTATTTTGTTTACTTGTTTGGTGTGATGTTAAATTTTGCCTACACTGTTTGTTTGTATTACTACGACTAGCAGTGAGGTCACGAATCACCTGAGGATCGTCCTGGTACCTGGATTCTCAAGGCCCAGGCAAGTTGTGCCCTTGATCACTTCTTTTCACCCAGCCATGTTCTAATTAATCATAATGATCTGCATAGGTTAATTTTGATGGGACCCAACAGGTTACCTAGTTTGATTATCTTTATACCTTGTTTACCACTGATCTTTCTGGGTAGTACTTGCTAGTGCTATATGTGGTTTTGGGTATGGAGATACACTATTCATGATTACACTTTTTGTTATCAGTTGTTATTTAATGTTCATGTTAAGATCATTATGTTAATTGGAACATGGAGCGACCACCCGGGAAAACAGTGCTACCACAAGGGTGGTATGGGACGCCCTTGGCTGATTAATTAGGAAAGCTAGTGGAAGACTACCTTACCCGAAAGGGGCAAGGGCAGTAGGGGAGAGGTCAGTGTAGGGAGGCCCTCGGGAGGATTTTGCTGCGATGGCGGTCCTGCAAGGGATTCCTGCACTGGATCTTCCTATAAACTGTAGCGGGTTTTCTGAAGCTAGTGGAACTTTGTAAAGGCCTCGTAGTGTTACCCTGCCTCGCCTCCTCGGTAGAGGTGTATGGGAAGTCGCGATCCCTTGGCAGATGGGTAACATGACTTGTGGGTAAAGATGCGCAACCTCTGCAGAGTGTAAAACTGGTATACTAGCCGTGCTCACGGTCATGAGCAGCTCGGACCCTCACATGATTAAATTATGGAACTTAAACTCAATTTGTCATATGCATTGCATCGCAGGTGAAGTTGTTACTTTTGTTCTATTACTTAATTGGGGTTGGTATTTACTTACACTTAGTAACTGCTAATAAAATTTTGACCAACTTTAAAAGCAATGCTCAGCTCTAACCATCTTCATTGGTAAGCCTTACACTTCACGTGAGCTCCCACCTTTGGCGAGTTCATGCACATTATTCCCCACAACTTGTTGAGCGATGAACGTATGTGAGCTCACTCTTGCTGTCTCACACACACCACAGGTCAAGACCAGGTACTGCAGGATGATGCTCATGGAGGATGCCGTGATGAGTTCGTGAGTGGTCTAGGTCGTCGTCTCCCAGTCAACTTTGGGTTGCTGGACCGTTGTCTCCTTATAATGTAATTATTTATTTTGTATAGAACTCCTGTTATATATAAAGATGTGACATTCGATCCTGTGCCACTATTCATCATATGTGTGAGACTTGGTCCCAGCACACCTGGTGATTATGTTTACGCCCGGGTTTTGGACCCCTAAAATCCGGGTGTTACAGTCTTTGGTACCCCAAGGGATCCTCATTTGATTTATTAGGATATTCCGATGCTGATTGGGCAGGGTGTAAAATTAATAGGAAGAGCACATCAGGGACTTGTCAGTTTCTGGGAAGATCCCTGGTGTCTTGGGATTCAAAGAAACAAAACTCAGTGGCTCTTTCTACCACCGAAGCCGAGTACATTGCCACAGGCCATTGTTGCGCGCAATTGCTTTGGATGAGGCAAACCCTTAGGGACTATTGCTTCAAATTTAGCAAAGTCCCTCTCCTATGTGACAATGAGAGTGCAATCCGCATGGCGGATAATCCCGTTGAACACAGCCGCACTAAGCACATAGCCATTCGGTATCACTTTCTGAGAGATCACCAACAAAAGGGGGATATCGAGATAGCCTATATAAACACCAAAGATCAATTGACCGATATCTTTACTAGGCCTTTAGATGAGCAATCCTTTACCAAACTTAGGAATGAGCTAAACATTCTTGATTCTAGGAATTTTGATTGATTCTTTGCACACATTGCTCATTCATATACTGTAACACCCGGATTTTAGGGGTCCAAAACCCGGGGTTAACATAAACACCAGGTATGCTGGGACCAAGTCTCAAACATATGATGTATAGTGGCACAGGATCGAATGTCACATCTTTACATATAACAGGAGTTCTATACAAAATAAATAATTACATTATAAGGAGACAACGGTCCAGCAACCCAAAAGTTGACTGGGAGACGACGACCTAGACCTCTCACGAACTCATCACAGCATCCTCCATGAGCATCATCCTGCAGTACCTGTTCTTGACCTGTGGTGTATGTGAGACAGCAAGAGTGAGCTCACATACGTTCATCGCTCAACAAGTTGTGGGGAATAATGTGCATGAACTCGCCAAAGGTGGGAGCTCACGTGAAGTGTAAGGCTTACCAAAGAAGATGGTTAGAGCTGAGCATTGCTTTTAAAGTTGGTCAAAATTTTATTAGCATTTACTAAGTATAAGTAAATACCAAACCCAATTAAGTAATAGATCAAAAGTAACAACACCACCTGCAATGCAATGCATATGACAAATTGAATTTAGTTCCATAAATTAATCATGTGAGGGTCCGAGCTGCTCATGACCGTGAGCACGGCTAGTATACCAGTTTTACACTCTGCAGAGGTTGCGCATCTTTACCCACAAGTCGTGTTACCCATCTGCCAAGGGGTCATGAATCCCATACACCTCTACCAAGGAAGCGAGGCAGGGTAACACTACGAGGCCTTTACAAAGTTCCACTAGCTTCCGAAAACCCGCTACAGTTTATAGGAAGATCCAGTGCAGGAATCCCTTGCAGGACCGCCATCGCAGCAAAATCCTCCCGAGGGCCTCCCTACACTGACCTCTCCCCTACTGCCCTTGCCCCTTTCGGGTAAGGTAGTCTTCCACTAGCTTTCCTAATTAATCAGCCAAGGGCGTCCCATTCCACCCTTGTGGTAGCACTGTTTTCCCGGGTGGTTCTCCATGTTCCAATTAACATAATGATCTTAACATGAACCATAAATAACAACTGATAACAAAAGTATAATCATGAATGGTGTAATCTTCATACCCAAAACCATATATAGCACTAGCAAGTACTACCCAGAAAGTTCAGTGGTAAACAAGGTATAAAGATAGACAAACTAGGGTAACCTATTGGGTCCCATCAAAATTAACCTATGCAGATCATTATAATTAATCAGAACATGGCTGGGTAAAAAGAAGTGATCAAGGGCACAACTTGCCTGGGCCTTGAGAATCCAGGTACCAGGATGATTCTTCAGATCCTCGTGACCTCACTGCTAGTCGTAGCAATACAAACATACATGGTATAGGCAAAATTAACATTACACCAAACATAAGAACAAAATACACATTAATAATCTACATATTAAAATAAGATCACAGGAAAAAGAATTATTAATTTTGGAGTTGTAGAATTCAAGTTATGATTTTCCTAAGGTTTAATATGATTAAAGTATGATTAAATGATAAATAAATTTTCTGACAGAGTTCATGTCAAAACAAAGACACTAAATGATGAAGAATATTATTACAAAATTTTAGAAACTGGAATGGTTCAATTTGGAGCTAAAATGGATTTTCTATGAATTATCTAAGTTTTAGCAATTATTTTCATATTAAAAATCTATTTAATAACTATTTTCTCTGATTTTACTATGTTCTGGACTGGGCCTCAATTACAAGAAACTGCAGGGGGCTCGGGGTAAAACCACAGAGACACAGCGCACAGTGCAAATAGGACGGCGGGTTGATTTCTGCTTTCCTCGGGGTTTCTTTAGAAAAAATGCCACGCGAAGGGGTATCGCTTGATCTCGGCCGTCCGATCAACACCGGACGCACCAGATTAGATCACGAGGGTTTGAATCGGTACGCAGCGCGCGACGTTGGATTGGAGATCTACGGACCAGATTCAATGTAGCTCGGGCCACCCAGGACCGACCGATCCGATCCAACGGCCCACAGCTATCCCTCCCCCAGATCTAATCCTAGCCGTCAATTCAACATCCTACGGTCCCGGTCTTACCCCTTTCCCAGCCGGTCGACCACGGTGGCGCTGTGCACTCCGCGGCGGCGGACTTCGCCGGCGCTAGCGATTAAGCGCCCCCCCGGTCCCAACCTTGAATTGTACAGGTGCTACACGAAGAGGAGAGCAAGGCGATCGAGGCTAGGGGTTTCTTACCGGCGATTGAGGAGGTTTGCGAGCTCGCCCACGCTGCGCGGCGGCACGCGGCGGAGCTCCAAGTACGGTGAGGAATTCCGGAGTTCCCGAGGCCACGCAGTTCAAATCGATGGCGCGGACGGCAATAACACGTGCAGATGACCCTCCCCGGCCCTTCACCGAGGTCAGACAGCCCACGGCGACGGGATTCGCTGGCGGCGGCCAAAATCTCTCCCGCAAGCGTAGCAACGGCGGCGCAAAGCTGTCGGCGCAAGCGGATGAGGAGGGAAGGAGGAGGCCGCGGCACGATGCTTTTATACCCGGGAGAGCACGGACTCGTTGTACCGGCCAACGGAGCCGCTGCCGAGATTCCCGCGCGCGCGATCGGTGGAGTTTGTTGAAGACGAACCCGACAAGCGGGCCCCGCGGATCAGCGAAAGAAGCGGAGTGAGCGCGGGCGTGGGAAAGTCTGAGCAGGGGCCCCGCGCGTCAGTGAGAGGCGAGAGCGGGTGTGAGGGTGAGTGGCTGGCGTGGGGGTCCCGCGCGTAAGCGAGAGAGAGAGAAAACTCAGGCGAGCGCGTGAGAGGCCGACGAGTGGGGTCCGCGAGACAGTGACCAAGCGTGCGCGTGAGAGGCTGGGCAGAGGGCCCCACCTGTCGGCGCCGGTTGGAGATGGCAATGGGCTGCGCGGTGACGTTTCTTAGGTGGGCCGAATTCAGGTATTCCAGCCCAGTTAGGTTAGAATTCTTTTTTTCTTTTTCTTTTCTATTTTCTTTTCTCCATTTTCAAATCCAATTTGAATTCAAGTTTAAATTCAAACTTTTGTGAATAACTTGTCCTCAGTTTGAATAGTATACTTTAATAATATAAGTATGAAGAATTTTTATTCTGATTTTATTTTGTTTTATGTAGTATTTTCCCTACTCCTTTTATTTTCTATTTTCTATTTTTCCTTTCCATTTGAATTTCAAATCAACACAAGTTTAAAGTTCAAACACTTAATTTGGATACACATATAGAACTTTAGCATAATGTGCAAAAACCTATTTTATGTATTTCTTTATTTATTTTAGTCCTTTTAGACAAGCTTTTATTCATATAGTAGAATAATCCCTACCTTATTACTTCCAGGGAAATCATATTCATATTGTAGACTATATATATTAAGAAATAGTTTAACCCTAATTCTTCTATATATCCTAACCCAAAGGCAATTTAGATTATCTAAGTGTTTTTAATTATGTGTTTTTAACATATTCATGAGTGGAAACTTCTAAATTATGATTATTTTTAAGGAAAGGTGTTTTGATTTAAAATCTTTGAGAATTTTTCTTTGTCTTCACAAGATTGAATTTTTGGGTGTTACAAATCCTACCCCCCTTTAAAAATAATCTCGTCCTCGAGATTTGTAAGAAAAGGATATATGTTCATATGGTTTCAACACATATGCATAAACAAAATCTCGGCATGATGCATATCTTATTAGCAAAACACAGGGTCCAATGAACCTTATTATTATTACTAAAATGGAAAATACTACTAATAGCTAAACTAATATTTAGGTCTTACAAATAGTAATATATATATATATATGTATTTATATTTATGTTTATCTCTCTATTCTTGTTGCTCGTTGACTTCTTCACCGACTACTTCATCTCCAACTGGCTCTTCTTCTTGAGTTTGAATTTCAAGTTCACCGGGTTCAGCTTCTACTTCTGTATGATGGGCATATCCTCGGTTGATGGATAGGGGCTGACTCTTCCCTGCTGAGGCTTGTCCTTGCTTCATCGGTGCCGGTGTAGTGTAGGCAGCTCTGTTGGGACAGTAGTTGGCGTAGTGTCCCGGTTGTCCACACTTGAAGCATGTCCTGATGGCGGTTGTGTTGGGAGCAGCGGGTCCTCCTGGAGTGCTTGTTTTTGAAGGAGCAGTTGGTGCCTGTTGAGTTTGTTGTCCGGAACTGCCACTAGCTGGTGTACTTGGAGTGGTAGTATAGCGAGGACGGGAACTACTTCCAGCCTGCCCTTGGTTGACAGCCTTTCTTTTCTCTCCAAATATACTCCTCTTGTTCTCTACAGCAATAGCTTTATCAAGTAGCCTTTGGAAAGATGGGAATGTGTGCGATACCAGTTGATATTGCAAGGGTCCAATCAAACCATCCAGAAAGAGCTCCTGCTTTTGCTCATCATCCTCAACATCTCTGGGAGCATATCGAGATAACTGGATGAATTTGTCTCTATATTCGCTTACGGACATACTTCCTTGCTTGAGGGATAGAAACTCCTTCCTCTTAATCTTCATGAGTCCAGCAGGAATATGGTAATTCCTGAATTGTGTGGAGAATTCTTCCCAGGTAATTGTATCGGCGGCAGCATGAGCTGCACAGTACGCATCCCACCAATCCGCAGCGGGACCAGCAAGACGACCCGAAGCATAGAGTACTTTCTCTCGATCCGAGCACTGGGCTATGTTGAGCATCTTCTCGATGGACTTTAACCAGTCATCTGCTTGCAGTGGATCTGCGGAGTTGGAGAAGGTTGGTGGTTTGTGGCTCATGAATTCCCGGTGCTTGTCCCGGGGTGGAACAGGTGGTGGAGGTGGAGGCAATGGCATTTGTTGTTGTTGCTGCTGTTGTTGAAGTTGTTGCTGCAGCTGCTGTTGTTGTACCCTCCTCTCCTGGCGTATCTCTTCCCGTTCTTGGCGCATTTCCCGACGTGCATCCTCTCTTTCCTGGTGCATTTCTTGGCGTTCTTGCTGCATTTGGGTGCGCATATCTGCCATAGTGTCTGCCTTTTGCTGCATCATTCTCATTTGTGCTGCGACGAGTGGATCAACTCCGCCTTGTGGAGGATTAGGAGGATTCATCCCTGCTGACTGTGGTTGAGGTTGTCGATTAGCAGGTAAATCAATTCCACCACCCCGCCTGGTATTGACCATCTAAGTTAGAAGCATATGGTAAGATAGCTTTGCAAGGGAATCATTTAGTAGACAGAATGAATAAGCTAATAGTTGGTTATGTACTGAAATTTTCTTTGGCAGGGCTGGGCCAGATATTCTATGTCAAGACTAGGGTAATTAGTTTGCACGAGGTGAATGTCCGAAGGTAAGATAGAATATGTTAAGATGAGATAGATACGGAATACTACATATATTTTCTAAGGGGATAATCTAGTTTGTCTAGTTATCTTACAAATGCTATCCTTTATACCTAGATGTATATGCAGATGTAATTGTGGACATTACTCCACAACCCATCACACTCAAACAAAGATCCAAATCAGACAGATATCATAAGAACAAACATTCAAATATATAGACACTTATAAAAATAGTTTTGTTTTTGTTCCTAGGATTAGGTCTCCTATTCCTAAAGGTCACTTTAGGTACAGGATTTCAAAGTGTGAAATCCAAGTTTGTCTTTAGAAGGAAAAGGTAAGAATAATCAGAGTAACGCGGAAATAGATAAGAATAGATTAAGAGAAGTTTAGAAAGAATCAGAGTAGCAGAGGTAAGTAGACAATGGTTGTCCAGTTCTATCTAGGTTTCGTCCTACAGTCAACATTCCTCTGATACCACTTCTGTAACACCCGGATTTTAGGGGTCCAAAACCCGGGGTTAACATAAACACCAGGTATGCTGGGACCAAGTCTCAAACATATGATGTATAGTGGCACAGGATCGAATGTCACATCTTTACATATAACAGGAGTTCTATACAAAATAAATAATTACATTATAAGGAGACAACGGTCCAGCAACCCAAAAGTTGACTGGGAGACGACGACCTAGACCTCTCACGAACTCATCACAGCATCCTCCATGAGCATCACCCTGCAGTACCTGTTCTTGACCTGTGGTGTATGTGAGACAGCAAGAGTGAGCTCACATACGTTCATCGCTCAACAAGTTGTGGGGAATAATGTGCATGAACTCGCCAAAGGTGGGAGCTCACGTGAAGTGTAAGGCTTACCAAAGAAGATGGTTAGAGCTGAGCATTGCTTTTAAAGTTGGTCAAAATTTTATTAGCATTTACTAAGTATAAGTAAATACCAAACCCAATTAAGTAATAGATCAAAAGTAACAACACCACCTGCAATGCAATGCATATGACAAATTGAATTTAGTTCCATAAATTAATCATGTGAGGGTCCGAGCTGCTCATGACCGTGAGCACGGCTAGTATACCAGTTTTACACTCTGCAGAGGTTGCGCATCTTTACCCACAAGTCGTGTTACCCATCTGCCAAGGGGTCATGAATCCCATACACCTCTACCAAGGAAGCGAGGCAGGGTAACACTACGAGGCCTTTACAAAGTTCCACTAGCTTCCGAAAACCCGCTACAGTTTATAGGAAGATCCAGTGCAGGAATCCCTTGCAGGACCGCCATCGCAGCAAAATCCTCCCGAGGGCCTCCCTACACTGACCTCTCCCCTACTGCCCTTGCCCCTTTCGGGTAAGGTAGTCTTCCACTAGCTTTCCTAATTAATCAGCCAAGGGCGTCCCATTCCACCCTTGTGGTAGCACTGTTTTCCCGGGTGGTTCTCCATGTTCCAATTAACATAATGATCTTAACATGAACCATAAATAACAACTGATAACAAAAGTATAATCATGAATGGTGTAATCTTCATACCCAAAACCATATATAGCACTAGCAAGTACTACCCAGAAAGTTCAGTGGTAAACAAGGTATAAAGATAGACAAACTAGGGTAACCTATTGGGTCCCATCAAAATTAACCTATGCAGATCATTATAATTAATCAGAACATGGCTGGGTAAAAAGAAGTGATCAAGGGCACAACTTGCCTGGGCCTTGAGAATCCAGGTACCAGGATGATTCTTCAGATCCTCGTGACCTCACTGCTAGTCGTAGCAATACAAACATACATGGTATAGGCAAAATTAACATTACACCAAACATAAGAACAAAATACACATTAATAATCTACATATTAAAATAAGATCACAGGAAAAAGAATTATTAATTTTGGAGTTGTAGAATTCAAGTTATGATTTTCCTAAGGTTTAATATGATTAAAGTATGATTAAATGATAAATAAATTTTCTGACAGAGTTCATGTCAAAACAAAGACACTAAATGATGAAGAATATTATTACAAAATTTTAGAAACTGGAATGGTTCAATTTGGAGCTAAAATGGATTTTCTATGAATTATCTAAGTTTTAGCAATTATTTTCATATTAAAAATCTATTTAATAACTATTTTCTCTGATTTTACTATGTTCTGGACTGGGCCTCAATTACAAGAAACTGCAGGGGGCTCGGGGTAAAACCACAGAGACACAGCGCACAGTGCAAATAGGACGGCGGGTTGATTTCTGCTTTCCTCGGGGTTTCTTTAGAAAAAATGCCACGCGAAGGGGTATCGCTTGATCTCGGCCGTCCGATCAACACCGGACGCACCAGATTAGATCACGAGGGTTTGAATCGGTACGCAGCGCGCGACGTTGGATTGGAGATCTACGGACCAGATTCAATGTAGCTCGGGCCACCCAGGACCGACCGATCCGATCCAACGGCCCACAGCTATCCCTCCCCCAGATCTAATCCTAGCCGTCAATTCAACATCCTACGGTCCCGGTCTTACCCCTTTCCCAGCCGGTCGACCACGGTGGCGCTGTGCACTCCGCGGCGGCGGACTTCGCCGGCGCTAGCGATTAAGCGCCCCCCCGGTCCCAACCTTGAATTGTACAGGTGCTACACGAAGAGGAGAGCAAGGCGATCGAGGCTAGGGGTTTCTTACCGGCGATTGAGGAGGTTTGCGAGCTCGCCCACGCTGCGCGGCGGCACGCGGCGGAGCTCCAAGTACGGTGAGGAATTCCGGAGTTCCCGAGGCCACGCAGTTCAAATCGATGGCGCGGACGGCAATAACACGTGCAGATGACCCTCCCCGGCCCTTCACCGAGGTCAGACAGCCCACGGCGACGGGATTCGCTGGCGGCGGCCAAAATCTCTCCCGCAAGCGTAGCAACGGCGGCGCAAAGCTGTCGGCGCAAGCGGATGAGGAGGGAAGGAGGAGGCCGCGGCACGATGCTTTTATACCCGGGAGAGCACGGACTCGTTGTACCGGCCAACGGAGCCGCTGCCGAGATTCCCGCGCGCGCGATCGGTGGAGTTTGTTGAAGACGAACCCGACAAGCGGGCCCCGCGGATCAGCGAAAGAAGCGGAGTGAGCGCGGGCGTGGGAAAGTCTGAGCAGGGGCCCCGCGCGTCAGTGAGAGGCGAGAGCGGGTGTGAGGGTGAGTGGCTGGCGTGGGGGTCCCGCGCGTAAGCGAGAGAGAGAGAAAACTCAGGCGAGCGCGTGAGAGGCCGACGAGTGGGGTCCGCGAGACAGTGACCAAGCGTGCGCGTGAGAGGCTGGGCAGAGGGCCCCACCTGTCGGCGCCGGTTGGAGATGGCAATGGGCTGCGCGGTGACGTTTCTTAGGTGGGCCGAATTCAGGTATTCCAGCCCAGTTAGGTTAGAATTCTTTTTTTCTTTTTCTTTTCTATTTTCTTTTCTCCATTTTCAAATCCAATTTGAATTCAAGTTTAAATTCAAACTTTTGTGAATAACTTGTCCTCAGTTTGAATAGTATACTTTAATAATATAAGTATGAAGAATTTTTATTCTGATTTTATTTTGTTTTATGTAGTATTTTCCCTACTCCTTTTATTTTCTATTTTCTATTTTTCCTTTCCATTTGAATTTCAAATCAACACAAGTTTAAAGTTCAAACACTTAATTTGGATACACATATAGAACTTTAGCATAATGTGCAAAAACCTATTTTATGTATTTCTTTATTTATTTTAGTCCTTTTAGACAAGCTTTTATTCATATAGTAGAATAATCCCTACCTTATTACTTCCAGGGAAATCATATTCATATTGTAGACTATATATATTAAGAAATAGTTTAACCCTAATTCTTCTATATATCCTAACCCAAAGGCAATTTAGATTATCTAAGTGTTTTTAATTATGTGTTTTTAACATATTCATGAGTGGAAACTTCTAAATTATGATTATTTTTAAGGAAAGGTGTTTTGATTTAAAATCTTTGAGAATTTTTCTTTGTCTTCACAAGATTGAATTTTTGGGTGTTACATATACCTTTGATCATATCTCTTTTATGTCTATGACTAATGTGTTTTCAAGTGTCATCTTATGCTTAGTCACAGATATTGAAAAGGAAATGGAGTATTCGGCAAAGAAGGCGCTTCCACTCAACTCCAATTGTATTTGCTGGTACTCCACATCGTTCTCCACTTTGGTATAATCTTCACTCATATTTTTGTTTACCAAAGGGGGAGTAAGTTTAAACAAGGGCTTATATCTCACTCACAAGTATCCATTTTTGGCGATTCATGCCAAAGGGGGAGAAAGTATGAGCCCAAAGCAAAAGTACCGCACCACCACAAAATTTTAAAAATGAAGTTTTTCAAATTGATATCTTATTGTGTTCAAAAGGGGGAGAAAGTAGTATCTTCAAAACTTGCAAAACCCTCTTGAACACTAAGAGGAGAATTTTATTTAGGGGGAGTTTTGTTTTAGTCAAAGAAAAAGCATTTGAGACACGGGGAGAAAATTTCAAATCTTGAAAATGCTTTCTTCAATCTTATTCATATACCTTTGACTATTTGCAAAATAATTTTGAAAAGAATTTTACAAAGGATTTTGCAAAAACAAAATCCGTGGTGCAAATGTGGAACAAAATTTTAATAAGAAGAAAAACCATCCATGCACATCTATTTGAATAAGTATACTGGTTTCAATTCCAAGCAACCTTTGCACTTACATTATGCAAACTAGTTCAATTCTGCACTTTTATATTTGCTTTGGTTTGTGTTGGCATCAATCACCAAAAAGGGGGAGATTGAAAGGGAAATAGGGTCAAACCTTTTCCAATATAAATTTTGGTGGTTAAATTGCCCAACACAAAATATTGGGCTAACTAGTTTGCTCTAGATTATGAGTTCTACAGGTGCCAAAGGTTCACAACAAACCAATACAAGTCAAAAGAAAGGGTTCAAACAAAGGGAGCAAAAGACAACCGAAGTGTGCCCTGGTCTGGCGCACTGGACTGTCCGGTGTGCCACCGTACAGTGTCCGGTGCACCAGGGAATCCAACTCCGAACTTGCCACCTTCGGGAATTCTAGGAGCCGCTCCACTATAATTCACCGGACTGTCCGGTGTTGCACCGGACTGTCCGGTGTGCCAGCGGAGCAACGGCTACTTCGCGCCAACGATCGTCTGCGAAGGCATTAAATGCGCTATAGTGCGCGCCTGCGCGCGCAGAAGTCAGACACTATACCACAACACCAAATTAGTGTCTGAAGACCGTCGCTATAAATAGAGAATTAGCATCAAATTGTTAGTCGGTATACATTGCCACAGATGGTGAGTCGGCATATGTCTATATTCCAACTGAGTGTTAGTCGTTATATTTATATGTGAATAGTGTCGCTTTGTCAGTCGGCAATTCATATCTATAACATTTCACTGTCAGTCGCCAAAAAAACATGTGTAGCGTGCAAATTAGTTGCTGCCCCAAATACGAGCCGCGCCGTCGTAGCCCAAAACCCTATCTCCCTTCCCGTAATTCCAGCCACCGCGCGCCACCCAAAAATTGATGCCGCCGCCGCCAATCGCCGTCCACAGCCGCGCGCCCTAGCCGGCCGGTTGCAATCGCCGTCCTAGCCGCGCGCCCAAGCAGGCCGGCCCCCAACGCCGTCGTCGTGATCCTATTACCTGACGCGGCGGCGCCAAACCTCGCAAGGTCGAAGCCCGTACACCGCCCTTTGTCGCCGACCGTGAGTCACCCCTCCGGTCCTCCCTCCTTACCCCCTCGCCAAGTCCCTAGAGGTCGCTCAACGCTGGATCTACCGCGACCCTAGGCTCCCAGCTATCTACGTCCTACTCCTGCCCCTGGCTATGCCGATGTGCCCAGTGACCTATGACTGCACCTCGGCAGCCGGCGCCCTGTGGAAGCCCTCCGCTTCATATCCCCGTGTTGTCGTGCAGCCAGCCGCCATGAGGGTGAGATCCTACGTCTTAGTTCCTGCTCTGTTTGCACATTGAGATAAGAAGTGGAATGAAATTTTGCTGCTTTACAGCTATATTAATTCATGGCTAGTTTCCAGACATTTGTATATGATGTATTCATTTAGCAACTAGCAGAGACATCTACCCTGATGTGTAAATAATTATGTGTAATTAAAAACTGCAAAAGTAAATTGTTTTGAATCTCTGTTATTCTTATTTTGCATAAATTCGTGAGATTAAATTTATATCTTTACTTCTATTATCTATTATTATGAAATCTAAAGTAGATATTGAGGTGATATGCAACAGCATGGATAATTTTTAGTTTTTTTGCTCGCTATATGTATCATATTTTTACCTGCAACAGTAATATAAAATGTTTATTATAATGTAAATGTGCACGACACCTGACCACACAAAATGGATAGGTTCTTTTAGCAGCAAACAAGACTTTATCGATGTAGTTGAGGTGAGCAAACCATGACTGCTTTCTCTGAATTGCAATTTGTATTTCCCTCTTCAGTTAACATCTAACAAGGCCATTGATTTATTTGTAAATTTTCTACAATCTAGAGAAAAAGAACTGGACACTCTGTATAACCATATATGTACATGTTTTGTATTTTTATCAACCAAAAAATGCAGAAAACAGAAACTAGAAAAATGCAGATATTCAGATAATTTTAGTTGTTTCATTAATCAGTTCTACGGTAGGTCGAGCTGAGTTCTGTTGCAGACTTGTCAACTTGTCCTAACGCATGCACTTCAGTAGCTGTACAGAAGTCATGTTAGTTAGAAATGTAATTTTTTACACACATGGTACTAAGGAAGCAACGAATGGCCAATGATTGAGCAGTTCCTTGAACTCTATTGGCACAAACTCTTTACTGTGTTGTATTAAAGTAACTTGCTAGTCAGTGTTCTGTTCACCTAGGTGCCCCTGCTTTATGATATCCCCTATAATAACACCTATTTGAATAGACTGGCCAGTGTGATGTCAAAAGAACATTTCTGTCAATTGCTTTACTTGGTTACTTGATCTTTTACCACTCAGAACATTCTTGTTTGTTTAAAAAATTAGAGGACAATTTGCTTTTTTTCACTAAGAATCTTGTCATGTGATAGAATTAATAAAAATGCACACAAGGATGTGGGCTTTCCTTTTGTGTGAAAGGAATGACAGGTTAATGACTTGGTCCTGTGTGTCCTGTTCATCTGTGCCATGACTTTGAATCTTGATCGTTGGAATATCCTGTTTTTTTATAGTAACTCTGTTCCCTGAGTTGTTTCGCTGCTCTTAAGTCTAATCTTTCCATATAGCCAAATTGCCTCTCAGACTAGCAAAATTTATTAGCCTAACTTGTGACATCTATGCTAGTTATTCATGGTTCTATACTAGTTTATTTATCTGTATCCATTGTGTACCCCACCCGTTACATTTTGATATTGGGTTATCTTATTCTCACTGGTCCATAAACATTTGGACATAAGGAAATGTTTATGAAGATAATATTTACAAAAAATAATTTATCTGATCCCACGAGTTCCTGATGACAGGCAATATTCAGAGGTGTGATGAAAGGCAAACTGATAGTGTCTTGCCCCCTTCCTCCTGAGAGGATACCAAGATTCCAGCTTCTTTTCAAGGATGTCTGAGAAAACTACAGCTCATCACGTGCACACAATCAGCTACCTAGCCCAAGGTAAGTAGAAAAGCTGAAGCTTCTATAAGAGAAGCACAACAGAGAGGACAATGCAGGCGTGTTCGTGCTTCGAAGAAACCTAATTGTGCTGGAAACAGCCATTTTCATTCTCAAGACTTTGTGCAAATCTCTGCAATAATCTAATGTTGTACTTGTCCATATTGCATGTTTAGGTTTGTATTTAATCACGTTCATCAAATATGACGGGTATAGATTTCTTGTTTGGTCTACTAGTCAAGCAAGAGAATGCCCTTCGTTTTGCTGAGGATGCAAGTATGTTCTACTCAAATAAATTACTCATCCAACATCCTGTGTTTTTCACTATTGGTGTCATAGTATGTTCTCCCTACAACATTTTATTATTGCAGACCAGTTGTGTTATGGCACCTGCCTTTAGTGTCTTCCTTACTTCCTATTCATATGGTGATTCTATGAGTATGGCACGAGCAGTAGAAGCTATAAAGGTAAAATTGGCCAGCTATGCATAACTATGAATTCCCAAACACTTGTCTTGACCCTTTTTGTTTGACCGTCGTTTTTTATTTGCAGGTGAACTGCTCAAATTATATGGTACAAATGTCTTGGGTTAGAGATGTAAGTTTTTTCTGAACTACTTTGTTTACATGTGTTTTCAGTATGCAAATATTGCTATGTCTGAATTTATAAAGCAATAAAAAGTCATTGTTGTCTATTTAACACACACCTTCTGTGACAATGGCCATTTCGTCACAATGGCATCATCAAAATACTACCTATGACAAATAAACACTAGTTAGTGACGTAATCATAATGTCACTGAAGGTCTAAAATGTTGTAGTGTATTTTGAGTAGCAGCAAGGTGTCCTTGAGTAGCAGCAAGGACACTTGTTTGATCAACATAGCACGGACCCTAGCAAGGACACTTGAGTAGTTGCTCTCTAAAATTCATGCAGCTCAATAAGCAGCAGCAAGGTGTTGTGAATTGTGATCATGCAGTTCTGTTGCGTTCAACTATTGTATATTTAGCTTAATCATGGAGCAATGGTGGTATCTATTCTATAGTTTATTTTGGAATGGATTTCTAAGTAGTCTACTAATGATTTGGGTTTTAATTTTGTCAGGAGGGAGGTCCTAGAGGTAGTAAGTCACTTGTTTACTCCATGATGACAATAGCAAGCAGATCGCAGTGGTGCCTATGGATGCTACAACAAGAAAGATCAAAAGTTCTTTTGGATGGATGCAGCTAGATATTTTGTTTTGTATTTTCTCCAAAAGAGAAATTTGCAAGTGAACTTAAAATTGTGAAACCAACATGTGGTTGTACTAGCTAGTATCTCTAAGCTTTCACAAGCCAAACTTAGTGTTCTTGCTGCTTATTTTGATCTTTATTACAACAAAAGCAAACTTGTGAACTTTATGTGAATGCAGTACAATTGTTATTGTCATGAATGAAAACATGAGCTATGTCAACATGAGCTATGTATGAATGCAGTACAATTGCTATGTATGAATGCAGTATATTTGTTATCTGATGTTGATGATAATTGGAAACTGCTAGTAATATATGTTTTTAGGCTCATATAGCCGTAGCGTTTGATTGTTAGTCGGTAAAAATACATATATCGCATCAGACAGTGTGTCGGTATAAGTTCTAACAGACTGTCCGTCGGGATAAATATGTTAGTCGGTATATCTTTTTAACGTCTAACCGTTCGTCGGTATAAACATGTCTGTCGCTATACGTTTATGCCGACGCCACTTACAGCGTCAGAAAGTGTTAGTCGGTATAACTCTATAGCGACTGATAGTACGTTGCTATAACGGTTTATACCGACTATAAGTAAGTCGTTATAGCTAGGTTGTGGTATAGTGAGAGCAGACGCCAAAAGGCGCACCGGACAGTCTACAGGACCTGTCTGGTGCACCACCGGACTGTCCGGTGGCCCCATAAGTCAGAGCTCCAACGGTCGAACCCTAACGGCCGGGTGACGTGGCTGGCGCACCGGACAATGTCCGGTGGCACACCGGACTGTCCGGTGCGCCCGTCGACAGAAGCCTCCACCAACGGCTACTTTGGTGGTTGGGGCTATAAATACCCCCAACCACCCACCATTCATTGCATCCAAGTTTTCAGACTTCAAAACTCATACAAGAGCTATAGCATTCAATACAAGACACAAACAAAGAGATCAAATCCTCTCCCAAGTCCGGAACCACTCCAAACAAATTAGTGACTAAAGAGAGAGACATTTGTGTTCTTTTGAGCTCTTGCGCTTGGATTGCTTTTCTTCTTCCTTCTTTCTTGTGCTCAACTCACTTGTAATCAAAACAAGAGACACCAATTGTGTGGTGGTCCTTGTAGTGGACTTAGTGTCCCATTTGATTGAGAAGAGAAGCTCACTCGGTCTAGGTGACCGTTTGAGAGAGGGAAAGGGTTGAAAGAGACCCGGTCTTTGTGACCACCTCAAAGGGGAGTAGGTTTGCAAGAACCGAACCTCGGTAAAACAAATCACCGTGTCATCCGCTCTATTTCCTTGGTTGATTTGTTTTGCGCCCTCTCTTTTGGACTCGCTTATATTTCTAACGCTAACCCCGGCTTGTAGATTGTGCTTAAGTTTGTAATTTTCAGATTCTGCCTATTCACCCCCCTCTAGGCGACTTTCAATTGGGTAGGGTGTAAGATTGATAGGAAGAGCACATTAGGGACTTGTTAGTTTCTGGGGAGATCCCTGGTGTCTTGGGCTTCAAAGAAACAAAACTCAGTAGCTATTTCTACCGCCGAAGCCGAGTACATTGTCGCATGCCATTGTTGCGCGCAATTGCTTTGGATGAGGCAAACCCTTAGGGACTATGGCTACAAGTTTAGCGAAGTCCCTCTCCTATGTGACAATTGAAAGTCGCCTAGAGGGGGGTGAATAGGGCGAAACTGAAATTCTCAAAAATAATCACAACTACAAGCCGGGTTAGCGTTAGAAATATAATCGAGTCCGCGAGAGAGGGCTCAAAACAAATCGCAAGCGAATAATGAAGTGAGACACGCGGATTTTTTTTACCGAGGTTCGGTTCTCTCAAACCTACTCCCCGTTGAGGAGGCCACAAAGGCCGAGTCTCTTTCAACCCTTACCCTCTCTCAAACGGTCCCTCGGACCGAGTGAGCTTTCTTTTCTCAATCACTTGGAACACAAAGTTCCCACAAGGACCACCACAAGATTGGTGTCTCTTGCCTCAATTACAAGTGAGTTTGATCGCAATGAAAGAATCAAGAAAGAAGAAAGCAATCCAAGCGCAAGAGCTCGAAAGAACACAAGCAAATCTCCCTCTCTAATCACTAGGGCGTTGTGTGGAATTTGGAGAGGATTTGATCTCTTTGGTGTGTCTAGAATTGAATGCTAGAGCTCTTGTAAGTAGTTGGGAAGTGGAAAACTTGGATGCAATGAATGGTGGGTGGTTGGGGGTATTTATAGCCCCAACCACCAAACTAGCCGTTTGGTGAGGCTGTCTGTTCGATGGCGCACCGGACATGTCACCAAAAGCCGTTGGGGTCGACCATTGGAGCTCTGTCTTCTGGGCCCGCCTGGATGTCCGGTGGCGCACCGGACATGCACTGTTGATTGTCCGGTGCGCCAGACCAGAGGTGCCTTCGGTTGACCCTTGCTCCTTTATTTGAACCCAATACTTGGTCTTTTTATTGGCTAAGTGTGAACCTTTGGCACCTGTATAACTTATGCACTTAGAGCAAACTAGTTAGTCCAATATTTGTGTTGGGCAATTCAACCACCAAAATTAATTAGGGACTAGGTGTAAGCCTAATTCCCTTTCAATCTCCCCCTTTTTGGTGATTGATGCCAACACAAACCAAAGCAAATATAAATGTGCATAAATTGAACTAGTTTGCATAATGTAAGTGCAAAGGTTGCTTGGAATTGAGCCAATATAAATACTTACATGATGTGCATGGATTGTTTTTTTTAACATATTGGACCACATTTGCACCACATGTTTTGTTTTTGCAAATCCTTTTGTAAATTCTTTTCAAAGTCCTTTTGTAAGGTAGTCAAAGGTAAATAAATAAGATTTTGAGAAGCTTTTTCAAGTTTCGAAATTTTCTCCCTTTGATCCAAATGCTTTTCCTTTGACTAAACAAAACTCCCCCTAAATGAGATCCTCCTCTTAGTGTTCAAGAGGGTTTTGATATATCATTTTTGAAATACTACTTCCTCCCCCTTTAGAACATAATAAGATACTAATTTGAAATTGACCAATTGAAAATCTCCAAATTTTTTTAAAATTAGGTGGTGGTGCGGTCCTTTTGCTTTGGGCTCATAGTTTCTCCCCCTTTGGCATGAATCGCCAAAAACGGAATCATTAGAGCCCAACGAAGTGCTTTCTCCTCCTTTGGTCATAAAATAAATGAGTGAAGATTATACCAAAGTTGGAGAGTGATGCGGAGCGACGGCGAAGGATGAGTAGTAGAGTGGAGTGGAAGCCTTTGTCTTCGCCGAAGACTCCAATTCCCTTTCAATATACCTATGACTTGGTTTGAAATACACTTGAAAACACATTAGTCATAGCATATAAAAGAGACATGATCAAAGGTATACTTGTGTGCTATGTGTGCAAATTAGCAAAAGAAATTCCTAGAATCAAGAATATTAAGCTCATGCCTAAGTCTGGTAAAAGATTGTTCATCAAGTGGCTTGGTAAAAATATCGGCTAATTGATCTTTAGTGTTGATGTATGAAATCTCGATATCCCCCTTTTGTTGGTGATCCCTAAGAAAATGATACCAAATGGCTATGTGTTTAGTGCGGCTATGCTCAACGGGATTATCCGCCATGCGGATTGCACTCTCATTATCACATAGAAGAGGAACTTTGGTTAGTTTGTAACCGTAGTCCCGCAGGGTTTGCCTCATCCAAAGCAATTGCGCGCAACAATGGCATGCGGCAATATACTCGGCTTCGGCGGTGGAAAGAGCGACCGAATTTTGCTTCTTTGAAGCCCAAGACACCAAGGATCTTCCCAAAAACTTGCAAGTCCCCAATGTGCTCTTCCTATTAATCTTACACCCTGCCCAATCGGCATCCGAATATCCAATCAAATCAAATGTGGATCCCCGAGGGTACCAAAGCCCAAACTTAGGAGTATAAGCCAAATATCTCAAGATTCGTTTTACGGCCGTAAGGTGGGATTCCTTAGGGTCGGATTGGAATCTTGCACACATGCAAACTGAAAGCATAATGTCTGGTCGAGATGCACATAAATAGAGTAATGAACCAATCATCGACCGGTATACCTTTTGATCCACGGATTTACCTCCCGTGTCGAGGTCGAGATGCCCATTGGTTCCCATGGGTGTCTTGATGGGCTTGGCATCCTTCATTCCAAACTTGCTTAGAATGTCTTGAGTATACTTGGTTTGGCTAATGAAAGTGCCCTCTTGGAGTTGCTTGAGTTGGAATCCTAGAAAATATTTCAACTCCCCCATCATAGACATCTCGAATTTTTGTGTCATGATCCTACTAAATTCTTCACAAGTAGATTCGTTAGTAGACCCAAATATGATATCATCAACATAAATTTGGCATACAAACAAATCATTGTCAAGAGTTTTAGTGAATAAAGTAGGATCGACCTTGCCGACTTTGAAGCCATTAGCAATAAGGAAATCTCTAAGGCATTCATACCATGCTCTTAGGGCTTGCTTGAGCCCATAAAGCGCCTTAGAGAGCCTATAAACATGGTTAGGGTACTCACTATCTTCAAAGCCGGGAGGTTGCTCAACATAGACCTCCTCCTTGATTGGTCCGTTGAGGAAAGCACTCTTCACGTCCATTTGGTAAAGCTTGAAGCCATGGTAAGTAGCATAGGCCAATAATATACGAATTGACTCAAGCCTAGCTACGGGTGCATAGGTTTCACCAAAATCCAAACCTTCGACTTGTGAATACCCCTTGGCCACGAGTCGAGCTTTGTTCCTTGTCACCACACCATGCTCGTCTTGCTTGTTGTGGAAGACCCACTTGGTTCCTACAACATTTTGATTAGGACGTGGAACTAAATGCCATACCTCGTTCCTCGTGAAGTTGTTGAGCTCCTCTTGCATTGCCATCACCCAATCCGAATCTTGTAGTGCTTCCTCTACCCTGTGTGGCTCAATAGAGGAAACAAAAGAGTAATGCTCACAAAAATGGGCAACACGAGATCGAGTAGTTACCCCCTTATGAATGTCGCCGAGGATGGTGTCGACAGGGTGATCTCGTTGGATTGCTTGGTGGACTCTTGGGTGTGGCGGCCTTGGTTCTTCATCCTCCTTGTCTTGATCATTTGCATCTCCCCCTTGATTATTGCCGTCTTCTTGAGGGGGCTCATCTATTTGATCTTCTCCTTCATCAACTTGAGCCTCGTCCTCTTTTGGGTTGGTAGAGATGCTTGCGTTGAGGAGGATGGTTTATCTTGTGCATGTGGAGGCTCTTCGGATTCCTTAGGACACACATCCCCAATGGACATGTTCCTTAGCGCTATGCACGGAGCCTGTTCTTCACCTATCTCATCAAGATCAACTTGCTCTACTTGAGAGCCGTTAGTCTCATCAAACACAACGTCACAAGAAACTTCAACAAGTCCTGAGGACTTGTTAAAGACTCTATATGCCCTTGTGTTTGAGTCATATCCTAGTAAAAAGTCTTCTACAGTTTTAGGAGCAAATTTAGATTTTCTACCTCTTTTAACAAGAATAAAGCATTTGCTACCAAAAACTCTAAAATATGAAATATTGGGCTTTTTACCGGTTAGGAGTTCATAGGATGTCTTCTTGAGGATTCAGTGTAGATATAACCGGTTGATGGCATAGCAGGCGGTGTTGACCGCCTCGGCCCAAAACCGATCCGGTGTCTTGTACTCATCAAGCATGGTTCTTGCCATGTCCAATAGAGTTCGATTCTTCCTCTCCACTACACCATTTTGTTGTGGAGTGTAGGGAGAAGAGAACTCATGCTTGATGCCCTCCTCCTCAAGGAAGCCTTCTATTTGTGAGTTCTTGAACTCCGTCCCGTTGTCGCTTCTAATTTTCTTGATCCTTAAGCCGAACTCATTTTGAGCCCGTCTCAAGAATCCCTTTAAGGTCTCTTGGGTATGAGATTTTTCCTGCAAAAAGAACACCCAAGTGAAGCGAGAATAATCATCCACAATAACTAGACAGTACTTACTCCCGCCGATGCTTATGTAAGCGATCGGGCCGAATAAATCCATGTGTAGGAGCTCCAGTGGCCTGTCACTTGTCATAATGTTCTTGTGTGGATGATGAGTGCCAACTTGCTTCCCGGCTTGGCATGCGCTACAAATCCTGTCTTTCTCAAAATGAACATTGGTTAGTCCTAAAATGTGCTCTCCCTTTAGAAGCTTATGAAGATTCTTCATTCCAACATGGGCTAGTCGGCGGTGCCAGAGCCAACCCAAGTTAGTCTTAGCAACCAAGCAAGTGTCGAGTTCGGCTCTATCAAAATCTACCAAGTATAGCTGACCCTCAAACACTCCCTTGAATGCTATTGAATCATCACTTCTTCTAAAGACAGTAACACCTACATCAGTAAATAGACAGTTGTAGCCCATTTGACATAATTGGGATACGGAAAGCAAATTGTAATCTAAAGAATCTACAAGAAAAACATTGGAAATAGTATGGTCAGGTGATATAGCAATTTTACCCAATCCTTTGACCAAACCTTGATTTCCATCCCCGAATGTGATAGCTCGTTGGGGATCTTGGTTTTTCTCATATGAGGAGAACATCTTCTTCTCCCCTGTCATGTGGTTTGTGCACCCGCTGTCGAGTATCCAATTTGAGCCCCCGGATGCATAAACCTACAAAACAATTTTAGTTCTTGACTTTAGGTACCCAAACGGTTTTGGGTCCTTTGGCATTAGAAACAAGAACTTTGGGTACCCAAACACAAGTCTTAGAGCCCTTGTGTTTGCCCCCAACAAACTTGGCAACTACCTTGCCGGATTTGTTAGTTAAAACATAAGATGCATCAAAAGTCTTAAATGAAATGTCATGCTCATTTGATGCATTAGGAGTTTTCTTTTTAGGCAACTTAGCACGGGTTGGTTGCCTAGAGCTAGATGTCTCACCCTTATACATAAAAGCATGGTTAGGGCCAGAGTGAGACTTCCTAGAATGAGTTCTCCTAATTTTGCTCTCAGGATAACCGGCAGGGTACAAAATGTAGCCCTCGTTATCCTGAGGCATGGGAGCCTTGCCCTTAACAAAGTTAGACAAGTTCTTAGGAGGGCATTAAGTTTGACATTGTCTCCCCTTTGGAAGCCAATGCCATCCTTGATGCCAGGGCGTCTCCCATTATAGAGCATACTTCTAGCAAATTTAAATTTTTCATTTTCTAAGTTATGCTCGGCAATTTTAGCATCTAATAATGCTATATGATCATTTTGTTGTTTAATTAAGACCATGTGATCATGAATAGCATTAACATCAATATCTCTACATCTAGTACAAATAGAAACATGCTCAACATTAGATGTAGAGGGTTTGCAAGATTTTAATTCAACAACCTTAGCATGTAATAAATCATTCTCACTTCTAAGGTTGGAAATAGTAACATTGCAAACATCAAAATCCTTAGCCTTAGCAATCAAATTTTTTATTTTCTATTCTAAGGCTAGCAAGAGAATCATTCAATTCCTTAATCCTAGCAAGCAAATCATCATTATCATTTCTAAGATTGGGAATTGAAGCATTACAAACATGGGAATCAACCTTAGCAATTAATCTAGCATTTTCATTTCTAAGGTTGTTAATGGTCTCATGGCAAGTACTTAGCTCACTAGACAATTTTTCACATTTTTCTACCTCTAGAGCATAAGCATTCTTAACCTTAACATGCTTTCTATTTTCCTTGATTAGGAAGTCCTCTTGGGAGTCCAAGAGATCATCCTTCTCATGGATGGCACTGATTAATTCATTTAATTTTTCTTTTTGTTGCATGTTTAGGTCGGCAAAAAGGGTATGCAAATTATTTTCCTCATCACTAGCATTATCATCACTAGAGGATTCATATTTAGTGGAGGATTTAGATTTAACCTTCTTCCTTTTGTCGTCCTTTGCCATGAGGCACTTGTGGCCGACATTGGGGAAGAGGAGTCCCTTGGTGACGGCGATGTTGGCGGCGTCCTCGTCGGAGGAGGACTCGGTGGAGCTCTCGTCGGAGTCCCACTCCCGGCAAACATGGGCATCGCCGCCCTTCTTCTTGTAGTACTTCTTCTTTTCTCTCCTCTTTCCCTTCTTGTCGTCGCCCCTGTCACTGTCACTAGATATAGGACATTTTGCAATGAAATGACCGGGCTTACCATATTTGTAGCACACTTTCTTGGAGCGGGGTTTGTAGTCCTTCCCCCTCCGTTGCTTGAGGATTTGGCGAAAGCTTTTAATGATTAAAGCCATCTCCTCATTGTCGAGCTTGGAGGCGTTAATTGGTTGTCTACTTGGTGTAGACTCCTCCTTCTTCTCCTCTGTTGCCTTAAAAGCCACCAGTTGTGCTTCGGACATGGAGGGTTCGTCAAGCTCGTTGATTTTCTTTGATCCTTTAATCATGCATTCAAAGATCACAAAATTCCCGATCACTTCCTCGGGGGTCATTAGTGGGTATCTAGGATTACCACGAATTAATTGAACTTGAGTGGGGTTAAGGAAAATGAGAGATCTTAGAATAACCTTAACCACCTCGTGGTCGTCCCACTTTTTGCTCCCGAGGTTGCGCACTTGGTTCACCAAGGTTTTGAGCCGGTTGTACATATCTTGTGGCTTTTCCCCTTGGCGAAGACGGAAGCGACCGAGCTCCCCCTCGATCGTTTCCCGCTTGGTGATCTTGGTGAGTTCATCACCCTCGTGCGCGGTCTTGAGAAGGTCCCAAATCTCCTTTGCATTCTTCAACCCTTGCACCTTGTTGTATTCCTCCTTGCTTAGAGAGGCAAGGAGTATGGTTGTAGCTTGAGAGTTGAAGTGCTCGATTTGGGCCACTTCGTCCGTATCATAGTCTTCATCCCCTACGGATGGTACCTGTGCTCCAAACTCAACAACATTCCATATACTTTTGTGGAGTGAGGTTAGATGAAATTTCATTAAATCACTCCACCTAGCATAATCTTCGTCATCAAAAGTTGGCGGTTTGCCTAATGGAACGGAAAGTAATGGAGTATGTCTAGATGTACGGGGATAGTGTAAGGGGATCTTACTAAACTTCTTGCGCTCTTGGCGCTTAGAAGTTACGGACGGCGCATCAGAGTCAGAGGTCGATGTTGATGAAGTGTCGGTCTCGTAGTAGACCACCTTCCTCATCCTCTTGTGCTTGTCGCCTTTCCGATGCGACTTGTAGGAAGAAGATTTTTCCTTCTTCTCTTTGTGGTGTGAGGAAGAAGATCTTTTCTCCTTCCGTTTGGAGGAGTCCTTCTTCTTCTCCTTCCTCTTGGTGCGGGACTCTTCCGATGAAGTGCTCCCTTGGCTCGTAGTGGGCTTGTCGCCGGTCTCCATCTCCCTCTTGGTGTGATCTCCCGACATCACTTCGAGCGGTTAGGCTCTAATGAAGCACCGGGCTCTGATACCATTGAAAGTCGCCTAGAGGGGGGTGAATAGGGCGAAACTGAAATTCTCAAAAATAATCACAACTACAAGCCGGGTTAGCGTTAGAAATATAATCGAGTCCGCGAGAGAGGGCTCAAAACAAATCGCAAGCGAATAATGAAGTGAGACACACGGATTTGTTTTACCGAGGTTCGGTTCTCTCAAACCTACTCCCCGTTGAGGAGGCCACAAAGGCCGGGTCTCTTTCAACCCTTACCCTCTCTCAAACGGTCCCTCGGACCGAGTGAGCTTTCTTTTCTCAATCACTTGGAACACAAAGTTCCCACAAGGACCACCACAAGATTGGTGTCTCTTGCCTCAATTACAAGTGAGTTTGATCGCAATGAAAGAATCAAGAAAGAAGAAAGCAATCCAAGCGCAAGAGCTCGAAAGAACACAAGCAAATCTCTCTCTCTAATCACTAGGGCGTTGTGTGGAATTTGGAGAGGATTTAATCTCTTTGGTGTGTCTAGAATTGAATGCTAGAGCTCTTGTAAGTAGTTGGGAAGTGGAAAACTTGGATGCAATGAATGGTGGGTGGTTGGGGGTATTTATAGCCCCAACCACCAAACTAGCCGTTTGGTGAGGCTGTCTGTTCGATGGCGCACCGGACAGTCCGGTGCACACCGGACATGTCCGGTGCGACAGCCACGTCACCAAAAGCCGTTGGGGTCGACCGTTGGAGCTCTGTCTTCTAGGCCCGCTTGGATGTCCGGTGGCGCACCGGACATGCACTGTTGATTGTCCGGTGCGCCAGACCAGAGGTGCCTTCGGTTGACCCTTGCTCCTTTATTTGAACCCAATACTTGGTCTTTTTATTGGCTAATTGTGAACCTTTGGCACCTGTATAACTTATGCACTTAGAGCAAACTAGTTAGTCCAATATTTGTGTTGGGCAATTCAACCACCAAAATTAATTAGGGACTAGGTGTAAGCCTAATTCCCTTTCAACAATGAGAGTGCAATCCGCATGACGGATAATCCCGTTGAACACAGTCGCACTAAGCACATAGCCATTCGGTATCACTTTCTGAGAGATCACCAACAAAAGGGGGATATCGAGATAGCCTATATAAACACCAAAGATCAATTGGCCGATATCTTTACCAAGCCACTAGATGAGAAAACCTTTACCAAATTTAGGAATGAGCTAAATATTCTTGATTCTAGGAATTTTGATTGATTCCTTATACACATAGCTCATTTATATACCTTTGATCATATCTCTTTTATGTCTATGACTAATGTGTTTTCAAGTATAATATTATGCTTAGTCATAGATATTGAAAGGGAAATGAAGTATTCGGCAAAGAAGGCGCTTCCACTCAACTCCAATTTTATTTGCCGATACTCCGCATCGTTCTTTACTTTGGTATAATCTTCACTCATGTTTTTGTGTTTGCCAAAGGGGGAGAAAGTTTGAAAAAGGTCTTATATTTCACTCACAAGTATCCGTTTTTGGCGATTCATGCCAAAGGGGGAGAAAGTATGAGCCCAAAGCAAAAGGACCGCACCACCACCAAATTTTAAAAATGAAGTTTTTTCAAATTGATATCTTATTGTGTTCAAAAAGGGGGAGAAAGTAGTATCTTCAAAACTTGCAAAACCCTCTTGAACACTAAGAGGAGAACTTTATTTAAGGGGGAGTTTTGTTTTAGTCAAAGGAAAAGCATTTGAAACAGGGGGAGAAAATTTCAAATCTTGAAAATGCTTCTTTCAATCCTATTCATGTACCTTTGACTATTTGCAAAAGATTTTTGAAAAGAATTTTACAAAGAATTTGCAAAACAAAACCCGTGGTGCAAATGAGGTCCAAAATTTTAAATAAGAAGAAAACCATCCATGCACATCTATTGAAATAAATTTATTGGTTTGTAACACCCGGTTTTAAAGAACAAAGCCGGGTGCATCTCATACATGCGCCAAGAAGACAACATATATAATAACAGAGTGTATAGAGATAAATGTCATTAACATCAGAGTATTTATTACATAGCGGAAGACTTATTACAAAATAATAAAGATAAAACAAACTAAGGATCGTCGGCGCCAATGTCGACTGGGAAACGCCACCTAGATCAGATCGAACTCCTCAGTGTTAGGCGGCTCCTCCTGAACCACCTGATCATCTCCTGTGGGGGGGGGTGTGAGACAGCAAGGGTGAGCTCACACATGATCATAGCTCAACAAGTTGTGGGGAACCAGTGGACATAAACTCACAAAGGTGTGAGTTCATGTGATGTGTAAGGCTAATCAAAGATAGGGGTTTAAAGCTGAGCATTGCTTTTAAGTAGTTGGTCAAAATTTTATTAGCAGTTACTAAGTGTAAGTAAATACCAAACCATAAGTAAAGTAATAGAACAAAATTAATAATAAACCCATGCAATGCAAATGACAAAGTTGAATTTAAGTTCCATAATTTAAACATCAGAGAGTCCTGAGCCGCTCATGACCGTGAGCTCGGCTAGTATACCAGTTTTACACTCTGCAGAGGTTGTACCCTTTACCCACAAGTCATGTTACCCATCTGCCAAGGGGTCGCGAATCCCATACACCTCTACCTAGGAAGCGCGGCAGGGCAACACTACGAGGCCTTTACAAAGTTCCACTAGCTTCCGAAAACCCGCTACAGTTTATGGGAAGATCCAGTAAAGGGTTCCTGGCTGACTGCCATCCCAGCAAGACCAACCAGGGACCTCCCCGCACTGACCTCTCCCCTACTGCCCTTGCCCCTTTCGGGTAAGGTAGTCTTCCACTAGCTTTCCTAATTAGTCAGCCAAGGGCGTCCCATTCCACCCTTGTGGTGGCACGTGGTTCTCAAGTTAAGCTCTATGTTCCAATTAACATTAATGATATCAACATGAACATAAACCGAATAACAAGAATAATTGGAACATAGATATAATAAATGATTATCCCAAAACCATATAAAGCAATAGCAAACTACCCAAGTGATTCAGGGGTAAACAAGGTAATGAGATAAACAAATCTAGGGTGACCTATTGGGTCCCATCAAAATTAACCTATGCATGGATAAGTGATATTAAAGAACATTATTGGGTAAAAAGTGGTCAAGGGCACAACTTGCCTTCAATGAGCTCCTGCTCAGCTACTTCAACCTGCTGCTCACCAGTATCCTCAGCAACGGGCTCTTCTACTCGCCACAATACAAACAAGCACAGTGTATATAGAGAAATTAACATTACACCAAACATATAGACAAAATGCACAGAGATATTCTACATATTAAAATAAAAGCTTAGGAACTGGAATCATAATTTTCTGAGTTATAGATTTTAAGTTATGCATTTTCAAAGGTTTTATGTGCTTTGAATAGGATTAAGTGTGGAATTAAATTTCTTACTGTTTTCATGACATAACAGAGGATCTAGGTGATAAAGAATAAAATTACAAAATTTTAGGAACTGGAATGGATTAATTTGGAGTTAGTATGAATTTTCTATGAATTTATAAAGTTTTAGTAATTATTTTCCTATTAAAAATCCATTTATAATTCAATTTCCCTGATTTTATTATGTTCTGGACTGGGCCTCATTTAAACCGAAACACAGGGGGTTCGGCGCAAAATTTCTAAGACACGGTGAATACCACTCTCTGGACGGCGGGTTGATTCTGTTGTTTCTCGGGGTCTCTTTAGACAATATGCCACGCGAAGGGGTATGAACGGTTTCTGGCCGCCAGATCGCAAATCGAGGGCCACGATTAGATCGAGGGCTTTATAAATCGGTATGCATCAAGGCCCATCCGATCTCAATCTAACGGTCAGAGTTCAATGAAACCCAGGATCGCTTTCTATCGCACGATCTCGCATCTACGGTCCAAATTCAACACGTGAAAGGGGTATCCTCAAACAAATCAGGGCCGCTCATTCTGTCATCTACGGTCATGAACTCGTCTTCAACCTTGCGCTCATTCTCTACGGCAACCCCCATCCGACCGCGCTGTACTGCCCCATTCACCAATACCGGCCAACCTGCGCCAGCCCATCTCCCACCTGACCGGCCATCAGGTGCATGCCACGACCTGGCATGAGAACTCCAGCCTCTAGCCCCGTCGAACCCCCAGGTTGCCCGGCCCATCACCGGAAGCGTCTGCAGGCAGTGAACCAGGTACAAAGAGGAAGCGACGGCTTACCAATGGTGATGGCTGGTCGAGGCGCTGCGCGATCCGGAGTCGTATCAAACCGCCACACGAACCCGCCGGCATGCAGATGGCATGAGCCAGGGAATAGCCGCTTTTCACCCGACGACGATGGGCACAAAAGAAAGCCCAGGCGGCGGATAGGAGATTCTCACAGCACTGCGACGACAGGTTTTGGTTTTGCTCATTGGTTAACAGAGGAAGGAGGGAAAGGAGTAGCACATGACTTTATGGGCAGAGCGCTGGCCGAGTTAGTCGGTTCCCAACCCAGGTCCCCGGAGAGTTCGGCGATGGGGTCGCGATTAGTTACCTGGAGCGTGCGTTCGGTTGACCAGATGGAACGGTCATGTGGACCCTGTCGTCAGCGACTCAATTATTTCCGGAGAGCTGAGCAAGCGGCAGGGAAAAGTGCTGTCCAGTGGGGCCCTTTGGCCAGAGACCGCGCAAGAGGGATGGCGCGGACGCGGGGCAACACCGGCCGCGCGGTGTGGATTCTAAATGGGCCAAATTGGGATATAAGGCCCAGGTAAGCTTTCTTTACTTTTTTTTTCTTTTATATTTTATTTTTCTGTTTTCTTTTATTTATAATTCTTTTGAATCCAAATTTGAATTAAATCTTGGGTGCAAATTTAAACTCTTGTTAACTATGCATATTGATCATACCAAATTATGAGGAAATTATTTAATTATAATATTACTTTATATTGGATATTATTTCCTTCTTTCCTCTAATCTTCTTCCCCTTATTATTTTATTTTTGTTCATATTATTATTGTTTTAAATGCACAAACAAAAATCCAATATTATGCAATAGTTTATTTTTGTCTTAGTGGAATTTTACTCATTTTTAGACATGAGTAGCCACATGTAATGATAAATGGAGATACACACATATTCAGAGGAAACAATTCCTCTTTTTATTTTCCTTTACAATTTGGGTATTACAAATCCTACCCCCCTTAAAAAGAATCTCGTCCTCGAGATTTAAGAAGATCTAAGGGAAAGATGGGGAAAATCTATGCGAAGCTCTTCCTCTCTTTCTCATGTTGCTTCATCTTCGCCATGATGGCTCCATTGCACTTTGCACATCTTTATAACCCTATTTCTTGTA
The DNA here is from genome assembly GCA_029449295.1 of Zea luxurians. Lineage (NCBI taxonomy): Eukaryota > Viridiplantae > Streptophyta > Magnoliopsida > Poales > Poaceae > Zea > Zea luxurians. The sequence goes on along the minus strand of JAOPSE010000150.1, from coordinate 98,950 downwards.
ACTCGAATCAATGTATCAAGATTCTTGATAGGATACTCCGTGTAGGTCAAATCACACTGAACACTGAGCTCTTCCATTGGTAACTGTTCCTCAGGGACACGGAGACACTTCTTAAGTTGAGACACATGAAATACATTATGCACATCAGATAGATTATCAGGTAGCTCGAGTTGCTAGGTCATCTCTCCAACTTGCCTAAAAACTCTAAATGATCCAATAAAGTGAGGGAACAATTTGCCCTTGACTTTAAATCTCCTCATTCCACGAAGTGGTGACATCTTGAGGTACACATGATCACATTCCTCAAATTCCAGTGGTCTCCCTCTATTATCAGCATAGCTCCTTTGTCTGGTCTGTGCTATCCTCAAATTCTCCCGAATTATATGGACTTGTTCTTCTGCCTCTTGAATAAGTTCAGGTCCAAAGATCTGTCTTCCTCTAATCTGGTCCAAAATAGAGGAGTCCTGCACTTCCTACCATATAGAGCCTCGAACGGTGACATCTTCAGACTAGCCTAAGAACTCAGCATAAGGTAGACTCTTGTCCCAACTACTACCATGCTGAAGGGCACAAGCTCTCAATATGTCCTCCAATACTTGATTAGTCCTTTAAGTCTGTCCATCAGTCTGAGGATGGTAGGCCAAACTAAAATTCAACTTCGTATCCATATTCTCATGAAAACTTTTCCAAAATCTGGAGATAAACTGTATCCTCTATCCAAAATGATCTTCTTCGGTACACCATGTAAACACACAATCCGAGCCATATATAACTCTGCCAGTTGAGAACCTTTATAAGTAGTCTTGACAGGAATGAAATGAGCCACTTTGGTCAGTCTATCCACAATAACTCATATAGAATCATATCCTTTTGAGGTGCGAGGCAATCCAGTAATGAAGTCCCCACCAATCTCTTCCCATTTCCACTCAGGTATCTTTAGTGGGTGTAATAGTCCAGCTGGTCTTTGGTGATCGGTCTTAACCCTTTGGTACACATCGCACATAACCACATGTGCAGCCCTATCTCTCTCCAGTCCATATCACCAGCACTTCTGCTTTAAATCCTAATACATCTTGGTACTACCAGGATGAATAGAATAATCCAAGTCATGGCTTCCTTCGATATAGTCTCACGAAGGCTTTCAATCTCGGGGACACATATCTTGTCCTTGAACCATATTGTGCCTTACTCATCTTCCGTGAATTCCGGAACTCGATCTTCGGTAATCAGATCCTTAATCTCTTGTGTCTTAGCATCACCAATTTGTCCTTTGCGGATCTCTTGCTCCAAAGTAGTTTCCACATCAATAATAACTCCTTTAGTGTGAGTAACTATCCCCAGGTTAAGTCTCTTGAAATTCTCAACAATCTCATCGAGTAGCTGGGCAACAACAGCTAAATGAACATGCTCCTTTCGACTCAAGGCATCTGTAACCAAATTTGCCTTGCCCGGGTGATAGTGAATTTCCAAATCATAATCCTTAATAAGCTCCATCCAACGGCGTTGCCTAAGGTTGAGATCCTTCTGAGTGAATATATACTTCAAACTCTTATGACCCGTATATACTTGGCACTTCTTGTCCCATTTAAATTCTCTTCCTTTCTCCAAAAGCGAAATCATAGGTTTGGCAATCTTAGAAAATTCTTCAATAAACCTCTGATATTATCCTGCATGTCCCAAGAAACTTCGGTCCTTTGTAACCGTAGTGGGTATGCTCCACACCACTATCTCCTTAACTTTAGCAGGACCCACTGCTATTCCTCCATTAGAAATAATATGACCAAGAAATGGCACCTCGCCAATCCAAAACTCGCATTTGTTGTACTCAGCGTAGAGTTGATTATCTCGTAACTTCTGTAGCACCAACCTTAGATGTTCTTCATGGTCACTCTCCTTCTTAGAATAGATAAGAATATCGTCGATGAACACCACGACGAATCTATCCAAATACTCCAAAAACATCTTATTCATCAAATCCATAAAATAAGCTGGTGCATTTATTAATCCAAACGACATAACGATGATCTCATATAATCCATATCGAGTCGAGAAAGCCGTCTTAGGAATATCTGATGGTCCAGTCTTCTTCTGATGGTATCCCGATCGGAGGTCGATCTTCGAGAGTACTCTGGCTCCTCTCATCCGATTAAATAAATCCTTAATGCGGGGTAACCGAAACTCGTTCTTCACAGTGACATCATTAAGGGACCTTTAATCCACGCACATCCCTTGCAATCCATCTTTCTTCTTTTCAAACAAAACTGGTGCTCTCCAAGGTGAGGAACTCGGACGTGAGTAACTAGCCTCTTGTAATTCCGTTCACTGATTCTTCAGTCCTTTTAGGTGTAATTATTCTCATGGGTTTTCTCATATTGTCCAACATATATGCCCAAACCAAAATCTCAGCATGACGCATAATTTTATTAGCAACACATGGGGACAGATAGACCTTTTTATTCCTCCTAAAATGGTATCATACCGAATACTAACTAAAGGAACATGTAGATCTTACAAATAGTAGTAATTTATATATATGTTTATGTAGCTTGGTGGAGCTGGTGGTGGTGGAGATGGTGGTTGCTCTTGTTGTTGTCTCTCCAACCGTGATTGCCTTATTTCTTGCTGTATCTCCAGACGGGCTTGACGTATTTCCTCGCGTTCTTGTCTTATCTGGCTTTGCATTTCGGTCATCATGTCTGTCAATTGCTGTATTACCAGCCTTTGGGTTGCGATCACTTGCTCGGTTTCAACAGGTGGGGAATTTGGAGGATTCATTTCTGTTTGCTGTTGCGTGATAATCTTTCCTTTCCTGGTATTGTCCATCTGAGTTAGATACATAAGGTAAGAAAGAGCAGTAGACAAGGCAGTAATTACAATCATGTTATTTTGGGGGACTTATTAGCTAAGTAGATTAGTGTGTCACCTACTAAAGCTAATACAGTACCTTATAGTGGTACATGCAAAGATGCCCAACTATAATGTTTCAATCAATCAAAGAAGCAAATCAAGCATTTATCATCAGAACAATCAAACAACATTTTTAATAGAGAAAATAGTTTTAATTTTGTCTTAGGTTTCCTATCTCTTAAAAATGTCATAGGGGTATGGATTCCAAGGTGTGAAATCCATCTTGTCTTAGAGTAGAAAAGATAAGAATGATCAGAGTAGAACAGTAGAAGGTGAGACAGGATCAAGATAAGTGTAGAAAGAATCAAAGTAAGGTAAGTATAGAATGAATCAGAATAAGGTAAGTAGGTAAGGGCTTCGTCCATTTCTATCTAGGTTTCGTCCTACAGTCAACATTTGCCTCTGATACCACTTCTGTAACACCCGGTTTTAAAGAACAAAGCCGGGTGCATCTCATACATGCGCCAAGAAGACAACATATATAATAACAGAGTGTATAGAGATAAATGTCATTAACATCAGAGTATTTATTACATAGCGGAAGACTTATTACAAAATAATAAAGATAAAACAAACTAAGGATCGTCGGCGCCAATGTCGACTGGGAAACGCCACCTAGATCAGATCGAACTCCTCAGTGTTAGGCGGCTCCTCCTGAACCACCTGATCATCTCCTGTGGGGGGGGTGTGAGACAGCAAGGGTGAGCTCACACATGATCATAGCTCAACAAGTTGTGGGGAACCAGTGGACATAAACTCACAAAGGTGTGAGTTCATGTGATGTGTAAGGCTAATCAAAGATAGGGGTTTAAAGCTGAGCATTGCTTTTAAGTAGTTGGTCAAAATTTTATTAGCAGTTACTAAGTGTAAGTAAATACCAAACCATAAGTAAAGTAATAGAACAAAATTAATAATAAACCCATGCAATGCAAATGACAAAGTTGAATTTAAGTTCCATAATTTAAACATCAGAGAGTCCTGAGCCGCTCATGACCGTGAGCTCGGCTAGTATACCAGTTTTACACTCTGCAGAGGTTGTACCCTTTACCCACAAGTCATGTTACCCATCTGCCAAGGGGTCGCGAATCCCATACACCTCTACCTAGGAAGCGCGGCAGGGCAACACTACGAGGCCTTTACAAAGTTCCACTAGCTTCCGAAAACCCGCTACAGTTTATGGGAAGATCCAGTAAAGGGTTCCTGGCTGACTGCCATCCCAGCAAGACCAACCAGGGACCTCCCCGCACTGACCTCTCCCCTACTGCCCTTGCCCCTTTCGGGTAAGGTAGTCTTCCACTAGCTTTCCTAATTAGTCAGCCAAGGGCGTCCCATTCCACCCTTGTGGTGGCACGTGGTTCTCAAGTTAAGCTCTATGTTCCAATTAACATTAATGATATCAACATGAACATAAACCGAATAACAAGAATAATTGGAACATAGATATAATAAATGATTATCCCAAAACCATATAAAGCAATAGCAAACTACCCAAGTGATTCAGGGGTAAACAAGGTAATGAGATAAACAAATCTAGGGTGACCTATTGGGTCCCATCAAAATTAACCTATGCATGGATAAGTGATATTAAAGAACATTATTGGGTAAAAAGTGGTCAAGGGCACAACTTGCCTTCAATGAGCTCCTGCTCAGCTACTTCAACCTGCTGCTCACCAGTATCCTCAGCAACGGGCTCTTCTACTCGCCACAATACAAACAAGCACAGTGTATATAGAGAAATTAACATTACACCAAACATATAGACAAAATGCACAGAGATATTCTACATATTAAAATAAAAGCTTAGGAACTGGAATCATAATTTTCTGAGTTATAGATTTTAAGTTATGCATTTTCAAAGGTTTTATGTGCTTTGAATAGGATTAAGTGTGGAATTAAATTTCTTACTGTTTTCATGACATAACAGAGGATCTAGGTGATAAAGAATAAAATTACAAAATTTTAGGAACTGGAATGGATTAATTTGGAGTTAGTATGAATTTTCTATGAATTTATAAAGTTTTAGTAATTATTTTCCTATTAAAAATCCATTTATAATTCAATTTCCCTGATTTTATTATGTTCTGGACTGGGCCTCATTTAAACCGAAACACAGGGGGTTCGGCGCAAAATTTCTAAGACACGGTGAATACCACTCTCTGGACGGCGGGTTGATTCTGTTGTTTCTCGGGGTCTCTTTAGACAATATGCCACGCGAAGGGGTATGAACGGTTTCTGGCCGCCAGATCGCAAATCGAGGGCCACGATTAGATCGAGGGCTTTATAAATCGGTATGCATCAAGGCCCATCCGATCTCAATCTAACGGTCAGAGTTCAATGAAACCCAGGATCGCTTTCTATCGCACGATCTCGCATCTACGGTCCAAATTCAACACGTGAAAGGGGTATCCTCAAACAAATCAGGGCCGCTCATTCTGTCATCTATGGTCATGAACTCGTCTTCAACCTTGCGCTCATTCTCTACGGCAACCCCCATCCGACCGCGCTGTACTGCCCCATTCACCAATACCGGCCAACCTGCGCCAGCCCATCTCCCACCTGACCGGCCATCAGGTGCATGCCACGACCTGGCATGAGAACTCCAGCCGCTAGCCCCGTCGAACCCCCAGGTTGCCCGGCCCATCACCGGAAGCGTCTGCAGGCAGTGAACCAGGTACAAAGAGGAAGCGACGGCTTACCAATGGTGATGGCTGGTCGAGGCGCTGCGCGATCCGGAGTCGTATCAAACCGCCACACGAACCCGCCGGCATGCAGATGGCATGAGCCAGGGAATAGCCGCTTTTCACCCGACGACGATGGGCACAAAAGAAAGCCCAGGCGGCGGATAGGAGATTCTCACAGCACTGCGACGACAGGTTTTGGTTTTGCTCATTGGTTAACAGAGGAAGGAGGGAAAGGAGTAGCACATGACTTTATGGGCAGAGCGCTGGCCGAGTTAGTCGGTTCCCAACCCAGGTCCCCGGAGAGTTCGGCGATGGGGTCGCGATTAGTTACCTGGAGCGTGCGTTCGGTTGACCGGATGGAACGGTCATGTGGACCCTGTCGTCAGCGACTCAATTATTTCCGGAGAGCTGAGCAAGCGGCAGGGAAAAGTGCTGTCCAGTGGGGCCCTTTGGCCAGAGACCGCGCAAGAGGGATGGCGCGGACGCGGGGCAACACCGGCCGCGCGGTGTGGATTCTAAATGGGCCAAATTGGGATATAAGGCCCAGGTAAGCTTTCTTTACTTTTTTTTTCTTTTATATTTTATTTTTCTGTTTTCTTTTATTTATAATTCTTTTGAATCCAAATTTGAATTAAATCTTGGGTGCAAATTTAAACTCTTGTTAACTATGCATATTGATCATACCAAATTATGAGGAAATTATTTAATTATAATATTACTTTATATTGGATATTATTTCCTTCTTTCCTCTAATCTTCTTCCCCTTATTATTTTATTTTTGTTCATATTATTATTGTTTTAAATGCACAAACAAAAATCCAATATTATGCAATAGTTTATTTTTGTCTTAGTGGAATTTTACTCATTTTTAGACATGAGTAGCCACATGTAATGATAAATGGAGATACACACATATTCAGAGGAAACAATTCCTCTTTTTATTTTCCTTTACAATTTGGGTATTACATGGTTTCAATTCCAAGCAACCTTTGCACTTACCTTATGCAAACTATTTCAATTCAGCACTTTTATATTTGCTTTAGTTTGTGTTGGCATCAATCACCAAAAAGGGGGAGATTGAAAGGGAAATAGGGTCAAACCTTTTCCATATGAATTTGGTGGTTGAATTGCCCAACACAAATTGGACTAACTAGTTTGCTCTAGATTATGAGTTCTTTAGGTGCCAAAGGTTCACAACAAACCAATGAAAGTCAAAAGAAAGGGTTCAAAACTAAGGAGCAAATTATACCGAAGCCAGCCCTGGTCTAGCGCACCGGACTGTCCGGTGTGCCACCGGACAGTGTCCGGTGCACCAGGGAGTCGACGCTGGACTTGCTAGCTTCGGGAATTTGGGAGACCGCTTCGCTATAATTCACCGGACTGTCCGGTGTAACATCGGACTGTCCGGTGTAACAGCGGAGCAACGGCTACTTCGTGCCAACGGTCGTCTGCCGAAGACATTAAATGTGCTACAGTGCGTGCCTGCGCGCGCAGAAGTCAGAGCAGGCGCAGAAGACGCACCGGACAGTCTACAGGACCTGTCCGGTGCACCACCGGACTGTCCGGTGGCCCCACAAGTCAGAGCTCCAACGGTCGGAATCCAACGACCTGGTGATGTGGCTGGCGCACCGGACTGTCCGATGCGCCATACGACAGAAGCCCTCACCAACGGTTCTTTTGGTGGTTGGGGCTATAAATACCCCCCAACCACCACACTTCAATGCATCCAAGTTTTCAGCCTTCAAACCTCATACAAGAGCTATAGCATTCAATACAAGACACAAACAAAGAGATCAAATCCTCTCCCAAGTATGGAGTCACTCCAAACAAATTAGTGACTAGAGAGAGAGACTTTTGTGTTCTTTTGAGCTCTTGCGCTTGGATTGCTTTTCTTCTTCCTCATTCTTGTTTCCATACCACTTGTAATCAAAATAAGGGACACCAATTGTATGGTGGTCCTTTTAGTGGACTTAGTGTCCCATTTGATTGAGAAGAGAAGCTCACTCGGTCTAAGTGACCGTTTGAGAGAGGGAAAGGGTTGAAAGAGACCCGGTCTTTGTGACCACCTCAATGGAGAGTAGGTTCGCAAAAACCGAACCTCGGTAAAACAAATCACCGTGCTATCCATTCTTATTTGCTTGTGATTTATTTTCGCTCTCTCTTTCGGACTTGTTTATATTTCTAACGCTAACCCCGGCTTGTAGTTGTGCTTAAGTTTGTAATTTTTAGATTCCGCCTATTCACCCCCCTCTAGGCGACTTTCAGTATAATAGTAAATCAAGATTCTCTGTGTCATATAGATATTTATGGAATATCCTCTTTTACCCCACCTATTTGGTGTTATAGAGATTGCTCTATTTCAAGCTATAGCAAGATATCCGCAAAATGCAATATCAGATATGTTGTGATATGCACGATACATAAGCCTGATAAGCGCTTAGATGGCACTAAGGTTGTCCTCATATAGTTTAAATGGACATTGGTCCATATCTAGGGATTAAATGACCATTATTCTTTGTATTATGATTGTCCAATATTATTTGGATACTGGGCATACAATATTAATTGAATATTGAAAGACCGATGTATGTGCTTAAGTCATAAACTTAAGCATGGTTTCAGTTTCACCCAAATATTTCATCTTAATCTATGTCTTACATGATTTTTTTCCTGTTTTGATATGTGTCATATGAGATGTATAAAATCTAATCAAAATTTCATTATGAACACACATAAGTGCGATAATCATATCATGAATATCACTTATGGGCGCAACTCACCTAAGTAGTCGTATCATAATCAACTTGACTATCTCAAGTTATAGAGTAACTTGATATATGCACTTTTATGTTGCATTTTGTGTTTTGATATGAAATACAAAGTTCATTAGGACTTATAACTCAAACCTAACCAAATCAAATTCGACCCGCCAATTATCACAGGAACATTAACATTTAGAAGTTTCTATAATTTTGGAGGATTTAATAACACATTATATAACACATCAACTTGAAATATATATACATCAAATATTGTGAAACAAGTGAAGTGCACCCATTGTTTTTTATAGGAAGTACATGCGTGTTTGGAAGGAAAGTATTTCAAAACCATAGTTTTGGAATACTAGGATTTTAAAATATCATGACACAACCATAATATTTTTACATCACTCCAATCAATACCTGTTTTGAGATAAAGTATTCTAAGTCATGGTAATTAGTATACATATGAAAGAAACTGGTCATAAACAAAAACTCTGGGGTTGGAGTGGAGTTTCAAATACTCCAAAAATACCGTGGTATCTTTGAAACCATGGTTTTCAAAACAGATTTTTTTATAAGGCAGTCAAATACCTCCCGACAAAAGATGTCATGATATTCTACCTCAAAGCTTCAAAAATACTCTACTTCCAAACACCTCTAATATGCTTAAATGATCATAACAGAAATGGAGCATGCTTTTACTTTGATTATTATTATCGCTATGCTCGAGAACAACTTAAGGGCTTGTTCGGTTATTTTCAATCCATATGGATTGGAGGGAATGATACAGATTGGAGGGAATTTAATTTACTAGAGATTGAAACCCTCTCAATCCATACGGATTGGACATAAAATCAAACAAGCCCTAACATGACACACTTCTCTTGGCATATATGAATCCGAGATCATTTTAGCTCGAATTGGATTCGGCCAACAGAATCTAATTGCATCGGGGTAGACTTTAGTTCATGATTTTGGTTATAGTGTGAGAATCCAGGTGAGCTCGTGCTTGCGAGGGCGGGCATAGATCTTGTGTGGTTCAGAAAGTGTCAGAATCAGCCCTGTTCGGCTTGGAGTCACCTCGCTGGGGCAGGGACAACCTCATCTCATCCCTTCTGGTAAGGCTGCGTGGTGGTCGGCGACGCAACTTAGGAAGGGCAAGCGGCATCGCCATTTTCATGAGATTCCGATCTCGAGTCCTCGACGAAGCGCTCCGGCCGTCTCCCTCCAGATCCCGCTGGAACGAATGCCTTGCAAGCTTGCGTTGTCGAGCGTCCGGGGGCGGGGAGGCCTGTGGGCAGGGATGAAAACGGTCGGAAACGGTATTTATTCGGTAATCAGTTTTTTAGTCATTTTTCTTTGATTGCGAATAAATAGGATATAGAATCTACAATATAAATTTGTATTCTTGTTTTTAACATCCAGCTTGTAAAGATTCATAAAAGTTAAACATCAAATTCATCCTATATTTTCTCAAATAATAGATATAAACTTCGGTATGGATTCGGAAACAAATTCGGTAATTTTTTCAACTTTTTGTGTTGTAGGAAGCAAATAATACATAAAAAAATTTATGTAATATTTTATTCATATTTGTACTAATGTGCTCGATAACATAAGAAAAGATCAACATCAAATTTTATACATATCTATTTTAAAATACTAAATTTCTTCTAACAGTTCGGATTACCACTTTCATCCCTGCCTGTGGCTGCTGACTGCTGTTGAAGCGAGAGGAGGAGGCCGCCAGCGCTCAGCGGTGCCTCTTGGCTAAGGCTAATCACAATAGAGGTTTTATGAGATGTTTCATGTATTAATTAGTCTGCCACATCAGCTATTTAGATGACATGTCACATTATTTAAAAAGAAAGAGTTTTACGGAGTTTCATAGGATGAAACTATGTTAACTCGTTTCCAAGGTCTTGGAAACTGTGTAAAAACTTCACTGAGAGTGTTTTGTTTCATCTTCATGTAATTAAGTAAATCCTATTAATTATTTATATGCAACATTTAAGAAATATATTGATATATGAAATAGTGAGATGAAACTCTCTATTAAGAAAGAGTGTTTCATTTATATATAAAACTGATGTGATATTTTTAGAAATAGTGATATGAAATCCTCACTGTGATTAGCCTAAGTGTATTGTCGAGTTTTTTTCTTTTCTTTAATAAGAGAGAGAGAGGAAGCAAAAGCATACTACGAGCACAAGCATACTACGGGCCACCGGGTCGTCTTGGGCCTTGGGCCTGGGCAAGCTGCGGGCCTGCGGCTGTAAGAACAAGCGAAGGACCTTGGAAACTGTGTGAAACCTCCACTGAAAGTGTTTTGTTTCATCTTTATGTAATTAAGTAAATCCTATTGATTATTTATATGTGTCGGGGTTTCGAGACCGGGGGGTCCCTCAGGCCGATGAGTGAGTGCCGCGTGCCCCAGCCCAGATGGGTCGAGCGCGTGGGCGAGCGCAAAGGGGGGAAAGGAGCGAGGCGGCTGGAGACCGGCGCGAGAGTGGTGGGAATCCCGCGGCCTTCGTGTTCGTCCCGCGCCCAGGTCGGGTGCGCTTGCAGTAGGGGGTTACAAGCGTCCACGCGGGTGAGGGAAGCGAGCGGCCCCAAGAGAGCGCCTGTCCCGTCCTCGTCCCGCGCGGCCAACCCTCTCTAAGAGGGCCCTGGTCCTTCCTTTTATAGATGCAAGGAGAGGATCCAGGTGTACAATGGGGGTGTAGCAGAGTGCTACGTGTCTAGCGAGGGAGAGCTAGTGCCCTGAATACATGCCAATGTGGCAGCCGGAGAGATCTTGGAACCCAACTAGTGTGATGTCGTGGCCGTCGGAGGAGCGGCGGAGCCTGGCGGAGGGACAGCTGTCGGAGCGGTTGTGTCCTTGCTGACGTCCTCCTGCTTCCGTAAGAGAGCTGAGAGCCGCCGTCGTCACAGGGCATGCGGGGCGTCATCATTGCCTATCTGGTGGAGACAGCCAGATGGGACACCGGTCTTGTTCTCTGCGGCCCAAGTCAGCTCAGGGTAGGGTGATGATGGCGCTTCCTGTTGACGTGGCTGGCCTGCGCCCTAGGTTGGGCAACGTGGAGGCTCCTCCGAAGCCGAAGTCGAGTCTGTCTTCTATGGCCGAGGCCGAGTCTGAGCCCCTGGGTCGGGCGAGGCGGAGGCCGTCGGCAGAGGCCAGGGCGGTGTCCGAGCCCTAGGGTCGGGCGAAGCGGAGTTCGTCGTCTTCCGGGTCTTAGCCCGAGTCCGAGTCCTGGGTCGGGCGGAGCGGAGTTCGCCGTCTTCCGGGTCTTAGCCCGAGTCCGAGCCCTGGGGTCGGGCGAAGCGGAGTTCGTCGTCTTCCGGGTCTTAGCCCGAGTCCGAGCCCTGGGTCGGGCGGAGCGGAGTTCGCCGTCTTCCGGGTCTTAGCCCGAGTCCGAGCCCTGGGTCGGGCGGAGCGGAGTTCGCCGTCTTCCGGGGCTGAGCCCGAGTCCGAGCCCTGGGTCGGGCGGAGCGGAGTTCGCCGTCTTCTGGGGCTGAGCCCGAGTCCGAGCCCTGGGTCGGGCGGAGCTTCCTATGGTGCCTTTGGCAGGGCCTGGCTTCCTGTCAGCATCACTCTGTCAAGTGGCGCTGCAGTCGGAGTGGCGCAGGCGGCGCTGTCCTTCTGTCAGACCGGTCAGTGGAGCGGCGAAGTGACGGCGGTCACTTCGGCTCTGCCGGAGGGCGCACGTCAGGATAAAGGTGTCAGGTCACCTTTGCGTTAAATGCTCCTGCGATTTGGTCGGTCGGTGCGGCGATTTAGTCAGGGTTGCTTCTTAGCGAAGGCAGGACCTCGGGCGAGCCGAAGATGTGTCCGCCGTTGGAGGGGGGCCTCGGGCGAGACGGAAATCCTCCGGGGTCGGCTGCCCTTGTCCGAGGCTAGGCTCGGGCGAGGCGTGATCGAGTCACTCGAATGGACTGATCCCTGACTTAATCGCACCCATCAGGCCTTTGCAGCTTTATGCTGATGGGGGTTACCAGCTAAGAATTAGGAGTCTTGAGGGTACCCCTAATTATGGTCCCCGACAGTAGCCCCCGAGCCTCGAAGGGAGTGTTTGCACTCGCTTGGAGGCTTTCGTCGCACTTTTTTGCAAGGGGACCAGCCTTTCTCGGTTGCATTTTGTTCCGGTGGGTGCGCACGAGCGCACCCGCCGGGTGTAGCCCCCGAGGCCTCGGAGGAGTGGTTTCACTCCTTCGAGGTCTTAATGCCTTGCGTAATGCTTTGGCTGGTCTGGTTGTTCCCTCATACGAGCTGGCCGTAGCCCGGGTGTACGGTCGGGGCCCAAGTTCTCGGGCTGATATGTTGACGCTGTCAACGGTTTGGCCGGAGCCGGGTTTGCGAGAGCAGCCCCCGAGCCTCTGCACAGGGCAAGAGGGCGATCAGGGACAGACTCGGCTTTTTTACATACGCCCCTGCGTCGCCTTTCCGCAAGGAGGAGGGGGGAGAGCGCCATGTTACCCTCGATGGGCGCCGAACATGGTGTCTCCGGTGAGCTGCAAGCGGGTAATAAGAGTGGGCGTCCGTGCCCCGTTCGTTAGGGGTCGGCTAGGGGCCCAGAGGCACGCCCAAAAGTACCTGCGGGTGATCTGTCGGACCCGGTCCCCTGGCGACAGGGTCCGAGGGCTCGATGCCTCCCTCCGATGGGATTCCGTTACAAGATCGCTCCCGCTGGTCTCGGAAATGTCCTAGGGTACCTCGGGAGCGCAGCCCGAGCCTTGGTTATGTATCGAACGTACCCCTGGTCATCCCTCGCTCGGCGTCTGAGGCGGCTGTGAACCCTTCGGGGGCCAGCCTTCGAACCCCTGATCAGTAATGGGCGCGGAGCCCGAGTAGCCTGAGGCGGCCGTGGAACCCTTCGGGGGGCCGGCCTTCGAACCTCTGACCAGTAGTGGGTGTAGGGCCCACGCGATCTGAGGCGGCTGTTGAACCCTTCGGGGGGCCAGCCTTCGAACCTCTGATCAGTAAGGAGGCTCGGAGCCTGGTTCCTTCACGGGGAAGGATCCCTTTCGGAGTATCCCCCTTCCCCGGTCCCTATCGCAAGAGATAGAGAAAGAGGAAAAAGGGAAAAGGATATGAAACCGAATGACGCGGCGTACCTTTTTTGGCGCGGTTGTTTCGGCGAAGGCGAAGCGTCGCCCGCTGCCCCTGCCAGAAGCGCCGCCTGTCCAGCCGTGGAGTTAATGCGACGGGGCGAGTAGTTGGCGGGACCAACGTCGGAGTTGATCAGCCGAGGCCTCAGGTCGGGCTGGCGCCCTTGGGAGATGGTCGGCCGAGGCCCCAGGGGCAACCGGCCGAGCCGCCTGCTCGGGCCGGATTCTCGGAGAAGTCCCTGGCAGTGATTGCCCGGGCGTGGTGATGACGTCGTCCTTCGGAGCGGAGATCCTCGGACCGCGTTGCCGTCCGAGGCTAGGTCGGGCCTCGCCGAAGGTGTCGTCGATGCCGAGGGTGTTGCTGCCCCCTTCCAGCGTCAAGACCCGAGCCTGCAGGGTCAGAGTGTCTTGTAGCGTGTGCCTTCTGCAGCCGCCGAGGCCAGAATACACGCCCTCGCTGTGTTGTAAAGCTGCGTCTCCTTTCCTCTTGTTTCGAGTATCTGGACTTTTTTGTCGGTAACAGGGATGTTTGTGTGAGTGGGAGTTGCTTCTCGCGGAAGGTGATGAGTGAGGTATCCGTATCCCGGAGGCGTGGGAGTCCCTCGGCTCGGTCGGCCTTGCCGCTTACGCGTATTTTCACCCGTCCATGAGGCCCTGCCACCGACTCAATCGTGAAGGCTTGAAGGATTGCTTCGGCAGAAGAACTTCCGAATGTGAAGACTTGTTCGGTCCGCGACATCACTTTATCCGAACGCGAGTTACTTATCACAGAAGGTGATGAGTGAGGTATCCGTATCCCGGAGGCATAGGAGTCCCTCGGCTCGGTCAGCCTTGGCTGCTTACGTGTACTCCGCCGTTTTCAGGACCCACTTTTCGAAGTAGTCAAAAAGCACGAAAGATATTCTGGCAGAAGAGACCTTTTTTCGAGGAAAATTTCGACGCAGAGGGGGTCCCCCCCCCTTTTAGCCCCCGAGGGAGGGTCGGGCTTTGCCGAGGCGAGGCCGACCCTTCCTTGATGACTAAACTTTGCGTGGGTGCGAGGTATATGAACGACTTGAAAACATCTTAAGGGTAGAAGCGACGTAGCTATTGGATGTTCCAAGCGTTGTCGTAGACCTCGCCTTGACTGTTGGCCAGCTTGTACGTTCCAGGCTTCAGAACTTTGGCGATGACGAATGGCCCCTCCCAGGGGGGCGTGAGCTTGTGCCTCCCTCGGGCGTCTTGCCGCAGCCGAAGCACCAGGTCGCCCACCTGGAGGTCTAAGGGTCGGACCCCTCGGGCGTGGTAGCGCCGCAGGGACTGCTGATACCGCGCCGAGTGTAGTAAGGCCTTGTCCCGAGCCTCTTCCAGCTGGTCCAGCGAGTCTTCTCGGCTAGCTTGGTTGCTTTGATCGTCATAGGCCCTCGTTCTCGGGGAGCCGTATTCCAGGTCAGTGGGCAAGACGGCCTCGGCCCCGTAGACCAGGAAGAACGGCGTGAAACCCGTGGCCCGGTTTGGCGTCGTCCTCAGGCTCCAGACCACCGAGGGGAGTTCCTTCATCCATCGCTTGCCGAACTTGTTGAGGTCGTTGTAAATCCGAGGCTTGAGCCCTTGTAGAATCATGCCGTTGGCACGCTCTACTTGCCCATTCGACATGGGATGAGCTACGGCGGCCCAGTCCACCCGGATGTGGTGATCCTCGCAGAAGTCCAAGAATTTTCTGCCGGTGAACTGGGTGCCGTTGTCGGTGATGATGGAGTTCGAGATCCCGAAGCGATGGATGATGTTGGTGAAGAACGTCACCGCCTGCTCGGACCTGATGCTGTTCAGAGGTTGGACCTCGACCCACTTGGAGAATTTGTCGATGGCGACCAGCAGGTGCGCGTAGCCCCCGGGCGCCTTCTGCAAAGGGCCGACGAGGTCCAGACCCCACACAGCGAAGGGCCAGGTGATGGGTATCGTCTGCAGAGCCTGAGCGGGCAGGTGGGTCTGCTTCGCATAGAATTGACACCCTTCGCAGGTGCGGACAATTCTAGTGGCGTCAGCCACCGCCGTTGGCCAGTAGAAGCCTTGCCGGAAAGCATTCCCGACGAGGGCTCGAGGCGCTGCGTGATGGCCGCAAGCCCCCGAGTGTATCTCTTGCAGGAGTTCCTGACCTTCGACGATGGAGATGCATCGCTGGAGGATGCCCGAGGGGCTGCGGTGGTAGAGCTCCTTCTCATCGCCCAGCAGGACGAACGACTTGGCGCGTCGCGCTATCCGCCGAGCCTCGGCTCGGTCGAGGGGTAGCTCTCCTTGGCGGAGATATTGCAGGTACGGGGTCTGCCAATTTCGATCAGGCGTGGCCCCGCTTCGCTCCTCCTCGACGCGCAATGCCTCGCCCTCGGAGACCGAGGGTACCTCGGGTTGAGCTGAGGGTGCCTCGGGCCGTGCCGAGGGTACCTCAGGCTGGACCGAGGGCGCCTCGGGCTCAGGAGGGTCGTCGATCTTGACGGAGGGCTGATGCAGATCCCGGGAGAAGACATCCGGGGGAACCGTTGTTCGCCCCAAGGATATTTTTGCCAGCTCGTCCACAATCTCGTTGTAGTGCCGAGCGATGTGGTTAAACTCGAGCCCGTAGAACTTGTCTTCCAGGCGCCGAACCTCACCGCAGTAGGCCTCCATCTTCGAGTCGCGGCAGTGGGAGTTCTTCATGACTTGGTCGATGACGAGCTGCGAGTCGCCGCGAGCGTCGAGGCGTCGGACCCCTAGCTCGATGGCGATTCGCAATCCGTTGATCAGAGCTTCGTACTCAGCCACATTGTTGGACGCCGGGAAATGGAGGCGTAGCACATAGCATAGGTGTTTCCCGAGGGGTGAGACGAAGAGTAGGCCTGCGCCGGCTCCCGTCTTCATCAACGACCTGTCGAAAAACATGGTCCAGAGCTCCGGTTGGATCGGAGCCGTCGGTAGCTAGGTGTCGACCCATTCGGCTATGAAGTCCGCCAAGACCTGGGACTTGATGGCCTTCCGAGGCGCGAACGAGATGGTCTCGCCCATGATTTCCACCGCCCACTTCGCAATCCTGCCCGAGGCCTCTCGGCACTGGATGATCTCCCCCAGGGGGAAGGATGACACCACAGTTACCGGGTGAGACTCGAAGTAGTGTCGCAACTTCCGCCTTGTCAGGATCACTGCATACAGCAGCTTCTGAACTTATGGGTAGCGGATCTTGGTTTCGGACAGTACCTCGCTGACGAAGTAAACCGGCCTCTGAACGGGCAATGCATGCCCCTCTTCTTGCCTCTCGACCACAATCGCGGCGCTAACCACCTGAGTGGTCGCGGCGATGTAGATCAAGAGGGCTTCTCCATCGGCTGGGGGCACCAAGATAGGCGCCTTGGTGAGGAGCGCCTTCAGGTCCCTGAGAGCTTCCTCGGCCTCAGGGGTCCAAGTGAAGCACTCGGCCTTCCTTAAGAGGCGGTATAGAGGCAGGCCTCTTTCGCCGAGGCGCGAGATGAAGCGGCTCAGGGCCGCGAGACATCCCATGACCCTCTGTACACCTTTTAAGTCCTTGATGGGCCCCATGCTGGTGATGGCTGCGATCTTCTCCGGGTTGGCTTCGATGCCCCGCTCGGAGACGATGAACCCCAAGAGCATGCCCCGGGGCACCCCGAAGACACACTTCTCGGGATTGAGCTTGACGCCTTTTGCCTTGAGACACCGGAATGTCACTTCAAGGTCGGAGAGGAGGTCGGAAGCTTTCCTTGTCTTGACTACGATGTCATCGACGTAGGCCTCGACCGTGCGACCGATGTGTTCGCCGAACACATGGTTCATGCACCGCTGGTACATCGCACCCGCATTCCTCAAACCGAACGGCATGGTGACATAGCAGTACATGCCGAAGGGCGTGATGAAAGAAGTCGTGAGCTGGTCGAACTCTTTCATCCTGATTTGATGATACCCTGAGTAGGCATCGAGGAAAGACAGGGTTTCGCACCCAGCAGTGGAATCCACGATTTGATCGATGCGAGGTAGAGGGTAGGGAACCTTCGGACATGCTTTGTTGAGACCAGTGTAGTCTACACACATCCGCCATTTCCCCCCTTTCTTTCTCACAAGCACAGGGTTGGCGAGCCATTCGGGGCGGAATACCTCTTTGATGAACCCGGCTGCCATTAGCCTGTGGATCTCCTCGCCTATCGCTCTGCGCTTCTCCTCGTCGAATCGGCGCAAAGGCTGCTTGACCGGTCGGGCTCCGGCCCGAATATCCAGCGAGTGCTCGGCGACATCCCTCGGTATGCCGGGCATGTCCGAGGGACTCCACGCGAAGACGTCGGCGTTCGCGCGGAGAAAGCCGACGAGCACTGCTTCCTATTTGGGCTCGAGCCCGGAACTGATCCGGATCTGCTTGGAGGCGTCGCCACTGGGGTCGAGGGGGACGGTCTTAGCCGTCTCCACTGGCTCGAAGTTGCCGACATGACGCTTCACGTCTGGCACCTCCTTGGAGAGGCTCTCCAGGTCGGCGATGAGGGCCTCGGACTCGGCGAGGGCCTCGGCGTACTCCACGCACTCCATGTCGCATTCGAACGCGTGTTTGTACGTGGGGCCGACGGTGATGACCCCGTTTGGGCCCGGCATCTTGAGCTTCAGGTAGGTGTAGTTGGGGACGGCCATGAACTTCACGTAGCATGGCCTCCCCAGCACCGCGTGGTAGGTTCCTCGGAACCCGACCACCTCGAACGTTAGAGTCTCCCTTCGGAAGTTGGAGGGTGTTCCGAAACAGACAGGGAGGTCGAGTCGTCCGAGGGGCTGGACGCGCTTCCTGGGAATGATCCCGTGGAAGGGCGCAGCGCCTGCTCGGACGGAGGACAGATAACGCGCAGGAGCCCGAGGGTCTCGGCGTAGATGATGTTGAGGCTGCTGCCCCCGTCCATAAGGACCTTGGTGAGCCTGATGTCACCGATGACAGGGTCGACGACGAGCGGGTATTTCCCCGGGCTCGGCACGTGGTCGGGGTGATCAGCTTGGTCGAAGGTGATGGGCTTGTCGGACCAGTCTAGGTAGGCTGGCGCCGCCACCTTCACCGAGCAGACCTCCCGGCGCTCTTGCTTGCGATGCCGAGCCGAGGCATTCGCCGCGTGCCCGCCGTAGATCATGAAGCAGTCGCGGACCTCGGGGAACTCTCCTGCTTGGTGATCTTCCTTCTTGTCGTCGTCGCGGGCCCTGCCACCCTCCGCGGGTGGCCCGACCCTGTGGAAGTGGCGCCGAAGCATGACGCACTCCTCAAGGGTGTGCTTGATGGGCCCCTGATGATAGGGGCACGGCTCCTTGAGTATCTTGTCAAAGAGGTTGGCACCTCCGGGGGGCTTCCGAGGGTTCTTGTACTCGGCGGCGGCGACAAGGTCCGCGTCGGCGGCGTCGCGTTTTGCTTGCGACTTCTTCTTGCCCTTCTTCTTGGCGCCGCACGGAGTGGACGCCTCGGGAGCATCTTCCGACGGGCGGCCTTGGGGCTGCTTGTCCTTTCGGAAGATAGCCTCGACCGCCTCCTGGCCAGAGGCGAACTTGGTGGCGATGTCCATCAGCTCGCTCGCCCTGGTGGGGGTCTTGCGACCCAACTTGCTCACCAGGTCGCGGCAGGTGGTGCCGGCAAGGAACGCGCCGATGACATCTGCGTCGGTGATGTTGGGCAGCTCGGTGCGCTGCTTCGAGAATCGCCGGATGTAGTCCCGAAGAGACTCTCCCGGCTGCTGTTGGCAGCTTCGGAGGTCCCAGGAATTCCCAGGGCGCACATACGTGCCCTGGAAATTTCCGGCGAAGGCTTGGACCAGGTCATCCCAGTTGGAGATCTGCCCCGGAGGCAGGTGCTCCAACCAGGCGCGAGCGGTGTCGGAGAGGAACAGGGGGAGGTTGCGGATGATGAGGTTGTCGTCGTCTGTTCCACCCAGTTGGCAGGCCAGGCGGTAGTCCGCGAGCCATAATTCCGGCCTCGTTTCCCCCGAGTACTTTGTGATAGTAGTCGGGGGGTCGGAACCGGGTCGGGAACGGTGCCCGCCGGATGGCCCGGCTGAAGGCCTGCGGACCGGGTGGTTCGGGCGAGGGACTCCGATCCTCCCCGCTGTCGTAGCGTCCCCCACGCCTGGGGTGATAGCCTCGGCGCACCCTCTCGTCGAGGTGGGCTCGACGGTCGCGATGATGGCGCTCATTGCCGAGGTGGCCCGGGGCCGCAGGCGCGGTGTTGCGCGTGCGCCCGGTGTAGACCGAGGCTTCCAGCATGAATCGGGAGGTCGCGGCATGAGGTTCCGAGGGGTATCCTTGCCTTCGGGAGGCAGTGCTCTCGGCCCGTCGGACCGCGGCGCCTTCCAGGAGATTTTTGAGTTCTCCCTGGATTCGCCGACCCTCGGTGGTGGATGGCTCCGGCATCGCGCGGAGGAGCATCGCTGCTGTGGCCAGGTTCTGACCGACCCCACTGGATGCAGGTGGTGGCCTGACCCTGACGACATTGGCGACGCGGTGCTGGAGACCCTGGGGCAGGTGACGTATTTCTCCGGCCGGGGGTTGGCCCGCCCATGCCTGCCCGACGTCCCGGCGGATCGGCTCAAGCGCTCCTGCTCCCTCGTCGATCCTGGCCTGCGCCCCGCGGACTTGCTCAAGCTGTGGGTCGTAACCCCCCGCCGGAACGGGGACCACAGCTAGCTCCCGCGGGATGTCAGCGCGAGGCACCGGCCCAGGGGGAGCACCGTCCTCCGGCATGCCGAGATGGTTGCCTTGGGAGGGACCCCCCAGATCGACGTGGAAACATTCGCGGCTTGGGCCACAGTCCTCATCGTCGAGGCTGCGGCTACCGTCGGAACAGTCGGAGAGGCAGTAGTCACATGCGGTCATGAAGTTCCGCATGGCACTGGGGTTGCCAAATCCAGAGAAATCCCAACAGATGTTGGGGTCGTCATCTTCCTCGGACCCAGAGGGCCCGTGGGTCGAGACGTCCGTCAGCCGGTCCCAAGGTGACCACAAGCGAAACCCCAGAGGGTTTGTACTCGCCTCTACAAGGGCACCCGCCAAAGCGAGATTGCTAGGCGGGTTGAGGCTGAGTACAAATGACGTAGGATGGGAATTGGTTGGTACCTTTTGGTCGTCGAGCGGCGATGAAGTCACGTCGAGGACTGACTGCATCGTCGCCTCCGGTACGAGGGCGACGTCCTGCAAGCTTTTCGCAAGCGCGCTGGCGTCGTCCACTTGCTCGGGATTGGCGTGTCGCGGGGAGACGGCGCTCGCCTTCGTCTCAAACGCGAGGTCGACGCCCAACGCGCCCCCCGTTGGGGTGCTAGGGACGTCGACTCGCTCGACAGCCGACGAGGCGCGACCTCCTGCTTGGCCTTGGTTGCCCCGCCTCCTCCTCCGTTGGCGGGGGAGAGGACGGGGCGAGCTCGAATGTTGTCCTTCCGCCACGCGGGGAAGTCGTCGTCGATTCCACCGCCGGCGGGCGGGCTGTCGGCCGCCATTGTCGTTGTCGCGCGGCGGTGGAAGGAGTATCATGTCGTAGCTGCCGTCGAGGGACATGAACTCAAGACTCCCGAAACGGAGCACCGTCCCGGGTTGGAGAAGTTGTTGGAGACTGCCCATCTGGAGCTTGACGGGAAGCTGTTCGTCAACACGCAGCAGGCCCCTACCTAGCGCGCCAACTGTCGGCGTTTCGAGACCGGGGGGTCCCTCAGGCCGACGAGTGAGTGCCGCGTGCCCCAGCCCAGATGGGTCGAGCGCGTGGGCGAGCGCAAAGGGGGGAAAGGAGCGAGGCGGCCGGAGACCGACGCGAGAGTGGTGGGAATCCCGCGGCCTTCGTGTTCGTCCCGCGCCCAGGTCGGGTGCGCTTGCAGTAGGGGGTTACAAGCGTCCACGCGGGTGAGGGAAGCGAGCGGCCCCAAGAGAGCGCCTGTCCCGTCCTGGTCCCGCGCGGCCAACCCTCTCTAAGAGGGCCCTGGTCCTTCCTTTTATAGATGCAAGGAGAGGATCCAGGTGTACAATGGGGGTGTAGCAGAGTGCTACGTGTCTAGCGAGGGAGAGCTAGTGCCCTGAGTACATGCCAATGTGGCAGCCGGAGAGATCTTGGAACCCAACTAGTGTGATGTCGTGGCCGTCGGAGGAGCGGCGGAGCCTGGCGGAGGGACAGCTGTCGGAGCGGTTGTGTCCTTGCTGACGTCCTCCTGCTTCCGTAAGAGAGCTGAGAGCCGCCGTCGTCACAGGGCATGCGGGGCGCCATCATTGCCTATCTGGTGGAGACAGCCAGATGGGACACCGGTCTTGTTCTCTGCGACCCGAGTCAGCTCGGGGTAGGGTGATGATGGCGCTTCCTGTTGACGTGGCTGGCCTGCGCCCTAGGTTGGGCAACGTGGAGGCTCCTCCGAAGCCGAAGTCGAGTCTGTCTTCCATGGCCGAGGTCGAGTCCGAGCCCCTGGGTCGGGCGAGGCGGAGGCCGTCGGCAGAGGCCAGGGCGGTGTCCGAGCCCTGGGGTCGGGCGAAGCGGAGTTCGTCGTCTTCCGGGTCTTAGCCCGAGTCCGAGCCCTGGGGTCGGGCGAAGCGGAGTTCGTCGTCTTCCGGGTCTTAGCCCGAGTCCAAGCCCTGGGTCGGGCGGAGCGGAGTTCGTCGTCTTCCGGGTCTTAGCCCGAGTCCGAGCCCTGGGTCGGACGGAGCGGAGTTCGCCGTCTTCCGGGGCTGAGCCCGAGTCCGAGCCCTGGGTCGGGCGGAGCGGAGTTCGCCGTCTTCCGGGGCTGAGCCCGAGTCCGAGCCCTGGGTCGGGCGGAGCTTCCTATGGTGCCTTTGGCAGGGCCTGGCTTCCTGTCAGCATCACTCTGTCAAGTGGCGCTGCAGTCGGAGTGGCGCAGGCGGCGCTGTCCTTCTGTCAGACCGGTCAGTGGAGCGGCGAAGTGACGGCGGTCACTTCGGCTCTGCCGGAGGGCGCACGTCAGGATAAAGGTGTCAGGTCACCTTTGCGTTAAATGCTCCTGCGATTTGGTCGGTCGGTGCGACGATTTAGTCAGGGTTGCTTCTTAGCGAAGGCAGGACCTCGGGCGAGCCGAAGATGTGTCCGCCGTTGGAGGGGGGCCTCGGGCGAGACGGAAATCCTCCGGGGTCGGCTGCCCTTGTCCGAGGCTAGGCTCGGGCGAGGTGTGATCGAGTCGCTCGAATGGACTGATCCCTGACTTAATCGCACCCATCAGGCCTTTGCAGCTTTATGCTAATGGGGGTTACCAGCTGAGAATTAGGAGTCTTGAGGGTACCCCTAATTATGGTCCCCGACAATATGCAACATTTAAGAAGTATATTGATATATGAAATAGTGAGATGAAACTCTCTATTAAGAAAGAGTGTTTCATTTATATATAAAACTGATGTGATATTTTTAGAAATAGTGATATAAAATCTTCACTGTGATTAGCCTAAGTGCATTGTCGAGTTTTTTTTCCTTTTCTTTAATAAGAGAGAGAGAGGAGAGAGAGGAAGCACCAGCATACTACGGGCCGCCGGGTTGTCTTGGGCCTTGGGCCTGGGCAAGCTGTGGGCCTGCGGCTGTAAGAACAAGCGAAGGCTGTTTGTTTCAGTTTCAGCTACGATTGCTGTATGTAGAGCTGCTAGCTGAAGCCACATCGGCTGTAAGGAGAAGCGAGGCAGCTAAAAGCCTAAAACTGCCAAAAGCTGGGCAATATTTTCACCAGAGATATAATGGCAAGTCCTGGCAGCGAATCAAATAATGGCTAAGACCTTACATTGCCAGTTTTGACACTCAAGTTTTGGCCATCAATCAACTGGGCCTCCAATCAAAGCTTTGGATAACAGCCAATTCATGTGGAGTATGAGGCCATTCGTAGTAGAAGTTTCATTCTTATTAAATAAGATGATATATCACTATATTTGATGATATGATACGATATTTATGATTAGAGAGATAGAGAGAGTTTTATAAAAGGAGAGAGAATTTCCTCCCGATAAAACTCAGGATGTACGGTTTCATAGATAAAAGTTAATGTGTTATTTTTGAAAACCGTGCAATAAAACTCCACTCGAAATGACCTAAGGCCAAATTCTCTAGTTACAATTGAACGCTTGGGTGGAACCGGAACCATTCAATTTCCGAGCTCGCTGTCCAATTCAAAAGATTTAATTGCGTCTCGATAAATCAACAATCAAATGAACTAGTCCGTATAATTTTCTCAACAAGTTTTGTTTTCTACTAATACTAGACTTCCCTTCAATGCCAACGCGCCCTGCGTCGAATTTACTAGCCTACAATGACGCAGTTTTGAATGATGATACAGTGACAACGGGGAAAAAACCTTGCGTCCTTGCCCCCCGCGACACACCTCACGCAAAACACGATCCAGTGTCGTGCGCGCAAAGGATCCGCGCTCCAAAAACTCTCCTAGGAAAATGCCAAAAACAAAACAAAACAAAGCCCCAAGGAGTCGCAGGCATGTTTTACAGAAAACCCCTCGTCTCTATCCAAAACCCGCTCCACCACCACCATCACTATTCACTGGGCACAGCGCCCGGCCGCCCTACATAAACCCTGCTCTCCTCCACTCCACTAGTCTCTCTCCTACTGTTTACACACTGCAGTGGCCTCGCCGGCGTCTTCCTCCCCCTCCTCTCTCTCGCTCCTCTGTCCTCTCCACTTGATAAAGAACACAATTAGGAAAAAATAGGCAAAAAAAAACATGTACCTTTTTTCTATCTATATTATCTGAATAAATCAAGAAGAGGAAGAGGGGAGAGGGAGCAGGGAGGGGGAGGAGTAGCAAATCCAGACTCAATAGAATCAGCTCGCAAGAAGGGGAAAGGGAGGAAGAGCTTCGCTGGTGAATTCATTGCTCGCTGCTCCAGTCCCGCATTCGTGCCGTTTTCGGCAAGTAGGTGGCGTGGCAAGCATGGTGCCTGGCTATGACTGCGCCGCCTCCGTGCTGCTGTGCGCGGAGGACAACGCTGCTGTTCTCGGCCTGGACGATGAGTCCTCTTGGGCGGCCGCCGCTACGCCGCCACGCGACACCGTCGCCGCCGCGGCCGCCACCGAGGTTGCCGTCGACGGGTTCTTGACGGAGTTCCCCTTGCTCTCGGATGATTGCGTTGCGGCGCTCGTGGAGAAGGAGGTGGAGCACATGCCCGCGGAGGGGTACCTCCAGAAGCTGCAGCGACGGCATGGGGACCTGGATTTGGCCGCCGTCAGGCAGGATGCCGTCGACTGGATTTGGAAGGTGAGTTCACTTAATCGATGGATCCTTTGCTTGCGATGCTAGTGAGATGCGGAGATGTGGCTCGCTGGATTTGCGTAAAGGTCTATCTTTTATAGAGCTCATCGTGGTTCTTCACTTGATTTATGCTCATCGGTACCTTCTTC
The DNA here is from genome assembly GCA_029449295.1 of Zea luxurians. Lineage (NCBI taxonomy): Eukaryota > Viridiplantae > Streptophyta > Magnoliopsida > Poales > Poaceae > Zea > Zea luxurians. Next base: position 74,144 of record JAOPSE010000150.1, on the reverse strand, counting down.
CAACATAAATCGGCCTCAAAGCTCACTGAATCCACATCTTTTTTTTGCTGGATAGGTCATTGAACATTACAGTTTCGCACCGTTGACTGCAGTTCTGTCTGTGAACTACCTCGATAGATTCCTCTCCACCTATGACTTTCCTGTAAGTCTTGCAATTTTAGTGTCGCTGGAAACAGTCCTACTCAAATAACTTAGTGCTGATGGGAGGAAGATCCATATCATGGCAGGAAGGCAGAGCTTGGATGACTCAGCTCTTAGCAGTGGCATGCTTGTCTTTGGCTTCGAAAATAGAAGAGACTTTTGTGCCACTCCCTTTGGATTTGCAGGTGAGCCAGTGCGATGGATCCCATCACTTGCTTGCACATACATTGTGCTGTTCTGATTCTCTTTTCCAGCAAAGTAATTTTCGACTTTGTGTGGCAGGTAGCCGAGGCAAAGTTTGTTTTTGAGGGAAGGACCATTAAAAGGATGGAGCTTCTGGTGCTACGCACCTTAAAGTGGAGGATGCATGCTGTTACTGCTTGTTCATTTGTTGAATACTTTCTTCATAAATTGAGTGATCATGGTGCACCCTCCTTGCTTGCGCGCTCTCGCTCTTCCGACCTTGTCTTGAGCACTGCTAAAGGTACAATTTAGGACTTAGTCCAGTATTATTCCTGACCTTATTGATCGGCATAGAAAATTTCTCAATTTGGCAGCAATCAATTTCTAAAGCGTGACAATTGGGTCTGCAGGTGCTGAATTTGTGGTATTCAGACCCTCAGAGATTGCTGCCAGTGTTGCTCTTGTGGCGATCGGGGAATGCAGCAGTTCTGTAATTGAGAGAGCTGCTACTAGTTGCAACTATTTGGACAAGGTAATAATTTCAGAGCTCGATGTTCCTACTAAACCATATGACACTTACCATTGGATTGGATGGTATCATCTGAGAGCAGACTTGTTTATCCATGTTTTACTTACCATTAAAGCCTGCTCAAATTGTTTCCAAAATAGTCTAAAACACCGTTAACATGTTTTAGGAGAGGGTTTTAAGATGCCATGAAATGATTCAAGAGAAGATTGCTGTGGGAAGCATTGTCCTAAAGTCTGCTGGATCATCCATTTCCTCTGTGCCACGAAGCCCCATAGGCGTCCTGGATGCCGCTGCCTGTCTGAGTCAACAAAGCGATGATGCTACCGTTGGATCTCCTGCAGTATGCTACCATAGTTCTTCCACGAGCAAGAGGAGAAGGATCACTAGACGTCTACTCTAGTTGTGGTATGCTTCAGGTGTGCTCCTCACCGTTCTAGGAGTTTTTGATTGGTTCATTCATCTTAAATTTAGTTTGGCCGCTCAAGGATTATGGTTTGGTCAAGTAGTTGCCTGAATGGAACAACAAAACATGCACACTACTCAGTGTTCCATATAAAGAGAGAGAAAAAAAAATAACAAGCAGCGTCCTGCGAGCCAGTGTTGCGATTCCAGTTCATGCAATTGGCATCCGTAAGGGGGAATGCAAGAGCAAGACCCTAGAGTCCAGGGATGCTGGTGTAGGTAGAGAGGGGGAACAAGGAAGTTACATACGGCATAGAGATGAGAGCTCTCTCGTACCATTTTGTACCTTCAATTCGCAATGAACTTTAGGCAAGGATTGCCTTGGGCAATTGAACATTTGTCGGGTGAGAAGAATCCAAAGATGGATCGGCAGAGGAATAGAACAATTTGATATATTTCCATAAACTACAGATATGTTTTATTTTTTCTTAATGGTGAGCTGTCACTTGTTGATAGTAATATGGTATTCGGCGTTCCGTTTTGGTTGCGCTGGGGCCATTGGTTGATTATGACCAATGTACCTTCATTGGTTATTCTTGATTGCGAGTATTTGCTACTCTACCTGTCTTGTCCATTCTATTTATTAATCTGGAACGCAAACATGGCTTTGAAAGAAATTAGAACTTAAAATTGATCACATTTCGAGGTTGCAGATACTAATCAAATTATCAAATTAGGGAGCATAATCAGATCATGTCCCTTAATTATTTGTATCTGCTTGGTGATCGATCACTGTTGGTGAACCCTAACAATGGTAGAAGAATCCAGTTGCCGCAGAGCATTGTAGTGTGCTTGGATTCTTGCAGTATCGGATTATCAACTAGAGTTTCCATCTGTAAACAAAACTGAGCTCTATCTCTGCAGTCAAGCATATTCTGGCTAGAATCTCCACTGCACCATTTACATCGAGTTTTGAAAAACCTCACTGACTCACTGGCCAATAACTGGAAACCCCCCGAAGGGCCAATCGGGTTTCTGGAACCTTGGTCCTGGACCGTCACCGTCGCCTAGCAATGGTGCAATGCACGGCAGAATTGCATGGCTTGCTGCAACCTGTTTCCCATTCGAAAATATATACTGAATCCTTCGTTGAAGAATCAGACACATGCAAGTTTACGTCTTGGTAGCATTATACAGCCATGGTAGATTAAGCATAGTTGAAGTAGCAACACGATGTGTGGAAAACGGAGTGACGCGAGAAGTTTCTGAACAGACTGACGCGCGTTTCCCAGGAGCCGTTGCTAATGTGCATAGAACCGAGATGGGAAGGCAGTCACGGCCGCGTCGGATGCGCATCTTGTTCCATGTTGTCACTCTGTGCAGCAGCAAAGGCAATCAGCTAAAAAACAATGGGTCGTCAGACCGGCTTGATCTCTCTCTCATGGGATAACAAACCATCTAGCCACTCACTCATTCTTTACATCATATATCACTTTCATGGAATAAAATGTGGCATTTCAACGTCTCAGCCAGAGAACGGTTTGTGATGTTGACAGGGTGGTCTGGTCTGTGTACACCCATATGACAACGATAGATGCTATGCAGATGCACAAAGGGAAGCTAAGATAGCTCACCAAACGGTCAAGTTCCAAACTAAAACATCTCTTGACATCTTGCAACCACACCTATCCCTCCTCGAGGTTAGGTCTGTGAACTTTTGTGTAGGTGTATTGCAGAATAGCAGCTCCCTCCGATTTGATTTCTCTACATAAAAAGAAAGAAATATACGGAAACAACTCCGCATATTCAGATATCTTATTTTGGGGATTTGATGTAGCTATATATTTATACCATATACGAGCAGCCGATTTTCCATTACCATAAGTAAGGGAGTAGTTTGGAATTAGGATTAGCACGTGTTAAGTTCCCGCTTTCTATAGGCCAATAAAGTATCCTGTTACATCAATCTCTCGACTAAATGCAAGGCATTTGCAAAACCTGAACGGCAGCTAATAAAATGACTCCATAGTTAGCTCCACCAGGCTTCTATGTGTTTGCTATAGACGATATATAAAATCATTTCATTTTGGCTGTGGTACATCACGGGAACATTGCATAAAAAGTGCAGCGATTACAACATCTTGGATTCAAACACCGATCAGAATGGATGCAACCACATCCTTGCAAATTCCCCTGGTCCAACTGGTTGTCAATTCCCCGCAGTTAATCGGATAGCTGCATAGATCGTTAGACCTCTACATGGATAGGCAAGGAAATAATAATAATAATAATAATAATAATAATAACTTATAGAAGCTCATACAAGAACAGTTGGTAGAGCTGAATCAACATTTGGTGTCTCCGTTTCACCATAGACTGACACGTACATAGCCAAATAAATTCCATATTGACTGAAACGCTTCATCAGACTTTACATGGATGGGCAAGGAAACAAAAGAAATAGAGGATGCCATAAGCAAGCAGTGGTAGACTAAAATATTAGATCTATATTAGGCAACCAATTCTATATCTGAATGAAAGAAGCAAAATAACATGACAAACAATAATGCCTTTTTTATTGTACCTCAAGTCCTTAACCAAATAACATAATTATTAAGATGGTAACGCTGTGGCAGCAGGTAGCATTGTTCTATATGGATCAGCCAACGAAGTTGAATTCAGAAGCCTTTTGGGGATATGTAATCCATCTGATCACCTACGAGTGGCAACCGCTGAACACCAGACCTGACTAGGTCAGACAGAAATGCACTGCATCCTGTGCAAATATGGAATTTTATGAAGCGCCGCATGAACATATGTTCAGTAAATAACCACTGGCATAAACCATGCACGATGCACCAAAATATGAAACCCAAAAAAGAGCACATCAGAGCTAAGCAAATCCTAGGTACATTCTGAAGAGACGACAAAGAGCATAAAATGCAACCCATCCTTTTGTATTCGTCAATAGGAAAAGGGAGGACCTACAGCTAGCAATAGAGCATAACAAGAAAAAGGGAAGCAAAAGAATAAAAAAAACTCACTCCGTCTTAAAATAATTTTCGTTCTAGCTCTTGGTTTTTATGTCTATATTTAAATGGATGATATATATATATATAATATCTAAAACGACTTTTAATTTACCACAGAGATAGTAAAAGAAGAGACTAAAAGAAAGAGAATCAATAGAAGCGAACATTAAGTAAAAACAGAGTACTGATTTGGGAAACTTTTTATATTTCAGTGTCAGTTAAGTGAAGTACTCTAACAAACGATCTGGGACATGCAGATGCAATCCTATTAGAATAAATAGGCATAATTATCTGTTTTGACCTGATATAAAACAACATAGATATAACAGGGCACCTTTGTTTTATTGGTTGCAGACAGCATGCAAGACGGAATATTTTGCCTAATCTCCAGTTGACACATTTCGTAACGGCACTATGAGGTGGAAAACATCTTGAGCAGGTGCAAGAAGAAGTGCTTACTCTTATTTGATCTCTGATTCAGAACCATTCCAGCCTATGCACCTGAAAGTGTAAAAAGTTAGACATTAAGACTATCTCCAACAGCTTATTTATCTATATACCTATATTCAAACTTTAATCTGCGAACAGTACAGTCTACAATACAAAACAGTGTTTTGAATGATCATATAAGCAAACTGGTAGACATGGTCTAACGGTACTACAGTCTAGATATCCAACAGTACGACTTATTGTAACACGCACAGGGTACAAGGAGCAGGAAAGATTCTACAAACAGCATGAAGAAGCTGGCAGTATAGGTTAGCTACACGCATATCGGAGGCGTTAATTTTTTTTCAAAAACAATTGTTAAATGGGAGAGGATAAGAAATAAAATGATTGTATATCAAGTTATCAACCGGCTACTGGCAGTTGCTGTTTCCTCAATCAACTGCTTTTTCTGATGGGCTCCTCCCTTTTACTTTTACATGTGGGAGCAAATGGGAAAGGCTCAGATCGGTCAGTAGTATTATAGTTACTTTGCTTCTGTTGCTTGCTTTCCCAAGAGCAAGTGGAAAGCCACAAATCTGGATTGCAGTTTTATATAGTTTATTTAAAGAAGTGTGTGAAAGTTAGGTTCCTGATTCCACTGTAATCGTATTTTTTTTCTCCCTCTATTTTTCTTATTTGACGTTTTACAGTTTATTTTTGCACTATTTGACGTCAAATATAAAAAGAATAGAGGTAATATGTTTTACCGAAGGTTTGTTTGTTCCAAATGTAGTGTACTGTTTCAGTTCGTGGACCTCGCATCGCATCGCATTGCCGGCACCGGCAGGGAAGGCGAGCAGCCAGTAGTGGCAGTGCCTCCGTGGCTGGGCTGGACCTCTGGCTGGCCACCTCGCCCATGCCTGGTTCGTAGTACCATCTGCATGCATTCCCTTGTCGCACCCTACCAAAGCCAGTCGAGCGCTGCACATTGACTTGTCGCCCCGGATCTCGATCGATCGCCTCGCCCCCGCCTGGCCAGTGCTCGCTAACCGTAACCGGCACCGGCACCGCTCGGCCCTGGCAAGTGCTCGCTAACATCACCTTCAGAGCAATTAAATCAGGGCAATGCAGTCCGTGGAAAATGGACTATTACTGTATCCAAAAGCATGATCAGCAAGAATCATCAGATGGCTACATGAGCCAATGAGTTCAGTTCGATGTAGTGTAGACATTGCGGTGTGGCGTGAATTGTGGGTCGCCGGCTCGCCGCGCGCGGACGGCCTGTCTAAAGTGAATCTGCTGCCTTCTGGTGACCACACCACACCACAAACCATTGGCAGGTCGTGGCTCCGGCCCGGTACGGTACACATGGAGCCAGCGGAATTCAATGGTGTGTTTGGACACTGCCGTGCGTCACAAGCGGCGCCGCTGCCGGCGTGCCTGCCCGTGGCCTCGGAATCTTGTCAGGTTTCAGCGGATCGGCTCCTGCTTTCTGTGTCACCGCGTGTTTACTTGTGGTAACAGCGTCATTTGGAGGGCGGGATTGAAAGAATGAATCGACAGGAAGAAGAGGTCCCAGGAACACCTCTCGGCTGGAGCAGCACCTCAGCATGCGTCTTCTCTGGTCGGACGGCAACGCCGCGCAAAGAATGGTCATGACGCCGGATTGTGCGCCATCACGGCAGGCGCCGCTGACTGCAGCGTGCGTGACTGTGGATACAATTATATGTAATTGTAACAAAATTTTAAAATAGTAATGACATAGGCAAAAAAAAAAAAAAACCTATCATTAGAATCAAACCCTAGCTTCTACGACCATAGTAGCGACCCCTGGTTCAAGGAGCGGTACGGCGGGGAGTCGGCGCAGGCGGCCGCGGCAGCGAGGCCCGCGGCCGTCGCCAGGCTCATGCCTCCGTACGGGAAGCGAGCGGGGTTCGTGCCGAGGCGGCCGGAGGACTTCGGGGATGGCGGCGCCTTCCCGGAGATCCACGTCGCGCAGTACCCGCTCGGCATGGGACGCCGCGACGATAAGGGCGGCTCCAGGATCCTTGCGCTCACCGTCGACGCACACGGGAGCGTCGCCTTCGACGCCGTCGTCAAGCAGGGGGAGAACGCAGGCAAGATCGTCTACTCCAAGCATAGCGACCTCGTGCCGAAGATAGCCACTGCCGATTCTCAGGCGATGTCAGACGACGACGAGGATCAGAAGCAGATCGAGGAGACCACTGAACGGACCAAGGCCGCCTTGGAGAAGGTTGTCAGTGTGCGCCTCTCTGCAGCTCAGCCCAAGAACGTGCCGGCTCATGATTCTGAGTCCAAGTTCATCAAGTATAAGCCGTCCCAGCAATCCGCGGCCTTCAATTCAGGTGCAAAGGAGAGGATCATTAGGGTGTCAGAGGTGGCGGTGGATCCTCTTGAGCCACCAAAGTTCAAGCACAAGCGTGTGCCCCGGGCATCTGGGTCACCACCTGTGCCAGTGATGCACTCGCCTCCAAGGCCGGTTACTGTGAAGGATCAGCAGGATTGGAAGATCCCGCCTTGCATTTCAAATTGGAAAAACCCAAAGGGTTACACGATCCCACTTGATAAGAGGTTGGCGGCTGATGGGAGGGGGCTGCAGCCTGCAGGAGGTGCAGATCAACGATAACTTTGCAAAGCTTTCTGAAGCATTGTATGTGGCAGAGCAGAAGGCGAGGGAGGCAGTACAGATGCGCTCCAAGGTTCAGAGGGAACTTATGCTGAAGGAGAAGGAGAGGAAGGAGCAAGAGCTAAGGGCTCTTGCACAGAGGGCACGTATGGAGAGGACTGGTGCCCCACCTGCACCATCAGGTGTGCCTGCTGGTGGCGGCAGGGGAGCAGTTGAGGCTGTCGATGAAGATATGGATATGGAGCGACCACGTGAACCACGTGAGCAGCGCAGGGAGTCTAGAGAAGAGAGGGATGCGCGGATTGAGCGTGATAAAATCCGTGAGGAGCGCAGGCGCGAGAGGGAGAGGGAGAGGAGGCTGGAAGCCAAGGATGCTGCAATGGGCAAGAAGAGTAAGATCACGGGAGACAGGGATCGTGATATCAGTGAGAAGATTGCTCTTGGTATGGCAAGCACTGGTGCTGCAAAAGCTGGTGAGGTCATGTATGACCAGCGGTTGTTCAACCAGGACAAGGGAATGGACTCTGGCTTTGCCACAGATGATCAGTACAACATCTACTCTAAGGGTGTAATACTAAAATTTGTATGCAAAATATATATATATATATATATATATATATATATATATATATATATATTAGGGAGATCTCCTCAACTTTATGTGCCTCATTTGCATCACAAAGAGAGCATACATATACTTAGGAGAGAGGAATTAAAACAAATGATAAAAAAATGAAATATGCATCATATTGGAGTTTTGTTTGTGTACTTAATAACATCATAACATGGATATATATATATATATATATATATATATATATATATATATAAGAGTTGAAGATTGGGTTAAAACGCAAGTTGAGTTTGGAATTTAAAATGGTAAGGAGGAAGAATATAAATATAGAGGAAATTTATATACATTTCCAAAATTAATACCTTTTAAAGTCACATTATAAATTGAGAATAAACTTGACACAAGTTTGAATTCAAGTTAGAAACTCAAATTGAACTTGAAAATAAGAAAGAAAAGGGAAATCAGAAAAAGAAAAAAAAGAAAAAGCTACCTGGGCCGTGGAGCATCAATCTGGCCCAATAACCATTCCCTCGCGCGCGCGCCAGCCCAACCCGCATAAAGGCGCCGACAGGTGGGTCCCCTTCGTCAGTCACACACGCTTGTTCTCGCGCGCACGCCGCTGGCGCTTACACCTGGGGCCCATCGGTCATTCCCTGCCCGTGTGCGCTTCACCCGTGTCACTGCCGCATGGACCCACACGTCATCCCGCCGTTCGTCAGCGCCCGAACTCCGCGCGGGACTCACCCACCTCGCGCACATCCCGCCGCCATTGCCGGTGGAACATGGAAGACCCCTTCCACCCTTGTGCCGAGTCCACAGGCGTTAAATGGGCGGCCTATGCGCCCTGCTCCACCTCTCCCATCTACCCAGCACCGACCCGAGCTCACTGCTAGCCCCTAACAGCGCCACCACACCGATTCGCGCCGCCGTCGCTACCGGACCTCTGTCCTCGGAGTGGGGCCAAGGAGGGCCATCGGTACCTGGGGCAATCGTCCGCGACCACTATTGGAGGTCGGGACCTGTAGTGCGTGAGCAATTCCTCGCCGGAGGCGCATCGCCGCCGCGGACCCGCCATTCTCCGTGGCCAGGCTCGCCTGCGCAATAATCCGTGGTGAGCATACCCTCAAACTATTTGTCCTACTCTCTGCTACGTATAGCACCGGTCGTAGCATATCTTAGGTCCCTATTTCACTTAGTTGGTGTGCGCCGGTGAAGCTGCCGCCGTGGAGATTGGTATGTGTCGCCGTGGTCGAGCCAGGGAAGAAGATGGTGTTGCCACCGCTAATCGCAAGATGAACGGCCAGGGGCGGATTGTGCTGAGAGAAGCCGAGAACCCTAGATCCTTGATTCAATGGTCGAAATCTTCTATCGGCTTATAACAATAGTGGAGAATCTGGGCGGTTGGATCAAGATCCTACGGCTCGGAGTAAAACGGCTTTAGGCGCCGGTATGATGTAATCTCAGCCGTAGGGATGTGATCGTGCGGCTTAGATCGCTGGATACCCCTTCGCGGTGTATCTTTTGCAAAAGAGCCCCTCTGCTTTCCAGAAACCAACCCGCCGTCCTCATTTAACAGTAGACTGAGTCTAGGGAATTTTCTGCGCTAGCCCCTGGACTTTCTGAAAAATGAGGCCCAGTCCAGAGATGTTTAAAAACAGAGAAATAATATTAGAAATTCATTTTTAATACAAAAACAGTTCTAGAAACTTGTAAAATTCATAGAAAATTCATTTTAGCTCCAAATTGAACCATTCCAATTTCTAAAATTTTGTAATAAGATTCTCTATCATTTAGTATCACTGTTTTGACATGAACTCAGTTAGAAAATTAATTTATCATTTAATCCTATTCCAAGCACATTAAATCTTAAGAAATCCATAACTTGAAATCTATAACTCCAAATTTAGTGATTCCAGTTCCTATGATCTCATTTTAATGTGTAGATTTTTACTGTAGATTTTATTTACATGTTTGATGTGATGTTAATTTATGCTATACTATGTATGTATTGTGTTGATGCGAGTAGACGAGCAAGCCACTGTGGATTCTGAGGTTCAGCAAGTAGAGATAGCTGAGCAGGAGCTCATTGAAGGCAAGTTGTGCCCTTGATCACTTACTTTTTCCTAGCCATGTTCTTATTAATTATAATGATCTGCATAGGTTAATTTTGATGGGAACCTTTAGGTTACCCCAGTTTTGGTTATCTTTATACCTTGTTCACCCCTGAAATATTTTTGGGTAGTACCTGCTATTGCTTTATGTGGATTGGGTATGGAGATACACTATTCATGATTATTCTATTATTATCTTGTTATTGTTACTGTTCATGTTAAGATCATTAAATTAATGGGAACATGGAGCGACCACCCGGGAAAACAGTGCTACCACAAGGGTTTAGTGGGACGCCCTTGGCTGATTAACTAGGAAAGCTAGTGGAGGTCTTCCTTACCCGAAAGGGGCAAGGGCAGTAGGGGAGTGGTCAGTGTAGGGAGGTCCTTGGGTTGATTTTGCTGCGATGGCGGTCAGGCAAGAACCCTGCACTGGAGCTTCCTATAAACTGTAGCGGGATTTCTGAAGCTAGTGGAACTTTGTAAAGGCCTCGTAGTGTTACCCTGCCTCGCCTCCTCGGTAGAGGTGTATGAGATTGGCCGTCTCTTGGCAGATGGGTAACATGACTTGTGGGTAAAGATGTGCAACCTCTGCAGAGTGTAAAACTAGTATACTAGCCGTGCTCACGGTCATGAGCGGCTCGGACCCTCACATGATTAAATATGGAACTTAAATTTAATTTGACATTTGCATCGCATTTGGGATTATTTTACTATTACTTTTCTTTATTATTATTATGGTTTGGTATTTACTTACACTTAGTAATTGCTAATAAAATTTGACCAACTTATAAAAGCAATGCTCAGCCTCAGCCTTTACTTCATTGATTAGCCGTACACTTCATGAACTCCCACCTTTGGTGAGTTCATGCCACATTATTCCCCACGACTTGTTGAGCTATGAACGTATGTGAGCTCACCCTTGCTGTCTCACACCCCCCACAGGAGAAGAACAGGTGGTCGAAGAGGAGCCGCCTAACACTGAGGCATTCGATCTGATCTAGGTGCCGTTTCTCAGTTGACATTGGTGCCAACGATCCTTAGTTCGTTTTATATTCATTCTTTTATTTTGTAATAAGTCTTCCGCTTTGTAATAAATACTCTGATGTTTAATGACATTTATCTCTATACACTCTGTTATTATATATGTTGTCTTCTTGGCGCATGTATGAGATGCTCCCGGCTTTGTCCTTTAAAACCGGGTGTGACAAAGGGTCTCTTCACAGCACAGTCCACTATGTCCATGCTATACAGGCCTAAGAAGGACGGGGATTTTGATGTATACGGTGATGCAGATGAACAGTTGGAGAAGGTTATGAAGACAGAGAGGTTCAAGCCTGACAAGGGATTTACTGGTGCTTCAGAGAGGACTGGCAAGCGAGACAGGCCTGTGGAATTTGATAAGCAGGAAGAAAACGATCCGTTCGGTCTGGATCAGTTCTTGACTGAGGTGAAGAAGGGTAAGAAAGTTGTGGAGAAGATTGGCGGCGGAGGAAGCATGAAGGCGAGTGGTGGATCCTCAATGAGGGATGATTATGATGGTGGATCAGGGAGGTCGCGCATTAATTTTGAGAGGGAGCGCTGACGTATTTGCTCTGCTTCTGCAGTTTTTGTCTGCTTTCTCGAATATTTTCTAGCAGGATGTCATAAGAAGCTGAACTCTGATAAGAAAGAGTGTGGCACCTGTACTGTTATAGCTCGTGTGCCTACTTTCAATGGTTGTGCTAAATAGTGTGTAATATATGGATCCTATGATGTCTAAGTACTATGTGTGTACCTGTTCATTATAGGATCTATGAACTTCGTTTAGTCATGTTCCATCAATTTTTATCATGGTTTAAAAGGTGGCTAGGCGGAACTAGGCGCCCAGCCACCGCCTGACCGCCTAGGCGACTTAGGCGGGCGCCTAGGCGACGCCTTAGTAGCTGTTATAAACAGCTGTTACAAAATACCAAGCAACCAAACAGTTGTTACAACTCATAAACTAGAAATCATCACAAATTCACAATAGCACAATAGTGGATCTGAAATAGCCACAAAGTAGTTTCTAAAGGAACAATAGCAAGTCACAAAATTTAAAACAATACAATACCAAATCTGAAATAGCCACATAGATAGTTTGTAATGGCATAATTAATAATAACTAGCTGCAGTTAGTAATGCAGCAAATATGCTAATGCAAATGCAATCTAGCAATAGCTACTCTCCCCGTCTCCCGTCGCTCAAAAATCATCATCAAACTCTCCTGGGATATTGGGTGCCTCCCCTTCACCATTATTGCCACCATTAGATTCATCTTCACAATCTGCGATTTCTGCATCGTCATGTGGAACATCTTCTTCATCTTCATCTTCCTCTTCAGCCTCTGACATATTTTGTGCAGCAACAGAATTTCTTCTTGAATACACATTATGGGCCCTTCTTGGTAAGTTTCGGCCACGAAGTGCTTGTGATGCTCCAATGGCATTATCCACAAGGTCCCATGTAAGGTCACACTCACACCCACGCCCACCTTCAGGGACTACATGCAAAGAATCAGCCCACTCATTGTCCGAGTTGAAGTCCTCATGAACCAATGGATCAAAGTTTTTTCCCTTCTTCTGGCGTAGTTTTTGGAACCTAGCTTTCATCTTTCTGTTGTAGGAAATGAAGACAATAGAATTCAACCTCTTATGCAACAATCGGTTTCTTTTCTTTGTATGGATCTACAAAATAAGAAAAGAGAAAACACCTGGTCAATCCTGAAATATTGGATACAAAAGTAGCCAAGTAGGTGGATGAGGACTTGAGGAGGCACACATAATAACTTACAAATTCAAAGGTACTCCAATTGCGTTCACAACCTGATGAAGACGCACAAAGACTCACCAAACGTCTAGCAAATCTCTGTAACTCAATAGCACGACCACCATACGAACGCCACCACTCAACTGCAATAACATCACAACAATTTAGCAAGCTACTAGCAACAACTAGTAAGTAGTAAACTAGTAACAGCCACAAACACTTACGTGGGGTCATAGTTTGTAGGTTATCTTTGGCCATCTTATTTGAAAAAGCTACTCCTCTAAGAAACTCGTAATCCATTGCTTGAGAATTGATCTTGTCTCTAGTTTCCTCATCCACCATTCTTGCAAGCACATCAAGAAAGCAACCTCTTAGCTGACCAACAGTAGCATCATCATCATTTCTTATGAGAGGATGCAGCTTTCCTGGGTTCAAATACATTGCAGCCCCATACAATGGGTGATCCATTTGTTTCTCCCAACGCCGTTCAATTATAGTTATGATTTTCTTGAGTAAAGTCTTCTTGCTTTGGACAACAAAGCTTTGATTGATCTTTTCCTTTGCACATTTCATCAATGCTTGGACCTCTGGCATAGCTGGCCTCTCATCTCCATCTACCACCCTAAGTACAATAAGTAGTGGCCCTGAAGCTCTAAGGCAATCTTCTACTGAATTCCAAAACTGTGTGGAGAAGACAATGTTATACACATCCAATCTAGCACTAGTCTTTGACAATCTGTTATCAGTCCAAGCTGTGCTTGCAAATAAAGCCTTCAAAGCATCCTTGTGCTTGTACAAGCTCTTCAATGTGAGAAAGGAAGTAGCAAAATGAGTGGCAGCAGGCCTCACAAGATCAGCCCCACCAGTTTTCTCTCTCATGGCAGCAAGAATTCTCCCGTGTCGGTATATGAAAGTTGTCACACGCCTTGCACGTGCAATTGGTTTCTTGAATTCCTTCAAGTTTCCTATGTCCTCCAACATTAGGTCCAAGCAATGTGCAGCACATGGACTCCAAAATAAAGTAGGAATCCTCTCCATTAGAAGCTTGCCTGCAGCTTTGTAATTGGCACCATTATCAGTAACAACTTGTACAACCTTGTCTCTCCCAATCTCATCAACTTTTTTCTCTAGCAAATCAGCAAGCATGTATGCATTATGTACTTCACTTGATGCATCAACGGACTCTAAAAAGTAAGTACCCTCTGGGTTGTTCACTAAGAAGTTAATAAGATGACGTTCCCTCCTATCAGACCATCCATCAGACATGACTGTGCAACCATAGTGTTTCCATGCACGCTCATGTTCCTCCCTCATTGTATTTGTTGACTTCACAACCTCTTGTAGCAATGGCTCGCCTAGTTGGTAAGGTGTTGGAGGCTTATACCCTGAACCAAACTGTGTTGTGGCCTCAATTGCAATCTGAAACTGCCTAGCTGCTGCGGCATTGAAAGGTACACCACACTCATAGAAGAACAAAGCCCACTGCATGTCCACATAGTGTTTGTCCTCCTTACTTTTTGCACTAGCCAAGATTGTGGGCTGATAAGAGCCTGAAAGTCTCTCATCCACCACCTCCTCTGGTGTTCTCCGCAACATCTCAACTACGGACTTGGTTGTCTTTGGCTGTGCTTTACTGTTTGCCTTAAATTGCAAGGTCGATTGTCTTTTTTTGGCTGCTGTACCAGAACTAGGCTGCACCTTGGATGCTTGAGACTCCATAGCAGATGTATCATTCGCCCCATCTGCTGCTGCCACCTCCACCACTTCATCATCTTCTTCATCTTCATCTAGAAACTGTAAGTAGAGGGACTCTAACTTTCATCAAGAGGATGACACTATGAGTTGGGGCAATTTTCTGTTTATTTCCTCAAACACTACACAATGCCATACCCTTAGAGGGGTTGGGGACACATATTTATAGCCCTAGGGGCTGCACTACACTGCACTACACACTACACTACACGCTGCAGCATACAGGTGCTGTCCTTTAGATACTAAAGTGCAGTCAAAAATTGTTGTGCTGCTACTGCTGTCCTCTGCTGTCCTGCGCAGTCAAAAGACTGCTGCTGTCCTGCAGCAGTCAAAAAGTTGCTGCTGCTGCGCAGTCAAAAGACTGCTGCTACTGCTGTCCTGCGCAGTCAAAAGACTGCTGCATGCTGTCCTGCTGCAACTGCTGCTGTCCTGCAGCAGTCAAAACTGCAACTGCTGCTGACCACATGACTTATTCCATCATTCTCCCCCTAAGTCTTGTGCGTCGTCTTGTGAGAAAGTTAGGCCATCCCGGACCTGGAGCAAAGCTCAACAAACTTGATCTTCCCAAGGGGCTTGGTGAGCAGGTCTGCAAGCTGATCCTTGGTGTTGATGTAGCGCGCCTTGATGCTCCCTTCTGCCAAGCAGTCTCGGATGAAGTGGTATCTCAGCCGGATGTGCTTGCTCCGTTCATGGAACACGGGGTTCTTGGCCAATGCCAGGGCGGACTGGCTGTCCACCCTGAGTTCCACCGCTCCAGTGTCTCTCCCGAGGAGATCACCGAGCAGTCGAGCCAGCCAGAGCGTCTGAGTCGAAGTAGTGGACGCCGCTATGTACTCAGCCTCGTAGCTGGACATGGCCACCACCTGCTGCTTGACCGACTGCCAGCTGATGGGGCACTTGCCGAGGAAGAAGAGGATCCCGCTTGTGCTCTTGCTGGTGTCGATGTCGCCGGCGTGGTCGCTATCGCTGTACCCGACAAGGTGTGCCTCCCCAGGGCACCTCGGGTAGTAGAGACCGTGGTCGAGAGTCCCCGCAACATAGCGGATGATCCTCTTCACAGCCTGCTCATGCTCCATCGTCGGTCGCTGCAGAAACCGACTAACGTAGCCGACGGAGTATGCCAAGTCAGGCCGTGTGTGGACGAGGTAGCGAAGGCTCCCCACAAGACGCCGGTACTATGTAGCGTCCACCTCCTCTGTCGCGACTCAGCTTCAGCCTCTCCTCCATCGGAGTGAGAGCTAGGTTGCAGTCGGTGAGCCCAGCCAGCTCAACAATGCGTTTGGCGTAGGCGGTCTGGCGAAGTGTGATCCCGGAGTCCCCCTGGTACACCTCAATCCCCAGGTAGAAGGAGAGGTGTCCCAGGTCACTCATTTGGAAGGTGGCCTTCATCTCTTCCTTGAACGCTGCCACCTCTGCATCCTTGGCGTCGGTGATCACCAAGTCGTCGACGTAGACACCCACCAGCAGGGCATTTTCTCCATTGCCCCGCCGATAGATGGCCGCCTCGTGTGGGCTTGGCGTGAAACCCATTCCTTTGAGCATGGAATCCAGCTTGGCATTCCACGCCCTCGATGCCTGTCGCAGGCCATAGAGAGCCTTGCGCAGGCGCAACACCTTGCCCTCCTTGCCAGGGATCGCAAAACCTGGCGGCTAGTGTACGTAGACCTCCTCCTTTAAGTCGCCATTGAGAAACGCCTACTTGATGTCCATGTGATGAACGTGCCAGCCCTGCTGGGCTGACAGTGCAAGGAGGAGTCGCACGGATTCCATCCGTGCCATGGGGGCGAAAGCATCGTCGAAGTCGATCCCCTCCTGCTGTAGGAAACTGCGTGCCACCAAGCGAGCCTTATGCTTGACGATGGCGCCGGCTTCATCCCTCTTCAGTTTGAACACCCATTTAAGGGTGATCGCGCGATGACCATGAGGGAGATCAACGAGCTCCCAGGTGCGGTTCATCTCAACCTCGTCCATCTCCGACTGCATCGCAGCACGCCAAGCCGCATGTTTCTCGGCCTCCGCGAAAGACCGGGGCTCACCATCATCGCATGCAAGATGCAACTCTCTTGCCAGAATGCGAGATGCAGGGCCTGGCACCGACGGGTCGATGAGAAGGCCCTCCACCCTTCGATACCGCAACGGCTCGCCGTCGTAGCACGCGTCGACGCGCTCCTCGTCGCGGGACAGAGGGGTCACGAGCTCCACTGGGTCGTGCTCGACACGAGCTGGTGTCGGAGAGGACGTTCCCGGAGAGGGTATCGTCGGTGCTGGAGTACGTGGTGGCGAAGAGCTCGCTGTAGCCGGAGTCGTGGCTGGAGTGCGTGGTGGTGAAGAGCTCGTTGTAGCAGGAGCTGGAGAGTGTGGCGCTGGAGTCCGTGGAGACTTGGGGGCTGGGGTAGACCTGCTTGGAGAAGAGTTGCCTACTCCCCCAGCTCCCTCAAAGTGGACGTACTCGATGGTGAAGTCGTACGTCGGAGTCGTGCCGTCGTCCACCGCCTTGTCCCATGCCCATCCTCGCCCTTCGTCGAACACTACGTCGCGCGCTGTGCGCACACGCTGTGTTCTTGGGTCAAGGATGCGGTAGGCCTTCGAGCCCTCCGCGTAGCCAATGAACACCCCTGGGGTGCTCCTATCATCGAGCTTGCTGATGTGGCCAAGCTCCTTAGTGAACGCGAGGCAGCCGAAGACCCGTAGGTGAGAGACCGCCGGCTTGCGCCCAAGCCAAGCCTCGTACGGTGTCATCCCGTTGAGAGCCTTGGTGGGCGAGCGGTTGAGGATGTAAACCGCTGTCACCACCGCCTCTCCTGAGAAGACAGCTGACATTCCTCTCTGCTTGAGGAGAGCCCGAGCCATCCCCACAACCGTCTGGTTGCGCCGCTCGACGACGCCGTTCTGCTGCGGGCTGTACGGCGCGGAGTAGTGGCGCTGAACGCCCTCATCCGCGCAGTACGACGTGAACTCAGTCGCCGTGAATTCGCCGCTGTTGTCGGTGCGCAGCACGCGCAGCTTGCGGCCGCACTCCGCCTTCGCAGCGACCTGCACACGCCTGATGGCGTTTGCAGCCTCTCCCTTGCTGCCAAGGATCATCACCCACATGTAGCGAGAGAGATCGTCGACGAGCAGCAAGAAGTAACGTCGTCCTCCTGGTGTGGCTGGTGTCACCGGGCCACACAAGTCCCCATGCACGAGCTCGAGCCTCTCCTTGGCTCGGAAGCTCGACTGCTGGGGAAAGGGGAGTCGTCTCTGCTTTGTCAACACGCAGACATCGCAGAATTGCTCCACATGGTCAAGGCACGGCAGGCCTCGTACCATCTCCTTGGCACTGAGCCGCTTCAGGGCCTCGAAGTTAAGGTGCCCGAAGCGCTCGTGCCACTGCCATGCCCCGTCGTCTCGACGAGCAGCAAGGTTGTGCCACCTTCACATTGAGGATGTAAAGCCGATTTGCACTCCTGCGTACCTTGGCAAGAAGGCGACGAGAGGGATCCCAGATCCTCATGACTTCGTGCTCGACCTCCATGCGCGAACCGTTCTCATCCAGCTGTCCCAAGCTGATGATAGAGTTCCTCAGCGCGGGGATATAGTAGACTCCGGTGAGCAGCCTATGCTCACCAGACGCGGCGGTGAAGACGACTGAGCCGGCGCCCTTGATCTCTATGCCGGAGGCGTCCCCAAACTTGACGGAGCCTCGAACGCTAGAGTCAAGCTCAGTGAAGAACTCCCATCGGCCGGTCATGTGATGAGTGGCGCCGGTGTCAAGGCACCATCCTTCGATCATGTCCTTGCTGGAGCCGTCGCCGAGGAAAGCGCGTGCTTTCGACTCATCAAGGTGGAGGAGTGCCGCTGCGGCCGGTGCCGCTGGAGATGGCTCGATGTTTGCATGTGCCAGGAGCAGGGCCTCCTCCTCCGCCTCCGCCTGTGCGACGTTGGCCTGGCCACGTCGTGGCTACCGACAGTCCCTGGCCCAGTGGCCAAGCTTGCCGCAGTTGTGACAGCCGTCGTCTCGTGCCGGCTTCTTGTTGCCAACGGCGCCGCCTTGGGCACCTCCACGGGCACCACCCTCAGCATGTCCTCGCGCCCCGGCCTGGGCGCCTCCATGCGCCTTGTGCGGCTTGCCGCGTTTGCGACCTCGTGTCGAGGAGGACTCCCCCTTCTTCTTGTCACCCTGGCAGGCCTCCCACTGCTCCCGAGTGAGATGTAGCTTCCTGCCGATGGTGATAGGCCCAGAGAGAGCCTGTGGTTCATCGCCGTCGACAACCTTGAGGCGACCAATCGCCTCTTCGATCGTCATCGTGGAGAGGTCTAGCAGAGACTCGATCAAACGAGCAATCTGCCTGTACTTCTCGGGGATGCAACGGAAGAGATTCTCAATAGCTCTCTCCTCATCGTAGGTGTCGTCGCCGAACTGCACCATCTTCTGCAACAGAGTGTTGAGGCGGAGAGCAAAGTCATCAACATCCTCACCTGGCTTGAAGGCCAGGTTCCCCCACTCCTTGCGAAGTGCCTGCAGTGTGGTCTTGCGGGCACAGTCGCTGCCGATGTGGGTCGCAGCGATGGCGTCCCAGGCCTCCTTGGCAGTCCGCTTCTGGGAAAGCAAAAACTACATCTCGGGCGGGACTGCAGCAATGAGGGCATCCAGCGCCCGCCGATCCTCGTGGTAGTCGACGTCGCCGTACTGAACTGCTTCCCACATGTGGCGAACCTGGAGCCGTACCCTCATCACCGCGGCCCACTCGACGTAGTTGGTCTTGGTGAGGGTAGGCCATCCACCGCCGGGACCGATGTCCCTGACAATGGCCTGGGCCATGCGGCGACCATGGTACCGATCCGGGGAGGGAGAGCCGCGCCGCCTGTAGAGGCCGCGATCTCCGTCGACTAGGTCGCCGCCGCCGGGAGCACCGCCGGCGCGTCTACGCCCGTCTGGGCTGCCGCCGCATGCGCACTCGCCCGAAGCGCCATCAGCGCGTCGGCGCCTATCTGGGCTGCCGCCACGCGCGCCCCCATGGGGATGCGTGGCTGCCCACTGTGCCGCCTGCTCTCGCGCTGCTTCCCTCGCCAGCCTGAGCTCGTCGTCGGTGTTGTCGTCGACAGAAGCAGAGCTGCCAGCTCTACTGCCGCGCAGAACCTCGAGCTCTGCTGCCGCCGCACGTGCAGCATCCACCGCCTCCGCTGCTTCTACTTCCGCTCTCGCTGCTGCCAGTTCTGCCGCCGCCAGCCGTGCTGCCCTCGCCGCTGTCGCTGCAGCCGCCGCTGCTGCTCGCTCGCGTTCTTGTGTCGCGGCAACCTCGGCCTCCTGCTGGCGCCGCACACTCGAAGTGGCCGAGCGTAGGGACATGGTGGGCTAGTGAGGGGTCGCTGCGTGTGGAACAGGCTATCTCAGACGAAAGGCTGCTCGTCTGAGCAGGGGAGGAAGGAACAGTTGGAGCTCTTGCTGCTGACTGAGTGTGGGGAGAGGCGCGGGAAGGAGATGAACACGAGATGTTTAGGCTGCAGGATAGTTTGGCTCTGATACCAATTGTAAGTAGAGGGACTCTAACTTTCATCAAGAGGATGACACTATGAGTTGGGGCAATTTTCTGTTTATTTCCTCAAACACTACACAATGCCATACCCTTAGAGGGGTTGGGGACACATATTTATAGCCCTAGGGGCTGCACTACACTGCACTACACACTACACTACACGCTGCAGCATACAGGTGATGTTCTTTAGATACTAAAGTGTAGTAAAAAACTGTTGTGCTGCTACTGCTGTCCTCTACTGTCCTGCGCAGTCAAAAGACTGCTGCTGCATGCTGTCCTGCTGCAACTGCTGCTGTCCTGCAGCAGTCAAAAAGTTGCTGCTGCTGCGCAG
The DNA here is from genome assembly GCA_029449295.1 of Zea luxurians. Lineage (NCBI taxonomy): Eukaryota > Viridiplantae > Streptophyta > Magnoliopsida > Poales > Poaceae > Zea > Zea luxurians. The sequence goes on along the minus strand of JAOPSE010000150.1, from coordinate 53,713 downwards.
TCAAAAGACTGCTGCTACTGCTGTCCTGCGCAGTCAAAAGACTGCTGCATGCTGTCCTGCTGCAACTGCTGCTGTCCTGCAGCAGTCAAAACTGCAACTGCTGCTGACCACATGACTTATTCCATCAGAAACATTGGTCTTTTTCTCTTGTTTGCCTCCAAATAACTTGTCATCTCCTTCCTTATTCCACTGCTAGCTTTGGGACATAACTTTGCATCTCCATATGCCCCTGCCAAATGTTGCTTTAACCTCTTTATCCCTCCACTAACAACCTGACCACATAGGGTGCATTCCACCTTATCTTTATTTTGAAGATCTGGCCAAAATCCATACTTCCACCCTGGATCAGTAGACTTCCGTGGCTTCCGGGTAGGATCGCTCTTCGGGTCGTACTCACCAGTCACAGAAGATGGAGCTTCATTTCGAGAAGACATTATGTTGTCGGCTTGTCGCTGCAGTCACTGCACAGTCTGAAAATAGGGGAAGCAGGGGATGAGAAAACAGGGGAAGCAGGGGAGGAGGGGATGAGAAACGTAGGGAGTAGGACTTACCAGCAGGCAGCAGCTAGCACAGCAGTCACGAGCGTGCGTGGCCAGGGAGCAGCAGCCGCGCCCAGCAGCAGCCACGCGCAGGGAGCAAAGGGAGCCGCGTGCAGGGAGCAAGCAGCAGCCGCCGCGCGCAGGGAGAGAGCGCGCGCAGGAGAGAGAGCGTGCGCAGGGGAGAGTAGCCGCGCGCCCAGAGCAGTAGCCGCGCGCCCAGAATAGCAGCCGCGAGCGTGCGCAGGGAGAGGGAGAGCGCGAGAGAGAGACTGCGCGCAGGGAGATTTGTCGCACGCAGAGAAATTTGCCGCACGCAGGCGCTGAAATTTGCCGCACGCAGGGGACAGAGCGCGCGCACAGGGAAGCCCAAAACGCGCCTAAAGCCCAGTGCAAACCCTAGCCCAATGCAAACCCTAGGCTAAGGCGTCGCCCACAGGGAGAAAGGCATCGCCCATACGCCTACCGCGCCTAGGCGGACGCCATACTCAATGTCACCTGGGCGGCGCGGACGCCTAGCCAAATTTGTCGCCTGGACGCCTAGGCGTCGCCTAGGCGACGCCTTTTAAACAATGATTTTTATATTACATGTTATTGGGCTGTGAGATTTCATCAGTTACCCTTCTGGAATATGGATGGACTTTTTTTCTCGAAAGCGCAGGAGAGCTGCGCGATATTATATTAAAGAAGAAGGACAATTACAGAAAAAACAACTGAGGCACCTATGGCGGCCAGTAACAGGCATACAGAAACCCATCCATGACTAAAGAAGAAACTAACACAAATTACCACAATGCTAGCTAACTAGCAGGGATGCCCGGAATGGGGGCGGTGAGCAAAGATAACTTCTTTGCACCAGCCATCTCCCATAGGTGAACCTCCAACTCAACTCTTCTAATAGCATCAGCAATACTGGGGCTCTTATTGTCAAAAACACAGCCATTGTGTTGCTTCCATAAGGTCCAAACTCCCAGAATGACTAGAGAATTGAGGCCGTCTCTTGCAATTCCAGAGACTTTGGTACATATCGTTCTCCACCATTCAAGAAAAGCACTATCCTCATATTGGGGGGCAAGAAACTGCAGGTTCACTTGAAGAAGCAATTTAAACCAGAATTCTCGAGCAAAGACACATCCGATCAACATATGGTCCAAGGTTTCTTGATCCTGGTCACATAGTGGACATCTCTCTGGATGGTCCATACCTCTTTTCTGCAGCCTGTCTGCTGTCCAAACCTTCCTGTGTGCGACCAACCACATGAAAAACTTGGTTTTTGGAGGAGCCCAAGTTTTCCATATTCTATGAAAAGGCTCAAACTCAGAAGATCCCAAAAAGAAACCCCTATATGCTTCCCTTGAGGAGAACTTTCCATTTGCAGCTAGACGGAAGAAATGTTTGTCTTCAACTTGAGGTCTTAAAACAATTGAGTCAATTAAATCCCACAAAATGAGAAATTCATTGATAATTCCAACAGAAAGAGCTCCTTGAATGTCAGAAATCCAGCTCTGATTAGTGATAGCATCCACCACTGTTCTCTTGCTAACCCGTCTCTTAGGAATGATCCCAAATAATCGAGGGACTAACTCTGCAATTCTGTGACCCGATAACCACCTATCAGACCAGAAAAAGGTTGTAGCCCCATTACCAAGCTCAGTTTGCATAGCATGGAGAAGAAATCTTTGACCTTTTTAGGGACCTGGATAGCAAGAGAGGCCCACGGGCGAGATGGCTCAGTTTTAGCCAGCGAAAGCCATCGCATTCTAAGAGGCCATGCAAGTTCTTTCATGCTGGAAATGCCTAGACCACCCAAATCGCGAGGCCTACAAACAATTCCCCAAGCCACATGACAGTGGCCACCTTTTACATCTCTTTGATGGAATAAGTCATGTGGTCAGCAGCAGTTGCAGTTTTGACTGCTGCAGGACAGCAGCAGTTGCAGCAGGACAGCATGCAGCAGTCTTTTGACTGCACAGGACAGCAGTAGCAGGAGCAACTTTTTGACTGCTGCAAGACAGCAGCAGTTGTAGCAGGACAGCATGCAGCAACAGTCTTTTGACTGCGCAGGACAGCAGAGGACAGCAGTAGCAGCACAGCAGTTTTTGACTGCACTTTAGTATCTAAAGGACAGCACCTGTATGCTGCAGCATGTAGTGTAGTGTGTAGTGCAGTGTAGTGCAGCCCCTAGGGCTATAAATATGTGTCCCCAACCCCTCTAAGGGTATGGCATTGTGTAGTGTTTGAGGAAATAAACAGAAAATTGCCCCAACTCATAGTGTCATCCTCTTGATGAAAGTTAGAGTCCCTCTACTTACAATTGGTATCAAAGCCAAACTATCCTGCAGCCTAAACATCTCGTGTTCATCTCCTTCCTGCGCCTCTCCCCACACTCAGTCAGCTAGGGGTGAAAACGGGCGGATACAATCGGATAGTAGCTCATCCTGTATCCTACCCTAATATATTTAAAACGGATTCGGAACCGGATACAGATAGTTGGAAACGGGATGGATACGGATACAGGGACCGGATATTTATCCGGGCGGATAAGTGACGGATACGAATATTATTTGATTGGATATCGAATACTTATCGGATAATGCATTAATTGATTATCATAAAATATTCTTGTTCGACCACGAAATTGCAAGTAAATTAGTACTAATAAACATTTAATATAAGATAATCTCAAGTTCCCATATAAAAATGGTAAAGTGAAGTATTGATTATGTTGAAACTTGGATACTTAAAGTGATTTCACGTGCAACTCACGCAATAAGTGGAAATAAAATAGAAGAAACATTGACATCATGTGGATTTTATGGTCCCATTATTTTTTATGACTATATGTGGCCATATGTTGTACCTTCGTATAATTTTATAGATTTCTGAGGCTATTTGTACATTATTAATTTCTTTCTACATAAAACCATCAAAATATAATTAAAATTCATAAATACACTAGTTTGACCCAAAATTGCAAAAAGCTTACCAAAACAAATAAACATTCTATTCAAATAAAACCTCAAGTCGCCACATGAAAATGATAAGTGAAATATTAATTATGTTGAAACTTCGATACATAAAATGATTTCACGTGTAACTCACACAATAAGTTGGAGTGGAATGGAAGAAACACCAACATCTTGTGGATTTTATAGTTCAAATGTTTTTGAGAACTATACGTGGATATATGTTGTGCCCCCGTAAAAATTCATGAATTTTTTAGGATATTTGGTGTAGTATTAATTTCTTGTTGTAGAAAATCATCAAAATACAATTAAATTCATAAAAATATTGTAGCGTCGACCGGAAATTGCAAATAAGTTACCAATATTAATAAAAAGTTTATAAAAAGATAATCCTAAGTTCCCACATGGAGATAATCTTAAGTCCCCACATGAAAATGATAAAGTCCATTATTTTGATATAAATCTAGACATTATTTTAATGATTTTGGCCTAAAGATATGTTTAAACAAAAATGTGTTGTACTACAAAGTTATAGATCTCTTCGAGCTCTACAATTTTCATATAAACTTTATCTTCATCCGATTTTATATGTAAAAGTTATGATTTTATAACTATATTATTATGCAGAAAAAGAAAAAATGGGTACCCGAATTCCGGGTACCCGTATCCGACCCGACTATCCGGGTATTTACCGGGTAGTACTCGTTCCGTATCCGACCCGAATCCGAAGCTATACTATCCGGGTATTACCCATATCCGTCCCGAATATAAAAATACCCGTATCCGTATCCGAAAAATGGTCCCGAATCAGTACCCGTATCCGGTACCCGTTTCGGGTACCCTACCCGTTTTCATCCCTACAGTCAGCAGCAAGAGCTCCAACTGTTCCTTTCTCCCCTGCTCAGACGAGCAGCCTTTCGTCTGAGACAGCCTGTTCCACACGCAGCGACCCCTCACTAGCCCACCATGTCCCTACGCTTGGCCACTTCGAGTGCGCGGCGCCAGCAGGAGGCCGAGGTCGCCGCGGCACAAGAACGCGAGCGAGCAGCAGCAGCGGTGAGGGCAGCACGGCTGGCGGCGGCGGAACTGGCAGCAGCGAGAGCGGAAGTAGAAGCAGCGGAGGCGGCGGATGCTGCACGTGCGGCGGCAGCAGAGCTCGAGGTTCTGCGCGGCAGTAGAGCTGGCAGCTCTGCTTCTGTCGACGACAACACCGACGACGAGCTCAGGCTGGCGAGGGAAGCAGCGCGAGAGCAGGCGGCACAGTGGGCAGCCGCGCATCCCCATGGGGGCGTGCGTGGCGGCAGCCCAGATAGGCGCCGACGCGCTGACGGCGCTCCGGGAGAGGGCGCACGCGGCGGCAGCCCAGACGGGCGTAGACACGCCGGCGGTGCTCCCGGCGGCGGCGACCGAGTCGACGGAGATCGCGGCCTCTACAGGCGGCGCGGCTCTCCCTCCTCGGATCGGTACCATGGTCGCCGCATGGCCCAGGCCATTGTCAGGGACATCGGTCCCGGCGGTGGGTGGCCTACCCTCACCAAGACCAACTACGTCGAGTGGGCCGCGGTGATGAGGGTACGGCTCCAGGTTCACCACATGTGGGAAGCAGTTCGGTACGGCGACGTCGACTACCACGAGGATCGGCGGGCGCTGGATGCCCTCATTGCTGCAGTCCCGCCCGAGATGCAGTTTTCGCTTTCCCAGAAGTGGACTGCCAAGGAGGCCTGGGACGCCATCGCTGCGACCCGCATCGGCAGCGACCGTGCCCGCAAGACCACACTGCAGGCACTTCGCAAGGAGTGGGAGAACCTGGCCTTCAAGCCAGGTGAGGATGTTGATGACTTTGCTCTCCGCCTCAACACTCTGTTGCAGAAGATGGTGCAGTTCGGCGACGACACCTACGATGAGGAGAGAGCTGTTGAGAAGCTCTTTCGTTGCATCCCCGAGAAGTACAGGCAGATTGCTCGTTCGATCGAGTCTCTGCTAGACCTCTCCACGATGACGATCGAAGAGGCGATTAGTCGCCTCAAGGTGGTCGACGGCAATGAACCACAGGCTCTCTCTGGGCCTATCACCATCGGCGGGAAGCTACATCTCACTCAGGAGCAGTGGGAGGCCTGCCAGGGTGACAAGAAGAAGGGGGAGTCCTCCTCGACACGAGGTCGCAAACGCGGCAAGCCGCGCAAGGTGCATGGAGGCGCCCAGGCCGGGGCGCGAGGACATGCTGAGGGTGGTGCCCGTGGAGGTGCCCAAGGCGGCGCCGTCGGCAACAAGAAGCCGGCACGAGACGACAGCTGTCACAACTGCGGCAAGCTTGGCCACTGGGCCAGGGACTGTCGGCAGCAACGACGTGGCCAGGCCAACGTCGCACAGGCGGAGGCGGAGGAGGAGGCCCTGCTCCTGGCACATGCAAACATCGAGCCATCTCCAGCGGCACCGGCCGCAGCGGCACTCCTCCACCTTGATGAGTCGAAAGCACGCGCTTTCCTCGGCGACGGCTCCAGCAAGGACATGATCGAAGGATGGTGCCTTGACACCGGCGCCACTCATCACATGACCGGTCGACGAGAGTTCTTCACCGAGCTTGACTCTAGCGTTCGAGGCTCCGTCAAGTTTGGGGACACCTCCGGCGTAGAGATCAAGGGCGCCGGCTCAGTCGTCTTCACCGTCGCGTCTGGTGAGCACAGGCTGCTCACCGGAGTCTACTACATCCCCGCGCTGAGGAACTCTATCATCAGCTTGGGACAGCTGGATGAGAACGGTTCGCGCGTGGAGGTCGAGCACGGAGTCATGAGGATCTGGGATCCCTCTCATCGCCTTCTTGCCAAGGTACGCAGGAGTGCAAATCGGCTTTACATCCTCAATGTGAAGGTGGCACAACCTTGCTGCCTTGCTGCTCGTCGAGACGACGGGGCATGGCAGTGGCACGAGCGCTTCGGGCACCTTAACTTCGAGGCCCTGAAGCGGCTCAGTGCCAAGGAGATGGTACAAGGCCTGCCGTGCCTTGACCATGTGGAGCAATTCTGCGATGTCTGCGTGTTGACAAAGCAGAGATGGCTCCCCTTTCCCCAGCAGTCGAGCTTCCGAGCCAAGGAGAGGCTCGAGCTCGTGCATGGGGACTTGTGTGGCCCGGTGACACCAGCCACACCAGGAGGACGACGTTACTTCTTGCTGCTCATCGACGATCTCTCCCGCTACATGTGGGTGATGATCCTTGGCAGCAAGGGAGAGGTTGCAAACGCCATCAGGCGTGTGCAGGTCGCTGCGGAGGCGGAGTGCGGCCGCAAGCTGCGCGTGCTGCGCACCGACAACGGCGGCGAATTCACGGCGGCTGAGTTCACGTCGTACTGCGCGGATGAGGGCGTTCAGCGCCACTACTCCGCGTCGTACAGCCCGCAGCAGAACGGCGTCGTCGAGCGGCGCAACCAGACGGTTGTGGGGATGGCTCGGGCTCTCCTCAAGCAGAGAGGAATGCCAGCTGTCTTCTGGGGAGAGGCGGTGGTGACAGCGGTTTACATCCTCAACCGCTCGCCCACCAAGGCTCTCAACGGGATGACACCGTACGAGGCTTGGCATGGGCGCAAGCGGGCGGTCTCTCACCTACGGGTCTTCGGCTGCCTCGCGTTCACCAAGGAGCTTGGCCACATCAGCAAGCTCGACGATAGGAGCACCCCGGGGGTGTTCATTGGCTACGCGGAGGGCTCGAAGTCCTACAGCATCCTTGACCCAAGAACACAGCGTGTGCGCACAGCGCGCGACGTAGTGTTCGACGAAGGGCGAGGATGGGCGTGGGACAAGGCGGTGGACGACGGCACGACTCCGACGTACGACTTCACCATCGAGTACGTCCACTTTGAGGGAGCTGGGGGAGGAGGCAACTCTTCTCCGAGCAGGTCTACACCATCCCCCAAGTCTCCACAGACTCCAGCGCCACACTCTCTAGCTCCTGCTACAACGAGCTCTTCACCACCACGCACTCCAGCCATGACTCCGGCTACAGCGAGCTCTTCGCCACCACGTACTCCAGCACCGACGGTACCCTCTCCAGGAACGTCCTCTCCGACACCAGCTCGTGTCAAGCACGACCCAGTGGAGCTCGTGACCCCTCTGTCCCGCGACGAGGAGCGCGTCGACGCGTGCTACGACGGCGAGCCGTTGCGGTATCGAAGGGTGGAGGGCCTTCTCATCGACCCGTCGGTGCCAGGCCCTGCATCTCGCATTCTGGCAGGAGAGTTGCATCTTGCATGCGACGATGGTGAGCCTCGGTCTTTCGTGGAGGCCGAGAAACATGTGGCTTGGCGTGCCGCGATGCAGTCGAAGATGGACGCGGTTGAGACGAACCGCACCTGGGAGCTCGCTGATCTCCCTCATGGTCATCGTGCGATCACCCTTAAATGGGTGTTCAAACTGAAGAGGGATGAAGCCGGCGCCATCATCAAGCACAAGGCTCGCTTGGTGGCACGCGGTTTCCTACAGCAGGAGGGGATCGACTTCGACGATGCTTTCGCCCCCGTGGCATGGATGGAATCCGTGCGACTCCTCCTTGCGCTGTTAGCCCAGCAGGGCTGGAAAGTTCATCACATGGACGTCAAGTCGGTGTTTCTCAACGGCGACTTAAAGGAGGAGGTCTACGTACACCAGCCGCCAGGTTTTATGATCCCTGGCAAGGAGGGCAAGGTGTTGCGCCTGCGCAAGGCTCTCTATGGCCTGCGACAGGCACCGAGGGCGTGGAATGCCAAGCTGGATTCCACGCTCAAAGGAATGGGTTTCACGCCAAGCCCACACGAGGCGGCCATCTATCGGCGGGGCAATGGAGAAAATGCCCTGCTGGTGGGTGTCTACGTCGACGACTTGGTGATCACCGGCGCCAAGGATGCAGAGGTGGCAGCGTTCAAGGAAGAGATGAAGGCCACCTTCCAAATGAGTGACCTGGGGCACCTCTCCTTCTACCTGGGGATTAAGGTGTACCAGGGGGACTCCGGGATCACACTTCGCCAGACCACCTACGCCAAATGCATTGTTGAGCTGGCTGGGCTCACCGACTGCAACCCAGCTCTCACTCCGATGGAGGAGAGGCTGAAGCTGAGTCGCGATAGCACGACAGAGGAGGTGGACGCTACACAGTACCGGCGTCTTGTGGGGAGCCTTCGCTACCTCGTCCACACACGGCCTGACTTGGCATACTCCGTCGGCTACGTTAGTCGGTTTCTGCAGCGACCGACGACGGAGCATGAGCAGGCTGTGAAGAGGATCATCCGCTATGTTGCGGGGACTCTCGACCATGGTCTCTACTACCCGAGGTGCCCTGGGGAGGCACACCTTGTCGGGTACAGCGATAGCGACCACGCCGGCGACATCGACACCAGCAAGAGCACAAGCGGGATCCTCTTCTTCCTCGGCAAGTGCCCCATCAGCTGGCAGTCGGTCAAGCAGCAGGTGGTGGCCATGTCCAGCTACGAGGCCGAGTACATAGCGGCGTCCACTGCTTCGACTCAGGCGCTCTGGCTGGCTCGACTGCTCGGTGATCTCCTTGGGAGAGACACTGGAGCGGTGGAACTCAGGGTGGACAGCCAGTCCGCCCTGGCATTGGCCAAGAACCCCGTGTTCCATGAACGGAGCAAGCACATCCGGCTGAGATACCACTTCATCCGAGACTGCTTGGCAGAAGGGAGCATCAAGGCGCGCTACATCAACACCAAGGATCAGCTTGCAGACCTGCTCACCAAGCCCCTTGGGAAGATCAAGTTTGTTGAGCTTTGCTCTAGGTCCGGGATGACCCAACTTTCTCACAAGACGACGCACAAGACTTAGGGGGAGAATGATGGAATAAGTCATGTGGTCAGCAGCAGTTGCAGTTTTGACTACTGCAGGACAGCAGCAGTTGCAGCAGGACAGCATGCAGCAGTCTTTTGACTGCGCAGGACAGCAGTAGCAGCAGTCTTTTGACTGCGTAGCAGCAGCAACTTTTTGACTGCTGCAAGACAGCAACAGTTGCAGCAGGACAACATGCAGCAGCAGTCTTTTGACTGCGCAGGACAGCAGAGGACAGCAGTAGCAGCACAGCAGTTTTTGACTGCACTTTAGTATCTAAAGGACAACACCTGTATGCTGCAGCGTGTAGTGTAGTGTGTAGTGCAGTGTAGTGCAGCCCCTAGGGCTATAAATATGTGTCCCCAACCCCTCTAAGGGTATGGCATTGTGTAGTGTTTGAGGAAATAAATAGAAAATTGCCCCAACTCATAGTGTCATCCTCTTGATGAAAGTTAGAGTCCCTCTACTTACACTCTTCGGCCTCGCCACAGAAAACCTCGACGAATCTTATCAATGGCTTTAAGGGCCCAAGCTGGAAGGTCAACAGCCATGGCCAAGTAGATCACCATCCCTGTGAGGACATGCTGGACGTGCACCTTACGACCAGCTTTAGTCAATAACTCAGCCTTCCATCCAGAGAGTTGATTTGCAATCTTATCAATGATGGGTTGTACTTGGATTTTTGAAAGCTTTTTAATGGCAAGCGGTAAACCCAGACAGCGGCAAGGGAATTCAGCTAACTCACAAGGCAACATATTCTGCAGCAAAGCAAGGTCCTGATCTCCACATCTAATAGAGTACACGCTGCTTTTCTGAACATTCGTACGTAAACCCGAAGCATCTCCAAACAGCTGAAGACAATCCAGAATAACATTGATATCCAAGGCTGCCGGCCGAAGAAAGATCACCACATCATCCGCATAGAGAGAAACCCGATGTTGTAGTGCCCGAGGAGCAAGGGGCTGCAGCATTCCATCCTGTGCGGCCTTATTAATCAAGAAGCCCAGAGTATCCATGACCAAGATGAACAGAAAAGGAGACAGAGGATCCCCCTGTCGGAGACCACGACGATGAAGAATAGGTTGTCCAGGTAACCCATTAAGTAACACCTGAGATGAGGAAGTCCATAGCAATCCACTAATAATATCTCTCCAGACTTGGCCAAGTCCAAATGTTGCAAGACTTCCAGGAGGAAGGGCCATGAGACTGAATCAAAGGCCTTTGAGATATCAAGCTTTAGAAGCATCCTAGGTTGCTTTTGTTGATGGAGATAGCGAGTGGTTTGCTGCACCAACATAAAATTATCCTGAATGAAGTGGCCTTTAATAAAAGCACTTTGGTTAGGAGAAACCATATCATGAAGTCTTCCAGCCAACCGATTAGCGAGGAGTTTAGTGAGCAATTTTGCAACACTATGAACTAAACTGATAGGTCTGAAATTTTTAACTTGTGGGATAAGGGTGATATAAGCAGTGTTAAGGATCTGAAAATTAGCGAACCTTCTGCTCCCAACCGCCGAGAAAACAGCCATAACATCAGCCTTAATAATCTCCCAGCAAATTTGCCTGTGAACCCATCCAGCCCTGGAGCCTTGTCCAAAGGAAGGTGTAAAATTGTGTCCCATACCTCCTTCTCAGTGAATGGTGCATCTAAGGCTGACAGATCATGACAAGGAATTCCCAAACTTTCCAGAGAGATAGTTTGCTCTCTATCGCTGCATTGTCCCAAAAGATTGCCATAGAATTCATTGACCAGATCAGCTTTGGCATCATGGCTGGTAAGGACAACACCATTAGAGACTAATTTAGGAACAAAATTCTTCTTCTTGCGGAATCTTGAATGCATGTGGAATAATTTAGTATTAGCATCACCCTCACGCAGCCACCCAATTCTGGAACGAAGCCTGGCAATTGTCCTTTGAAGAGAAGATAGAGCAAGGGAGTGTTTCTTAAGGCATAAGAGAAACCATAGCTCAGCTGAGGAAAGACCACGACTGTCTTGAGCAATTTCCAACTGGTGCAGGAGCACACGGGCAAGGGCTAAAGAGGCTGAAATATGCCCAACCTTTTTAGCACTCCAAGCCTGCAGCCCATGAGCAGTAGCTTTCAGTTTAGAGTTCAAAGTTGCAAAAGGACACTGCACAGCTGGAACAGAATGCCAAGCCAACGAAACAGCCTCCAGGAATCCCTCAAACTTAGGCCAAAAGGACTCAAAATGAAACCTGCGCCTTCCTGCCATACTATTGTCATCCAGGCCCAAAAGGAGGGGGCAGTGTGTGATACACTCTCGTGGCCAACGGCGGTGAGAACCGCGGCGTGAGGGTGCTCGGCGGTGCTCACCCTCCGACCAACTTGGAACACAAGTTTGTGGAGCAGGTATTTCTATTTCTTTTCTGTTTGTCCCTTCACACGAGGTTCACCTTATACAAGTCTTAACAGAAAGCCCTACGGCCTGACAGTGGACCAACCTCATTACAAAATACGTAAACAATAATGAAACACGTATTACATTTATGTCGTAACTCCGGTGATGGTTGGCGCCGGTGTTACATCACCCCCTCCTGGAATGGAAGCTTGGCCCCAAGCGCTTGAATCAGGGAAACGAGCTTGCATCACCGTCCAGTCTTCCCATGTAGCAGAATCAGCTGGAAGCCCTTGCCATTGCACCAGCACTTGTACAATAGCCGCGCCATCTTTCTTGACCAGTCGGCGTTGGAGAATGCATTGAGGCTGCAGGTCCCTTTGAGTAAGATCAGGTATCTTGGGAAGTTCAGCATATACTGGAGAGTAGTCAGCAGTATAGGGCTTCAATTGGGAAACATGGAAAACAGGGTGCACCAAACTCCCAACCAGCAACTCCAGTTTATAAGCTGCCACGCCAATCTTCTGAAGTATTTTATAAGGACCAAAGTATTTGAAGGCCAATTTAGGAAAGGGTCGACTGGCCACAGAGGATTGGGTGTAAGGTTGCAGTTTCAGAAGTACCATCTCACCTTCTGCAAACTGCCGATCAATACGCTTCTTATCAGCTTGAAGTTTGATACGAGTTTGTGCAGCCAGCAAGTTGTGTTTCAGTAATTCTAGATGAAGATCCCTTTCCTTGATCAATGAGGGAAGATCAGTAGTGGAAACATCAGCGAGCACAAGAAAAGAAGGTAATTTCGGTTCATATCCATACAACGCCTTGAATGGGGAGCATTGCAAGGATGAGTGATACGAAGAGTTGTACCAAAGCTCGGCCAAAGGCAGCCATGCCTTCCACTTGGCCGGAGAATTGTAGATAGTGCAACGCAAATACATCTCCAGACATTGACTAATGCGTTCGGTTTGGCCATCAGTCTATGGGTGATATGCTGTACTGACTAACAGCTTTGTGTCCAACAGTTTGAACATCACTTTCCAAAAAGCACTAGTGAAAATCCGGTCACGATCAGAGACAATAGAAGCAGGCACACCATGGAGTTTAACCACGTGAGTTAGCACGGCTGAAGCAACTTGATTGGCAGTGAAAGGGTGGCGTAAAGGAATAAAATGGGCGTACTTAGTGAGACGATCCACTACCACCAAAATGCAATTGAAGCCATCAGAGCGAGGAAGACCCTCAATAAAATCGAGAGAGATGTCCTGCCACACACCTTCAGGAATAGGAAGCGGCTGCAATAATCCAGCTGGGTGAGACTTTTCATGTTTGGCATGTTGACAAGTAGGACACTGCCTAACAAAAGAATCAACATCCTATTTGAGCCCTTTCTAGACAAACATACGTTTGATTCGGTGGTAAGTAGCATCAATACCAGAGTGACCCCCAAGAGCACTAGTGTGACAAGCAGCAATGAGTTTGGTCTTCAAAGCAGAGTTATGACCGATCCAAATCAGTGTACCAAGCCTGATCACACCATCAACCAAGGAATAACCATCAGCATTTGGACTGTGCACAGCAAGCTGCTGCAATAAATGTTGGACTGCGGAATCTGTAGCATAGGAGTTAAGAACCTCTTGAAGCCACAAGGGTTGTACAGAAGAAATGGCACGCACCGACATGTGGTGATTGACGCGGGACAAAGCATCTGCAGCAATATTTTCAGAACCCTTCTTAAACACAGTCTTGAAATGGAGATCCAACAGTTTATTCATGGCTTTCTTTTGGAGCTCGGAATGTAAGTGTTGAGCATCCAGATAACACAAACTCTGATGGTCTGTTCGAATGATGAACTCTTGGCGTTGTAAATACTGCCTCCAGCGATCCACTGCCATAATGAGGGCCAAGAATTCTTTGTCATAGATAGACAAATACTTGTGTCTATCGCCCAAAGCCTTGCTCATAAAAGCTACTGGCTGGCCCTTTTGCATCAGGACAGCACCAATACCGACAGCACAAGCATCAGTCTCTAACACAAAAACCTCATTGAAATCAGGTAATGCCAACACTGGGGTACAAGACATAGCCTGTTTAAGAGCCATAAAAGGCTGTTGTGCCGCAGTATCCCACTGAAATTGTTGTTTTCTCAGAAGATTAGTCAATGGTTTAGCCAACAATCCGTAATTCTTGACAAATTTGCGATAGTAGCTAGTAAGACCCAAAAACCCACGTAACTCAGTCACATTAGAAGGTGGCGGCCAATCCTGCATGGCTGAGATTTTAGCTGGGTCAGTAGCAACCCCATTCTCTGAAATGATGTGACCCAAATAATGAAGCTGGTGTTGAGCGAAGGTACACTTGGAGGGCTTGACAAAAAATTTGTGGTGTCTAAGCACATCGAATACCTGCTGCAGATGGTGCTCATGCAAGTCAAGAGCGGGGCTATATACCAGAATATCGTCCAAGAAAACCATAACAAATTTGCGGAGAAAGGGTTCCAAAATATGATTCATCACGCACTGAAAGGTGGCTGGTGCATTCGTGAGACCAAAGGGCATTACACGGAACTGATAGTGTCCGTGGTGTGTCTTGAATGCTGTCTTATGTTCATCTGCTGGTAACATACGAATCTGATGGAACCCAGCCCGAAAATCAATACTAGAAAAGTAACGAGTACCAGCAAGTTCATCCAAAATTTCATCAATGAAGGGCATAGGAAATGTGTTCTTAACCGTCAGGCTGTTCAATTTCCTGTAGTCGACACAAAAGCGCCAACTACCATCTTTTTTTGCACTAAGAGCACCGGTGAGGCAAACGGACTTGTACTGGTTACAATTAAGCCGGTTGCCAACAATTCCTTGACCTGTCGTTCAATCTCGTCTTTATGTAACGGTGAATACCGATAAGGTCTTGAGTTGATAGGTCGAGAATCTGGAAACAAGGAAATAGCATGATCGTACTCTCGCTGAGGTGGTAACTCAAGTGATTCCCCAAGAATGTCCTGATAATCTTGAAGCAACCGAGCCACTGGCTGTGGAACCTCCGTAAGTGGAAAGCTAGACAGAGTATTAAGTATGGCCACTGACCAAATATCATTGCCCTTGCTCCATTTCAGAAATTGTTCAGTAGGTAACTCTTGAAGATGAAGCTGGGGTTTAGAAACACCCTTAAGAGTAACCACTACCCCCATATCCTGGAAGGTTAGAGACTTAGCATTCCAATCACAAAGCATGGGGCTATGAGATTTCAACCAATCAAAACCCAAAATAGCATCATAAGCACTGAGGTCCAAAACTCTCATATCATGCGTGAATGTGTGACCTGCTGTCCACCACTGCATATGTTTCACCACAGCAGCAGAAATCAGTGTTTCTCCATTAGCAACCTTGACTGTCAGCGGAGATAAAGCAGTAATAGGTAAATTAAGGCGGTTCACAAACGAAGAATTGACAAAACTGTGGGAGCTACCCGAGTCAATCAAAATAAGGAATACTTGATTGCCCACCAATGCACGAACACGCATGGAATCAGCGGATTCAGTACCAGCCAGAGCGTGTAAAGACAACTGGCAAAGATCTTGGACCAAGACATCTTCCATCTCCAACTGATTAAGAGTTTCTTCAGTCAGGGTCTGATCCAAATCATTCACTGCCAAGGCATGCACCTGAGCCTTAGGCCACTTCAGACAATGATCTGCATGAGTAGCATCATCTTTCTCCCCACAGAAATAACGAAGTCCATTAGCCCGGCGATAATCCCTCAACTGTCTTTCCCTCCACAAGCCAGAGGAGGATGAAGTAGACGATTTGTCAGATTTAGGAGTGGAAGAAAGATATCTGGGTGTAAAAGGTCTAGCTACATGCACTGAGGGCCTCTGTAAAGACTGCTACTGGAGTTTGGCCAAGAAACTAGCCCGAGCAACAGTTGCGGGAGCTTGGGAATGAACCACCCTTTTAATATCCTCTTTGAGACCTTTCACATAATGAGAAGTAAAGAACAAATCATCCAAATGTGGGTTATGCATGGCCACCTGATACTGTAAAGAGGCAAAACTTTGAGTATAATCCTCAACAGTACCCTCTTGACGAAACTCAAGTAACTCATCCAAAGCTGTGTGATAGTCATAGGTACCAAACTGATCAAGTACTGCACTCTTAAGTCGAGGCCAGACTACAAACCCATGTTGTAATTTGAAAACCTGGTACCACTTGGCAGTATTTCCCTCCAGATGTAAAGAGGCAGATGAAGTTTTCAGATCATCACTCACATTATATATGCGAAAGTATTCCTCACACTTGTCAATCCAGATCTTAGGGTGTATACCATCGAAACGTGGAAACGACATTTTGGGAATGGAGGATTGCTGGTTGTATACCTGATCGTCATGGTGGTGACGACCCTCAGGGCGCGGTCGGTGATGAGGATGACGCGGACGCCCGGTAGGAGCAGAAGCGAACCAGTTTTCTTCCTCCGCATCGGATCTATTGGAGTCTGGAGAAGAAACTGCATCCATCTTCATTTGCCACATGGTGAGGCGCGCCACAGCGTCACCCGTGGCCTTGAGTTGCTGGGACAAGAGAATCTGATCCTGGGTACTCTGGTTCATCGCCTTCGCCGTGAGATCGATCTGAGCCGCCATCTGCTGTTGCGAGGTGTCCGTGGAACGGATCTGCACAAACAGCAGATCGAGACTCTCCTGCATCTTGTTCAACCGGATGTCCTCCTTGTGTGTCGCTTCCGCCATAGCGTCGAGGAGCAGCTGGGTCTGCTTCGACGGCTTAACGGGAGGCGGCGCCGTGGTGCTGAAGAGGGAAAAACACCAGGAACAGGAACGGATCGAACCGCGAGTGGGAGCGCAGCCGAGGAAGGGCTGACGTCTGATACCACCTGTGATACACTCCCGTGGCCAACGGCGGTGAGAACCGCGACGTGAGGGTGCCCGGCGGTGTTCACCCTCTGACCAACTTGGAACACAAGTTTGTGGAGCAGGTATTTCTATTTCTCTTCTGTCTGTCCCTTCACACGAGGTTCACCTTATACAAGTCTTAACAGAAAGCCCTACGGTCTGACAGTGGACCAACCTCATTACAAAATACGTAAACAATAATGAAACACGTATTACATTTATGTCGTAACTCCGGTGATGGTTGGCGCCGGTGTTACACAGTGGTCTGAGTCATTTGAGGCAGAACTTTGAAGCAAGGAATTTGGAAACAAATCCACCCAGTCTAATGTGCATAATACTCTGTCAAGTTTCACTAGGGTTGGGGGATTCTGCTGACTAGACCAAGTGAATTTCCGACCAATTAAAGGGAGCTCACTTAGAGCAAGATCATTGATGAAGCTACGAAATCTTCCCATCATAACTTGGTTTATGTTAGTATTATTCTTATCTTCAGCTTTATAAATCATGTTGAAATCACCAGCAATCATCCAAGGGCCATGACACAACAATCTCAGGTCCTTAAGCTCCTGCAAAAAAAGGACTTTTTCACTATTTCCCTGTGGTCCATACACGCAAGTGAGCCACCATGTTCTCCCATTGCAATTGCAGAACTGCACCGAGACACTATTATTCCGCACATACAACTCTCCAGTGGTATCCACACAATGTTTCCATGCCACCAGAATTCCCCCGCTGGAACCAACAGCAGGGAGCTCGATATGGCGATCAAAATTAGAACCCAAGGCTGAAAGGAGGGTTCCACGACTAATAACATCCATTTTGGTTTCTTGCAAACAGACGATATCTATTCTAGCAGAATCAACTAAGGAACGAACAGAAGCTTGCCTAGCTGAGGAGTTTAATCCTCGAACATTCCAGATAAGAACACGTTCTGGATCCATTTATCTTAAGGGTGCAGGGAGCGACCGAAGAAGACAAAGGGAGCAACTACATGTCTTCAGGAGGCTGCCAGCCAAACAGCGCTGCCAGAGCCTTTATATGAGAGCCTGACAAGGGTGTCTTGAACAGATTTGCATATTCATCAAGCGCCCTCTGATCCAAACCATTATTATTGGTTATTATGCCTACTGCTCTCATGATTTTCCTAGTAGCACGACTGTCAAGGTCAGTAGAGGTAAATTCAACACCCATTCCAGCAACTCTGCGACTGCGTCTTGGAATTAGTTTGGTGGGCAGCTTGTTGCCTGATTTTAAGAGCTGTACGGGAGGAGCAGGCAGAACTCTGGAAGGCCGCCGGGATACAGACGCAAGGAAGGCTTGTCTTTGGTGTGAATGAAGCGCCTCCTGCTCAACAGAGAGAGTCCCCCCACATATGGACGCGGGAGCCACCGCAGCTGGAGTCACCTGAGTGTCTACCACAGTCGCAGTGAGCTCAACCACATCCGAAGTAGGAACATGGGAGGGAGAAGCATCCACCAAGCAAGGAGATGTAACAGCACTTGCCATAGCCTTGATATAATCTGGCGCCTCAGTACAAACCACCGCCGAGCCAAGATCACCCACAAGTTGTGTCGCATGCGCAGAATTAGCCATTGATGCACCATCAAGCACCAACATAGGCAGCTACTCTGAAATTAGAGAACCTTCCTGCTTCCCACACAGTCGTCTTTTGTAGTAAACCTTAGTTACCATGTTGTATGCTTGTAAGCCAGCCCTAATACCATAAGTCCCAGCAGGCAACGTTGAAGTAGACTTTAACGGATTTACAGCCAGGATTTCCTGCCTTCAGCTCTGGAATCTAGCCGGACTGTCTGAGCACTCACAAGCGACAGAACAGTGACCGAACCAGGGGGTGGCTCAAGGTTCACGTTCTGCTCAACGCAGAGGAGATCATCATCAACTTTGAGACTACCCTGAGTGGAGGTTGTGGCGTGAGTAGATACAAGCGTCAAAACTGTAACCGAACCAGGGGGTGGCTCCAAGATCACATTCTGCACAACGCATAATCCACCACCATCATCTTCGGTAAAACCTTGAGTGGAGGGTGTGGGGTGACCAAACTCAAGCGTCTGCAAACCGGCCTCAGGAAGTCCAAGAAAGGAGGACGTTAGAGCTATGTGAGAGCACCTAGAGGGGGGGTGAATAGGTGATCCTGTGAAACTTAAACTTATAGCCACAAAAACTTGTTAAGTGTTAGCACAATAATCGCCAAGTGGCTAGAGAGGAGTCTCAACAAAACACAATACCACAAGAGATCAAACACAGAGATGACACAGTGGTTTATCCCGTGGTTCGGCCAAGACCAACGCTTGCCTACTCCACATTGTGGCGTCCCAACGGACGAGGGTTGCAATCAACCCCTCTCAAGTGGTCCAAAGACCAACTTGAATACCACGGTGTTTTGCTTTGCCTTTCAATATCCCGTTTGCGAGGATTCTCCACAACTTGGAGCCTCTCGCCCTTACACTTGAGATTCACAAGAAATACGGAGTAAGGGAGGAAAGCAACACACACAAATCCACAGCAAAATGCGCACACACACGGCCAAGAATCGAGCTCAAAAGACTATCTCAAAGTTCTCACTAGAACGGAGCTCGAATCACTGAGAATGACAAACGAATGCGCAAAGACTGAGTGTGGATGATCAAGAATGCTCTAAGGTTGCTTGGTGTTCTCCTCCATGCGCCTAGGGGTCCCTTTTATAGCCCCAAGGCAGCTAGGAGCCGTTGAGAGCAAATCTGGAAGGCCAATCTTGCCTTCTGTCGTCGGGTGCACCGGACAGTCCGGTGCACACCGGACACTGTCCGGTGCCCGATTTCCTTCCTAAAATGGCGCTGCCGACCGTTGCAGATCTGGGAGCCGTTGGCGCACCGGACATGTCCGGTGCACACCGGACAGTCCGGTGCCCCCTTCCGACCGTTGGCCCGGCCACGTGTCGCGCGCAGATTCCGCGGCCGACCGTTGGCCCGGCCGACCGTTGGCTCACCGGACAGTCCGGTGCACACCGGACAGTCCGGTGAATTTTAGCCGTACGCCGTTGGCGAATTCCCGAGAGCAGCCACTTCACGCCGAGCCAGCCTGGCGCACCGGACACTGTTCGGTGCACCACCGGACAGTCCGGTGCACCCAGACTGGGCAGATTTTGGCTGCTCGAGCCATCTCTTCTCCAACTCGATTTTTTTGTTTCCAGCACTTAGACACAATACATTAGTCCATAAAACAATGTACTAAGTCTGAGAAACATACCTTTATCCTTGATTTGTACTTTGTCCACCATTTTACAATTAGGCACCTGTGTTGGGCACTAAATCACCAAAATACTTAGAAATGGCCCAAGGGCACATTTCCCTTTCAATCTCCCCCTTTTTGGTGATTTATGCCAACACAACATAAAGCAAGTAGAACAAGTACAAAAACACTTCAAATAAGAACTCAAATTATTTTGATTCAATTTTGACATATATGGATCACTCTATGCCACCACTTGGTTTGTTTTTACAAATCAAACTCAAATCTCTATCTCTAAGTCAAGAATACATGTTGAAGCATAAAGAGAGTCATTCCAAGAGAGATTGATCAAAGATTTCAAAAACTCCCCCTATTTCCCATAATCAACACTTTTCCCCACAAGAGACCAACTTTTGACAAAAGAGACAATAAAAGAGTTTTGACAAACCAAAAGCTCTAATCTACTATTTTCAAAATTTCTCAAGTGGTAGCTGATCCATTATTGCTTTGGCCTTTATTTTCTCCCCCTTTGGCATCAAGCACCAAAATGGGATCAATCTTGGCCCTATAACCCCATTGCCTCACCAAAATCTTCAATTAAGAGCAAATGGCAATAAGAGTTCATTTGATGAACTTGGAATAGGTTACCCTCTCATCGGAGTGCAGTGGAAGTCTTTCATGGTCCAAGCCCACCTTTTCCCTTTCAATTCTCCTTTGAGACTAAAACAAGCAAACTCAAGCATATGGTTAGTCTCAAAGGGTCAAGTTGTAGCACAGCTCCCCCTAAATATGTGCATTACTTGCAAACAGGACTTGTGAGGTCCAGGGAGTGTTTGTACAACTTGAGCACCACAATAAGCAACAAAATGCAGAATGAACATGATCAAAGGCATAAACACATGTATGCTACAATTCAATTCAAGTTCCGCGAATCTAAGACATTTAGCTCACTACGCAGCCTGCAAAAGGTCTTCTCATCTAAAGGCTTGGTAAAGATATCGGCTAGCTGGTTCTCGGTGCTAACATGAAACACTTCGATATCTCCCTTTTGCTGGTGGTCTCTCAAAAAGTGATGCCGGATGTCAATGTGCTTTGTGCGGCTGTGTTCAACAGGATTTTCCGCCATGCGGATAGCACTCTCATTGTCACATAGGAGTGGGACTTTGCTCAGATTGTAGCCAAAGTCCCTGAGGGTTTGCCTCATCCAAAGTAGTTGCGCGCAACACTGTCCTGCGGCAACATACTCGGCCTCAGCGGTGGATAGGGCTACGGAGGTTTGTTTCTTAGAGTTTCATGACACCAGGGACCTTCCTAAGAATTGGCACGTCCCCGATGTACTCTTCCTATCGACTTTACATCCAGCATAGTCGGAATCTGAGTACCCAATCAAGTCAAAGTTAGACCCCTTTGGATACCAGATCCCGAAGCAAGGCGTAGCAACTAAATATCGAAGAATTCGCTTCACAGCCACTAAGTGACACTCCTTCGGATCGGATTGAAATCTAACACACATGCATACGCTAAGCATAATATCCGGTCTACTAGCACATAAATAAAGCAAAGAACCTATCATGGACCGGTATGCTTTTTGATCAACGGACTTACCTCCTTTGTTGAGGTCGGTATGTCCGTCGGTTCCCATCGGCGTCTTTGCGGGCTTTGCGTCCTTCATCCCAAACCTTTTTAGCAAATCTTGTGTGTACTTCGTTTGGGAGATGAAGGTGTCGTCCTTGAGTTGCTTCACTTGAAACCCAAGGAAGTAGGTCAACTCGCCCATCATTGACATCTCGAATTTCTGCGTCATCACCCTGCTAAACTCTTCACAAGACTTTTGGTTAGTAGAACCAAATATTATGTCATCGACATAAATTTGGCACACAAAAAGATCACCGTCGCAAGTCTTAGTAAAAAGAGTTGGATCGGCTTTCCCAACCTTGAAAGCATTAGCAATTAAGAAGTCTCTAAGGCATTCATACCATGCTCTTGGGGCTTGCTTAAGTCCATAGAGCGCCTTAGAGAGCTTACACACGTGGTCGGGGTACCGTTCATCCTTGAAGCCAGGGGGTTGCTCCACGTACACCTCCTCCTTGATTGGCCCATTGAGGAAGGCGCTCTTCACATCCATTTGGTACAACCTGAAAGAATGGTGAGCGGCATATGCTAGCAAGATATGAATTAATTCTAGCCTAGCCACAGGAGCAAACGTCTCCTCAAAGTCCAAACCTGCGACTTGGGCATAACCTTTTGCCACAAGTCGAGCCTTGTTCCTCGTCACCACCTCGTGCTCGTCCTGTTTGTTGCGGAACACCCACTTGGTTCCCACAACATTTTGCTTGGGACGAGGCACCAGTGTCCAAACTTCATTGCGCTTGAAGTTGTTGAGTTCCTCCTGCATGGCCAATACCCAATCCGGATCTAGCAAGGCCTCCTCTACCCTGAAAGGCTCAATAGAAGAGACAAAGGAGTAATGCTCACAAAAATTAACTAATCGAGATCGAGTAGTTACTCCCTTGCTAATGTCACCCAAAATTTGGTCGACGGGATGATCCCTTTGAATCACCGCTCGAACTTGGGTTGGAGGTGTCGGTTGCGCTTCTTCCTCCATCACGTGATCATCTTGTGCTCCCCCTTGATCACACGCCTCCTTTTGATGAACCTGTTCATCGTCTTGAGTTGGGGGATGCACCGTTGTTGAGGAAGAAGGTTGATCTCATTCATCTTGTTCCTGTGGCCGCATTTCTCCAATCGCCATGGTTCGTATAGCGGCCGTCGGAACATCTTCTTCATCTACATCATCACAATCAACAACTTGCTCTCTTGGAGAGCCATTAGTCTCATCAAATACAACGTCGCTAGAGACTTCAACCAAACCCGATGATTTGTTGAAGACTCTATACGCCTTTGTATTCGAGTCATAACCTAACAAAAACCCTTCTACAGCTTTGGGAGCAAATTTAGAATTTCTACCCTTCTTCACTAGAATGTAGCACCTGCTCCCAAATACACGAAAGTAAGATACATTGGGTTTGTTACCGGTTAGTAGCTCATATGACGTCTTCTTGAGGAGGCGGTGTAGGTAGACCCTGTTGATGGCGTGGCAAGCCGTGTTCACGGCTTCCGACCAAAAGCACTCGGGGGTCTTGAATTCTCCAAGCATAGTCCTCGCCATATCTATGAGCGTCCTGTTCTTCCTCTCTACCACACCATTTTGCTGAGGTGTGTAGGGAGCGGAGAACTCGTGCTTGATCCCTTCCTCCTCAAGAAACTCCTCCACTTGAAGGTTCTTGAATTCGGACCCGTTGTCGCTCCTTATCTTCTTCACCTTGAGCTCAAACTCATTTTGAGCTCTCCTTAGGAAGCGCTTGAGGGTCCCTTGGGTTTCAGACTTATCCTGCAAAAAGAACACCCAAGTAAAGCGGGAAAAGTCATCAACGATAACTAGACCATACTTACTTCCTCCTATGCTCAGATAGGCGACGGGTCCGAAGAGGTCCATATGTAGCAGCTCCAGGGGTCTTGATGTTGTCATCACATTTTTGGTGTGATGAGAGCCTCCCACTTGTTTCCCTGCTTGACAAGCTGCACAAGGTCTATCTTTTTCGAAATGAACATTGGTTAGACCTATCACGTGTTCTCCCTTTAGAAGCTTGTGGAGGTTCTTCATCCCCACATGAGCTAAGCGGCGATGCCACAGCCAGCCCATGCAAGTCTTAGCCATTAAGCATGCATCTAGACCGGCCTCTTCTTTTGCAAAATCAACTAAGTAAAGCTTGCCGTCTAGTACACCCTTAAAAGCTAGTGAACCATCACATCTTCTAAAGACAGACACATCTACATTTGTAAACAAACAGTTATATCCCATATTGCATAATTGACTAACAGATAGCAAATTATATCCAAGAGACTCTACTAAAAACACATTAGAGATAGAGTGCTCATTTGAGATTGCAATTTTACCTAACTTTTTTACCTTGCCTTGATTCCCATCACCGAAAATTATTGAACCTTGGGAATCTTTATTCTTAACGTAGGAGGTGAACATCTTCTTCTCCCCCGTCATATGGTTTGTGCATCCGCTGTCAATAATCCAGCTTGAACCCCCGGATGCATAAACCTGCAAGGCAAATTTAGGCTTGGGTCTTAGGTACCCAACTCATGTTGGGTCCTGCAAGGTTAGTGCAAATATCCTTAGGGACCCAAATGCAAGTTTTGTCTCCCTTGCATTTTGCCCCTAACTTCCTAGCAACTATCTTCCTATCCTTTCTACAAATAGCAAAAGAAGCATTTAAAGCATGATATATTGTAGAAGGTTCATGAACTTTCCTAGGAACATTAACGACATTTCTCCTAGGCATATTATGAATAACATTTCTCCTACCAACATTTCTATCATGCACATAAGAAGAACTAGAAGCAACCATGGCATGAGAATCAAAGGCATTATATACATTACAACTCCTATAAGCATTTCTAGGTTGTCTTCTATCATAGTACATAAAGGCATGGTTCTTTTGCACACTACTAGCCATAGGGGCCTTCCCTTTCTCCTTAGCGGAGATGGGAGCCTTATGGCTTGTCAAGTTCTTGGCTTCCCTCTTGTAGCCAAGTCCATCCTTAATTGAGGGGTGTCTACCAATTGTGTAGGCATCCCTTGCAAATTTTAGCTTATCAAAATTACTCTTGCTAGTCTTAAGTTGAGCATTAAGACTAGCCAATTCATCGTTAAGTTTGGAAATTGAAACTTGGTGTTCACTACAAGCATCAATGTCAAAATCTTTACACCTATTGCAAGTTTCAATAATTTCTACACAGGAGTTGGATTTATTTGCTTCTACTAGTTTAGCATTTAAATCATTGTTAACACCTTTTAAAGTAGAGATAGTTTCATGACAAGTAGATAATTCACTAGAGAGCATTTCATTCCTTTTAATTTCTAGAGCAAGAGAATTTTGTGCACTAACAAATTTATCATGCTCCTCATATAAAAGATCCTCTTGTTTTTCTAGTAATCTATTCTTGTCATTCAAAGCATCAATCAACTCATTAATCTTATTAATTTTAGATCTATCTAATCCCTTGAATAAGCATGAGTAATCTATCTCATCATCATCACTAGACTCATCCTCACTTGAAGAAGCATAAGTACTAGTATCATGAGTGCTTACTTTCTTCTCCCTTGCCATGAGGCAAGTGTGACGCTCGTTGGGGAAGAGGGATGACTTGTTGAAGGCGGTGGCGGCGAGTCCTTCATTGTCGGAGTCGGAGGAAGAGCAATCCGAGTCCCACTCCTTTCCGATATGTGCCTCGCCCTTGGCCTTCTTGTAATGCTTCTTCTTCTCCCTTTTGTTCCCCTTTTCCTGGTCACTTTCATTATCGGGACAGTTAGCAATGAAATGACCAATCTTACCACATTTGAAGCACGAGCGCTTCTCCTTTGTCTTGGTCTTGCTTGGCTGTCCCTTGCGACCCTTAAGCGCCGTCTTGAAGCGCTTAATGATGAGGGCCATCTCCTCATTATTTAGCCCGGCCGCCTCAACTTGCGCCACCTTGCTCGGTAGCGCCTCCTTGCTCCTCGTTGCCTTGAGAGCAACGGGTTGAGGTTCATTGATTGGACCGTTTAGAGCGTCGTCCACATATCTCGCCTCCTTGATCATCATCCGCCCGCTTACGAATTTTCCGAGTACCTCCTCGGGCGTCATCATCGTGTACCTGGGATTCTCACGAATATTGTTTACGAGATGAGGATCAAGAACGGTAAAAGACCTCAGCATTAGGCGGACGACGTCGTGGTCCGTCCATCGCGTGCTTCCGTAGCTCCTTATTTTGTTGATAAGGGTCTTGAGCCGGTTGTAAGTTTGAGTCGGTTCCTCGCCCCTTATCATCGCGAATCGTCCAAGCTCGCCCTCCACCAACTCCATCTTGGTGAGCATGGTGATGTCGTTCCCCTCATGAGAGATCTTGAGGGTGTCCCATATCTGCTTGGCATTGTCCAAGCCGCTCACCTTATTGTACTCTTCCCTGCACAAAGATGCTAAGAGAACAGTAGTAGCTTGTGCATTTCTATGAATTTGTTCATTTATAAGCATAGGGCTATCCGAGCTATCAAATTTCATTCCAATCTCTACAATCTCCCATATGCTTGGATGGAGAGAAAATAAGTGACTACGCATTTTGTGACTCCAAAATCCGTAGTCCTCCCCATCGAAGTGTGGAGGTTTGCCAAGAGGAATGGAAAGCAATTGCGAATTCGAACTATGTGGAATACGAGAATAATCAAATGAAAAGTTCGAATTGACCGTCTTCCTGTAGTCGTTGTCGTCGTCCTTTTGGGAAGAGGAAGATTCGTCGCTGTCGTAGTAGACGATCTCCTTGATGCGTCTTGTCTTCTTCTTCTTCCCTTCTTTGCGTCTGTGCCCCGAGCCCGAGTCGGTAGTCTTGTCGTCCTTTGGCTCGTTGACGAAGGACTCCTTCTCCTTGTCGTTGATCACGATTCCCTTCCCTTTAGGATCCATCTCTTCGGGCGGTTAGTCCCTTTGTGAAGAGAACGGCTCTGATACCAATTGAGAGCACCTAGAGGGGGGGTGAATAGGTGATCCTGTGAAACTTAAACTTATAGCCACAAAAACTTGTTAAGTGTTAGCACAATAATCGCCAAGTGGCTAGAGAGGAGTCTCAACAAAACACAATACCACAAGAGATCAAACACAGAGATGACACAGTGGTTTATCCCGTGGTTCGGCCAAGACCAACGCTTGCCTACTCCACGTTGTGGCGTCCCAACGGACGAGGGTTGCAATCAACCCCTCTCAAGTGGTCCAAAGACCAACTTGAATACCACGGTGTTTTGCTTTGCCTTTCAATATCCCGTTTGCGAGGATTCTCCACAACTTGGAGCCTCTCGCCATTACACTTGAGATTCACAAGAAATACGGAGTAAGGGAGGAAAGCAACACACACAAATCCACAGCAAAATGCGCACACACACGGCCAAGAATCGAGCTCAAAAGACTATCTCAAAGTTCTCACTAGAACGGAGCTCGAATCACTGAGAATGACAAACGAATGCGCAAAGACTGAGTGTGGATGATCAAGAATGCTCTAAGGTTGCTTGGTGTTCTCCTCCATGCGCCTAGGGGTCCCTTTTATAGCCCCAAGGCAGCTAGGAGCCGTTGAGAGCAAATCTGGAAGGCCAATCTTGCCTTCTGTCGTCGGGTGCACCGGACAGTCCGGTGCACACCGGACACTGTCCGGTGCCCGATTTCCTTCCTAAAATGGCGCTGCCGACCGTTGCAGATCTGGGAGCCGTTGGCGCACCGGACATGTCCGGTGCACACCGGACATGTCCGGTGCACACCGGACAGTCCGGTGCCCCCTTCCGACCGTTGGCCCGGCCACGTGTCGCGCGTAGATTCCGCGGCCGACCGTTGGCCCGGCCGACCGTTGGCTCACCGGACAGTCCGGTGCACACCGGACAGTCCGGTGAATTTTAGCCGTACGCCGTCGGCGAATTCCCGAGAGCAGCCACTTCACGCCGAGCCAGCCTGGCGCACCGGACACTGTCCGGTGCACCACCGGACAGTCCGGTGCACCCAGACTGGGCAGACTTTGGCTGCTCGAGCCATCTCTTCTCCAACTCGATTTTTTTTGTTTCCAGCACTTAGACACAAAACATTAGTCCATAAAACAATGTACTAAGTCTGAGAAACATACCTTTATCCTTGATTTGTACTTTGTCCACCATTTTACAATTAGGCACCTGTGTTGGGCACTAAATCACCAAAATACTTAGAAATGGCCCAAGGGCACATTTCCCTTTCACTATGACCGAGCCATGGGGTGGCTCAAGGGTCACGTTCTGCACAACCTGAGGATCCCTGCAGCTAGCTTCACGACAACCATGGCAGGAGGACGAACCCTGAACATAATGATCTGTGCCTTGATCACGACCAAAGGAAGCGCCACTACGCTGACCTCTGTATGCGGGCGGAGAACGGGAGCGCAAATGACGACGAGGTTCTGCAGGAGTGATCACTGAGGATGGAGGGGGGCGGGGAGCTGAATTTTCAGTGCCAGCAGCAGCCTTCCACCGAATGTTAACTGGATAGACCAGTGATCTGACACCAGAACCATCCCTAATACCCAGTTGCAGAGGCTCAACAACCCAAAGATCTCTAGCAGGAGGTATGCTGACAGGATCCAGACACCAAACAGAACAACGGAAGCTGCTGAGATTTCTTAGTTGCAATGTATCTTCATGCACACTCTCTATCCATGCAAAAGGGCTTAGCAAACTCTCCACGGTGGATACTTCCCAGGCATGTATAGGGATGCCATCCAGTTCAACCTCTAACAACTGGGCAAGGGTGCTTCCAGAGGAATTCATCAGGCGTGACCATCTTTTGCAAGAAAGTGAGAAGGAATTAGCACGCACAACTGACCATCTTCCACACAATTGTTGCACCAATCTATCCGAAGGCAGCATCAACAGGAAAGAAGAAATAGAGAGCCGCCTAATAACCAGGGATCCTTCATCAACCTCCAGACGTGATGCCAGGGATGCCGCAATATCATTGGCAGACACAACATCCATATTACCGAAAACAGTGATGACAACCGTCGTAGCGAGATCTTCCTCCACCCGCGACATACTCTGGTTCCAACCAATGATACAAGGGAAAGAAGGTGGGGAAGAGTCCTCCAGCACAGGTGAAGCAGAATCGTGGGCTGGGGAAGATACCGGCGCCAACTGGGCATCCCCATGAATAATGGGTGCCAAGGGTCGCTTCCGTTGTCAGCGACGACGCCTCTTAGCCGGATGAACCTCTCCACCAATAATCGGGCCACCTTCAGAAGACCCAGTCAGCGCAGCAGGTTCCGCACGCTGCGAAGCATCACTGGCGGGGGTGATTCTCCTCCAGACTGGGATCCTTGGCGCAGGTCTTCTCTCAGGCGCCGCAGCCGCAAAAGACGAAGACAAAAGGTCTAACCGATCGCGATGCGCCATCGTCGAGCCCAGCCGATCCTAGACCGACTTCTTGGGCACAGATGCAACCGCAGGCACAAGTCTCCGCCAAACTGGTCTTCTTGGCTCTGCACGCCTAGGAGCAGAGCACTTATAGGAGAGATGTCCCAGGCCACCACAGCAGAAGCACCTAGATTTCTCCCAACAATCCTTGGCAAAGTGATGAGGCGAGAGGCAGTTGAAGCAGCGGCCTACAAGGTCAACCGGCACACGGCGGGACCGAGGCTCCTGCTTCAAAATTAAACGCCGCCTCCTGGACCTTCTAGATTCCACCAGTTGCCACCCGCCGGCATCAACAGAGGAAGGGCGAATGAGGCTATCTTCACGTCGAGTGGTGATCGTCGCTTGGATTTCCTCCCGAGAGAACGAATGCGGTGAAGACTTAGCCTCCCGGGAGCCGGAGCGGGTAGGAGCAGGCGCAGCAATCACCACATCCCGGAAGGACGGCGACGATGAAGTAGAGAACGTGGAGTCCGACGGGCTAACTTCACACCAGCGTTGAGGCATGGAACGACCGCCAGCCGCCGCTGCCGTGGACGCCAATGGGGCGGGTGATATCAAGGGGCTTGAGACGGTGGCTGCCGGTTCCGGGGTGGTCGCCGGCAGGAAGTTGGGGAGACGGGAAGGCGGAGGGTTGGAAGTCGGCGAGACAGTGGCTGCCAGCTCCGGGGTGGTCGCCGGCAGGAAGCTGGAGAGACGGGAAGGTGAAAGGGTGGAGGACGGCGTCGCCTCGAGGGAGAGGGAGGCGGGAGCCATCCGAAAAGTTCCCAATATGGATGGACTCAGTGTCACACTATTTGTTGCCTGGTATGTGATTCCCTGCACAGGTGCTCATTCTATTTATGAATTTTTTGGTGGTGCGTATTACATTCTTTCTTTCTGCTGTTATGTGGGATGCTATTATGGTTCACGCGAAAGGGCCTCTAGCCGAGTTGGTTAGGTGGTTTGATTAGCACTCCTTAGGTCCTGGTTCGATTCCCCGTGGAAGCTAATTTTAGGCTATGGTTAAAAAAATCCCATCGTCTATCCCACGCCAAAGCACAGGTCTAAGGCTCGGTCGTGGTCGTGGCCGTGTTCTCACAGGGGCTACAGTGCCGTTGTGTATGGGTGGGGCATGGGTTCGGGGATTTTCTCGATTTGCGTGAGAATGTCTTCTTCTTAATATATAATGATCGGGGTTGTCTTACCCCGCAGGTCGAGTTTTTGTTTTTTTATGCATGGTTCACCGATGTACTCGATGAGATTTGGCTTTGTGTCATGTGGTCTGTGGTTATCTGTCTCTAAATTTCCTAGATCAATGTACTTAGTTTGTGTGTAGTGATGTTCATGCTCTAGTTTATGGTTGACGGTCTTCTGTTTTTCTGCAGTGTACTTAACTTCTTATTGCCATTGTTTACGCTGTGACACTTCTCATTCCGCAGATGTGGGTGGATCTACGTACTGTGAATACACAAATTGTCAGCAGCCTGTATTGAAATGACTGAACTGTTATGATCGTTACTTCAAGGTAGACTTTACTGACTTTTAGTTCTTTTTGGCCCTTGTAAATTTTGGAGACCTGGAAATTTCCTAGATCAATGTACTTAGTTTGTGTGTAGTGATGTTCATGCTCTAGTTTATGGTTGACGGTCTTCTGTTTTTCTGCAGTGTACTTAACTTCTTATTGCTATTCTTTACACTGTGACACTTCTCATTCCGCAGATGTGGGTGGATCTACGTACTGTTATTACACGAATTGTCAGCAGCCTGTATTGAAATGACTGAACTGTTATGATCGTTACTTCAAGGTAGCCTTTACTGAATTTTAGTTCTTTTTGGCCCTTGTAAATTTTGGAGTCCTGGTTTCTACTATTGGTCCTGTAAACCTGTCCAGGATATTCTCATATATACAACTTGTTCATTTTCGAAGAACAAAACCTTCCGAGAGTATTTTTTTGATAGAAATGTATCAAGTTGCTCAACCTATATTTGTTATTAAAACCTCATTAGTTTCTTTAAAAGAAATTGATATTTCCTAATGACTGAGCATCTGAGCGATGAATGCATGGCAGATTTGCTATAACTATTAAGACCATTGCTTGATTGTTTGCATGAGCCACGGATGACTGCAACTGAGGCAAATCAATTACTTTGCTTACTGTTATCTTCTAGTGGAGTTCTATTAGTAGAGTATATATCTTTCTGTGCATGCTTGCTACCACAGATTTGATGACAGTTTCGAATTATACCGAAGCAAATTCTCGTGTATGCACACACATGCTTTCTATCTCTACAAACCTTGATCATAATGCTGCTCTAACAGCTGGCTTAACCTGCGGCTGCAGGTACAAACAGATACGCAAACCTATTTTGGAAAATTATTGTAGTGGGAAGTGGGATCTGAAGATGTGTCTTATACTCTTCTTCAGTCATGTGGGGACTGTGGAGTGTGGACAGTCTGGTCAATTGTTGGTTGGCTGCAATTTTGGGGCACCCATTTTGTCCATGTGAATTACTGAATGCAGCTCATGTCTCTTATGCACGATCCACCTTGCTGACGAATTATCTGAACCCTGCGATCAAAGTAAGTTTGCAAGAAAGGGTACCCTATACTTTTGGACGACATTGTTAAATTAGATCTGTTATTTTATTGTTAAATAACTGTGAGCTCTTAATACGCTACAATCTGTGTTTTCCAACAAATAGATCCTCCTTGTGATCCTGGGTGACCAGGGAGCTCGACAGGAATTTTATTAATTATGAACTTTCTTCAGCTAGTCGCTCATGTATGTAATATCAGGCTGTACCACATATGTATGCTAAGCAAGTTGTGCCATGGTTAGGGTTACGACGTTCTGTAAAAAAATGGTGAGTTAAATGTGCTGGAGGTTCATTAATTTATGTGAGGGTTTTATTTAGGTGTATCAACTTTAAAAGTTGATCTTGAGATCCATAAAACTTTTAAAGTTATGCACAGCACACTACCGGAATCGCGTTCTTTGCCGAGTGTCTAAGACACTCGGCAAAGGCTATTTTACACTCGGCAAAGCCTTTGCCGAGTGTAACACTCGGCAAAAAACACTCGGCAAATATTTCATCGGCAAAGGGTTCTTTGCCGAGTGTCAAAAAGCACTCGGCAAAGAAAAACACTCGGCAAAGTAAGAATCGAAAAAATTAAAAAAAATAGTAAAACATTTTTTTAAAATTCTAGGAACAACTCTCCAACCCTACCTATTACCTTACACGTTGCCCTATCATTTTTCAGTATTATTTTGAATCAAACTTATATGTTTTGTAAATAGTGAGATTCGAATTCACAACCTCTCTCTCGCGCATACCCTTCTATACCACTACACTACTACACCAATTATGTCTATATTACGTTTTCATTCCCTATGTACTATAACAAATTGAGAGTAATTTTATTATTTAAGGCACTAAATAAGTTTATTTGAAAATGTGACCAACTATAAAGTTGCATAACTTTTTGAGATCTACAAGTTTTATTTTAATAGTTTCTACATCCGAGACCGTTTACAAAATTTGAATTTTAAATTTGAAAACTTCACACGAATTTTTCAATGATAAGATGATTTCAAATCAAAAAATTGTCAACTACAAAGTTTCATTACATTTCAAGACCTACAACTTTTATTTTGGTGGTTTTCCATCCGAGACAGTTTGAAAAATTCAAATTTCAAAATTCAAACATAGTTTTGCATAACAAGATGATTTCAAACCAAAACATTGTCAACTACAAAGTTTCATAACTCTTTAATACCTACAACTTTCATGTTGGTGGTTTTTCCTTTCGAAGTCGTTTTTAAAATTCAAAATTTAAATTTTTTAAATTCAGACGTAGTTTTCGTTGACAATATGACTTCAAATGAAAAAGTTGTCAACTATAAACTTCTATAACTTCTCAAGATCTACAAAGTTTATTTTGGTTGTTTGGTCATTTGTTTATCTCACATGATGGTTCTAACAATATACACAAATTCTATACGTCTCTCTCGTAGTTTCATAAACTACGAGAGAGATATAGGTTTTATGAACAAATTTGTTTTTATTTTGTCATATGAAAAAATGTTCAATATATAAATTGTACATCATGATGAGTTATACAAATTTGTAGTTAAAAACTTTTTCATTTGAATTAATTTACTACTTTAAAATATGATTTTTAAATTGTCTTTGCCTAGTGTTGGAGAAAAAACACTCGGCAAAGAGCTCTTTGTCGAGTGTTGTATTTGTGACACTCGGCAAAGAGCCCTTTGCCGAGTGTCAAAAAAAGACACTCGGCAAAGAAACTCTTTGTCGAGTGTCAAAAATAGAACACTCGGCAAAGAGCTTCTTCGCCGAGTGTTTTATTTTACCGAAGGTTTTTTGTGTGGCACTCGGCAAAGAGCTTCTTTACCGAGTGCCCGAAATAAAACACTCGGCAAAGAATATAGCACTCGGCAAAGAGCCAAATTCCGGTAGTGGCAGGTTCATACCGGTCCATGTGTACATCTAGCAGTGACATGCATGTTGATTGGGCAGTTGCTGGTATGGGTGAAAATGGCTAAGGCTATCCGCAGCGGTTCCTCTAAATTTTTTCCCCTATATCACTTTTTTGCGTCACATCATTAACATTTCACTCCCTAAATTTTTATCTCCCGCAGCGATTCCCCCTATATTATCCCTCTATACCTCACTACAACTATAAAATATTATTATCTAACCATATTCATCTTTTATTACTTTTTTTCAACTATTAAATAGGGGAGCACTGTGCAAGAGGGGCGCTACAGTGCCCCCCTTGATCTAGGGGACCTGTGCGGCCTCCTCTAGCCCTGTAGCGCATAGGGGGGCCATTTGAAGGCCACCGCTGCGCGCGTAGAGCGCCTCTACGCGTCTACAGTGCTAGGGGAGGGGGTGCGTTGCAGACAGCCTAAGGTATACATGTCGAGTATCGGATAGTAAATACATGTTTTTCAGATGTGGATTCAGATACTTTTATATTCGAGACGGATACGACTAGTACTCAGATAATACAATTTCGAATTTGGGTCGCATTCGGAGCGAGAACTACCCGAGTACCTGTTTTTATTTTTCTTGTTCATTTTTTAATAAAATCTTAACTTTTTGCATATGAACTTTGATGAAAATAAAGTTCATATAAAAATTGTATAGCTTGAAGAGATCTACAACACATCATATTTTTGTTGTTGAACACATATTCATATTAAAATTATTGAAATAATGTCAAAATTTATATCAAAGTAATAGAATATGCATCATACCAATACTCCGTAGCTTATTAATGAACTATATATCACATACATTGGACTATCTTGTGTTGGTATTATACTATCTTATGTTATGTCATTTAGAAACTATCTTGTATTATATTGGAATATTGTTATGTGATTCAAATCTTGTCATTACATTAGAATTATTGTGTTGGACTATTATATGATCTCAACTTACTGCTATATTGTTATATTGATATATGGTTTATACAATGCTCACGGTGTAAATGTCTTATGCGTGAACTCAACTCTAGTGAATAATAAGCAATTCATGCATTATTCGACAAGTATCTGTTATCCATATGTATCCGACCAAATAATATCTATATTTGTCACTTATCCGCTCGAATAAATATTTGGTCCATGTATCTATATATGTCCCATTTCTAACTATATGTATATGATCCTGAATATGATTAAAATACATTAGGGTAGGATATATGATGGCCTACTATGTATCTGTATTTGTCTCGTTTTCACCCTTAGTTGTTGGCTAAGGCAAGACATTTCATGGAACAAGTTGAAGTGTTGATCTAGGGCTTCTCTATTGAGCGGAGTTGAAAGTAGTACACCTCAAAAGAGTTTGAGCTAAGAACAAGGAAGTGCCAAAATAACATCATGGAGGGTCTCACGCTCATGAACTTCTTGCACAGACAGGTAAAGGTCACGATGACAGGATAGAGTTAGGGGGTGAGGTGTTCAATCTATAGGTCATATACTTCTATAATGCAGAGGAAGCACATGATAGAGGGAAGTTCATCTCCACCGCCGTGAAGGAGTATAAGAAGATATATTCCACATGTGCTCCCAATGCTTGCACAGTTAAAATACTGTGACCCACATGTTGTTGGAAGCAAGCTGTGAGGTGCACTGAAGGAGCCGATGGAACCTATCCATCTCCTCCTAGTTTAGAACCCTTACACTCAACAACGAATCCAACTCAAAAGCAGCACCCATGTCATCACATTGGGCCGAAAGATGGAATCACTATGCTAGCTTGGGGTGGCAATGATAGATAGAGTGCTTGTTTGCAAACGCAGTGGAATGTGTGAAGTATTGGAGGAAAAGATGGATCCACAAGCCCAAGATTAAAGGTGTCCTATCCCTCCCCCCTCTCTTTTCTCCCTCTCCCACAATTATCAAGAATAATACCCAAAAACCAATAAGAATCTCGAGATTCAAGAGTAGTGTGACATGACTACTGTTATTCTCTCTCTTTTCTCTCGCAACTATTGAGCACAACTCTTGAAGCATCACACTACTCTTGAATTCAAGTTGTACGACATGACTAACGCCTGATGCTTCAACTTTAAGTCAGTCTGAGGTGCCATTTGATAACTAGCCTTTAGGCAGAGTGGTGGGACAACAAGGCCTAGAGCAGCATCCACAGACCACAAGGCGGCTAAGCCATGATATATACCAGTTCTATCATGGTGGGCCAACACCACCTTGTCATGGTTTGTCCTTCCCTCTGTCACTACTTAGCCATGGTCTACTAGTTGTTACATAACCCCTTGCGCTAACGGCCAGAGAAGCATCAACCATCCTTATATGCATGATGTGTTTGTCCTATCAAGTGTTTGTAGGAAGATTGGTCCCACCTGAGACCTCCTTGGTCTATAGAGGGCTTGAGGGCCACTATTAGTGCTCGGTCCTCCATGTATGAACAAAAGCTTGGTCTAGAGTAGGCTTATTCGGGATCTTGACTGGCATTCCTGAGGCCCTTCACTCTAGAGGCCAAGTCTCAAACCAGCCAGTTCTCGGAGGCTTGCAAAGGTCTCTCGACACTCCTCATGACGCCATCATGGCATCCCGACCTCGATGCCACATTCTTCTCAATTGAGGTAATGCTCGCGCTTATCATGTTTACTATTAAGGGCAACATTACAATTAAAAAATATCACCATTGCTATGTCTGAGACCGTAGGTGTCCCTCCGAACACTGTGTGCAACGTGTGAATATATTCATTATAGACACATATGGAGTTGCGGACGTATCCATAAGCATTAATTCAAAGTTGTAGTTTTATGGTTCAATTATAGTCAAAAGGTTATGGCAGACATACCATTACATTCTTGAGTTTATTACCATTAGATAATCT
This sequence comes from Zea luxurians, assembly GCA_029449295.1. NCBI lineage: Eukaryota > Viridiplantae > Streptophyta > Magnoliopsida > Poales > Poaceae > Zea > Zea luxurians. The sequence goes on along the minus strand of JAOPSE010000150.1, from coordinate 17,514 downwards.
ATAACTGGATTATAAATTTATTTGTTGGGTAGTTTTAAAACAATATTCCCGATTATGCTATCGCAAAATCCTTCTTCTATAGCCTGACTCGGCCCCCTCCCCCTCGAAAAAAAAAACCCGACTCAATCTACATATCGTTGTTTTTTCTTCACAACAATTAATGGAACAGATACAAACCATGATTCTTTTTATCTAAAACTTGATCTAATCTAAAAAAAACTGGATTCAATTTGAAAAACTCTAACCCGACACATCGAATAGAAAGGCATAGACCAACTTGACCTGACCCAACACACGGGTCTTGCCGAGTTTGAAACAGGTCTACTCCGTAGACCGTTGTACGATGGGCGGCCATCTGCTCATCTGATATGGGCTATCAAATCGCCTTGAAGAAAGAAAAGGGCTATCAGGCCCGTGTGGCTTTCTCTGGCAACTTGGTTTTGCTTCTTGCACAGGATATATAGATATCTAGCGGTCTCCAGTGAAGCGAGTGTGACGTTTCACTCGTGGCCACCACCCAAAAGAAACTGAAGAATATTTCGTTTCGCTATAGGCTATAGCATCCATGAACACAAGTTGGTTCGGGGTCGTAGTAGGCCAGGGTTTAGCGCAGCGCGACCGGCGCCCTGGGGGGTTGTCCTTCGCCCACCCAGTTTTCCTTGGCTCGAATCCCTGCGCCGTCCATGTCGCTGTGATTCGGAGGCAGGACGCCACTGCGCCCCACCTCGTCGGCGCCACACAGGTGAATAACCAAGAACGATTCCGCTACGCAGTGCAGGCAGATTTTGTCGTGACCCGTATCCGTCCTTTGCCATCGATTGGACGGACCCAAAGAAGATCTGAGCGACGATCGACGGGGGAAAAACCGGCACGAACCAGCGGCCGCGTACGTGCGCCGGGCACGTCCAAAGATCGCGCCCGGATTCGGCGGTCGCCGCCGCCGCCGGATCCCCGCGGCCTCCACTCGCCGACTCGTGGACGCAGGGTCGCGGCGTTTCGACGCGGTCCAACTGCCGGCTCGCGCGCGCCGGCCAGTGATGACTAGCCTTTCCAAAAGGCAGCTGCCCCTCGCTCTGTCCTCATCTGCTGGCAACCAGCATGTTACAAGTCTACCGCCCATGTGGATTGTGAATCTGTGATAGAATAGAATAGAATACAATAGAATGAATGACACCGCTTAGGACGAGGAGTAGCTAATTCCACTGCCTCTCCTCTCCTCTCCCTACCAAGGTTCTCTTTACGCGCTGCCAAGTCAACCAGGCCACAGACAGGAATTGCATAGCTAGGGTCGATCGCCACTGAGTGACTCAAGTACGTACATGCACAGCAACACCAACAATGAGAAAAAAAAAACGTTTTTGTCATGGCAAATCGTCCGATCCGAACGCGACAGGCGGCGCCGATCCAACGACCGTTGCCTCGCCGCCGGAATTCGAAAGCCACAAACCAACCTCAGACACCGCCGCGCAGAGCTGTCCTGCGACTGCGATCCTCTGAGATCTCGCGAGGCCCGGGCGCGGGATTTTGTCCTTGGTGACTGCTGAGCGGCGAGCAGTGATGCGTGGCGTGGGCCTTCTTTATCGTGGTTAGGCAATCGGCAGCTCGTGCCGTCCCTCCCAAGATCCTAGTGTATTTTCCTTCTCGTCGTCTTCCTCGCTAGGGTAGATGCTAAGCGGAGGACAGCGAGCGCCTACGTTTTTTTCAGGCTCTCAGCCGCGGCCAAGAACTGCCAAAAGCAAGACATCTTGGGACTTGCTTGTAGCAGGAAACTTCCAAACTGGCAGGCTAGCAGTATCCCAAGCACCAAAGTTCCCTTCGGTTAGTAGTTCTAGGCAAGTTCGTGACGAGCTCCTTCATGCTTCCGGCAACAAAGGGTATCTATCTACCTCGGGCAGGCCTATCCTCCCAAAACAGATGCCTCTTCCAGAGCACCCACAAGCGAAACAAAACAAGGCTAATCGACGTTCTGAAGAAACCGACAACGTCTTCTTAATGACAGGCACGACGTGCGCCATAAACAAGGCCTGCGTGCGTGCGTGCGTGACACCATACCGGTGAGCCCTGAAAGAACCTGGGATCTATAAAAGCCCAGGGATCTCAAATCCTCAAAGAGAGAAAAAAAAGGTCGGTGGACGGAACGCCCCAGATTGCAGCTGATGGTATAAAGAAACCGGGCAGATCGAACTGTGGATCCTTCAGAAAACAAGTGCGAGGCGCAGTGGCCCCGATGAAACAGACCACATGCTCGCCATTCCTCCGTGGTAAAAGAGACAACACATCCTTGTTTAACTAGTCGCGGCGACTGGTTGGGGTTTGCTTTCGGAGCGCGACGTCAGTGGTCGTCAGCACGCGGACGGAAGATGGTGGCGCTCTCAACAGGGCGTACAACAGCATGTCAGCATGCAGCGATGGAACTCGACCACCACTATCAGTGTGTACCTTTCTCAGCATCACCCATGACGACCCCTCCAGGACCCTGAAAGCGTCAGCAGCAGAATAGAAACAGACGGCCATCAGGGCAGGGCAGGGCAGTTTGATGTCACGAGGCTCGCTCGCTCGACATGAAACGAAGGACGGCCCACTATCAGCATCAGAGCAAATCATTGGTAGGGCCTATCGTCATGATGGCAATTTCAACACACAGGCTAGGCTACGGCCGTTTATTATAGCGACAGAGCTGTCGCGGTCGAGCTCATAATATCTAGGAGCACGACGATCATGGCAACTGCCAAGCAATGGAACAGTGACGTTCTAGGGTGGGTCGGGGCACGAACCAATCAAATGCCGATCGAATTCCCAGGTCTCCTCCAGTAGCTTCTTGATTTAAAATAGCAGAGGGCGTGGGTGGGGCGGAGGAAAGGGGTTGTGGTGGTCTACAGGTCTACAAAAATAACTCTGGAGTGCTAAAAACAATGGGAGGGGGAGAAAAATAGCGGAATTGAGTTTTGGATCCACTACAACTCATAATTAATGGCCGGTTGAGCCATTGAAGCTTCCGGGCATAGGCAGCACGCACCAGCGCCGCCGCCATTCCTTGGTCTGAGCTGAAAAAATGGAACGGAAGATGGCAAAGTAAATAACTGGAGACTTGGGTGCCACTGCCAAAGAACCATCCGGAGCCTGCTGACTGGAGTCAGTGTGCAGTCAGTTCCTGTGCAATCAGTTACTACCCATCACTGCTATACTAGGTCTGGATGTGCTCCTCAACTGCCCCAACTCTGAATGCCGCCCGCCCCCCATGCCAGATCAAGTTCCAAGGAATAATCGGCAGGTTCTTTACTTGATTTAGGCCCCGTTTGGTTACCCCAAACTAAAGTTTAGCCCCTGTCCAATCGAATGTTTGAACCTCCGTTTCGGGTATTAAATGTAGTCGGATTATAAAACAAATTTGTCAGCCGAAGATTAAAAGACGAGACGAATCTAGTCCAGTTGGTTGGGTCTATATTTCATACTCCTATTTGAAAGTCAAACGCTTGATGTGACCCGGGCTAAACTTTGGCAGGGGCAACCAAACACCCCCTTACACGAGCGCTCCTGCAGCAACTTGTGAATATCACCCACGGGACGCTACGCTTTCCCTCGCTGGCCACGGCAACTTGATGGTAAGGAATGACCTAACAAACATGTCCGTCAGTACGGTGCGGGGCTGTCCTTCAAATACCAGTGCTACAAGAGGGTAACAAATGGCGGAGCATCATTCCTCGGTCCTGCCAGCGACCGATACAAGTACAGCTTGTCAACGGTCTCCCCCTCCCCTTCATCTTCGGAGTGGTCCTTAATTACTTCGACCACCAGATTTTGCATCTGCCGGGCTACATCTCTACAGCCCCTCATCGTCAGCCTGCATGAGTTCATCCATAGGAACCTCATGTTGTAGAAGTAGTCCAGTCCGGAGAGCAGCCCCCTGTCACTGAAAGGGCTGTCTCTGACCTCAAGCTTCTGCAACTTGGTGCACCCCTCGAATACATACTGGAGGGACATGTCACTGTTCCCGGCGAAGGCGACGGAGAGGGTCTTTATTAGCTTCCCATGTTTTCCAATGTACGCAAAGGCTTTATCGGTAAGCAGGCCAGAGACCGAAAGCCTGGTGAGTTTCTTGCAGTTCATCACAATTGCGCCAAAACCTTCATCCATGGGCTCCCCGGTGACCCGGTCAGGGCGGTGGCGGCCCATAATGCAGAGGCGGAACACTACAAGCTCGGGACAGTTCTTCGACATATCAATTACTGCTGCATTTGTCATCCGCTGGCAAAAGTAGAGGATCGATTCTAGCTTCCGGCAGCCTTTTGAGATTGCCTGAAGACCGACATCTGAGACCGAACCCTCAGAATCCTCAGACGCATCCAAAGGAAAAACTCTCAGCTCACGGAGATCAGAGCATGCATCAGCCACAGCACGTAGGCCTTCATCGCCAACAGTATCAAGGACCTAGAATAAGAAATTAAACACCAATGCCTATATCTTAGTTGCCAGTGCACACAAAAAATGGTAAATGCATCAATGAAAATATGGAAGGCAGCTCACCCAAAAAGTGCGAAGATTGGTGCAGTTGCGAATAACTGGCTTGAGTTCCGCAGCGGTTAGGCTTGCAAAGCTGAAGTTTAGTGACGTGAGCTTCGCACAGACAGGGTAGATCGCTGGGAGGTATTCTGGATCGACCTCCCGGAAACCTGATAGACAAATGAGAGACCTGGATGCAGCAAAAGATGTAGCAAGCTCAGTCACAGCCAAACCCCCACCAGGGGCGCCCTCAGATCGGAATGCACCGGTTCCAAAGTGCGTGAGCTGCGGTGCTCTTGCCATGAGACGGCGCAGCTGCTCTACTGACACATGGTGGTTCACACGCAACTGCCGCAAAGCCGGTGAGCGTGCGACAAGTGCCTCCAGGGCCTCAAAGTTGAACGGGACGCTGACGCAGTCGAAGACAAGCGACTCCAGATAGGTGTTGCCCTCTGGGAACTTGGAGATCCAATCCACCAGCTCGTCCTCATCATCCTCGACGTAGTCTTCAATCAGATCCAGCACACGAAGATGCCTACAAAACAGAAAGCACCAACCGTGAGCGTGAGATACCAGTACTACTCTTAAATGCTGCTATATTAGTGCTCCTACTCCCCAATAAGGAAGAGCAGACTGCGTGCAACTGGAAGTACCCCAAACCTGAGCGTAACCAAATTAATTAACGAGACTGTTCTGCTAAGGATCTAGGGGTAATAGAGTTGATAAACTTCGGCAGTAGAATTGCACGGACTTCCCATGGCAAGATTCGGCTGAGAGTAGCAGGTGTCACTGTCTGGTGACTAGAAAGTCAAGCACATAATAAATAAACGATTTACCGGTAATTTTGACAGGAAGGCGTGTAGCGATCAGAAACCAAGCAATACGCCCATAAAAGGTCGGCGAGATCATATTCTGATCCATGGAACGGCCGGACCAATAAAACTGGAAAGCGTAAAGTGCTAGGCGCGCACATTAAATAAGGCGGAATTGCGTGGCGCAGCTAGGATCGAACGAATGCACGAATGGCATAGTATGATACCCTCCGAAAGCGAGGAGAGGTGGTAAAATACTCGTCTGGATACCGGCGCGAGGCCGCTTAGATTCACAGCCCCCGCGTGCAACAGAGCATAGTACAAAAGGCCAGTGTGCTAGGGCGACGTACCGGCAGCGCTCGGCCACGACGGCGAGCCCGAGCGTGCTGAAGCCGTCGCAGCACACGAGGGAGAGGTCCCTGAAGCAGGGGAAGGAGGTGGCGACGAGCGCGAGGTCGTCGTCGGAGACGGTCATCCGCTTGAGGCAGATGCGCTCGAGGCAAGGGTAGGCGGGGCCGAGCGCAGCCACCCAGGGGGAGACGTAGGCGCCCCAGCCGTAGGGCACGAGGCTGAAGTCGGCGAAGCGGGGCTTGCCCTTGAGCACGACGGCGCGCAGGCCGCCGAAGCGCTCGACGGCGCGGCGCGGCGAGACGGCGTAGCAGTTGCCGATGAAGAGCTCGCGGCGGGTCTGCGCCTCGGCGTGGTACCAGGAGCGGCAGACGAGCGAGGCGGCGTTGCGGTCGCGCGCGGCGGTGAGGAACTGGAGCACGGTCTCGAGCACGTTCCCAAGCACCTGGTCCGGAGGCGCCCGCCTGCCGCCGCCGCCCCTCAGATCCGGCTCCCACCTGTCCCCGGCGCCGGCGCCGGGGTCGTCCTCCGACATCTGCGACGGCGGTGAGTCGGAGTCGTCGTCCTCCCCCGCGTCCCGCATGCCGGACGCGGAGGAGGAGGAGGAGGAGGAGGGCGAGGCGGAGCACGCCGTGGGTGGCGCTAGGGTTAGGGATTGGGGGATCTGGGGAGCGGAGGCGCGGTGGGGGACGGAGGAGGTGGAGGACGAGTGAGGCGTGCTCATGTGAGACTGGGAAAAAAATGGATTAAATAATGATTAGATCTGAGAGCGAGGGAGAGGCGGACTGCTGGGCTCGACGCAGCGATGGAAATAAAGCCCCCTCTTCTCTTTTTATTCTTGCGGTCTCGCCTTTCTCCCGTTTGGCTGCTTCCGGTACTCTCCTCTCCTTAGGGCTGGACAAAATACTCGTGGCTCGTGAGCTCGCTCGACTCGTGGTCAGCTCGGCTCGGCTCGACTCGGCTCGTTTCAATTTTATCACGAGCTGAGCTAACATCTCAGCTCGGTTCATTAACGAGCCAGCTCGACACGAGCTCGAGCCAGCTCGTTAGCTCGAATGAGCTAGCATTTATCTGTAAAACAAAGCCTATATTTGTATTGGATGAATTAATAAGTGACGAACTATGTTAGTTTAGAGTTTAAATGATATGATATATAAAATTATGACTATTGTTAGCCTTTTCTAGTATTAAATTAGTATGAAATTAACTAGCAATTGATTATATTGTTGTATATATACATGTATACTATTTTTTGTTATGGCTCGCGAGCTAAACGAGCCAGCTCGAGCTCATAAACGAGCCGAGCCGAGCTGGTTCTCTGGCTCGGTTTCTTAACGAGCCGAGCCGAGCCAGCTCGTTCCCTTAACGAGCCAACTCGAGCTCGGTCGAGCCTGAGCCGAGCTAGCTCGATATCCACCCCTACCTCTCCTGAATGAAACGAACGGAACGGAGATCAGACCCACCTAGGGCTGGAAACGAGCCGAGCCGAGCTCGGCTCGGCTCGACGTGGCTCGGTGCAGTTGCGAGCCGAGCCAGGCTCGGCTCGGTCATTTTGCGAGCCCGACCTAGAGGCTCGGCTCGGCTCGGTAACGGCTCGCGAGCCGGTTCGAGCCAGCTCGCGAGCCTCACACTAAATCACGTTTAGAGTATAAATTATATATTTTTTATTATATATAAGATAAAAAAATTATGTATAATATATTTTTAGACTACAATATAAGTGTATCACATATCAAGTTCAAGAAATTCAATAAAATAGTTCAAAACATAACAATAATATGGTATAATAGTATACTTGACGTTGTTAGCTAGGCTCGCGAGCCGGCTCGCGAGCTGGACCGAGCCGGCTCGTCTCGGCTCGCAGTTCTGGCGAGCTACAAAATCAGGCTCGGCTCGGGCTCGTTTTGGCTCGCGAGCCGGCTCGAGCCGAGCCTCACCGAGCCCGAGCCGGCTCGTCGAGCCCGAGCCAAATTTCCACCCCTAGACCCACCGGACGCAGACGGCGGCCGACGACGGCTGAGAAAAGAACAGGACGATACGCCATTACGCTACGCAGACGTGTGGTAGCATGGGCTTGTAGCTTGTTCCTTTCTTCTCTGGGTCAGACGCCCGAGTACTCCTGTCGCTTATTACGCCCATCCCGCCGCCGGTGCTTGTTTCGCCACCAAAGAATATAGGTCACGCTGTATTCTAACCTAATATAATTCTGGGAATAATATACGAATAGTAAAATTTCGGGATGGATACAGTACTAGATCGGATAATAATTTAGACGAGTAAACAGACATGTATAAAAAAATTCGAGTTATTTTGCTACAATGATCCGATAACCGGTTTGGGTTAGAGATGTCCAAATGGGCCGCCCGGCCCGGCTCGGTGAAGCCCGGCCCGTTTTGGACCCACCCCGCCAGGCACGGTTAGAAAACCGGGCCGGGCCGTATAGGCACGCAGGCTCAATTTTCTGTCCGAGCCCAGCCCGCAGCGGGCCTAAACGGGCCGGGCCGGTAAGTACGTTTTAGTGTAAAAAAAGCGGGTTTAACGGGCTTAGAGGTAAACGGGTCGTGCCGGGCTAACCTACCGTGCCTAGTTTCTTGTCCGAGCCCGGCCCGCTTATTCGTGTCGGGCCGACCCGGGCCCACATAGAATCAGGCCGTGTCGGGCTCGGACCGGGCCCAAACAACGGGCTTCGTGCCGGGCTCGCGGGCCTCGTGCTTATTGGACATCTATAGTTTGGGTACGTGTTCGGTTTTCACCTCTAAAAGCATGCAGTGCAAGTAACAGGACCATTCTTCACTATTGGTAACAGAACTATCTCCAGTAGACTTCTTATCCTCTTTATCTTACTCCCTATTTTTAAACTTTTCTTTACAAACAGTACATCTATAGTACAAAGCAATACACGACCACATGCACGATGCCTACCCGACGGATCCTCCACACACGGAAGGGCTCCAGACTCCAGCGGAGCCGGACTGTCGGAGTGGTTTTAGGCTATTCACAATAGTGGTTTTGTGCACATTTGCCACATCATATTTTTGTAGTGATATGACATATCATTTAAGAGGGTTAAGTTTTATGGGATGAAATTAATTTCATGAGGATAAAACCATGTCAAATCGTTTACAAGGTCCTTGCAAACCGCGTGAAACCTTCATTAAGAGTAATTTATTTCGTATTCACATAATTTACTAGCTTATATTGGCCATTGAGTTGCGACATTTAATTGATATGTTAGCCTATAAAATAGCGACGTAAAATATTGTATCGACATACATTATTTCATTCATAGTTTTATAGTACTTATGATAATAATAATGTGACAGTGTTGAAAAGGTTGCTACTAATATCCTTATGCGAAGCCATCGTTCGCGCGCGGCTCCGGCGCTCCGCCTTCATGCTTTTTTCGCAGAGAAACAAGAATCCACTCCTTCCTCTCCTCGTCAGCATGAGCCCACACAACGAGCCCCACCAAGCTCGTACGGCCTACCCCTACTGCTGAAAGCTACAGTGACAGGTGAAGCACTGTTGCGGAGCATGGCTTTTCTCCTGCCGTGCAACGCGCACACTGTTGAGTGCTCAATCATGCGGAGTACCGGGGCCCGGGCACCCACTGTTCAGCCACACCGCGAGAGCTGGTTCGCGCCATGGCACCGGCGAATGTGTCCGGCACACTGGTCACGCCAAAACGCTTTTCTGAGCAGAGTCGGTGAACGCGGAGTAATCTGCACCGCCCTCGGCTACTCTGCTCTAGACGCAAGGGTTGTGAATGAGATAGATTGAAGTCCACATCTAATATTGAGCAAGAACGAGAACTATGTAGAGAATGGCCATGTATATAAATGATGATCAAGTAGTCAACATTGAAAATAGGAATGAGAAAAACAAAATACAAGGGCTTGTAACGAGGGGCTCTTATGCTCATTCCCCATAAAAGATTTTTAAAGAGCAACTATAGTAAAATTATGGCTTTTTCAGCACCTAACATGGGCGACTGGACAAAAGCGTGGCATGTTGTTGCAAATGGGTGTAACACTGATATATCCATGTCCACCAAATACGGTGTACCAAACAGTACACTCATAGAACTTATAGAATTGGTCTCACTAAGCCCGTCTCAAATACAATGTACTCATCATACGTGTCTAGTCTATCATCGAACAAGGTACTCAAAGAAGTTTGTAAATTGTGTTCGAGAGTTTGAGTACTTATTGAACATGGTACCGGGAGATGTCTTCAACTTTACACCCGAGTCCTATACTCACCGGCATGTCCGTCATGGCATTATTATCAGATACCACTATAGTAACTAGTTTTTAAAACATGCCGCTAGAAAATCCACCAAACATGTTTAGTGTACATGGTTGATAAACACCGGATATGTCTGGTGCACCGAACTAGACTAAGTGAAGGTATAACAACTAGTTTCTTAGCTTGGGGCTAACTCGGCCATATAAGGTATCTTGCTAATTCAACTGTTGAAGGAACTTATTTGAGAGTGAGAAAGATCCTTTGTCTGACAAGAATCTTGAGAGTTGATAATCATTTGGTCAGTGGCCTCATTAGCGTATTGAGAATAGCTTATGTGCATTCACCACCCCATTGGCCTTGATCAAGTCAAGTGAGAGTTAGTGTTTGATACTCTTGATGATCGACATCACCTAGACGACAATGATGGCGATCGAAAGTTTGTTAACCACTCAAAGAGTTTACAAGACGTTCATAAATCTTTCATTTAATTTGAGCAATTACCTTCAAGTATTTACTTTAGTAGAGTCGTCATGCTACTATAGAATTGAAAACTAGGGTGCACAACATTTGTTAAATAGATAGACACAAGGGGTGAAACTGAGCTTGTTTATAGGTTTTAATTTGTGCAAAACAAGTAAAAGCCTAATTCACCCATTTTTGAGCATTTCCTTCCAACCCATTAGATTTTTTTTATATGTTAAGGAAATACCATAAACCCAAAAGACCTGTTAAAAAATAAAATGTCATAAAACCCGGTTTGGAATGGGTGGATTGTATTTTCTATCTGTACATTTTTCGTGTGAAGATCTCCTATGTGAAAATAATACAGTTCCTACGGCGAAAAAAGAGACGGCCTAATGAAAGAAAAGAGATGAGCAGTAAAAAGACGCGCGGATTTCAGAGTTCAGACAGCTGCTTGACGCGGAGAATCATGCATGGCATATTGGCATGGGACGCGCGGAGGCGGACAGGAACCGGAAGAGATCAGTTGGCAGAGATATCTTTTCGGTCAGAACCAGCCATATTTTACCTCGGGACTCATGAAAACCCGCGATACCCGAAGCGCTCCGCCGGGCCCTGCCACGAGGCCTCGATTTCAGAGAATTTCATCTGCGCTCGCTTGATCAGAATCTTGATGGCATCCGAGGATCCGAAGCTCTCAATTCCAGGGTTTCTTGGCATGGTGCGTTCCAGGTTCTCATCAGTTGGAGGCTTGGAGCAAAGGGTACACACACAGCTAGTAGCTCACAAGCCCACAGCCTTTGAACCTTTACAACAACTCAACAAGGACCGGAGAGACGAGAGAGACAAAGCCAACGCTGCTCATATGCGTTTGGCGGCTTCACCCGATGCCCCGATATGTGTTTGTTGAAAACCAGTAGCCGTCACCTGCATGTACCAACCCCAATTTTACTTGAGCTTGATGAAGCATAGTGCGTGATTCCAGTACCAAATCATGTGCATTTAGGATCACTGACTAAAGAATTAAACCAAGGTACCAAATAGGACTAGATACCTAGTTAGTTACCTACACGGCTATACATCACGAGGCAAGCCGGAGTATAAAACGACTATCCATCTCCATACTCGTGGTCGAATCTTGCTGTAGCCATGAACCTATTAACTAGTTTGGCATCTTTAATAGCTCCACGACAGTGCAGCTACAATTTTGATGCAGCTGCAGTGCACACACTAAATATACATATACTACAGTTAGGTCCTCAGATTTGGCAACCAGCCAAAACGGCCAAATTTTAGTCATTGTCACCCTCTACATGTAAAGCAGACTACTAATAGAACAAAGATGCTCTCTCTACAAATCAAAATAAAGTGCAGCGGCATCCTGTTTCGGTGAAAATGAACGGGATGTGTAGACCAACGATAATACTAATTCCACTTGCAGCAAGCTATCAGTAAAATGTTTCCTTAAGGTGCCGTTCGGTTGTTTGGGATTGGTGGGTCGAAACGATTACTAACCGGATTGCTTCTCTAATTTATATAAACTTTGATTAGCTGGAACGATTACGAGTGCAATCCAGCACAAACGAACAAGGCCTAAGCAGACAAGTTTTGGAATAGCCCAAAAATTGGTATTGAGAAACATACAGACAGGAGATGAGGAAAGTGGTGCAAGGTCACAGGTTTAATGGCAAGAAATCCAGTTATACAGGCTTACACAGCTACATGTTTCATCTGAGCATAAAGAAGAAAGGCGCTCCACATGAACAAGAAGGGCACAAAAGAGGCCCTCTTCATAGAATGATGCGGCCTCCTCTGGAGGGTCTCTTTGTTGACCGTAGAGGGGAGAGGAGGAGGAGGCTAGAACCAGGGACAGATCTGAGAGGGTAGGAACTGTGGCTAGGTAGGCGGACGTCGTCACCGCGCCTGGCAGCTTGCCGAGCCACGATGACCGAGACAGTCCCGCCCAACTGCAGGGAGACTTTATTCCTCGAGGTCTGCCTTTATAGTATGAGGCGACCTCTTTAAAAGGAACTAAATAACTGATTCTGGAAGTAAACTAATGCATATCTTTTATTCTGGAAATAAAATAATGCATATCTCCCTGCAATAAAAGCTTTCCTACTAACCCGATTGCTAGCCACTTTTCTGATCACTTTCCTTGCTTGCTTTTGCTGCTCCTTGGGCTGGATCCTGGCGCCGTCGCCTCTGGTACTGGCAGCCCACAAATGCATCAGTAACATTTCTCCCCTCCACAAGAAACAGCTCGTCCGCGAGCTTAAAAAGAGGATACTTCTGTGTGAAATCTTCCAATTGTTCCAAGAGGCATCTGATGCTGGCCGACCCACCCAATGGACTAAGAGTTCCCAAACTCCTCTATTCAGCCGGAGCCTTGAGGACCTTGTCTGGTGCCAGAACGACTGCCATGCAGAATTTCGGGTAATGGGACTATGGCTGTTGGTGCTGTGCCTTCAAACTTTTTTAACAAGGATACATGGAAGACGTCGTGGATCCGGGCGCGTGCTGGTAGCTGCAACTTATAAGAGACTTTCCCAATGCGACTTGTCACCTGGTATGGCCCAAAGAAGCGAGGACCCAGTTTCGACGGAGGAGCCGCGGTGACACCCACTGCTGTCCGCTGTTGTAAACGGAGCCATACCCAGTCTCCTTGGAAACTCGACCTCTCGTCGTGACTGATCCTGATATGTCTTCATCACAATTTGTACTTGTACCAGCCTTGCTTTGATTTCAGTCAGAAATTCATCCATTTCCTGGAGCTGCTGATCTACCGCTGCAACCTTGGCGACACCTGGATGGTAAGATAACAATGTTGGAGGCTCTCGGCCATAAAACTACCCGAAAGGGGGAACATTTGAGGGCGGTGTGGTACGAAGTGTTGTAACAAATTCTGCCCATGGTAACCACTGTAACCAAGTTCTTGGACGATCGCCTGCTAGGCAGCGAAGATACATGATAATGATTCGATTGACCACTTCCGACTGTCCATCAGATTGAGGGTGAAAGGCGGAACTCATGTGCGGCTTGACCCCCTGCTAAGCGAAACAGCTCGGTCCAAAAAGCACTAGTGAAAACCGTGTCCCGATCACTGATAATGGAGCAAGGAAAACCATGTAGCCGGACAATGCCATCAAAGAAGGCCTTGGCTACTGAGGCTGTTGTGTATGGGTGGCCTAATGGAAGAAAATGCGCCATTTTGGGAAATCGGTCCACCACTGTGAGAATTACTGATTTACCGCCCACCTTGGGAAAACCTTCCACAAAATCCATGGAAATATCACTCCAAATTCCTGTTGGTATTGGTAATGGGTTGCAGTAGCCCGGCAGGGTGCAAGTGGACTGACTTTTTGCGTTGACACACTGAGCAGCCCTTCACATATTCTCTGATTCGTTGGAGGGCATGAGCATTATAAATGTAGCCCGCCAACGGTGCACCGTCTTCTCGACACCTTCATGCGCCCCATCATGGGCATCGGCCAAGAGGAGTGGCCACAAAGATGATGCATCTGGTACAAAGATCTTGCCTTTAAACAGCAAGCAACCTATCTACTTCAGTCCATTCCTCTTTGGTCGTTCCTGCTGCCAGCTGAGCACGGATAGCCTGCACTTGGAAATTAGTGGCCGCCTCATCTCGCAAGTTGTCAAACAACGAGAATGTTGGTAGTGATATGCTGTGCACAGTGCCCATTGGTTCCTCCCGCCGAGATAAAGCGTCTGCAGCACCATTCAATTTGCCTGGACGATATTCTACAGTCAAATCATAGCCAAATAATTTACTGACCCATGTGTGTTGGGGAATGGTGGAGAGCCGCTGGTCCAAGATGAACTTCAAACTGTAATGATCAGTACGTACTGTAAATGCATGCCCCCAGAGATATGGGCGCCAATTACGGACGGCCTTGACAAGACCGATCAATTCGCGCTCATAAGCGGGCAACTTCTGGTGATGTGGTGCAACTGCAGTACTGCACAGCTGAAGAAGGCAATTGCACCATCACCTTGATGGAGCACGGCGCCGAACCCTGCCCCTGAAGCATCGCAGTCCACCATGAAGCGCTTGGAGAAGTCCGACATTTGGAGGAGTGGTGCTGTCATCAAGGAGTGTTTGAGTTGCAGGAAGGCTGCATCCGCAGCGTCCGACCAGCGAAAGGCCTCTTTCTTCAAGAGGGCTGTTAGCGTGGCAGCCACCTCGCCATAGCCTGCGATGAATTTGCGGTAGTAGCCGGTGAGGCCAAGGAAGCCCCGTAGCGCCCGGAGAGACTGTGGTCGAGGCCATGCCTCCACCGCCTCAATCTTGGCTGGATCCATGGCGACGTCGTCCTTGGAAATGATGTGTCCTAAGTAGGACACCGTTTCTTCCCCGAAGAAACACTTGGAGCGCTTCAGGAACAACTTGTTGTCGCGTAGGACTTGGAAGACCTTTTTCACATGCTACAAGTGTTCTGCCCATGTCTTGCTGAAGATCAGTATGTCATCAAAAATACCAGGACAAACTTCCGAATATAAGCTTTGAGGACGTCATTCATTAAGGACTGAAAGGTGGAGGGTGCGTTTGTCAACCCAAAGGGCATGACGAGAAACTCAAATTTTCCGCGGTGTGTGCGGAATGTTGTCTTGTTGATGTCGCCCGGACTCATGCGAACTTGATGATATCCCTTGCGGAGGTCAAGCTTGGTGAAGAACCTCGCACCGCGGAGTTCATCCAACAGTTCGTCTACTACTGGGATGGGAAAGGAGTCCTTTACCGTTTTGCTGTTGAGCTCACGGTAGTCGATGCAAAATCGCCACGACCCATCCGCTTTCCGAACCAGGAGAACTGGGGAGGAGTACGCCGATGAACATTCCCGGATGATGCCTTGCTGCAGCATAGCCTCGCATTGTTTCTCGATCTCATCCTTCAGCAGCTGTGGGTAACGGTATGGTTTTACTGCAATTGGTGTTGTACCCGGTAGCAGTGTGATGCGATGGTGATGGCGTCAAGGAGGTGGGAGGTCGCGCGGTTCTTCAAAGATGTCGGTGAAAGAGTCGAGTAGTGTCGTCAGAAGATCCCTCGTGACGGCCAGCACAGAGAGCTGCGGTTGGGGGCCACCGATCCCGGACCAGCGGACAACACGCTCCTTGTGCCAGAACGCCATGGTGAGGTCGGCGAAGTTCCACAAGATCGGCCCCAGGGTACGCAACCATTGTACTCCGAGTACGACGTCGAAGCCATCCATCGCGAGTGTGTAGCAGGAGATGTCGAAGGTGTCCTTGTCGATGGAGATAGCCACCTGGCGGCATATTCCCGTGCTGGACACGATCGCCGTTCGCCACCTTGACGGAGAGGCCGGTACGGCGTTCCACCGTGAGCCCCAGCTTGTCCACCAGTCCCTCCTGGATGAAAGTGTGAGTCGATCCCGAGTCCACCAGGGAGACTCTGTTGATGATGACTGGGAGTTTCATCGTGTTGCCCACGTCGATCCCTGTTAGGGCGTGCAGGGAGATCCCCAGCTCTTCCTGCATGGACTCCGCGTCGGCGGCGGCGTCCATCTCGATGAGGAAAACGCCCTTGCCTGCACACTTGTGGTCCGTCGTATATTTCTCGGTGCAGTGATAGCACTCACCATTGGCGCGCTTGGCCGCCGGCTCCTCCGACGAGAGTCGCTTCATGCGAGGGCGTGGCGCACCCCGAGTTTGGACGTGGTCGCCGAAGGGAGGACCTTTGAGGACGATCGGCCGGCTGGTAGTGCGGCGTGGGTGAGCCGACGCTCGTGAGCCCGGGCCAAGCTCATGGTTGTTTGGAGGTTCGGTGGTCGCTTCAGCTCGACCTCCGTTCGCAAGGGTTCCCCCAGGCCTGCAGTAAAGAGCTCAACCTGCTGGTGAGGTGTGACGTCGTGCGCCCGACACAGGAGCTGGGAGAATTGTTGCTGGTAGTCCTCCACGGTGCCGGTGCGATACAAGGCCTTCAACTCCGCCAAGCTATTGTGTCGCAGCGGAGGCCCGAACCGCATGTTGATGTACTTGGCAAAGCAGCGCCACAGTACCATACCGTAGTCGAGCTCGAAGCCGAAGTACCAATCCAGTGCTACACCTTCCAAGTGCAGGGACGCCACTCACACTCTATCGTCGTCGAGTGTGCGCATCCCCCGAAAGTAGGTTTCACACTTGTTGAGCCATGGTAGGGGATCGGATTCGCCGTCGAACGATGGAAACTTCAGTTTGGGCCGTCGATTGTGATCCTCATAGCGATCACGGTCATAGAAGTCGTCCCGCCGACGCCGATCGCGGCCCTCTGGTCACCAGTTGCGGCGCGTTGGAAGGCGCCCCGGCGGGATCTCGCCCACCGCACCTGTCCTCCTGACGGAAGTCCTCACGTCCAGCGCCCCGTCGTCCCTTCGAGATGCGGCGGTCCTCCCGCCAATCGTTGTTGAGGGAGTCGTCGGTGGCGCTGTCGTCGTTGTCGTCAGAGGGCGAACCGGTGGCGCGACGTCGATCGTGGAGACGACGGTCGAGCGGCAAGGGAGAGCCATCATATTCCTGTAGAGGGTCCTCACCGTTCCCGACGGCGCCCCTTTGTCGGTGTGTCCGCGCCCGCGCCCTGCTTGGTGCCGTGAAGGCCTTCCGTGGCATCGGTCCCCGACAGGACGAGCTGCTCCATACGCGCGAGCCGCTAATCGTGCAGCGCCATGTGCGTGTTGAGCGTGGATACTTGGGCGAGCAGGCGGTCCAACTTCTCTTCAATGGAATCCCCAGGAACGTTCCCCATGGAGCCGGACAGAGATGTCGATGCTCCACTGGTCTGTGATACCAAATTGATGCGGCCTCCTCTAGAGGGTCTCTTTGGTGACCGTAGAGGGGAGAGGAGGCTAGAACCAGGGACAGATCTGAGAGGGTAGGAACTGTGGCTAGGTAGGCGGACGTCGTCACCGCGGCTGGCAGCTTGCCGAGCCACGATGACCGAGACAGTCCCGCCCAACTGCAGGGAGACTTTATTCCTCGATGATCCTTAATACAAACTACGGTCTGCCTTTATAGTATGAGGCGACCTCTTTAAAAGGAACTAAATAACTGATTCTGGAAGTAAACTAATGCATATCTTTTATTCTGGAAATAAACTAATGCATATCTCCCTGCAATAAAAGCTTTCCTA